>LR738712.1:730095784-730133196 GCA_902687465.1 Secale cereale | reverse complement strand
GAGAAATGGAGGTTGGGGGGATTCGAACGCACGTGGCAGAGAGGTAGTGGATGAAGATGCGGGCGCTCTCGGCGAAGGCGGCCATGGCGTCCTTGTTGACGATGACCTCCGCGGCTCCCTCTCCCACCTCGCCGCCGGACGCGACCCGGGCGAGTTTGTCCTTGACCAGCCGTCGCATGATGGCCTTGGGCAGCTCCTCCACCTCTGCCTCCGCCATCGCCGCCACCGGCGCGGCCGCGGCCGCGGCCGCAACCTTCTTGGCCTTGGCCGCGGTGGGGAGAGGAGAGGGAGGAGAGTGAGCGTCTGTGTTGGGGAGGAGAGAGGTGAGGTTTGAAGATGTGGAGGTCAGCCCAAACGCCAGATGCGGGCGCCGCCGTCGCGTCGGAGAAGAGGAGGCCGGCGACGCGGCGGGGAGAAAGTGAGCTGATGCAAGGGAGAGAGTGAGCGGCTGTGAGGGGGAGAGATGGGGTGGGGATAATGTTGGGTGGGTGAAAAATAATTATTCTTTTTTGCAAATAAAAAAATACTCCATTTCTAGAGATTGTATTTTTATATAATGCAGTATAAAATATCATTTATATTTTACTTTCTCTGTTTCCAAATATTTGTCTTTCTAGAGATTTCAACAAGTGACTACATACGAAGCAAAATAAGTGAACCTACGCTCTAAAATATGTCTACATACACCCGTATATTGTAGTCCATTTAAAATGTTTAGAAAGACAAATATTTGAGAACAAAGGGAGTATATGTTTCACTTTGTCCATCAGAGATTAAAAGTGATGGATTTGGATGGTGTTTTAAAAATATCAACTGACATACATACACATTGATGTAATGACCGGCTGGATTGAAACACCACGAGAAGATATGCATATAACTAATCCTTCTTTGTATGAATGTTACAAATGATAATACAAAATGTACATTTTTTATATTATTTTTTCAGAATGCAGGAGACATGCATGTGGATTTGGGAGACGTTCAAAAAAAGTCCATCGACAAGGGTTCCGAAGCGACGTCGTTGGAAGGGGCCGAAAATTGACCGAGTTTTTTTACAATGGAATGGTGTGTAAGCGGTGATATATCTCATAAAAAACAAAAAATGATGCCAGTTTAAATGTTATCACACAAGGTATTTTTTTCCAATGTTAGTATCAAACTTTCTTCGTCGTATTGACTTTTGTATTCAACTAATTTTGCTCATTTTTTATATTGTTTTGACTCGTTTTTGTATCATACCGACAAACAAGTTTGTACCCCTAAAGATATTACAGTCATCGAATCAATCATGTATGCCCCCAAGAAAACCAAGTTTTTGGACGTTGGAGATGCCTTGTTATCAATTGACGATTTGGAATGCCTTAAGATGATATGTTCTTGCACCATGGTGTAAGGCCAATTGCACAAACTTCGTATTTAGTAATATAAACCATATATAATATATAATAACATACGTATATTATAAACGTGAAATTGCATATAACAAATACTTACATATATTGTATGCTTGATCATGATCATCTACGAGACAGGGCGGGTGAAAAGGTACATATTATTAGCATATTTATATCTGGCCAGATAAAAGAAGACGAAGACAAATAGGACGGGTGAAAAGGTACATATTACTACCCATCAAAATATCGTCACATCATACAACATGTTAATACTTATGTATAACAAGATATGGTTAGTTTCGTCTCATTATCAATGCGCATAATGATGTATTGTTTTTAATTAATCCATGATAATAATAATTTATTATTATTTATACTTCCTTCCTTTTTAAATTTAACATGCATTATCTTTATATAACTCCAGGAAAAATATTTCAAGAACCCGTGGCAACGCACGGGCATTCTACTAGTAAAATCACAGTTTCTCATACGAAGATGGATAGATAGTTCACATAATCTTCTCCTACGAACTACTACTACTCGTCATTCTCCGACTCGGACTCTGCCTCGGTAATGTCCTCCTCCGACGTCTCAGCGTAGGCGTCAAGGAACAGCTCGTCGGTGAAGTCCCAGGAGGATGCATCTCCTAGCTCGATGTTGAATTTAGCGACCGCCTTCCGCGCTCGCTTGTCCTCGCGGTAGGCCACTTGCTCCTCCCTCCTCTTGTTCCTCTCCGCCCTCTTCTCGGCCAAAAACTGGTGCTCGTCGATGATGTCTTGCGGGAAGTTTTGGCGCCACGTCGCCATGGCTTCCTCGTCCATCTCGGCCAGGCTGAGACGGTGCGCCCGCCTACGGTTCTTCCGACGATCTTCGTCGGTGATAAGCCGCGGGGGAGGCGCCAACTCCTGTGCCCGCTCCCGCGTCTACACGTCCGTGAAGTTTATGTCCCAACGGGAACGCCGGAAGCTCCACGCCGCAGCGTCGGACGCGCGGGCGCCCTCGTGAGCGGTGTCCAAGGTTCCGAGTCCGAGGCGCACGTCGCCCGACCGAATATCGGTGGAGTAGGTGCCGGATGGACGAAAGCGGACGCCGCGGTAGCCCGCAGCTCCCCGGCGGCGAGGCGGCATGGGGGCGCAGTGCGTGGCGGCGACGAAGCAGCGAGCGGCAGACGAAGCAGTCAATCACGCGTGGCAGTGTGGGAGAGTGCGGGGGAGGGGGGTGTGGTGATGCGGAGCATCCCGAGGTCATCCCCATGGACCCTCCTTCACCTCGTCAAGTGCCTCAAGGACCAATGACACGTGCTCGTGCTAGAGCTCTCGAGACCGAGGTGACGTCGCTCCTATCCCTACTTCCATACGAATCTTGCGAGATATGGTTGCTACCTCAGACGGATGTGCTTCGTGTGCTCAGGTGTGAAGAAGACCACATTGGAGAAGTGCGTGAAGATGGACAAGTCCCCAAGTTCACGGACGAGGTATTGCATCGAGAAGGGCAGAAGAAGGCTCCAGGCCCCGGACATCCGGCCCCCTGGCCCGGACATCAGGCCCCTGGACGATCAGCTACAGAAAGCCACCAGCAGCAGAAGCTATAGGGCCCGGACATCCGGCCAGGCCCCGGACATCCGGCCAAGCAAGGCCCGGACATCCGGCCTCGGGCCCGGAAATCCGGCGCCACTCTACAGAGGGCACCCGAGACTCAACCTCTCCAGCCCGGACATCCGGCCCCTCGCTCCGGACATCCAGCGCCCCGTGAAGCCCTGGACATCCGGCCCGTCGCCCGGACGTCCGGCCCCTGATTTGCCTGCGCGCATCATTTGGGCCGAGGCCTGTGTACCCCTTTGCTCCGTACACTATATATACTCCTTTCCCCACATCGTTTAGGGTTAGCTTTTGGATAGCTCATCATAGACCTTCGTGGATTCTCCTACAAGACCGCGCGCCTCTTCGGAGAAGATCCACCTTGGATTCAAGGCCTCCACATCGGAGAAGATCCCAAGGGATACCCAAGACCTCCTCCGGGAGAAGACTACCTTTGTACCACTGTGATTTGACTATGGATCGTGTATATCGATGTGTATCGTGGATCTAGCACTTGTGTGATCATATTTGTGTTGATTTGAGTGTTTCCCCCTCTTGTTTTCCCCCGTTTCCTCTTGTGCTCTCCGTGTTCGTCGTGGGATATTCTCCAATCGTGAAAGATCTGCTGATTAGGGTTCCACCATACATCATATTTTGGTATTATGAGCATAGGTTGATCACGATTTTGGAGCCCCACACCCTGTCTTCTAGCTTGTTTTTGTTGTGTTCTTCCAAATTTCGAAAATTCCCCACAAAAAGAGCCCCAATTTTTTTTTGTAATCTGTTGATTTGGCAAGATTTTGTTGAATTTGTTCCATGGATTTGCTGTGCCACGAGTGGATCTAGCTTTTCCTACACTTTTCCTCAATTTTCATCCGCAAAATCCGATGAATTTTGGCCCCAAATTCACCGTGTGCAAGGAGTTCTTCGCGGACCCGGGCACCCCGGACATCCGGCCCGTGCCCCGGACATCCGGCCTGGTCCGGACATCCGGCCCCTGGCCCGGACATCGGGCCTCCCGCAGCCAAAATTCCCCCACTCCACACCACCTTGCACTATCCACCGCCATTTTCGTTCGGTATCCCACCCAACCTTCCGCATACCACCACCACTTCCGCAACCACCATCGCTTAACCGCTACGAGTTTGAAAAGTTTGTCTCCCTTTGCCTTGGATACTTGAGTTGTGGTTTCACCGTTTCCTTGGATGTTTAGGCTACCTTGGAACGGCAAGACTTCGACAACACCATCGCTCAACTTCGGCAAGGACGGTAACATCGACGACACTTTGTTCATTCTACCTTGCAATTGCATTGTCACCCTATGAACCATCTTTGTGTAGCTTTCCCATTGAGACTAGCCATTTGAGTATTGCCGGGCCACGACACTTGTGCACATTAGTGATAGTCATAGATACTTCATACCATATCATCATATCTCCGTGTGACACAAGAGTGTCCTGCATACACAATAGCTACCTTGATCCGAGAAGCATGCATAAGTGCCCAAAGAAAGAGCTCAAAAGCTTTTAAGCAAAAGAGCAAACCAAAGCAAAAGGACAATAGCATCATACGCCTTGCATCAAAAGAGATCATACATCATAGCAACATCATCTTGTGCTCAAGCATCGGCACATCATACACTCATAGCATATTTGTGATAGATAGTCGTTACGTTTTTCTTCTTATAGGTCGTGCACAATTGCGTATCCGCCTATTAAGCAATCGGTTAGCGTCTCTCTAGTGTTGTGAAACACGAGCATTTTCCGTGGTTCCCACATTTTCGCTCTCCCTTGGTTGCACAACCACATCTATCTATCCGTGCGTGTGTTCCATGTGCTACCTTGCTAGTGATCTACTTGTTGCATGTGCAAATTGTGAACCATTTTCAACATCATTGAGTCACTTTGACGATTGCATTGAATTTGTGCCACATCCTATCCAAGCTCCTCTCAAAGCTTTACTTGTGTAGGTGTGAGAATCGACACAAAGTGGTACCAATAGTGCTATTTCCGGGTTACATTATTGAGTGATCATTGATCCATTTTCAACTTCGGTTAAGGTACATTTGGTATTGTCTTCTCCTTTCTCCCACTCACATACTTGCTTGTGATGATGGATAGGCCAAGTACATCTTCCAACCTAATCTTCGACGATCCTCAAGAAGCGAACAACTACGTCACCAAACTACATCTTTTCGGTGTCCAACGAGCTCTACATCAAGAGAGTGAAGCTATGCGCGAGTACATTGGTCAAGTCACCGAGGACGCGCGCCAATTTGAAGCAAGAACAAAAGAGCAATTCGACATCATCAACACCAACATGTCTACTCAATTCAACGAGCTCCGAACATTGATAGTCAACCGACGTTCTTCTTCAACATCCTCTCAAAGACGAAGCCGCTCACGTCGACATTCTGACTCCACGCAAGACTCAAGTACACCTACGCCCAACACTCTTCGTCAAGCCGCACATCAAGCTCGACATGACAACCGGCAGCCTCTTCATGACAAGAGTTCACAAGAGCTATTCGACGAGCAAGAAAGCCGACGTCGTCAAAACCAAGCTACATTTGAGCAAGCACAAGAACGGCAACGACTACGCCAACAACAACAAGAGCGAGCACGTCAACACCAAGAAGAACTAGATGCCGAGGCTAACCGCCAAGCACAACAACGTCGAGAAGCTCAAGCTATGGAGGCGCAACAAGCGTTACAAGATGCACATCGCAATGTGGCAGCCCGCACTCGACACACTCGTCAAGAAGAGGATTTCCTTCATGATGAGATGCAAGAGAGACGCCATCAAGCAAGAATGCAAGACGAAGCTCCTCTTCAAGCGCGGCAAGAGCAACAACCCCAACAAGTACAACAAGCTCGGCAAGAGCAACGTGATATTGCCAACCGAAAAAATCAAGACCGCCCTCCCAATAGGCAAGGAAACAATGACGAGCATCGCTATGGCAAGCTCAAATTCACCATGCCAAAGTTTTCCGGAAGCATTGATCCCGAAGACTATCTCTCATGGGCATTGAAGGTTGACAAGATCTTTCGCCTTCACAACTTCGATGAAGAGAAGAAGATCGCAATGGCATCCCTTGAGTTCCAAGACTATGTTCTCATTTGGTGGGAGCAAATCATAGAGCGAAGAGAAGCAAAAGGCGAACCTCCTATCACCACTTGGGCTCAAATGAAGGAAGTCATGAGAGCACGCATTGTGCCCAAGAACCTCCTATCAACCGTGACTTGTTCAAGAAGCTACAACTCCTCAAGCAAGGTACCAAGTCCGTTGAAGAGTACTACAAGGAGATGGAGATTGCCATGATAAGAGCAAACATCATGGAAGATGAAGAGCAAACAATGGCGAGATTCTTGAATGGACTCAACTATCATATCAAGAAGATTGCGGACTTCCAACCATACAACAATCTCCTCGAGCTAGTACATCAAGCAACAAAAGCGAAGCGACCAGTTCAAGAGGACTACAAGTACTCCAAGTTCAACTCCAAGAACTTCGGCTCCTACAACCAAGCTTCAACGACTTCGGCTACTCCTCCTACCTCTACCAAGCCATCTACAAACTTCGGTGACAAGTCAAGCTACAAGAATGCGACTACCTCGAGTCGTCCACCTTCTACCAACAACTTCAAGACAAGAGTTTCCTCAACTACAACTCCAACCGAAGACAACAACAAGACGAGCTCCATCAAATGCTTCAAGTGCCAAGGACGAGGCCACAAGTCATTTGAGTGCAAGACCGTTCGCACCATGATCATCAATGATGACAGATCTTATGACTCCATGAGCGATGATGAGATGGAAGCACTTGAGCATGTCGCTATGCATCGCCAAGTGAATGAAGAAGAAGACGGTCAAGTGTTTTGCGACAATGACTCAAGCCCCAACCTTGTTGTCTCCAAAGTCTTGACACTCCAACACCAACAAGATGACGAACAACGATGTCACATTTTCCATACGAAGGCCGGCATCAACAGACGCTCAGTCAAGATTATCATCGATGGAGGAAGTTGTCACAACTTGGCAAGCGAAGAGCTATGCAACAAGCTTCATTTGGTCAAGACGAAGCATTCTCACCCCTACAAGGTCCAGTGGCTCAACGATGCCGGAATTCTTCGAGTCGAGCACACCGTGCAAGTCTCTTTCAAGATTGGCGCCTACGAGGACACTCTTGAATGTGATGTGATCCCCATGTCCGTGTGCCATCTTATTCTTGGACGTCCATGGCAATATGATCGTGGAGTCACACACAATGGACGGACAAATCAGTATAGCTTCAAGATGAAGGGCAAGGAATTCGTACTCCGACCAATGACTCCAAGTCAAGTAGCCGCCAACAAACTTTTACCTACCAACCATCGTGGAGAGAATGGTGAGAGAGTGAGCCACCAAAAGTAGAGTGAGAGCCACAAGCCAAATATGAGTGACTCCACGATGAGCGACAAGAAGAAACTAGTGCTACTAGCCGTCAACCCGTGCATGCGCACGGGCAACATTTTTCTTTCGAAAATGGTAGCTTGAGAATAAAAATGGTTAATTAGAATATCGGTATCATAAACTACGATTACATTGTATCTTACATCAGTAAAGTTTTCTGTTTATCCTACTTATTTGAGTTGGAAATAATGTACGCTTGGAGGCATAATCCCTCCCCAACTTGTGGGAGAAAGAGGAGGCCAAAATACACTTATGAATAAATGATATTTGAAGTTACAGTTGCACAAAATGAAATCCTGAAATGATCATGAGTAAATTACTTTTCATTACAAAACCAATAAATCGGAAAAGATGTTCTGTTTTGCAAAAGAATCTTGGAACAACTTACCACATGAGTAAATAATTCCCTTCCACTAGTTTATGATTATACTCGAAACAACTTAGCACATGTTGGCATGAGTCACACAACGATATGTCAAGCTCAAATTTCCAAGATAAGCTCCGGCCTTGGCCCCACATAAAAGAGTATCAGAGAATAAATGGTACCTCGGACAAAGCAAATTGCGGTGATAAAGAATATTTAGTACTGCAGAAATACGTACTCAGCATGCCCATAGAACATATGGTACTCTTAGCTGTGCATAATTTGTGTCAGATGACAATAAAAACTCACCAAGAATAAGACTAATTAATTCAGCAAAGAAGTAGAGATCAACTCAATTTTTGCTATGGAGTTGGTATCAACATTATGCCAGTCAAAGGAGCAAGTTAGTCTTCAAACAACACAATGATCTATTATCTACTAAGAACTTCTAGATTAAATAATGGAGCACCCCACACGTAAAAGAGGATAATTTCAAACATTTCATTCTAATTTTCCTCAAACTAATAGAATATAAGCTTGTACACAGAAGAAAATAATTCAAACTTTTCATTCAGGGTAATCAATTATATTAACATGATTTTCTACACATTCAAGCAACACATGCAGCCCTGTCAGTTGCTCTTACATAGAAAGCTAAAGATGATTTAGGACATGTGACAACATTTTTTTTCAAGCCTATAGGGAAATCCGATCAACCTTAGATCTATACCAAGAGATCTTAGACATACACCAAGATGTTTGAGATAATCTAGGAATTTCTATAGTTTTTACTTCTTACGATGGACAGGGAAACATATGAATACATGTTACTTGCGTTGGAGTTGGTTAACCTAGTATTATAAAGCCATAATCGTGTCAGCTTAATGATGCAGTAGAAAGTCTAGAGCAAGGTGAGCAGACTCGTCTGATACGTCCTAGCTTTCTTTTACCAAGGAGGTACCTAATGTTCAGTCTAGAATTTTTATTTACCTGCATTCGCCCAACCACTGTGGTCTTGTGATGAAGGAAATAAGCGACCGGATGGCTGAGGTGCTTAGATGATGGAATGATTGGTTGCTCAATAACTAAATTTGTGCAGAAACATCCAAATTCGTCAAATCATTGTTTACTGTGTAGTCTTCTTTCTCCTAGAAATCTGAAAAACATGCACACGTGTAGGTCTCTGTCTTGTCTGAATGCTTGTCAATAAGAATTTTAGACATGTCAAGTAAAAGAAACCTAGTCATACGTGTTTAGATACAAAATCTAAAATCTGCATTGCCAATTCCAAACAACACAATATTTCAGCCAAACCTCAAATCATGGGGCAGGCATACTCTACAGCACTCTCAAACAGAAAATGTCTTGAACCATGTCATAGAAATTCCCAACCGAAATTTTTGATTTCCCTTATCTATTGGATGCTTACCAGATTCACTATACACTAAATATCGTGAACCTCCTCAAAAGATGCGCCTGTAGGGGAATTCACTGGGACCCATAACCTGCTCCTTCTCCTGGTACGTGGTGATCCTATCATTCTACGGTCAGATGTTCAGAACATGGTTGCGATACACGACTGGACGATGTCAAAACATAAGTTCTGTCAAAGCGGGAGGCATAGTTTTCTGCTAGTTTGAGCATGAGTCGAGGACTATTGATGGTGCTAACCTGCTAGTGAATTGGACAAAAAACATTACATTAAAGATTCCTCAGATTATCTAATTGCTTCATCTTCATAAATTGAAAAGAAAGGAAATGAACGGGGTTATGAATCTTTAGCTCACCTATAATTACTTGTCACGGGAATATCCCCAACAGCCACCAGAAGAAGCCCACGGCCTGCCCAAGGCCCAACCAGAGGTAACATGTATATATATGGTGCTCCTCCTTCTAAGAGCGGCATCGAAGAACTGAAGACTGAACCGGCCGCCGTTGGGCGTTTTCCCCTCTCCCACCCCCTGGCTCTCGATTCCCCGATCCCCTTCTTGCTGCTACTACATGTATCTTGTATCCTAGATTTATGGCGATTGAGTGAGCAATATATCCTAGATCGAGGTTCATAACATCTGGTATTCAGAGCCTGGTTTATCTCCAAATTTGTTTCCCTCTGAGCTATCCTGAAGAGAGTCGCACTCGAAGCTTCAAGGTGATCATGGCGGAGCTCGTCCTGCAGCAGCAGCTGGTCGAGGCGGCGAAGGAGCGCAACGGCATCTCTAAGGCGCTCCTTGCGATCCAGCACACTCTCGACAAGATGGTGCCGGCGATCTCGCTGATGGAGTCCGTTCTCGGCAAGCTGGAGCCGGCGGTGACCACCACCGACGCCCCTGCAAAGGCCCCACCCACCAGAGTACTCGGCACCAACCCCGACACCCCCGCCATGGATGGAGGTGACATTCCTGCGCTGACGCCCACCAACTGTTCGACCAAAGGCATGAGCCAGAGCCATGACTATGTTGACGAGCAGCACTCTGCAGCTGCCATCCCCAACACCACCATGTCCGAGCTGCTGCCAGTGACCACACTAGTGCCGGATCCTGAGTCTATGATGCTTAAAGACACCCAGGCCAACACAATATCACCCGATGCATCAGTTTTTGTGTGCCCCAATGATAAGTTGGATACTGCCTATGAGCTGTTCGACAAAAAGCCCCTACATGCTCATGGCGACCTTGTGGCCTCCGTCCTGCTAGATACTGGGCAACCAATCATATCCATTGCCATTGATCCTCATCAGGTAACCAATCAAGACCTTGGAGCTGAGCTGCGACCACGACCATGGCCGTCATTTGTGTGCCGTCATGGACAAGAGCGGACAAGGCTGCCACTAAACCAAGCAATAGCCTTGTTGCTGCTCAATAAACATCCCTCAGTTGAAGCTTTGTTGGGCTGCCAACTTACAAGTTTTTTCTCGAGCAAGCATATGATGGTCGCTCCGGGAGATGTTACAGGTAATAGGTGCAAGTATAAGACTCAGATTAATTGTTGGTTTCCTACTCCAGTTTGTGCCTGGATGGATAGGGCTTCACTTCCACTACTTGAACCTTTTGGCAACTCCATGATAACAAGCATAGAAGCAATGGAATTAGACATGCTATTTTCTCTTGCCGCAAAGCAATTTCTGAGGGCTCCGTATGAGGTACAGCGCATGGGTTATGCAATCTCTTATGGCAACTCTTGCATTGTGGCTGTCATATTGCTTGCCGGTCTCACGGAAGATCTAAGCTGCACCCAATACAAGTGTTCTCTTATTATTTTGGGCAGATGCCATATCGTTTACAGCATGGCTCATTGGTTAGAATCAGATTGGTACTATAGTCTCATATTTATTTCCAACTCTCTGGGAATGGGACTTCTGCATGATGATTACTTTCAAGTTTTGGAGTCCACCTTTCTTGCTGGACAACTTATTCAGTGTGATTTTAAGCTTAACCAGTGCAGTTGCATGGGTCAGCTGGAACTTGAGATGGTCACGTTGATGGCTATTTTGAAGGGAGAGTTCACAAGTAGGTGCCTGCAGATTCATCTCAATAAGAATGCTCAAGTCAAATTCCCCTGGTCCAGTTGCTACTTGTTTCTGCAGGTTGGAAAGTTGCAGGATGTTATGGTGGAGCTCAAGACTTGTTTCTCTGTAAAGTGGTTCTTATCGGCTGTGACATTCTTACTCAATCTGCATGATATTGTGTGCTGCAACAAGGCAATGAGCATCCAATCTCTCGATATTCCCTTTTGCATGGCTGAATGTTGTGGTATGTTAATCCAAGTTATACTCACTCACAGAGCATGGTTACTCAAAATTTCATCCCCTTATGGTAGCCCAGAATACGTGCAAGTCTGGATTGGCAGCGTTTTATGCATTTGGACTTCTCACGGAGCTCATATAGACAAGGAATCTTTTTCTGTACAGCCTCCTTTGATGGATCAAGAGCTATGGAGGACTACAGAATATTGGCTGTTAGATATTCAAGGTTTGCCGCTGGCCGATGCATTTTCTGAAGATTCTTTCTGGCCTGAGCAACATATCATTGAAGCATGCCTTGCGAGCCCTTATCACAGGTTCATGGTCGCAATTGCTGTCGAGTGGCTCTACACTCGTAAGTCTTATGGAGAACTTATAGCAGTCAGCAATCAGCTGAAGGGTAAAGATATTGTCACAACTCGGCTACTCAGTTCTGATGAGATTAAATGTCTGGAGGCCTTGGCAAGTATTCTACAGTGTACTGATAACTATTTGCCAGTAATTATGTTCGATGAGATTGAGCTGCAGCTTACGGTACATTGGATGAAATTGGTAGTTTTGGACAAGGCTATTGTCGTATCCAACATCACCAAGCCCACAATGGTAGGTACGCCCGTCAATCACCTTTGTTTGGAGGAATATCTAGTCTGTCCAAGTCACAACTTCTATAGTGCACCTGAAGTTACATTATCCGAGAGCAGAAAGTTGGAGTTTAACAACAAGATTTCTTATACGATGGAGCAGTACACTGACGTAAATTCTTATATGACGAAAATTGGTTTGCATCCCTTATATGCGAGCATCAGCATGGCAGAACGAACCTCTCATAGGAATAACCCCATTCATCAATTGGTTGAGCAGCGATTGTCATTTCCTGCAAGTACGTGCAAGCAGGCAGACATAAAAACTGCAATTAGTAAACATCAAGGAGCTTACTCCTTATGTCGCAATTGCTCATGTGACTTTCTCGATACTATTGCTACTTGGATAGAGTACCCAGACAGGCAAGGAGTGTACCTACGCCGCGAAATCATTATGGACCAACGTTGTAGTCTTGGTTGTCTGAATCTCGGAGTTCTGTTAACATGGCCCGACGCCTCTGAGTTACCTTGCACTGGACTCGGCTCCCAGAAACATCCAGTGTCAATTGTGGACCAGCTGATGCTGAAGAGCTTCTATGGATGCCATGTTCTTGTAAACACTTCTCCGAAAATATTTCTTGAGTGTTCTGGTAATCAGCTGGTGAGTTGCAACCTCTCACAGTCTCATGCCGCTGACTTCTATATTGACTACCCAGTACAATTGGGGTTTGAATTCACTCCCTTGATGGTTTGGAAGATTGCTTGGGTGCTTCGTTCTGTGCGTACTGTTGTTGTATATAGCTCCCAATGCGCATTCTTCACACAACTGGATGGCTGGCCTCAGATAGGTCAACAAAGAGCTCTTAGGTGTACTTCCTTGATCGGCCACAAGGACTACTTGGACTTCGAGCAAGTCTGTGTCGACAAGAGCTACTACATCGATGATGCCGGTGTCTTCGACCTTGATCGATTCAACCTCGACACCTTCCTCGGGCAAGTCTCCATCAGCCATGACTACTACTTCTACCTCATTGAAGTCTCCCTCGACTACAGCTACCAAATGTGACTACTACCAAGCCAAGCAACAACAAGTGCAAATGGGTTCCGGGTGATTCTTGGTGGATTCGGCTTGGGTCAAGCCGAGTTTCAAGGAGGGAGGAATGTCACGGGAATATCCCCAACAGCCACCAGAAGAAGCCCACGGCCTGCCCAAGGCCCAACCAGAGGTAACATGTATATATATGGTGCTCCTCCTTCTAAGAGCGGCATCGAAGAACTGAAGACTGAACCGGCCGCCGTTGGGCGTTTTCCCCTCTCCCACCCCCTGGCTCTCGATTCCCCGATCCCCTTCTTGCTGCTACTACATGTATCTTGTATCCTAGATTTATGGCGATTGAGTGAGCAATATATCCTAGATCGAGGTTCATAACATTACTCCATGGAGTTTTACGGGGAAAAGCTTTTGTCATACTACGGGCATAGCACATCAATACAATGACGTGGGCAGCGGCAACTTCGCCTCATAAACTGATTCCTTAGACCTACATATGTTGTTGAGGGATTAACAGAGAAGGTATTAACTCATAACAAAGACCAAGACCAAGACGACATATCCAGCTTGCACCAGCCAACCATTGGAAGCAGGAGGCGATAAAATTAGATTTGTTTCTACCCTTTGAATTACATGGAAGCTGTCATTAGATGAAAAAGAGTAGCACACTTAAAGCGGTAATCAAATTTGAGAAATCCACAAACCTTTGGACAGATGAGAGATCAACATCAGGGATTCGACTTGTCCTTTATGATGCATTATCATATTTTCATATACAGGAGATGACATCAATGAGTAACCTCTAAACACAGTCGCGCTTATGCGAGGAACCGATCTGAAGCTTACGGCGTGGAGATAGATGTTCTGCCTGATTATCTTTATCTTGCTAATGGAATCTTATGTATGTAAGGGCATAACTTCTTGGCCTGCTGGTTGTGGAGGAGAAAGAGAAATAGCAAGGTGGAGGTGCGCTCTTAAGGAGTGGATGATATGTCACGCTCATGAGACCAGAAGAAGGCGGCATGGAGGCGTGGACATGGGCAGGAGTCCAGGAAGGAGAGGAGCGCTTGGCAACCTGGTTTCGTTTTTTGAGATAATTTTGCTGAGAGGTGGAGAGCAGACAATCTAATCGCTAGGGATTATTTGTTTCACGGTGGATTAACCAAAAAAAAGGAAGATCTACACCATAATAATTCAGGTTTGCTATTTCACATCTAGATGTGAGATATTATCTCACATCTAACTCACTCATCCTTAAAATTCATGGGAGACTTTAAAAAAAATCAAAGGTGAGTAAGTTAGATCTGAGATAATATATCACATCTAGATGTGATATAGATAGACCACAATGGTTTTAGATAGATAGATTAGGAGCCGGCTAGGAGGAGGATGAAGAGACGATGCATCTTCAAAAAAGAAAATTGTGTTCAATGGACTACAGCTTGTATAGTAATAGGACTTCAATTTTTTTTGTTGGACTACATGTTGTATAGTAATTGGACTCTTTAGAGAGATGCGTGCTAGATTTCTTCTAGAGCTACGTGGGAGATAGAGGCAATTGGTTCACAGGAGAGAGAGATACGTGAGAGGGTTTTTTAGAGATACGTGAGAGATTGGGTGATGAGATAAGTTTTTCTAATTGGAGATTATTGAGAGAACCTTAGTTTTTCTTTTACTAGGAAACATGCCGTGCGTTGCAACGGGAGAAACGATCCACCCACATGACCATGTATTTGTGAACGCATGGCACAATACTCTATCAACTATGATGAAATCAAAAGATAAAATGAGCAAAGCTAGAGGATTAACATACATCTCCAGTGAGAAGATTAATTGTGCCAAGCAAACAGGATAGCAATGTATCAACAGACTTAGCTTGATGCCACATCAATTCACCTGTTCGAAGTTTGATCCTCAAACGGACCAATCTTGAATTATTATTTTGAATAAATATGAACCGAAGGAATCAAACATATAAAATAATTCTAAGCAATTAAGAATCTACAATTGAGACATAATCGTGGTGCTAATAGCGGAATGACTATTTTTGTAAACAAATTTTAGAACAAAGATATTAAATGTGAAATTTCTGGCTTCTGAGATAATGGAAATGGGTCTTCTCATACTGCTCAAGTACATCCTTACCTTCTCATTTTTTTTTTTGGAACGTAGACGCAAGATTGCGTCCGGCTTTAAATTAATAAAGCCACCAGGGCAAGTCACACGCACAACAGTAGAATATTACAGACCAAAAGTATCTGAACCAAAAGGGGAACGCCGCACCGGCCACAGCCAAAGTTCAACACATAAGATGAAGACAAGGAAAAAACATAAGTGGTAGGAGCCGGCCGAGGCTTAGATAGTTCCGTCATCTCGTCGGGCTTGGCAAGTCATCCTTTTGATCTTCTCCATGACGACCGACATGACTTGTTCATCATGCGCTTTCCCCAACGGCATCCACACCTGGAGAAAAATGTGGCATTTGAATAATACATCAGCAGGGTGATTTGGGAACTTATGTTCGATCGTAAACTTGTTACGCACGGACCAAAGAGACCATAGGAGCGCCCCTACGCAACGCCACAGGACTCTAGCCGATGGTCCTTTTTGGGCCGACAGTATCTCTAAGAGGTCTTTCGAAGTGTGGGGTTGCCAATTTTTGTCGAAAGTCTCCCTCACCGCACTCCAGGCAAAACGAGCAGGCACACATTGGAAGAAGATATGGTTAGCGTCTTCAGCCAGCCCACACAACGTGCAGTTGCCATCAGACGGCCCGTTCCGCTTGGCCACGTTATCAGCGGAAGGGAGCCGATTTCTCAGCATCTGCCATAAGAAAATTTTTATTTTCAAAGGCAAACCTGCTTTCCACAGTCCCCTAACCATGGAAAGCACCGGTCCGTCGGACATTTTGTAATACAGAGATTTGACCGTGAACACCTTTGAGGACGATAGTTTCCACGAGATTACGTCAGATTCGGAGGATAGCACTAAGTCTCTCCAAGCCACCACCAAGTTTTCCCAGTTGGCAGCCTCCATCGGCCCAAGCGCGCGGATGAAGGATATTGCCGGGGGACTAACACGAAGGGCATCGGCAACCGTAAGGTTGGGGTCGGTGGCCAGATGATACAGCTCGGGGTGCGACTCCCACAAGGGGGTTTGCTCCCACCAATGGTCGAGCCAAAAGCGAGTAGACGCACCGTTCTTAATAGAAAACTTTGCCCCAAGAGCGAAAGCTGGCCGAACTGCCTGGATCCCTTTCCAGAAAACAGATCCAGATGCTTTTGCTTGAAAAACCGTGCCGTTCGGAAAATATTTGGCTTTAAGGATGCGGGCCCAGAGACCGGACTCATTTTGCGCAAGACGCCACAACCACTAGGCTAAAAGCGCAACGTTCATAAGCTTGGAGTTGGTAACTCCCAGCCCTCCAAACTTTTTGGGGCGGCATATTGCCGCCCATTTGACCAAGTGGTATTTCTTTTTGTCTCCCGTTCCTTCCCAAAAGAAACGAGCTCGGGGGGTGTCAAGTTTGGCATGGACCCCATCCGCTAGGAGGTACATACCCATGATGAACATAGGGAGAGAGGACAGACTCGAATTGGTCAGAATGAGCCTTGCCGCAGACGACAGAAATCTCCCTCGCCAAGGGCTAACACGATTGGCCACCTTCCCATACAGAGGCTCCCACTCCCCGATGGTGAGTCCGCGGTAAGAGATTGGAAGGCCCAAGTATTTGATCGGAAAGGCGCCACGTCTACAGTTTAGAAGGTTAGCCACATGGGAGCTCGAGCGGTCATCCATCCCTATGGTGAAGACCTCACTCTTGAGGAAATTTATCTTCAGACCCGACATGAGTTCAAAGGCCAGAAGAATAAGTTTGATGGAGGCCACACTAGTGTCATTTGGTTCGAAAAGGAGGAGCGTATCGTCAGCATATTGAAGGTGAGATACGCCGCCTGGAATGAGATGCGGAACAAGACCAGAGATGTGGCCGGCAGCACACGCACGACGAATCATCGCGGCAAGTGCATCCGCCACAAAGTTAAAAATTAAAGGTGAACTCGGATCCCCTTGTCTGAGTCCCCTCTTGTTGCGGAAGTACTTGCCCAGCTCACCGTTGATGGTGATCGCCGTGTGACCACTAGACACTAAGTGCATAATGCGGTGGACAAAACCTGCCTCAAAACCCTTTTTGAGGAAGACTTCCTGGACAAAATCCCAATTCACCCTGTCATATGCCTTCTCAAAATCGAGCTTGAGTAAAACTCCCTTAGTTTTATTCTTTTTAAGCTCGTGGACAATTTCCAATAGAGCAATCGGGCCTTCTAAGATATTTCTATGTTTGAGGAAGCCCGTTTGGCTATGACTAATCGTGCGCTGCGCAATGGGGGCAAGACGCGACGCATATGCTTTGGCACAGAGCTTGAAAGGCACATTGATGAGAGTGATTGGACGGAACTGACGAATGTTGTCCGCGCCTTTCACTTTGGGTATAAGGCTAATGGCGCCATAGTTCAGAGTCGAGATATCAACGGTTCCTAAGGCAAAACCGTTAATAATGTCGTAGAAGAGGTGTTTCAGCAAGGGCCAGAATTTCTTGAAAAATTCCACGGGCCAGCCGTCAGGGCCAGGGGCCGTGTCATTTTTCATATCCAGCAAGGCCGAGTCTATTTCTTCCGGAAGGAAAGAGAGCGCTAGGCACTCGTTTTCCTCCTGCGACACCCGCTCCTCCGGATTCCACAAATCCGAGCGAAGGCAAAGAGGTTTTTCACTGGCCGTCCCCAGAAGGCCAATGAAGAACTCATAAACGTGGGTCGAAATTTGTTCCTGAGTAAGCAACAGGCCCGACTCGGATTGGAGACGTAAGATAGTACATTTTCGCTTTCTACCATTTGCATACGCGTGGAAGTATCCCGTGTTCGCGTCTCCTTTCGTAACCCATTTGACGCTGCCCCTACGGCGCCAGTATTCTTCTTCTGCCCGAAGCAGAGCCAAGACTTGGTCTTCTAAGGTATACCTATGCGTCCATTCGGCCTCTGAGAAGGGTCGCATGTCAGCTTCCAAGTCTAGGCGGGCTATTTCGTCCACCAACCTAGCCCGCTCCTTTTTGGATACACTACCTTGATTCGCACCCCAGCCACGAAGAAAGGCCCAAAGCTTACTCGCCGCCGCGGTCCAAAGACATACCGGGGATCGTTGAGGTCCAGACGCTGAGACAATGTCGCTCCAGCGGTTGCGAACCATAAGCTCAAAGCCCTCGTACTCAAACCAGGCCGTTTCAAAGTAGAAACGTTGGCTACGCCTAATCAAGTCCTCCCCTGAGGAAAAGATTAGCGGAATGTGGTCCGACCCTATGCGAGTCTCTGCCACCAGCGAGCAGAGAGGGAATAGAGCCTCCCACTCCGGGGTGAAAAACACCCGATCGAGGACACTGCGGACAGGGTTAGTTTGTTTGTTTGTCCAGGTGTACCTGGCTCCTGTCCTAGCCGCTTCCCGCAGTACAGCCGCAGCAATAGCCTGGTTGAACATGGACACCCTTGTCCAGTCAATATTGCTATTATTTTTGTCCGTACCCGAGCGGATCAAATTGAAATCACCCCCAACCACAACAGGTAGGTTGAGATTGCGTTTGGCACTCACTAGTAAAGATAACTCATGGAGGAACTCTTGTGAACGTTCGTGATTCGCCGGGCCGTAAACGCAAATAGTCACCCAAGACATGCCCGTCCCCTTGTGTCTGGTGGAAACACACACACAGAAGAGCCCGACCTCCCAAGACAACACCTCACAGATATCCCGATTACATCCCATGAGAATGCCACCGGAGTGGCCCGAAGAGGGAAGCCAATGCCAGTCAAAACGTTGAAGAGGGTCTAAGGCAAGTAAATCCCTATGCGAGAAATCTAACTTAATCGTTTCCTGAAGAGCAATTACATCGATGCGTTCCTTAGCTACTAGCTCACGAAGCTGGGTGCGGCGGCCAGAGTGGCCACAGCCCCTAATGTTCCAGAAAAGGAACCGCATCTAAATAATACGATTACGGAGGCGAACACCCCTAGAAGTGATCACCTTAGCCACTTTCTTCTTCGTCCGTCCCCGCCCCTGCGGATCCCTCGGGGAAGAAGGAGGTGCATCAACCCCATCTATCGATGCATCCTCATTGGGCGCCCTGCTATCGCCAGCCCCAACTGGGATAGACTCGGGCAGATTCGGCTGTGCGCACCGCGTAGCAGCCTCAGCCAGGGCGGCCTGTGCCTCTTCGCGTGCCCGTATGAGAGAGATAACCTCCCCAGGGGGATTAGGCACAGCCACTCCAGCATCGTCCAGAATCGAAGCAAGATGAATATCAGAGAAGGCATTAAGAATGCGGAAAGAGGGGGGGATTACCTGTGGCCTCCATGTTCTTGTCGGCGATGCGAAGCTGGGCGCTCTCCATGGATGACAATTCTCCAAGCTTGGCCTTGGCACGCGCACTCGGCGCCCGCTGAGCCACCGGGGTTGCCCGCGATCTCTTGGCCTTGCTGTTGTTGCCGTTCGTACCCAGAGCCGCTCCCAGCTCGCCTCCCAGCTCTGCCGAAATCCCAGGCCCCGAAGGAGGAGCCTTGGACGTCGGCTTTCGCCCCGCCGTCTTCTTCGGTTGACGTCCAGCGCTGTTGGAGCCCCTCTTTGGGCCCGGCGTATGATCGTTGTCCGCCAGCACCACAAGATCTTGATCTTCGTTCACAGGGTTGATGGGGGGGGGGTGGGCACCTTGGTTCCTCCAACTCCGGTTTGGCAAGCCAGAGGGATATCGTTGAGGTTGGAGCCGTATTCGTTGAAGGAGGAGTCGAGGGATCTGGCAAGCGGAGGCACGCTAACCGCAGTGTCTTGAGTTGCCGCTCCCAAGGTACCCACATCAGAGGTCAAAGCTCCCAGCTTTTCCCAAGTCTCGGTGTCAATAGAGGTATCATGCAGGCTGTCGTCCGGTTCGTCAGTAGCCGTAGGAAGAGGAGGTGCGGTAGTAGATTTGAGAGCCCGCGCGCCGGCCCCAACCGGACCGCATGACGCAGCACCAGAGGACTTGGCCGTCGGGGCGGACAGCCCCAAAGGCGGATCCTTGGCCGCAAGTGGGCCGGTCACCGCCAGGGGGGCACGGTCTCCACCACGCTTAGGCAGCACCTCCCTCTCCACCTTGATCTGGTATCATTCGCTGTTGAACCAGACTTCAACCACGCCATTGAGCTTCTCGGGGGCACGGCAAGCAATCTTCATCCTGACAGGTCCCAACCTAATCAGAGAAACTTCGTCCACCACTATTGGCCGCCCCAGCATTCGTAAACCTTCCTTGATCCGGTCCTCGCGACGGTGCTTCTTAGGAATGCCATAAAGACGCACCCACGTCTCCGGCATGAGCATAGGAGCAATTTCTTCATGAAGCATATCCCGCACCCTTGCGGTTATGTCATGGATAGAAAGGAAGAGCTTCCCACTGGACTTAGCCATGTGAAGAAGATCAGCAGAGGGAAAAACCACCAGAAAGTCATCATCACCAACTTGCGTTACCTGCCAGTCCCAATCATTGGCCACCATGTGTTTGAGCTCCTGCTTGAGTATGCGGAGAGTCAGCTTCCCTGGTTCGGCCGAAAGGATCGCCGCGTTCTTGATGCGCTCGTCGATGGGCAGCTCCAGGGCGTCGTCATCGTCATACTCCAAACAAAAGAAGCCCTCTCCAGAGATCGCACTCCCCATGATTTGCAAATGGAGTTGCCGACCCCGCGTCGGGCAGTTGGCCGAAGCGTGGCCTTCCTCCTTGCACAGCACGCAAAGTGGCTTGAATTTGCATTTGGATTGATAGTGACCCAATCTACCGCACTTGAAACACTCAATCTCAGGCGCCTCCTCCACCGGGATCGGCTCCGCCGCCGTGCCCTTGGAAGCAGCAGGGGGCCCCAAACCCGCCAGATCTGGCTTTGCCCGAGGATTGAGAGGGAGGGGAACGACCCCGCTGCCCTCAGCGTAGATCTCCCCCTCCGTCTTCTTTTCCAGCGCGCGCCGGCGCTGGATCTGGCTCTTCTTGTTCTTCTTCGCTTGCTGTTGGTTCCACCACGGGGGAGGAGGACCCCAATCCCCCTCGCGCCCGCCGTGGTCGCGCTGCCCGTCGGACCAGCCACGGCCCTCACGGCCGTCGGAGCGGTCACGCATCGGTCTCTTGATCTTGGCACGGAGGTCCAGCTCCAAGCGTCGCTCGTCCGCCGGATCCAGGGGCTGGAGCGGGCGTTTCTCCGCGCGGCGGTCGCCCATGACCACCGCCGCGAAAGACTTGAGGAGGGGAGGAGGGGGAGGGAGAGAGACGAGGGAGCGGGCAGAGTGGGCGAAACGGCGAATCTCAGAGTGAGTGGCCGGAAACCCTAATAGAGGGTCGAGGCAGCCGCGGCGTAGCCATATATACCGGGCTCCCCGGTCCGCAGCGGGCAGAGGCAAAGTGGGCCGTGCGGGCCCAGGCGGGGCCAGACCCACAGGCCCAGGAGCCACCACCCGCGCGACATGGGCACCAGACGAGCCAGGCGCGCGAGGAGCCCAAGAGGCTGGGCCAACCAGCCCACAGGCCCCCCCCCCCCGTCGCCAGCAGCGGCCCAGCCGGTTCTGGGCGCCCAGTGGGAGAGACCGGCCCGTCCGGCGCGGCACTCCCGTACCGAGCAACGGCCCCAACCCTAGAGCCAGTCACGGTCGTCGACACCGACCCGCCGCCGGGGCACGCCGCCGCACGATGGGACGGCGACGACGAGGGAGACGCCGGGGCCAGCAGCATAGGCCAAGCCGACGTGGAGCCACCCCGCATCCTAGTACCAACCGGAGATAGAGCCCTGGCCACGGGGGCCACCGAATCCCGCCGGCCGCCCGGGACCAGCCCCGCCGGCGACCAGATCCGGCGAGCCAAAGACCGAGGACCCTTGCCCCCGGGAGCAAAACGGCGCCCCGCGCCCGACTCCCGCTGACACGCCGCAAAAGCCACGAAATCCCCTATCGTAGGTCCCGCCGGAATCCGCCGAGGAGAGGGCAACTCCGGCACGCAGGGCGGCGAGGCCAGCACGTCGTCCTCCGCATCCGAGTCCTCCCCCGCCAGCGCCCAGAAGCGGTTAGAGCGCTGGGCCGCAGCGCACCGCGGCAACTCCGGCGACGCCTCCACCGACCGACGAAGGACGCCGCGGGGTGAGCCACCCCCATGGCTCACCACCGTCCAGGATCCAGACCGCGGCGGGGGCCGAGGCACATCCCGAGCAACGGCGCCTGGGAGCCCCTCACCGCACGCCGCAGAGCCAAGGTCCGCACCGCCGGCGAGCGGAAGGGCTCCCACCTCCCCGGCAAGGAGCCCGACGGCGGCAGGTGCCGCACCCACCGCGCACCCCGCGTTCCCCAACGGTTGGAATTCAAAAGACGCCATCTCGCTCTCTCCTACCTTCTCATTTAGGACCTGAATGCTGAAAAGAAGCAAAAAAGGAAGTCAAATTTGTGGTCACTGAAAACATTTCCATTGTAAACCAAAAATATGGTCGGCCCATGACTACCTTATCAAAGAACTTGTATATATTTGAAGGTTTGTCAATAAGGCAATTAATTATGTCTAACTGATGGATAGCGTTTTTATCAGAAAAAAAATCAGTCAGCAACTGAAAAAAATGCATCCTATACTCCAAATGGTAGGTAAATGTTGCATTTTGGAGGAAACTTCATTCCGAACATGTTAAGAAACATGAATATAAGCAAAACCCGGGAAACTATTAAAGATGATTTTACTCTTCTTTGAAGCAAGATAAATTCGTTCGGATGTAGTCGACTTCATTTATTGACCGACATTATAGTGTTACTAACATGTCTACACTTTTAACTAAAATGCTCACTAAGTGGCAACTATTATGTACCTTGCAGTTGTGTTTTCTGGTGCTCACTGGTGACAAGGGAACAACACATGTGACAGAAGAAGGAGGGGGCAGTGAGTTTAGAATGTACTCCCTCCGTTCGGAATTACTTGTCGCAGAAATGGATGTATCTAGACGTATTTTAGTTCTAGATACATCCATTTCCAAGACAAGTAATTCCGAACGGATGGAGTACATGATAAGCATTCAAAAAACAGTCCTTGACGTAAATACGCAAGAGATTGGAATCTACAATGTTTAAAGATAGTAATTCCAAAAGGAGTAAGAATTCTCCTTGAAACCAGAAACATATATGTGGAAAATGAGAACTACACAGATTTTCCATGGTCCACCATTGAGAAGTTTAACGCATCACAAAACTGCAGTACACCTACACAAGATCTCCATTTATCAGGGGGAGGCACAGCCAACATACCGCTAAATGATAATATGCTCTAAATAAATGTTGGTAGAATACGATTTTGGTTTCACATCCATCTTCTATAAAGTTGCGGCTCCTGCCATCAAATGTTGATGGGAAGACTCTGACCTGTGAATGTCCATTACTTTCGTCCTTAATAGCTACACAAAATGTGTAACAGATAAATAGGGGCGGGTTCTACAACAAGATAAACCAACAAAAACGTCTAGGCTACAACCATGTTAAAAATGGGAGAAATATAGCTACTAAAACATATTGTTATTTTCAGTCAACTTACATATATATGGTGTAGTTTTTTCCCCACCCCATCTTTACTAAAATGAAGCCAGTAGAAAACAGTAATAAGTTTAGGTCGTTAATGAACACACAGCCACACTCATTAGGAAGGTCCCTACATACAGACCAAAAATACCAGTCGCATTTCTCTAGCTGCTAAGCATTGGTACGTAGGATTTATCTCATCACTGGTTTGAAAATTTATGCTTCCAGCCAGTGATACTTCTCGACAGGGTCTTTGCTCGGCTCGAACCATTAAATGGAGGTGCCAAGCTAAATGGTATTTGACTTTAAAGTAAAACAATGTTGTACCTCAGAATCAGTTACCAAAGACCGTAAGCCAATGGAGATGGAGTAGCACCAATGCCCAGAAATCTACAAATCCGCTGCTTTGGTCTCAAGGTATTTTCTAATTTTTAGAAGTAGAAATTGCATGAAAAGTCACCTGAAAAGGAGCAGCAGAGGAACTTATAGCAGAAGCTGAAAGCATTGTAATTCTGGGCAGCATTCATAGTGCTGTTGGAACAACATGTGAGTGCAAGCATGATATTGAAGGTGCTATGCCATTGCATCTATTTAATAAAATGTGCAAAGCTAATTAACCTTGAAAGAACCGATTGTTGAGTTCATCCTCTCCATATTTATACACGCAATTTATTCAGGTCAAAACCAGTTTCTATAACACTGAAAGAATCATAAAAATTGATTGACTTACACAATAAACGGATTTGATGAGGAAGAGGAAAGGTGGATCGTTTTGCTTAGCTGACAAAGACGGACGATGAACCCTGCGCCGGTGCGTTGACCATGGCTTTGTGTAGACCGGCGACATGGATCTGGGTTCCCACACCCAAGTATAGGTCGGATCTCTCTCGTCGCGTCGCTGGTGGGGCTTCAGTAGATGGCGTCATCATCCTGCTCATAGGAATGATTTCTGTCAAGTCATGAGCAATTGTCTGAAGTGGATTTCAAAGTTCACTTTGTACAAAAAATCCATGTAAGTACCTTGGGGGTAAAATCTTCTGTACTCCCTCCGTTCCACAATGTAGTGCCTATAGATTTTTGTGAAAGTCAAACGTTACCAACTTTGACCAAGTGTATAAAGAAAATTGTCTACATCTACAATATCAAACATGTACATTCTGAAAATATAACTTGCGATGTATCCAATGATGTGCATTTGGTATTCTAGATGTACATACTTTTCTCTATAAACATGGTCAAAGTTTGTAATGTTTGACTTTCGTAAAAATCTATAGGCACTACATTATGGAACGGAGGGAGTAACATATACTAAATTGGAGTTCAGCTCTGATATAGCGAAAGGAGGCTGCGACTCAATGCGCAGATACCTTAAACCTTGGGCGATGCCAATGGCTATTTTCATTCGTTTGAGCCAAGAGAATTGGGCCGCTTCCCCATCTAAAGGAAGAAAACAAATGAGATCAAATCTACAACACACAGAAAATGCAAATATTTAGTCTGTAGGTGCTCGTACATGCTCCCATTTGATGCGTACTCAAAGACTAACATCCTCGAAACTGGGTCACTCTCTCTGCAATAGCCCAGAAGCTTTGCCATGTTCTCATGATTCAACCTTGCCAGATCAATAACCTACAATGTTCATCCCATTTTAGCAATAGCCCAGAAGGTGTTTCTGACACGCAATTTTAGGCAAACGAACTACCTTGTTTTGGTAAAAGAGCTCTTAATACCAACCAATCCTCGCTCCAACTTTTTGATCTACTCCATGATGATATTCTTATAGAAGGCTTTAGATTGCAGCTTCTCGAGGCAGTAACAGCACCAGTGCTCACAAAAACAAGCAGGAGAGCACCAGTTGCGATTTCCAGAACAATAAGTCAAGTTTTGGTTGCTGCACTTTATCATGCTTATGATCAGAAGTATTATGTTTTCATTGAAAAATCACTCACTTTTCTTCTGATTGCAGAAACTGAAGGTTCGTGTTTTAGTCACACTGTCCAAAGACACACCACAAATTGTATCTTCAAATTCGAGCTTAGCATAGAAAGTGAGAATTGTCAAAAAGTTTAATACATACACATGATCCAAGTCAACCAATCTAGGCATGGTAAAGTCTACAAAGATGATTCACTACCTTACTCTGTTATCAATTGATGGAAAATTGGCACAGCTTCTAGGATTATCCTGTTAGTACAACTTTAACAGTTACAATAATAATCTTGCTTTTTTCATTTGAATAAAAGAACACGACCCATATGAGGCTCCTATGGAATCAGCACAAACCATGATTCTGATCTCTCTCTTTTTTGCATGGACAATGATTTTGATCTGCTATAAAAGATTTATCCTTAATATTCAGAGTTCAGACCTCACCAGTGGACAAACTCCTATCAAAACCATGTATGTGTGAAACAAACATCAACAGTTAGTATTATCTAGTTAATCATGGGAAGAACATTTAGAAGTTAATAAAGTCCAAAAGGAATCAATCAAGCATGGGGAATTTACATGGTTGCTAGCTAGCTAGCATGGGGTATTAGCCAGTGGACGTACCGGAGGATTCAATCAGGCATTATGTATGGTAGTTTTGTGCACATCTGGTTGGCTTGCTTCTTCGTCGTTGCCGGCTAGTACATGTGCATCTGGTCAGCTTGCTTCTTCGTAGTTCTACAACAATGCCCTTGCTCTGAAGTGGGTTTGAGTTTTACTCGCTCCCTCCCGACCCTCCCAAGGAGAGGCGCTCCTCACGCGCAAGAACAGTGCCCTCGCACTGCTGCACCCGTGCCACACCCTTCTTTCTTCCCCGTCCTTCTTCTCCTACCTCTCCTCCTGCCTGGATCCTCCTCTGTCTCTCTTTTCTACCAGAAAAATCAAAGCCCCGCCATGACCTTGGAACTCTCCCTGCCAGCCACGGAGGCCCGCCTCCACCTTCGTGCTACCGTGCCGAATCCCTCCTTCTCCCGCGCCCGCTTGATCCCGCCGCCGCCGTTCTGCATCAAGCAGACACACAATAATTCTTCCCAGCAGAAAAGGAAATCATGTGTAGACGCGGCGAATCATATAAGTTGTCTATGCCGAACATTCAAAACCATCACATATCATGTATAGATGCAAGCAGATACTCCCAAACAAGCCATTTAATTTCATTCGCAAGCCTAAAAGTTTGGAACAGGCCAATGTGGCAAAGAAAGGGATCAAGAGCTGCTGCTTTCGGTTGCTATTGCGATGGTTTCTCTTGTCGGTGTCCGTGTCGCCAACAATTGTTATCGGCGAGGTATGCTCCAGCTTCTTCCTCTAGTAGTGTTGATGCCACTGTGATGGGACCCTGAAACATGAATGACGGATCAAAATCAATCATTTCATTCAACAACTAATGAAAGTACAGAGTTCTGGTTTCTCGATGAATTTAAGCAGCAAACGTGAGATCCAGACACATTTTTTCCAACCAGCCAGAAAAACAAAAAAACGATGAGCAGAGCAATTACCAGAGGATCTGAAGACGCGATCCCCTGTTTCCTCTTCCTCTCCTCCCGGGATCTCATCGATTCCACCCGAACATAGACCTGTCACCGCCATGATCAGCACCCCACAAACATTGAGAATCGAGCGCCAGAGCACCAACCAAACGGAATCGAAACAAGCAAAACTGTACATCCGGCATCCCAATGAGGCGCATTAGCTCTGCCACGACCCCGCGCTGCTCGTCCGCCCTGCGCTCCCACTCCCACATCTCCCGTCGCAGCGCCTCGTCCGCCTCCGCCAGCACCCTCTCCGTGACCTGCCTCGCGGTCCGCAGCCAGCCCCGCCGCTCCCGCGTCTTCTCCAGCTCCTTTACCAGCGGCACCTCCTTCTCCCTTGCCGCAACCGCCGTGATCTCCGCCTCAGCATGGCTGGCATAGGACCTCACTGACGGCGGAGACGCAGCCAGCCGCGCCTTCGCCTTCGATTTGGCAACGACGGTTGCGACTGACACGGAGGCCGCCGCGTTGCCGTCCGTGCAGTAGAATCCGCGTCGCGACCCCAGACCCGGCCCCCGACGCCATCGTACTGGAGGAGGAGCCCCGTGTGTGCTTCTCGCGGCATGAATGAGCGATTGATTTCCTGATTAGCTGTTGGGAGGAGGGGTCGAGGCGCCGCATTGACCTAATCCAGAAGCTGCGCTCGACCGCCGCGGCAGGGGCGGCGAGCGGGCAGAGGTGCGACCGCGGGCGGGTTGAGGTCGACAGAGAACGTGCGTACCCCAAATTAGTACCACCTCGTTTATATTACGATTTTGTCCATACAAATTATAAAAGCGTATTATGACATGAGAAGAAAGCGTATTGTGACGGTGAACCCGACGGATTCAATCCGTGCTTTATTATTACTAGCAAAAATACCCGTGCGTTGCACCGGGAGAGAAAAACACATGCATTTAGATCCATCACCTCCAATCATAAGTCGACTGCCCTCCGAAACATGACAACTCTTAGAAAGCCATTATATGGTGCACTGCTACCACGTACCAAGATACAGTAACAACCCATCTAAAAATATATACAGTAGCAGCTGGAACCTCGTCACATGATGACATGTGACGCAAACAGACCATGCAATGCAACAAACATGGGAGCCATTATGCGTTCAAATTGCCTCATATACTCAAATTATTTTCCCTTTATGTAGAAAGTCAGTATACAGTTGTCATAGTAAAAGCAAAACGGCATAAATAGCCTCATATGAAACCAACACCTAGCTAGCAAATATAAGATTTACATGATTTCGAATTATGTGACAAACTCATCATATATAGAATCAAAGTTGAACTATGATATATAGTAGATGAGCCCGAGCTGGGGCCATGCATGCACACAAGATTAAGAATATCAACTGCTGCTAACATGATTAGTTGATCAGAACATAGTTCTTCAAAGTATTCACCTTTGACAGTAGCTGCTGCAACCGGATTCGATTGTCCATGCATGGGTAGATACTGCATTGCAACTGCATTACACCTAACGATCCTAATTAAGGTCGCCACCACAGCCACAACTGCATCTAGCGATTAAAGGAGGCATCATCAGTGGATTAATTACTGAAAGGTTGCATAATGTCATCCACGAAGGTGAATACTCATAGAACAAAAAACGTGTTACTTAAGAAACAAAGTAGATGAATTAGAACATCGATGGATACCATATTACCATATGCGTTTAGGTGAGCCAACCCGTTGACCCCGCCATGGTCTCTAGATGCAGCTGGCAGTCATGGTCAAGCGACCCGGCCGTCGTCGACGGCGCGTAAATCGCTGAGGCCTCCGCCGACAACCGTTGTCTACCACCTCATCGGCAGCGTGGGGGCTTGCAGCTGCGCCAGCTAGGCCAGGGCTGAGCTCGCGTGTCACCGCCGTCCCTGGACTATGCACACCGCCTCTGTAAGCTAGTGTGCCGATGTTCATGTATGTCTGAGCTCGTGCGTAGGCGGACACAACCTAGCCATGGGCATGCACACTCTGCTTGGAGCCGAGCCCAACACCTACGTCATGGCATCAACCATCAAGAATCTTATGAGCCTGATATTGACCAGATAGATATGAGGATTGATGGGCACTCCGTCCATGGCAACCAATGGGACAATTTGTGAACTCAGATCATGTTGCACAGGCAGGGGGTCCGTGACGGCGCACTTCATGGAGGCGACGACGCATGGGAGACAGATGCATGGCATGCGACTCTATGATCGTGAATTCCGCAGGGAGTGTTGGCTAATGGGGTGCGCAGGACGGCAACCACGACGACGTCGGCGGCGGCGGCTGGTTGTGGTCAGGCAGGGAAGCAACACGGCATCGGCGGCGACTGCTCGTGGTCGCGCAAGACGGCAACCACGACGGCGGCGGTTGTTCGTGCTCGCGCAGCGAAGCAACACGGCGTGGGCGGCGACTGCTCGAGGTCACGCAGGGAAGGAGCGCCTGGGACAGGGGGAACTCGAATCTAAGAGAGGAGAGGAGACGGGTTAGCCCCGGCTGGTTTTCTCCCGATTTATGTAGCAGACTTTTTTTAGCGTGGCGTGCGCCTGCGGAGGCTGGTTCCTGTTGTTTTTTTATCTGACGGCGATACACATACTAAACTTATCTTATTTGGTGACTGATTCCTGAGCCGAATATAGACGCGTGGTGAGTTGCAACACTTCGACGGCTTATAGGGAAAGATTGATTGTGGGTTAATTCTTCTCTAAGACAATAGGGATTTTAGCATGTTCGTGACAAAAAAAATAGTCAGATGAATAGTACCACCTTTGGATGAAAACTACTGAAAGCGTAAATTCACGAGGAAAAGCGTATTGCGACGGTGAACCCGACGGACTCGTTCCGTGCTTTATTATTAGGTAAAGACTAGTAAACATGCCCGTGCGTTGCACCGGGAGAGAAAAATCTCACACTTTTACTAAAAAGAACAGAGTGCTCAAGGCGAGATAATTTGGTTGTTCAGTTGTGGTATATAGATAAAAGAACTTTTAAGAATTCTCACTTTGAAACATTTGTCCTCATGCCTTACAACAAATAATGTTCCCATCTTTGACTTATTATAATCCATGCTTGCTTCCTCACATAATTGTAAACTTTTCTTAATTCTTTATCAATAACAACATTCAAGGTCCATCATATGAAGCGTACTGCCAGTATGCTATAAGGATGTACTCAACAGATTTAATCACAATGCTTTTCCATGCCTTAAAAATATAAGGGGTGAGAACCTTATTTGCAAACGATCCTTTGTTGCCAAAAGTTATCAAGAAAATACTGATTCGGATATTTTCATAAAGAGGGAACTCAGCTAAGTCATACATCAAACAATTTATACGGCAGTACATCAGTCATAGTGCTAATTCCATGGAAGCAAATAACATAATAACCGGGTGATGCGAGACTTGGCATAGAGGAAGTCATAGGCGTTGAGGCCACCGAGCCCAACCTTGACTGCTGTCACTCCCATTTTTCCTCTATTATTATTTTTTCTGAACGGCGTTTCTTCCTGTACCCATTCGTTCAACTCCATGCTTTCCTAATCATCCTCTTCCTCTTATCACCAGCTAGGCATTTAACCAAACAGGGTAAATGCAGGGGGAGGGAGGGTTAGCGACTCGTTGGGATCGCTGTTGTAGCGCTATTTCGAGGAGGGGCAGCAAACCGTCTTCTTTGGCGGTGGCAACTCCTTGTAAATAGGGGTGAACTTCTGATTCTCTAATCGGTGGAGCTGGGCCGATGGAGCTCCAAGTTTTTGCACTGTGGTTTCGTTTGGCTTCCAGAAGTTAGCTTCTTAGTGTAAAAGCGTTCGGCTCAAAAACTTTTCTGAAGTTTGTGAAGTTAGAAGCTGGACGATATCAGAACACGCCCTAACCCCTCCCATAAATACGCTGTCTGGAAGGAGGTGAAGAAGAGGTGGACAAGCCGCCAGACAAAGTTCCATCGGGGAGGACGTGGCTAGCGCTAGCCACGGCAGCAAAAGGGAACTGTCACACGGGGCTATTGTGGAGGGCGACAACGGTGGTGAATGCTGATCAATCGAGTGAGTGGAGGACACCATCAAGGTCTCCTTTGAGTGAGAAGGATTAGTGTCCTTCTGGCACGGGCCTTGAGTACGACCCGTTGCAACTTTAAATAATTAGTTTATACTAAAATATAATTAAAAATAGATAGTAAAAAATAGCATCGTCACCAAATCTAAAGTAACAAAAACTGCAAGCAAAGCAATCAACATTAGCAAGTAGAACATGTGTGTTTATATCCGATGAAACCAAGAGTGCCATTCATGTGATGAGATTAGAAATTATTCGTGTCCGGTGAGAGCCACACCGGTCGATGGAAATGTGGCTTGATAACTGGAAAAATCATCGTCATGGTAAGAAGGATAAAAGCTCTATAGAAATATTGTGATGTGCCACATCTTCTCCATTGCCCATTAATTGAAATAGCATATATGAGCAGTTCCATCATGAAGTAGGTGATCTGGAGTATGAATAATTTTTTGAAGATTCCTGGAAGAGGAGATGTTGGAAGTTGAACTATGACACTTGAAGGTACGAAAAGTGAAGGTAACAAAATTGCTAATCTTTTCGACATGTGACAAAAAAATCGACCGACAATCAACTGCTATCTTGGAAGTAAGTCAAAATTCATAGTAGCAAATGTAAACAATTGTGAATAGTAATTTTCTAGTTGAATTGATATTTTATAATCCACTTTGAAAGCATGTTACCTGGTCCGTTCTAAACTACATGCCTTTCAGGCATATCACCAGACATGTTGTTGTTGTTCTTAAAGGAGTCAAGACACCAACTCAAAATCTTACAGACCATCCACATGATCCAGTCACAAGCAGCAGCAAGTTCCGTAAAAAAAGGTACTGAGTTACAAGGCGCCTGGAGCCGAACCACTCTCTCTAAGCTGCTATATACGTACGTCCCAAACTGACAAGGGATAAACATGCAACATGATTTGATACTGGACACGACTAAAACTGGCTGACATGCCCTGGCTATGCTTCATCTACAACGAGGGAACTTGAGTTTACTTGTGCATTTGTCTGTATGTGCTGATGTGCCCACAAGTTAGCTTTTTGTGCGCCTTTACAGGGGATAGTAGGAGCCTGGCTGAACTTCACTCCAGATCACATTGCTGAAGATGTACACAATTCCAATTGATCTGTAGTCAACTTGCATATATCCTGCACTAAATTGGTCAAGGCATCATTCTGCAATTTGTTGAACTGTGTCACATATACCCAGGTCCAAGATCACCGCCTTCCACCCACAAACCAGAGACCATCTAGCGATTTTGCAGGTGATGCAAAGAGAGAGCACAAGCTCGTCGGAGAGGAACCGCAGCCACTGTTGCTGTCCATGCCGAGAGGCACAACATCGGGAGAAGCAGCTATGGGCGTGGGGGTGGGAACACCGCTGCCACAGAGACACTTCAAAGGAGGAGCGGCGACATCAACTACAGGAGATGTGGATGTGGCGCATAGCCGGGCAGCCGGATGACCGATAGGTATCGTTTCCACCGAGGTCCTTCACACCCTTCTCGATGGCGCCACCACCGCTGCCCACTGCCACCTCTCCTAGCGCCTCAGGTGACCGCCCTCGCTCATCTCCGGCGTCCCCTCGGATGTCCTGTGTTCATAGGCTCCCACGACAGTGAGGTGGAAGCTACGCACTGATGGCCTTGGGTCAACGCCGATGGCATCGAGGATCCGTCCCGTGCCGTCGCTGTGGCACGCGAAGCCCAGCAGGAGTCGTCGATGTCAGCCTCGTCGAGCCAAATTAAAAATTCAGTAAAAGTTGCAGCCTGAATATGGATCTAGTACGAGTAAAAGCATCTTCAGCCAAACTGAAAATTCAGAAAATGTTGCAGCCTAAATATGAAGTGCAGGGGACTCACGTTTGAGCCTGGTGCAAGCTCCGAGGAGGTTCAAGAACAGCAAGAAATCGGAATCGAAGTGGAATGAATAGGCGGAGGGAGGCGGGCGGGGGCAGGTCTCGCGGCCCGGTGGCTCACCTTGTCCTGCACGCTGGCCTGGCCTCGTCCTCCGCCGCCTCTGCCTCGTCGTGCTCGGCGTCCTCGGGGAAGGCGGGCGGGGTGTCCGGGATGGCGAGGCCCTCGCTGCTATCATCATCGGCCGCAGGCTTCTCGACCGGCGCCGGCCCCATGAGGGGATCTCCGGCCACGCCTGCTGCATCTGCTGCTGGCGGCAGCGGCGGCGGTTGCTGGCCCGCACGATGGAAGGCAGGTCCGCGAACTCCCCCTCCCGCGCGCGCGACCGCTCTCCCAGCCGACGCGGACGCCTTTCATTAAAAAATATATTACACCATATGGCATCATTCTTGAACACTACGAATTCCAGTTGGATCAAACTAACATCACATATATATAAAAAACATATACTCCCTACGTTCCTAAATATAAGTCTTTCTAGAGATGAGTGAATCTACACTCTATAATACGTCTATATACAGTATATGAAGTTCGTCTTGAAATCTCTTTAAAAACTTATGTTTAGAAACAGAGGGAGTAGTTATTACGTATCAGAAATCATGTCAAGCAATAGCACAACAGCAAAAGTCCATGTTGAAAGTTACAACAGCAAGGGAACTTGATACTTGAAGGCTATACATTGTCTGATCATGTAGAATCTCGTACTCATATTGTACGGCGGTGTAATAGTTACAACAGCAAGGGGGTGTGCTACTTCAAGGCTATTCATGGTCTGATCATATAAAAAATAGTACTCAAGTTGTACAATGGCATACCTCAGGTGGAGCATAAGCAGACGACGTTGAAATCCTACTTCCCTTTTTGTTAATAATAATAATAATATATCTTCAATGCAATTGTAAGCGATACATATTAGAAGAAAAATTGTAAGGAAAAGGGATAATGAAATCAATAAGGAGTTAAGGGTTTCATGATTTTTATTGAACACATTGTATATCAAGTAATTTTGCAATAGAGGGCTCAAAAGAGAATCTCATCTTGAGAAATATTAGAGAAAAGATAACAGATGATCAGTTCAATTTGCAACTATCATCTTCTATGTACTGTATAGGTTGGTATTAAGCAGCAGCAAAATCAACAGCTGTAGCACACAAGCATGCAGTGTCATGAAGGGCTAACCCGAAAGCCGCACTTTCCATCGGTAAGCATGCACCACACAGACACACGGCTGCAGCCGGAGCACACACAAACACATACATAGAGCACGCCATAACCCTGGTGTTATCCAGCTGCAGAGATCTTTATCAACAATAACACAGGAAGGCAAGTAACAATACTCAACAAAACATTATTTCTCTATAGGAGCTGTATTAGTCAACAAATGTATATGACTAACAAAACAGTCAAAAACATAAGTTTTTTTAATTCAATGAAAATATGGCATTGCTGCTTGTCCTCGGATACATTCTTTTATGGTAGAAAAATATTTGTATCTTTAAACGGGCAAAGTAATATGTAAATATCAGCAAGAGAATGGAAAATAAAGCAGTATTGGCGATTCATGTGTGCAAATATGTACAAATGACTTCAGATTTCCATGTACCATGTAACAGTCCATCATCAATGTGACAATATAAATACAGCCAGCCAAGTGGTGGTCACCATTATCAAGGCAGTATGCCTGTAGATATAATAGAAGAGCAACGCTGCACTTGATATACATTGGAGAGGAAGAGAACTTGGCTGGTTGCCTGCTGCCGCCGCAAGGCACAGAGAGGAGATGGCAACATGAACAGATGGTTGGCCGCGGCAGCAAGAAGAGTCTCCCTCTCCCTCAATTGCATATACTGGCGCAAAAAATGAAGTGGAATTTAGAAATTAACCAGGTAGATTTGTACCTGAACCTCCTGTAGGATTTGGGGGAGGTTGTCGGCGAGCCAGGCATCGAAGTCCACCCGCGACGACGGCGCTTCACGGAGAGGATGTGGAGGATCTCGGCGAGCGCGAGGCAGCCAGTGTAATCCTCCATGAGGGAGGCTCCAGCGCTGCCGTCCGGTGGCGCGCGGCAGTCGGCGCAGCCGGCGCGGAGTATGGGCCGGTGGGCGCCGATTTGGCAGCGGAGGGCGACGCGCGCTGCGTCGCAGGCGTCGTAGAACGGGGCGCGCGGGTGGGGGCTCGCGAGCGGGCAGAGGTGCGGCCGCGGCGGCGCGTGGTGCGGCGGCGAGTAGTGCGTCGGCGTCCGGGCGGATTTGCCTCGGCCTGTCCAGGATCGAGGCAAGGAGCCAGATGCGGACGTGTATATTCTCGGGTTCTCGTGCGGGAGAGAGAGGTGTCTGTCGAACTTTTTTTCACTTAAGATGAATCGTCATAGAGTGCCTCCCATTAGAGCCTGTTCCGCGGCGGGGTGGGCCTCCTTCCTGGGCCAGGTTCGCGGCGTGGTGGGCTACTTTCTTTCGGCCGAAACAGTACAAAGAGGTCCCAAAATTAAAATTAGTACCACCTCGGATAGCGAAAATAATATAGATGAAAGCGTAAATTTTCACGGGAAGAAGCGTATTGTGACGGTGAACCCGACGGACTCGTTCCGTGCTTTATTATTAGGTATAGAGGTATAGTTGCCGTCCCTGCAGTAGAATCCGCGTCGCGACCCCAGACCCGGCCCCCGACGCCATCGTACTGGAGGAGGAGCCCCGTGTGTGCTTCTCGCGGCATGAATGAGCGATTGATTTCCTGATTAGCTGTTGGGAGGAGGGGTCGAGGCGCCGCATTGACCTAATCCAGAAGCTGCGCTCGACCGCCGCGGCAGGGGCGGCGAGCGGGCAGAGGTGCGGCCGCGGGCGGGTTGAGGTCGACAGAGAACGTGCGTACCCCAAATTAGTACCACCTCGTTTATATTACGATTTTGTCCATACAAATTATAAAAGCGTATTATGACATGAGAAGAAAGCGTATTGTGACGGTGAACCCGACGGATTCAATCCGTGCTTTATTATTAGGTATAGACTAGGAAAATTGCCCGTGCGTTGCACCGGGAGATAGGCTTAACATGTGTTATGCGACCCGCATCTTCCCGTGCGTTGCAACGGGACAATATTTTTGACATGTATATAAAATTAACCAAATATGCACTGCAAAATTCAATCGACTATATCGTTCAAGTAAAGTATATATTTGAATTTCAAATGTTGCAATTTATTAATTATTATGGGTGGAACAACTCATGTGGATGTGCAGCTGGTCATCAGTGTGTATATTATATATTTTTAGAAAAGAAAGTTAGCAAAAACACGCACCGACCATCCAGGGAGATGTGGATGTGGTTATAGCACAAGCATGCGCTTCAAACATCACAAAAGCTACAAGGCAACAGAAACCCCTCCGAGCAAGTTCAGCCAAAGCTAAGCAACATTTGTGCGAGGAACCATCACCCTTCAGTATACAAAATGCACAAGTTATTTAATTAAGTAATTCACTAACTAAGAAAAGCTACAATTTGGAAAGCAACATAAAGTTGTTAATATCTTCAAACAAACAAAGGACATTTTAAAGTTTACAACTCACAAAGGGACCTCGCCAGAAGTAAAAAGCTGCAAGATTGATGATAAAAATTTCTTCAGATAGAGAGAAATAAGTATTTACTTTTAGCTTGAGGGCTAAAAACTTCAAGTAACTGAGAATATGAAGAGTTCACAAAGTGCATCCCTGTAAAAAAAATCACAAAGTGTCTTTCAGTATAAAAACTCCATTGGAGACTATAGTGCTACTCACGACATCACATATTCGGATAAACCATAAGTACTTCCTGAGAAAATATTTACTTTTTGCTAAGATTCAATCACTGTTGCAGATAATCTTTACCTAATAATAAAGCACGGAACGAGTCTGTCGGGTTACTTGAAGAGAAAAAATTGATGTGTGTTCACCAAAAAGAAAGCTGCACGACGACATTCGTATGTTGCCGGTCGCAAAAAGGGCATGTTGAGATTTAGAAGAAAAGCATCACCAACTACACATTACTCATAATGAAAGACGCCTTAACACCGATAATAAGAAACACTTATTTTTTCGTAACCCTGAAATCTACTCTCTCCCTTCGGATTTCTCAGGCCTATCTCACAAATCTCAGCAAATAGGGTAGATAGTGATTGAAGAGAATGGATATCACATGCTCAAAAGCACACAATTAA
>LR738712.1:730073948-730094582 GCA_902687465.1 Secale cereale | reverse complement strand
CACGTCATGTCGGCTCTTCGCTGAGACGGGCTTGGCCACACCTTCATGACCTCTTGCCGGCGCTGAACAGCTGCACCAGGAAAGGTGCCATGCCGAGGTGCCGCACAATTTTTGCGATCGACTCCCCCGTCCACCCCTTCAGTCCTCCTCCCCCGACCGCCTCCTCCTCGACATCTTCCCCAATCACAGCCTCTAGTAGCCCACGGATCTGTCTGACCGCGAGCTACCGCCCCACGGCACGTCCGCTTCTACGGCCCGCCCACAATGCATGTCATCGACGATAATGTGGGCGTCCGCCATGGCCAGAATACCACCAACGACATTGACACCAGGCCCCACGCCCTCAACCACACATGGAGGTAGCTTTTGCTGCTGCCTCAATCGACCTGATCCTCTTTATTAGGCCCCTGGATCCGCGGTAAATAGCAGCTGGAAATTACGTTGAGTCCGTGAAGGACACAAACATCATGATCGGCCGAGCAGTTGCCTTCCCAGCTTTGGAGCAAGGAGGAACGCGGTCTCTGGCACAACACCGAACAGCTGAGTAGATCGGGTGTAGGAGCGTCGAAAATGGTGATCTCGACGAGCTCTATCATCATCAGGTTTGTCAAGGACAGATCCAATACTAACTCAAGTACGCTGTACTTGGTCGCCGAGACCGACCAGTAGAACTTGCCGTGGCACAGCGTGACCGTGAGACGGGACACATAACTGATTAGCCCAAACATTGTCTCACAAGGCCGCCACCAAGGAGCCGCCCAGATTGTACTCGTTCTTGGCCTCGGCGAGCGCAACAAAGACTATGCATCAGAAGATTCAGTAATCACACAAGATGAAGCAGTAGCAAAAGTCACAGTTTGCATCAGAAGTTCAGAACCCCCTCGTGAATTCATCATGGCTGAAGTAGAGCAAGAAAGGCCTTGGACCCTCAACTGAACCGTGCACCTCTCAAAATTGCTTCCGCATCTCAACCAGCGCTATAATTTATTTACACCATCACGCCCCTGTTCTCGACGTTTGCACTGCACCACTGCCTATACAGGCACCCCGTTCGCTCGTTACGGAACCGCAATCTACCGAGGAGCAAGTCGACTACCACATCCACATGGCCGGACATGTAAGCTATACAAGTCAGAACACCGACGAGAAGTCCGACGACGACGACGACGACGACGAGCCCGACTCTAGAGGCGGCGGCGCGGGCGGCTGGTGGAGCTTCTTGAAGTAGTCCCTCACGTCGAAGCCCTCGCCGTTAGCTGCGTTGTCCTCCGCTGGCGGCGGGATGTAGGGCGGGCGGGTCACATCCGCGCGCATGTCCCCAGCCATCCCGACGAAGAACGGGTGCACCCGGATCTCGTCAGTGCCGCCGGCGTACCCGAGCCGCCTCGCGGGATCCCGCTGCAGCAACCACGAGATGAGGTCGGTCAGCTCCGGTATCCGGTGCTAGGTGTCGCCCGGGAATTCGACCTCCCTGTGTAGCACGTTCCGGAACGTCTCCTTGCGGTTCTTGCCCTTGAACGGCGTGCGGACGAACGCCATCTTGTAGACGAGCACGCCCACGGGTCACTTCCCACCACGCGCGGCGGTCGGCGTCGGGCTCGGTCGGACTCCGATGAGAACAACCACCATGAACGCACGTCTCGCGGCATCGCCTCCCATCGTGAGTTTATGTAGGCCTCAGGAAGGGTAATAGATGTCGGGTCGGTCTCGTATTTTTCTGAGTTTCTTGCTGGGTTTTTTTTCTCGAGGAAAGGACGGGAGACGTGTCCTGCATGGAAGATATATAGGTTGCACCATCGATGGATATCGAATTGGTTGTATAGGACATCCCCAAATTATTAGTACCACCTCGTTTATAGAGAAATTTTATCTATACAAATCGCAAAAGCGTATTATGACATGAGAAGAAAGCGTATTGTGACGGTGAACCCGACGGACTCGTTCCGTGCTTTATTATTAGGTAAAGATATGAGTCAATCAACACCGTCATAATTCGGTCCCACCATATTAACGGCTCGTAAAATCTGATTAACGTGGGAATTTTTAGGGAGTCTCTAATTAGTATAGGTATAGATTTGCCACCAAAAGTGAGATGAGAGAAGTGTGCGAGAACCCATCGAGTGTCTTTCACCTTGTGTTTTTATGCAAAGGGGAAGCCAAACCTACTAACACTTCACCACCTCTACCTTCAGTGTTGTCTAATTTGTTGCAGGAATTCTCGGACGTCTTTCCCGATGAACTACCTCCGGGTCTACCTCCACTTCGCGGAATCGAACACCGCATCGACCTCATACCCGGCGCACCACTTCCCAACAAGGCTCCCTACCGCGTCAACCCCGAGGAAACAAAGGAGATACAACGGCAAGTGCAAAAACTCATCGACAAAGGTCATGTACGTGAAAGCTTAAGCCCTTGTGCCGTTCCGGTTATTCTCGTGCCTAAGAAAGATGCAAGTTTTCGCATGTGCTCCGATTGTTGACCTATAAATGCTATCACCGTTAGATACCGTTATCCCATACCATGCTTAGACGATATGCTTGATGAATTATGTGGTGCCACCATCTTTTCAAAAATTGATCTTAAAAGTGGTTACTACCAAATTCGCATTCAAGAGGGTGATGAGTGGAAAACGGCTTTCAAAACCAAGTTTGGGTTATATGAGTGGCTTGTTATGCCAATGGGCTTATCGGAAGCACCCAGTTCTTTTATGCGTCTTATGCATTTTTGTCTTCGACCCTACATAGGCATCTTTGTAGTGGTTTACTTTGACGACATCCTTGTTTTTAGCAAGACGCTAGAGGACCATGTGACACACATCCGTTTGGTTTTACAAACCCTTCGGAAAGAGCGCTTATATGCTAATATGGAGAAATGCACTTTTGGCGTTGACAAGGTTGTCTTCCTAGGATTTGTCGTTTCTTCACAAGGTGTTCACGTTGATGAAACTAAAATTGAAGCAATTAAAACTTGGCGTCAACCAACGAATCTCATGCAAGTGCGTAGTTTCCTTGGTCTAGCCGGTTTCTATTGACGTTTTGTGAAGGTCTTTAGCACCATTGCAATGCCTCTACACGCTTTGAGCAAGAAGAACGCACCCTTCATTTGGGGTCCTTCGCAAGACACCGCGTTCAATGAGCTAAAAAGCTTGCTTAACCACGCACCAATTCTAGCCCTACCAAACTTTGATAAACCTTTTGAGATTCATAGTGACGGTAGTGGTAACGGCATAGGTGGCGTGCTAATGCAAGAAAAACGCCCAATTGCGTACTTTAGCAAGAAGCTATCGGGAGCGCAACTTAACTATCCCATCTATGATAAAGAGCTTTATGCATTGGTGAGAGTTTTACGTGTTTGGGAACATTATCTTAGACCTCATGAATTCATTCTTCATACGGACCATGAGACTCTCAAGTATCTCAAAGGTCAAACTAATTTGAACAAACGTCATGCTAAATGGAGTGAGTTCATTGAGTATTTTCCCTATGTCATCAAGTACATCAAAGGCAAAGAAAATGTTGTGGCGGATGCGCTTTCCCGCAAATGCATGCTTGTAACAGAACTTGAGTTGAATGTGATTGTCTTTGAGCACATAAAAGATTTATATGAGCATGATCCTTTCTATGCAAATGCTTATGCTAAGTGCTTGACTCACACTTCTTGGGCACATTACTACATCAAGGATGGATATCTTATGAGAGCTAACAAACTTTGCATTCCCGAGTCTTCGCTTCGTTTGCTCCTTTTGCAGGAATCTAATGGAGGAGGACTCATGGGACACTTTGGACGTGACAAGACGTTTGCTACCCTCTCTAAGAACTATTTTTGGCCCAAGATGCTCCGTGACGTCTCGCGTCTCACCAACCGATGTTCTACATGCCGCAAAGCTAAGTCCAAAGCTCAATCTCATGGTCTTTACATGCCTCTTCCTATTCCATACCATCCATGGGAAGACATAAGCATGGATTTTGTACTTGGATTGCCTAGGACTCAAAATGGCAAAGATTCCGTGCTAGTTGTGGTGGATAGATTCTCTAAAATGGCTCATTTCATTCCTTGTACCAAGATAGACGATGCTTCACATGTTGCAAATCTTTTTTGTAGGGAGGTCATTCGTCTACATGGCGTGCCCAAAACGATCGTGTCGGACCGGGACGTCAAGTTCTTGAGCTACTTTTGGAAAACCCTCTGCGCTAAGCTCGGAATCAAGCTCCTATTCTCTTCGGCGTACCATCCACAAACGGACGGCCAAACGGAGGTGACGAACCGCACGCTTTCGACGCTTCTTCGCGTGTTGATCAAGAGGAACATCAAGGAATGGGAGCAATGTTTGCCCATCGCCGAGTACGCCTACAACCGCGCAAGACATTCGACCACCGGCAAGTCCCCCTTCGAGGTTGTCTACGGTTTCAACCCGTTGTCCCCATTGGACATCCTACCTCTACCTCTCCAAGAGCGCACGAACATGGACGCAAGTGCACGAGCAAGCTATCTCAAGAAGGTGCACGAAGATACAAGAGCAATGATCGAGCGACAAGTACATCGTCTCACCACCAAGCTCAACGTCAACAAGGAACCAATGGTGTTACAACCGGGAGATCTTGTTTGGCTACATCTTCGCAAGGACCGTTTCCCACAAGAGTGCAAGTCCAAACTACTACCTCGCGCCGACGGACCTTTCAAGGTGCTAGCACGATACAACAACAACGCCAACAAGATCGACATCCCGAGAGACAAGTACTCCGTGAGCGATACTTTCAACGTCAAGGATCTCTCTCCTTTCCATGGTGATGAAGATTTTGATCCGAGGTCGGATCTTTCCCAAGGGAGGGGAGATGATGCGGAGCATCCCGAGGTCATCCCCATGGACCCTCCTTCACCTCGTCAAGTGCCTCAAGGACCAATGACACGTGCTCGTGCTAGAGCTCTCGAGACCGAGGTGACGTCGCTCCTATCCCTACTTCCATACGAATCTTGCAAGACATGGTTGCTACCTCAGACGGATGTGCTTTGTGTGCTCAAGTGTGAAGAAGACCACATTGGAGAAGGGCGTGAAGATGGACAAGTCCCCAAGTTCACGGACGAGGTGTTGCATCGAGAAGGGCAGAAGAAGGCTCCAGGCCCCGGACATCCGGCCCTTGGACGATCAGCTACAGAAAGCCACCAGCAGCAGAAGCTATAGGGCCCGGACATCCGGCCAGGCCCCGGACATCCGGCGCCACTCTACAGAGGGCACCCGAGACTCGACCTCTCCAGCCCGGAAATCCGGCCCCTCGCCCCGGACATCCGGCGCCCCGCGAAGCCCCGGACATCCGGCCCGTCACCCGGACGTCCGGCCCCTGATTTGCCTGCGCGCATCATTTGGGCCGAGGCCCGTGTACCCCTTCGCTCCATACACTATATATACTCCTTTCCCCACATCGTTTAGGGTTAGCTTTTGGATAGCTCATCATAGACCTTCGTGGATTCTCCTACGAGACCGCGCGCCTCTTCGGAGGAGATCCACCTCAGATTGAAGGCCTCCACATCGGAGAAGATCCCAAGGGATACCCAAGATCTCCTCCGGGAGAAGACTACCTTTGTACCACCATGATTTGACTATGGATCGTGTATCTCGATGTGTATCGTGGATCTAGCACTTGTGTGATCATATTTGTGTTGATTTGAGTGTTTCCCCCTCTTGTTTTCCCCCGTTTCCTCTTGTGCTCTCCGTGTTCGTCGTGGGATATTCTCCAATCGTGAAAAATCTGCTGATTAGGGTTCCACCCTACATCATGTGGCGTTCAACGACGAGGTGGGCGGCTTTTATAGCTGGAGCTCGGGCGGCGAGGGGCGCATGCCAGGCGACGCGTGGCTGGCACCGGGCAACGCGACGGTTCGCTGCGCGGCATCAATGGGCAGGCTGACCGGCGCTGCATCTCGGCAGCGCGGGGCATCAAATGGAGGCGACGGCGCGGCAGCTTTGGCATTGATTCCCGCGGGAACCGAGGCGATGCGGACGACGAAGCAGCGCGTCGCTGACAGGACGGGCCCATCGCAGTTCGCGCCAAAAAAGACCCGTCCGGCGCCCCAGGCGACCCCAGCGCCCCGGGTTCGGGTTGGGTTCGTCGGCGCCAGTGTCGGCTCAATCCGGCGAAAAACGGGTTCCTGGGGCGCGACTGGGCCATTTTTTCGACGTCGACGCCAAAAAGTGGCCTGGGGGGCTGTTGGGGCGCCGCTGGAAATGCTCTTACCCGCAGCGAGAAACCGAAACCCACCACAACATCAGCCGGTGATTTGCACCCTTCAACATCTTGTATATTTACTAATTGTAATTGGATGCATCATACAAGATTTACATTAATTCTTAGAAAAAACTACTTCTACAAACCGTCGATTTCATGGAGAGCTTTTATCTTTACTCTTTACCTAATAATAAGGAAAACTGGGTTTCTCGTCGTCCGTCACGCCATTTTACAAATAACCCCCTCAGCTTTCTGTAAATCAACCCGCAGTACACGTTTAAGTTACAACCGAACCGTTTTTTTTTCTCAGAAACCCCCTGACGTTTTAGATAATCAACCCGCCGTCCATATTAAGTCAGCCGAAACGTTTTTTTTTCATTTTTACAGAAAACCCCTTGATGTTTTGGTTAATCAATCCATAGTTCATGTAAAATAAGATTATCCATATCTTTTAAACCATAACTTCAATTTTAACATGTTTTATACGAATTTTGATTAGAAAAATATGTAGAATATAAATATGATGTTATTTTTAGCTGTTGGATATTTTTAAAATATTTTTTGGTGCAAACTTAATCTATTGTGAATGATCCGGTTTTTTTCGTACTGTCGATGATTCGAACAGGAAATAAACATCTATTAAAATCAGAGGGAGAGAAAAAAACATCAAGAACCATGCATGCATGACTATGAAAAACCCTGTGGGAAAACAATATATTTTTCATCTTATTTCAAGCGAGTGTGCGTGCGTGCACGCGCGTAAGAGCGAGCGAGAGAGAGAGACATTGGGAATGACCACATTCAAACGCGTTTTCGTTGTGTGAGCACATAGCTCACTTTCGGCAACACAAATGTGATGCCATGTGAAACTAAAATACGCGAGCCTATTAAGGTATTGAGTCGTGGTTATTAGGTTAAGAGCATGTGTTGTTTTCTTACCCGTTGCAACACACGGTCTTTTTTGCAAGTAATAATAAAGCAAATTGGGTTTTTGGTCGTTCTTCATGGCATTTTTCAGTAAAGTCCCTCTATTTAAGAGAATTCAACACGCAGTCCTGTTTTAAGTTAAAACCAATCTTTTTTTCATATTTTACACAAAAGTCCCTATCTTTTCATGAAATCAACCCGCAATTCGGATATAAGTCACACTCGAACCGTTATTTTACATTTTTCGAAATCCCCCTGATGTTTTAGGTAATTCATCTGCGAATCATATTTAAGTCAAATAAATGCTTTTTAAAATCATCCATATCTTTTAAACCGTAACTCCGATTTGAACATGTTATATATGAAATTTAATTTGAAAAATATGTAGAATAAGAAAATGAGATTATTTTTACCTGTTAATTATTTTTAAATATTATTTTGGAATATATTTAATTCAAACAAATGATTTTCTAAATTATACGTATCTTTTAAACCGTAAATTCGATTTTAACATATTATATGTTGTTGCCGACCGTGGCTATGCCCTAGCTCTATCTCTCTCTCTCTGAACTAGATCAACAGAGGAAGAAGAAGAATGACACATGTAGTTTTCCCGGGCGCTCCAACACCCCCCACCGCGCGTACGGCGTTGCTTTATATTTCCTGAGCAGGTACTCAGCCACTAGCTGCTGGTTGCAATACACAGGGAGGATGAGACTTATACATGCATGCCCAACGGCCACGGCCGCTCCCGCAACTGCCCTGCTGCCCACTTCGCGCACGTCCCGCGCACCCAGCTCCGACGCCCGCCGCGGCCGCACGCCAACGGATCGTGACTCGGTCCAGCGCCCGGCGCGGCAACTCCCCCTGGCTCCTCGCTAACCAGCTCACACACGCGCACGTACACGTGCTGCTATACACACACACACACATACTCACGCAAACACCCGTCATGGACTAGACCATGCACTGACACTGGTCGCCACCATCACGGGGCATGGCTTGCTCCTAACATTCACGCCCCAAGCCATGACCTTGCACATGTCAGGCTCGTCGTCGACGTCGCGCCATGGCCGCTCCTACGGCCTCCTCGACGCTTGACACTGCCTCCATGTTCTTCCTTGACGATCACACGCCGAGCTTCTTCTCCACCGGCCACGTCGAGCTCCTCGGCGACGCACGCCGAGCTCCTCCACGACGCCACGCCCTGCACGCCCCGGCTCGCACACACGATCACGCACTGACATGATCGACACGGCCGCCCTGCGCTCCGCTGGACGTGTTCTCCTCCGGTGATCCGCACGCCCGAACGTGCGCCCGCGATCCCGACGCGCCCGACGCGTCCAGTGCGCACCCATAACACGCACCGGTCGTGCCCGGCTCGCCGCCGCGGCTTATTGCCCTGCACTGCCACGGCCTCAGCCGCAGCGCCGCACCTCCACGGTCGCCACGCCGCGCCACCGCAGCCTCTGCGCCACCACGCAGGTCCGCCGCGGCTCCATGCCACGCGTCTCCACAGTTGTCGCGCCGAGCCGTCGCGACCTCTGCGCCACCACGCAGGTCCTTCACGACCTCCTCGTCTCCACGACCGCCGTGCTAGTCTCAAGCACGACATCACACCGCACGGCCGCGAACTCGCCGTGCGTCAAGGTCGCCACGCGCTCCCCGCGTGCCATGGCCTCCATGTCCGCCGCGGTCGCCGCGCGCGCCGCGGACGCCGCCGCGCGCCACGGCTGCCCCTCGAACCTTGTGGCTCTGATACCAATTGTTGTTGCCGACCGCGGCTATGCCCTAGCTCTACCTCTCTCTCTCTCTCTGAACTAGATCAATAGAGGAAGAAGAAGAATGACACAGGTAGTTTTCCCGGGCGCTCCAACACCCCCCGCCGCACGTACGGCGTTGCTTTATATTTCCTGAGCACGTACTCAGCCACTAGCTGCTGGTTGCAATACACAGGGAGGATGGGACTTATACATGCATGCCCAACGGCCACGGCCGCTCCCGCAACTGCCCTGCTGCCCACTTCGCGCACGCCCCGCGCACCCAGCTCCCACGCCCGCCGCGGCCGCACGCCAACGGATCGTGACTCGGTCCAGCGCCCGGCGCGGCAACTCCCCCTGGCTCCTCGCTAACCAGCTCACACACGCGCACGTACACGTGCTGCTATACACACACACTCACGCAAACACCCGTCATGGACTAGACCATGCACTGACACTGGTCGCCACCATCACGGGGCATGGCTTGCTCCTAACATTATATATGCAATTTTATTAGAAAAATGTGTGGAATCTTAATATGTTGTTAATTTTACCTGTTATAAATTTTTAAAATATTGTTTTGGAAGCAAACTTATTATTTATAGCGCAAGATCCGTTTTTTCGTTCTTACGGCCGCGATCCGGATTGCAAATAAACACCCCACTATAACCATATAGGAAAAAGAAAACATTGATAACTACACATGCATACCTCTGAAAAATGTCGCAGGGGAAAACAACATATTTCTCAGAGAGAGAGAGAGAGAGAGAGAGAGAGAGAGAGAGAGAGAGAGAGAGAGAGAGGAAGAGAGAGATGCCTTATGATTAACCATATTCAAACTCGTTTTCTTTTGTTTTGTGTGAACACCGAGGCCATCGCCGGCGAGGATGAGAAGGAGGATAAGCGGCAACACAAATATGATGCCTCGCAAAAATAAAAAGATGGACCTATTTTGGTTTTGAGTGATGGTTGTTGGGTTATGAGCATGTGTTATGTTTTCTCTCCCGTTGCAACGCACAGGCTCTTTTGCTAGTATTATTCAAACAGGTTTAGTCTAGGTACGTGTTAAACAAATCTATTGTACCAAAAAGGCAGAGATTGGATTGTTAGTTTTGCGTGTGTTTTTTAGATTTGGGCAGGACATTTTTTTTACTTCAATTAATTAATTATTTTTTGCATGACGCACCCACGCATATGCATGGCTGGTGATGGCGAAGTTTATATGACTGGCTGCAGGCTTGGAATTTGCCGCTGCTTATAGGATTTTACACAAGGCGTGATAACATGTTCATATATCTCTCTATTTTTGCCAAATTCATACGCATTTCTACTTTTGCGAAATTTATAATTAAGGGAGCCTTCTGTGCATTATCCGTGAGAAAGATCACATGTTCGCACACTGGTATTTATATTGCATATACCGTTCACATATATGAATTGCCAGTGAAAAATTGCAAGGATCCACATTTCCGGACAATTTTCATTTTAGAAATTAGATTATTACTACAATTAATAGAAAACTATATCTATGTAGTTTGGTAAAAACTTATGTAATATGAGATATATGCGGCTTAAATATTACGAATATTTCTAAATAGAACATAGTGCATTGGTACTCATTAATGCATGCTCAAATCTTAGAGAAGATATGGTCTATAATATATACTCCTGTAAAATAAATTTGCAAGAAACTTCACGTTTTTTCATCTTAGAATACAAAAATGAATCTAAACTTTCATGCCAGCCGGATCTATAATTTTCAAGAACAATAATTGGATCTGAAATTTCTTTCATCGGGGACAGCAGGGGTCTTACATACCTGACTCGCATAATAAATCATATAATTTATCCTGCTCTGTACAGACGGCAACAAGAGAGGAGAAAGACTAGCGTTAGATCCATCTGCCCGTACATCACATATATAGAGAAAAAGATGATAACTAAGCAGAGTCCTGTTACGGACCGAGGGTGAGGGCTCGGACGAGCGCGCTGAGGCGGCCAGAAAAGTCCTAGTAGATGTCCTCCACGGTCCATGACACGGCGAGGCGGGACTGCCTTTCAGCAAGGTGTGCCGGCGGCGGGGTTGGTGGAGGTAGCCCCTCATCGTCCACCGTGAGACGAGGCCTGGTGGGTGCGGAGTTTGAGGAGGAGCCGGCGCCAGATCCGTCCATGGGATGAGATGCGTTCTAGGTTGGCCGGCGACGGGCTGGCAGAGAGAGGTAGAGCGCGTGAAGGAGGAGGATTGGAAATGGGTGCGGGCGCTCTGTTGCTTTGGTTCCTTCATATAGAGCTGGAGTCAAGAAGGTGGAAGACTCTGGAACGGAGGACGCGGGTGGCCGGGTTACTACTTTCCTTTCCTGTCTCTGGGCGGGATGTATTGGTTTTCTTTCTATCACGTTTTTTGGCCGCGCCGGTGGGGTGCCAGCAATGGTAAAATTATTACAGGATGGCTGGCATGCAAATCCTAGGGCTACTGGCATGCAAATCCACGGTACTCCTTTATTTCGCTCATTAATTTCCTTTGTTTTTTTAAAGGCATTTATTTTCTATGTTGTGAAATGGTACACGGTCTCTGTCCGCACATACGGTTCTGAAACACATAATGCTTTAGAGCATCTTCACTCGTTCGGCCCCCAGCCAGGCGGAGCTATAGGGTGGCCAGGTGGGATTTAGTTTCAGCCTATTTATACCTATACCTATAGAGATTGGTCAGAGAGATAAATTTTTGGCCCAGTTTCTGGAGCTTCATTGCTTCATTGCTTCCTATAGAGATGGGTCAAAGTGTTTATACCTATAGAGATGTTTGGCCCAGCTTCAGCCTGTGTTTATACCTATACCCAAACATTTATTTACCTATAGAGCCTGGGCCAAACATTTATTTACCTATACCCAATTTCTGTAGCTTCATTGCTTCCTGATTTCTTGTGATGTGCACTATCCAGTAAAATACATGAACATGATTCAGTTAATTTAGCACATCATTTCTGTTCAATTGTGTCATTGATTGATAGAAAGTAAATTCTTATTGGAGAATTTTTGAAAAATGTAGAGGACCGTTGATATTGCAAAACTTTTTCACAAACATGCTATGAAGATAGAGAAGAAAGACATGTAAGATGATCGTTGTCAATTTTTTTTAAAGCGGGCCACCCTGATGTTCATTGCTAGCTCCGCCCCGGCCCCAGCGCACCCGGCGATTCCGGTTTGGCCGAAGCGCCGGCGCTTTTCTGGCCCTGGGGGCGATTCAGTACCTAGTTGCAACCACACATTTCGGCCCCAAGACGTGCATAAATTCAAAGTTGCCATGTCCCGCCACAAGTTCGACGATCAAAATATACTCGAAAGTTCGGCGATCAAAAGGTATGACGCGTAGCATCAAAAGACGTTAGGCTCCTCCGGCCTCAGACTGGCGGGCGAAGGCGGGCTTGGCGTCGGCGTTGCTTCTGTGCTAGTCGTCGGCGTCGGCGAGGCTTCTGTGCTGGGCGTCGGGGCAACATCATCCGTCGGGCTAGGTGGCGGCGTTGGGGTCGGCGTGGGAGTAGACGCGGTCGCCGAAGGCATCTGGTTCAAGATGAGGCCCCGCTCGGCCAGATAACATGCCTTGAGCTGCTCGTCCATCGTCGACATATCCAACCCCATCAAGAACGCCAGGTCGGCGTTCCTCTTATTCGTGGCGACATTGGTCCAGAGTTGCTCGAGCTCCAGCTATTTTTTTTTAATAATACAATTTTTTTTATTAATTTTCATAAATATTACGCTGAATAAAAAAAATTCAAAAATAATACACCGTCGGCCCGCTGCAGGCCGACTGGGCCTAGTCGGCCCACAGCAGGCCGATTGGATTCCAGTCGGCCTACAGCTGGCCGACTGGCCCCTGTCGGCCCACTGTGGGCTGATTGGGCCCTGTCGGCCCACTGTGGGCTGACTGGAGCTAATTGGCCTGCTGTGGGCAAAATTTTTTTGCCAAAAAAGTAGGCATAAAAATATATGTTTAAAAAAAATGTTAACCATGTAAATAAAAAATGTTAAACATGTATAAAAAATTGTTCCTGATGTATACAAAAAATATACAATATATATGCAAAAAAGTTGACTAAAAATATGTTTAATCATGTATTTAAAAATTGTTAAATGTTTGTATAAAAAATGTTCCTTATCTATACAAAAAATATAGAATATGTATGGAAAAAAGTTGACACCAAAAAAATATGTTTGAAAAAAATGTTAATCATGTATTTGAAAAAAATGTTAATCATGTATTTGAAAAAATGTTCCTTATCTATACAAAAAATATATAATGTGTATGAAAAAAAGTTGACACCAAAAAAATATGTCTGAAGAAAATGTTAATCATGTATAAAAATGTTCCTTATCTATACATTTTTTATACACACATTTAACAATTTTTAATCATGTATTTGAAAAATGTCAACTTTTCAAACATATTTTTTTGGTGTCAAATTTTTTTCATACACATTCTATATTTTATGCGTAAATAAGGAACTTTTTTATACACGCATTTAACAATTTTTAAATACATTCTTAACACTTTTTAAAACATATTTTTAGTCAACTTTGTTGCATATATATTGTACATTTTTTGTATACATCAGGAACATTTTTTTATACACGTTTAACATTTTTTAATAACATGATTAACATTTTTTTAAACATATATTTTCTATGCCTACTCTTTTTTGCAAAAACAATTAGCCACAACGAGCCAATTAGCTCCAGTCAGCCCACAGTGGGCCGACAGGACCCAATCAGCCCACAGTGGGCCGACAGGGACCTGTCGGCCAGCTGTAGGTCGACTGGAATCCAATCGGCCTGCTGTGGGCCGACTAGGCCAAGTCGGCCTGCAGCGGGCCGACGGTGTATTATTTTTGGATTTTTCTTATCCGGCGTAATAATTATGAAATTTAATAAAAAAATGTATTATTTAAAAAAAAATAGCCGAGCTCCACGTCTTGCTTCATCATCAACGTCGACCAATGCGCGTCGGATTTCTTCTCCCTCTTGGCGGCATTGCTCTGGGGTCGGCGATGCACTGCTCGATCGACGATTGCAGCCGCTTGGCAGCCGGTGCGGCGTCCTTCGCCGTCTTGGCCCTTTTGTTGCCATCAGGGCGCCCATCCGCCGCCCCGGGGGTTGGCGTGTCCGGATTGTACGTCTTCTTGGCCTTTGCGAGGGTACGCCGGACCTCCGTCCACTTCTCGATCCAGGGGAACACATGGAGGTACTTCAACTCTTGGATGCCATTGTCCTCGCGGTACATGGTGAAAATATGAACCTTCTGCGGTGGAATAACAAGGGTCGGCGAGGCGCAAGGCGAAACAAGGCGACAAACAGCGGACGGCCATACCTGACCCTCAATGTTGGCGCCGCTTTCCGGGCGAGCCGCGATCTCCTCGACGATCCCATGCCATTTGTTGCATGTCGTTTGGATGAGCGCCCAGTGCTTCGCCATGGCCTTTGAATCCATGTTTGAAAGCACAAGTGCTCCCCGAGTGATTTTGGTAATTAATGTCAACATATCTTTGTTGGACTAATACCTGTACCTAGTGTATTTCAGATGAGTTAAACATTGGAGTGGCATGGACAAGAGGATTTGGAAGCACTTCAAAATGCTAAGGACAAAGATTGGCAAAATCTCAAGACTCTCCATTTTCATTTTAGTGATCCAAGATCACATTGAGTCTATAGGAAAGCCAATACTATTAAAAGGGGACGAGGTGTTGCTTAATGGTCCACTTACTCAACTTCTTAGTGATATTGCTCCAAAACCCTCAACCACTTTCTCAAATTCCACATATGTCCAAAAACCTAAGTCAAACTCGGCCCCACAAGTTTGATCTATCCGGTGCTACCAACTTCATTTGACATAGCCACTGCCAGAGACCCTAGACAATTCGGTCACACCGATTTGGATCTCGGTCTCACCGAGATGGCCCTGCAAACTCTCTGTCTCCCTTCGTAAAATATTGGTCTCACTGAAAAGAGTAATCTGTCCCACCGAGTTTGCTTGACCAACTCTCTGTTTGATCTTTTGCTAAAATCGGTCCCACCGAGTTCATGCAATCGGTCTCGCTGAGATAATGTTTGTCCTAGCCCTAGCACATCGGTCACACCGAGTTGATCACATCGGTCCCACCAAGATTCCTAACGTTCACATTTTGAACTGGTTTGGTCGGACCGAGTTGGGTCAAATGTGTGTAACGGTTGGATTTTGTGTGGAGGCTATATATAGCCCTCCACCCCATATCCATCTGTGAGAGAGCCATCAGAACGTGCCTATACTTCCACTACTCATTTTCTGAGAGAGAACCACCTACTCATGTGTTGAGATCAAGACATTCCAATCCAACCACAAGAATCTTGATCTCTAGCCTTCTCCAAGTTGCTTTCCACTCAAATCATCTTTCCACCATGGCCAAATCAATGAGAGAGAGTTGAGTGTTGGGGAGACTATCATTTGAAGCACAAGAGCAAGGAGTTCATCATCAACACACCAACTATTACCTTTTGAAGAGTGGTGTCTCCTGGATTGGTTAGGTGTCACTTGGGAGCCTCCGACAAAGATTGTGGAGTTAAACCAAGAAGTTTGTAAGTGCAAGGAGATCGCCTACTTCGTGAAGATCTACCCGAGTGATGCGAGTCCTTCGTGGGCGCTGGCCATGGTGGGATAGACAAGGTTGCTTCTTCATGGACCATTCATGGGTGGAGCCCTCCGTGAACTCGCGCAGCCGTTACCCTTCGTGGGTTGAAGTATCCCTCAATGTGGATATACGATAGCACCACCTATCGAAATCACGCCAAAAATTTCCGTGTCTCGAATTGCGGTTGCACACACCTATCCCATCCCTTTACTTTCTTGAAATTAGCATGATTTATTTTTCCGCTACTCATACTCTTGCCATGCTTTCTTGATATGTATTGTGAATGCTTAAACTTGTGCTAAAACTCCACCTCAACTTAAAGAAATTAAAAACTGGTACTTTTTCTTGTTGAGGGTCTAATCACCCCCCTCTAGACACCTCTTCTCGATCCTTTCACTTGGTATCAGATCATTGGTCTCCATTGCCTTGGTTTAATGACCATTGGTGGAAGATGAATGAGTCTACAATTGAGAGTATTAGACTTAGAGTGCCTATGCTTGATGGACAGTTCTATAGTGCTTGCAAAAATGAGATGCTTAAGATTTCAATGAATGTAATTTCAAAAAGTATATTACTAGCCCATGTGTGCCTCCTATTGATCCCATGCATCCTACCCCCGATGAGTATCTTGATATGACCCGCAATCTTAGAACTATAAATCTTATCATAAGATATTGCCTAGAAATTTGTTTGTTTGCTTGACTTCGTTTGAATGTGCTTATGCTATATGGAGATATCTTGAGGAACGCTTTCCAAACTATTCCTTGAAAAATCTAGATGAGATTCTTCAAAATTTAATAGCTATTCATAAAATGAAAGCCAGTGATCCAAATTTTGATGATTGTCTATTTGAGCTTCGTGACCTTATGTGTGCCAAAGGATATGTTGGAGTCACTAGTAGCATCATCTCACAAGTCATTCGAATTCATAAAGATGCACATTGTCATAAATCTAATGAATCAGTCTCTCTAGGTGATGATCATTCACAATATGATGCTGAACATAGATAATATGATGGGGATGATGATAGTGACTTTGACCTTGATGAGTCAATGAGACACTTTGGTCTTATGGCTAATCTTCGTGGCCACATGTCCAGAGGAAAGGAATGGGTTCTCGATAGTGGATGTACTGACCATATGACCGGAGATAGAGATATGTTCCATGAGTTTCTTAAAAATGATGGTCTCTGTACGTATGTCACTTTTGGTGACAACTCTAAGGGTAAGGTAGTTGGCCTTGGTAAGGTGGCCATCTCCCGTGATAGCTCTATCCAAAATGTCCGCCTCGTTGAATCCCTTGGTTATAATATGCATTCAGTATCTAGACTAGCTGACTTTGGTTTCAATGTCTTATTTACTGAAGTAGACTGCCAAGTGTTTTGCGGAGATAATCATAAAATGATCTTTACCGGTATTCGTAGAGGTGACCTATACATTGTTGATTTCACTAAGAAATCCCAACCTCGTACTTTCTTAATTGCTAAATCTTCTAAAGGTTGGTTGTGGCATAGAAGGTTAGGTCACATGGGCATGTGAAATCTTGATAAGCTCATTAAAGGTGGTCATATTCTTGGTGTTAAAGATCTTATATTTGACAAGGATAGACTTTGCAGTGCTTGTCAAGCAGAAAAAGAAGTTGGAGGAAGTCATCCCGTGAAGAACATCATGACCACGAGAAGACCACTTGAGCTACTTCACATGGATCTTTTCGGTCCCAATGCTTACAAGAGTCTCGGTGGTAACTTGTTCGGATTGGTCATTGTTGATGAGTTTTTAAGATTTATGTGGGTGTTCTTTCTTGATGATAAATCACAGATCCAAAAGATCTTCAAGAACTTCGCTAGGAAGGCCCATAATCAATTTTAAGTGAAGATCAAAATGGTTCAGAGCGACAATGGAACGGAGTTCAAGAACGCCAATGTGGATACTTTTCTTGACGAAGAAGGGATCTCACATGAGTTCTCGGCTACGTACACACCTCAACGAAATGGAGTTTATGAGAGGAAGAACCAGACGTTGATTGAGATGGCGAGAACGATGCTTGATGAATACAAGATGCCAAGACACTTTTTGGCGGAAGCGGTTGACACAGCTTGCCATGCTACAAACCGACTATATCTTCACAAGGTTCTCGGCAAGACGGCATACGAGCTTCTCACCGGTAACAAACCCCAAGTTGGATACATTCGAGTATTTGGCTCAAAGTGTTACATTCTTGACAAGCATCATCGTTCGAAATTTGCTCCTAAATCTCATGAAGGCTTTCTACTCGGTTATGCCTCAAACTCTCATACTTGTCGTGTCTACAACAGTTTCACCTAAAAGGTTGAAGAGATGGTAGATGTGAAGTTTGATGAATCTAATGGCTCGCAAGTAGAGAAATTGCCAATTGATGTAGGAGAAAAAGACCCTTCGGAAGCAATCCAAGACTTGTCTATTGACAAGATTCGTCCAACGGATGTGAAGGAGAGTACTTCATCCATTCAAGTGGAAGCCTCGACTTCACACCAAGGTGAACCACAAGTTGACTTGGACGAGGCATCCACAAGTGGAACACGTCAAGACGAAGGAAACGAGGAAGTACAACAAGATGAACCTCATCGACCTCCTTCTCCACCTCCACAAGAGGACAACAACACCAACTACAATGAAGAAGGACAAGAAGAAGATAACAATGAAGAGGATGTTCCACCCCGACCCAAACAAAAGCTCTCACGAGTTAGAGCGAGAATTGCGAGAGATCATCCCGTAGAACAAATCTACAATAACATTCAAACTGGGAGAATCACTCGTTTTAAATCTCGTTTAGCTAACTTTTGTGAGTATTATTCATTCATTTCTAATGTTGAATCTATGAAGGTTGAAGATGCTCTTGATGATCCGGATTGGGTGAATGCTATTCATGAGTAACTGCATAACTTTGGGAGAAACCAAGTAGGACATTGGTTGAGAAGCCCGACGACAAGCACAACGTCATAAGAACCAAATGGGTGTTTCGGAATAAGAAAGATGAAGATTGACAAGTTGTACGCAATAAGGCCCATCTCGTCGCCCAAGGCTACACTCAAGTCGAAGGTATGGATTACGATGAGACTTATGCCCCTGTTGCTAGACTTGAATACATACGCATCTTACTTGCTTATGCCAGTCACCACGACGACGCTTTATATCAAATGGACATTAAAAGTTTTTTTCTTAATGGTGAAATTGAGGAGGAAGTTTATGTTAAACAACCTCCTGGCTTTTTTAATCCCAAGAAACCTAATCATGTTTACAAACTTCACAAAGAACTTTATGAACTTAAACAAGCTACTAGAGCATGGTATAAATGCTTGACCAAGTTTCTTATTGAAAAGGGCTTTGAAATTGGGAAAATTGATTCCACACTTTTTACTAAAATGGTTAATAATGAATTATTTGTGTGCCAAATTTATGTGGATGATATCATATTTGGTTCTACTAACCCCCATTTTAGTAAAAAGTTTGGAAGGCTAATGTCGGAGAAGTTTGAGATGTCTATGAGGAGTGAACTCAAATTCTTTCTTGGTTTGCAAATCAAGCAAGCTAAAGAAGATACCTTTGTTTCTTTCTTGGACTCGCCCAGTTGTTACCCTTCGTGGGTTGAAGTCTCCACCAACGTGGATGTACGATAGCACCACCTATCGGAACCAGGCCAAAAATCTCCGTGTCTCCAATTGTGTTTGCACACTCCAATCATGTCCCTTTACTTTCTCGCAATTAACATGCTTTATTTTTCCGCTGCTCATACTCTTTCCAATGTTGCTTGAAATGTATTGTGAATGCTTATACCTGTGCTACAACTCAACCTCAACTTGATGAAATTAAAAATTGCTACTTTTGCTTGTTCAGGGTCTAATCACCCCCTAGACATATCTTCTCGATCCTTTCAACATTGCATGTGGATGGTGGCGAAGTAGGGGTCGACAAGCTTTCACTCATCGAACGCCGATTTGATGCGCATCCAGTACGTGTTAGCGTTCTGGTTGGCGCCGGTCACTGGGTAGATGCTAATGGTCTTCCATGCTTCGGCGAGGCACTCGTCTTCTTTGGATGCCCACTTGACGCGCGGCTCGTCGGTCCTTGCCCCAGCCTTCTTCTTCTTCCCTTTCCTCGTCGGCGCTGGCTCCATGTCCTCCTCCTCCTCGGTGTCGTCGAGCTCTTCGTCCATGTCGGCGGTTGGGTCCATTGGGTCGTCTTGCGTGTGGAACTCGGGAAAGGATGCAGCGGCGACCAAGCCACTCATGATGATCTCCTCCATGTCGGCTTCCGTCGCGTCGGGGTGGCCAAAATGCGTCGCTGACGCTTGCTAGAAGGGTAGAGAGCACCGGTGTAGACGCGGCGTTGGCGAGGCTGTGTACGCCGACGGCGAGTACTTTTAGGGACGGGTACTGGACGCCAGCGAACGCGAGCGAGGGAGTGCACTGATCGGGGTTCATACTAGAGGGGGAGGCGCGTTGGCCATTTGCGAAGGTGATGATGGTGTTGAATCCACCATGCGCGTCACCGTCGACGTAGCCTGGCGAGGAAGCATACCCCCAGGGCAGCGGAGACGACGCGACGCTCTGTTGGCTCCACGCCGCCTGCGGGACGTGGCCACCTGGCGTATTCATCACCCCCACGCGAGACGCTTCTACATCTCCCGCCGCCGCCGCATTATTAGCCACCGCGGCCGTGTCCCGAGCCTTCTTGGCATTGAGCATGTTCCGTCGGTAAGTGGTGACGGGCTCCCAGCGCTGATCCTCCGCCCTCCAGTCGGTGTTCGACATGCCCGGTGGTTTTGCAATTGGCGCCATCAACTTCCTCTGCTCCGGCTGGCTTGCGTCGCCGGCGGCACCAACGCGCGGTGCGGAGTACTTCTTCGGCGGCATGGTGGAGGCTGGATGGCGGGGGAGCGGAAGGGGAATGGCGGGAGAAAGGGGGAAGAATGGGAAATGGAGGGAAAGGCATGGGAACAGCGGGAAATGGCATGTCTATTACCGACAAAGCGGACCCATGTGCCTTTTCGCTTCGGTCGCCGCCCCCAAGCGCCCCCCCCCCCCCCGCG
>LR738712.1:730019400-730059253 GCA_902687465.1 Secale cereale | reverse complement strand
GAGGAAGGGGCGAAGGTGGATGCTGTAGCGAGGGACGTGGCGAGGGCACTCATGGTGCTGAGAGTGGTGGAGGCGGTGGTCATGGCGATAGGTTGAAGAACGGCTTGGCTAGATGCGATCTCCTCTCGATCTTAGGAAGAAGTCGCTCTGATTAGCATGTAAAGATATTTGGGAAGCGTTAAACCCTTTGTTCGGGCCACACTTCTATTTATATGGGCAATGCCGTGGCTTACAAGATGAAACGATCAATAGATCGATTACAGAAGGTCGGTAGGAAGAGTTGGAACAGAAGAAGAGATAGGAGAAGATTACAAGTTTAAACAAGAGTCCTATCCCTATACAATTATTCCAACAACATCTTCCAGTATGTCTGGAGACAGTGGCAAGTTCTCTTCAGCTGGTGCGCTCGAATACCTGTTTGGATTGTATACATTTTGCATCAAGTCTGGAGATGGCGGCGCATATGCTGATAGCCAAGAGGTACCGTAAGCGAGATAGAATTTGTCATAGACGCTTGGAATCTTGTTCACCATATCAAATAAACGTATCCTGAAAGAGAAAGTAAACCAGCAACATCAAATCAGCAATTGGCCGCGCAAACAATCTGTAATAACACATGTGATACCTCATGCATGGTGGAACTATATCATTACCTAATAATAAAGCACTGATTGCTTCTACTCAGTCACCGTCGTGTCTCATTTTAGATATTCAACCTAGAGATCTCATCGTAAGTCAGCCCGAACCGGTATGGGCGAGCGGAAAAAATAGCTCAGCCACCCGCACGACCCTGCCTTCTCGATCCCATCTCGACCTCCAGCCTGTCGCCGCCGCCTACCTCGCCGGTGCGCCTACCCCTACCACAAGTGCCCCCACACCCGCGGCCTACCACTACCGGCGGCCAGCGGCCTTCCACCCTCGGCGACACACGATGCCACAGACATCGGCGGCTCCCCCGACCCCTGCAACCATGGCACTTCCAGAACTCCTCCCTGCTAAAAAAAACACCAGCACCTTCCCCATCCTTCACTCGGCACCCCATTGCATTGTCGTGCCCGCCGCCCAACTGCTCTTGGCCGTCGCCGGGGTTCCGCGGCTGGCACAGCTCTCGCTGATGATGTAGCATCGTTCCTACATAACACCGCTCTGCCCTCCCATGGATCCTTGCATCTCCGAACGGAGCACCTACAGATCTCATCTCACACTCCTCTACCCTCCCATGGATCCTTGCATCTCCAAACGGAGCACCTACAGATCTCATCTCACTACGGTCGCCTGCGGCTTGGTGAGGTAGGATCAAGTGAGGCCACTAGTAAGCCATCGGCTTCGCTGGCTGCACCGTACAACAAGGCGTCTCCACCCGCAACAGGCAACACCACTGGTATGTTACTGCCCTGGCTGCCGGCCATCGCGGTCGGACTGTAGAGGGACTCAAGAAGGAGGTGGAGACGAGGTTCCTGCACTAGCGCCAACTACAATCTGCAGTACTACCTGGCGCTTGCATTCTGGAAGTGATTCATGGCTTCTATATTTGCCTACGGAGACACTGTATCCACACTCGGTGCTTACTACAAATTAGACATCGGATGCTCGTATTTTAATCAGACATCGGATGTTCAGTGTATTCTACAAATTGACCGGAGGCGTGCAACATTCTTGAAGGGCAAAGGTACTTTAAGAAGCTGAATAATAAACAGGTCACCAACATAGTTAGAGCTTCCTTGGGTTTGTGCAGGACATATCCGGTTTCACTAAGTCAGTTTCACTTTCACGAAGACAGTGGAAATGTAGAAAAAGAAAAGCACGTGGATTTAGAAATTTAGCATTGTAGAGCTCAGTTGAAAGGGAAAACGATTTATAGGATTCAGCCAGAGTGGTGATTCGGTTTTCGATGATTGGTACTTTGGTTGTTGTTGACGCTCAAAAGTGGCACAATCGTAAAAGTTGTTTTAATCTATGTCAAGATTACTTCAAACTTATGATTGGAAGTCACCATGAGATGGCTTTCTTTGAGAAGATCAAGATGGATATGAAAGTGGTCTAAAACGGAGTCCGGATGCAAAAGTTATGACAAGTTCAGAGATGCTCATGATGACACCAGATTAAAGAATGGCTTGAAACCCAATTAAGACCACTTCAAATGGAAAAAAGTTTGAACATGAAAGTTGTGCGTCTCGTCGAAACGGTCGATTTTGATATAATAATCGTCCCAATCCGAGTTTGTATGCAAAAGTTACAGCCATCCGAACACAGCCCTATCACAGAGCCATAAGTGGCGCGCCCCACCAGCCACGTGTCTGATGGGTAGCGCGAATAACAGCCTGTATTGCGTGACCGTTTTGGCCTAGAAGATGGCTTCAAATCGAAAAATGTTCAACATGAAAGTTGTTCGTCTCGTCGAAACGGTCAAGATTGCTTTTGGGCTCTTTTACATCTGAGGTCGTTTACCACCTCAAAATTTACCCGCAAGGTACAGCCAGTTTAAACCGAACAGTTTTGGAAAGTTCGGACAAAACCAATCCGAATTTGGCTAAGATTTTGGACGTCAATCCAAGTCTTTTCCTTGCACGGGAAGTTCAGCCGCCTCTTATATACCTAAGGGGTGACGGCCGATTGAACAACACACAATCGATCAATTCATCTACCACTTTTTATCTTTTACCTTTTCTCCTTAACCCTAGTTCTTCTTCTTCCTCGTTCTTCGTTCGTTCTTCTTGTTGCAGGGCGGCGAACCTCGAGGCCCTAAGGGCAATCAGGTCGACCTAGGGCAGCCCATATCCGCCGCGCGTCCAGACGGGGTCCCTCCCGGGCGTGTGGGGTTTCGGATCCTCAAAAGCGCCTGCTGGATTGCTTGCGTACCGCGCTTCCGGCCGGGTCTCCTTCGACATGAGCTGCGGTGCATCACCCCCGGCGTCGAGGATACACGGTGACGTGTTCGTGTGCGAACACACTTTTTGGCGACTCCGCTGGGGACGAAGCTTTGAACGGTCTCCAGCCCGTTCTTGCTACGAAGAGATCGTCATCTAGGGTTTGCAATCTACAAAGGTAATATGAATACCAAATTCACATATGTAGATGCAAATAATGCGTATGTTGTTGCTAGATCATGTAATGAGCATAATGTATCGGCTAGCCCTAGCTTTATCAATCATGCATCTAATTATGTGCAAGGGCCGATGCAACAAAATCTCCATGATTCTACTTCATATAATTTTAGCAACATGCAACATATGTATCCCAACTCCCATGCATCGGCAACCCCACAAATCCATATGCCGATGAACAACATGATGAGTTCGGTTAATCAAGTTGAAACACCCCATGTACGATCTTTCAATGGCATGCAACATAGTGTTTCATCTTTTTATTCATCGGCAACTAATTTGCAACATGTTAATCCAAACATACTGGTGGATAGGGGAATTGGCCATGCTACTACTAGTTATCCGGCCAATTACCCTCAAACATCATATGCTACACCTCATGCTACTAGTTTTTTGGCACCATACGCAACTGTTGATGTCCATAATTCGGCTCCGCACCTTAATGGTCATGGCCGAATAAGTGAAACTTCTGCAGGAGCACAAATGCCTTCACCTACTACCGTGGCATATCATGTCCCCCTACACAATTACAGAATTTCGGCAACATCTCATTGCCGAAAGAGTCTAAAAGCATTGGGGGGCAACCATATCCAGACTGGGTAATTGAGAACAAGCTTACATTCTCTTGGGATTTGTGCAACTCTATTTGCCAAGAACTAATAGAAGGCGGGAAGCCTCATGATTTTGCTGCTGTAAAAGCTATAGTTGTGCAAATGATGCAGTTGCCCATTGCTGTACCATCCAGTGTACCACCTAAACAATCGCAAAGTTTCGGCACCTCATTGCCGAAAGAGTCTCAAAGTATTGGGGGGCAATCCCATGACGAGTGGATGGAAATTGAGATGAAAAAGTTTAAAGCTCGCCAAGCTGAGATGTGGGCTAAACTTAGACGAGAGCGAGAAGCCTTGCAAATTCAAAAAGATAAAGTTGTTGATTCAGGTAACAAAGAAAATTCAGTTATTAGAAGAGCCGAATCAAGTAGTATATATTCTGAGTCCATCAAATCCAAAGAGGCAAGCATTATTGAGAAAGGGCATGGAAAGCATAGCAAAACAGTCATACTAGATTTTTCCGAAGTCAATGGAACCTACTTCCTGCCCTATGAGTTCCGTGCCATAGAAATTGACAAGCCTCAAGGACAAGAACAAGTAGCCGAACAAAGTTCTGCTGACATGGATCTTCAAAGCAATGATGCACGGAATCAAGAAAAAGATGATGAAAAGGTGTTGGGGAGCCATCCAAAGACGGAGCAAGATGTTCTTCAAGTGACACCACCATCATGTTCCCCCAACATATTTGAAGAGGTATGCATAGAGAGTAATTTACCTATTTTCAGATTTGGTCGGGACTTCATTATTGATGCATCTATAAGAAATATTCTCATAAGTAATTTTGAAAGACCAATGAAGAAGGGTAATTTACTTGTTAGCAATAAACTTGTTATGGAACATATCGGTCAACCTATTACGCCATTTATAAAGACCGATATTGACTTATTGTTACAGCCAAAGCTTTCCCCGTTGCTTTATGTAAAGTTCATATCTAGTTGGGTAGCTTTGCTTATTTCGTACTTGGCTTGCACTTGGTCTCAACTGAGACATGTATGTTCTAAATATCTTCGTTTCAGAAATTTAAAGCCAAGGTTAAATTCTATTGAGAAAACTGATGCTAATATAATATCTTATCCAAAGACATCGGAGATAGAGTGGAAAAAACAATGCATAGCCGAATGGGGAAACTACAAATCTGAACCATTCGTTTGCTTATCTCAAAAGCCGTTCAAACAGCAAGATCGGCTAGAGAATAAAAAGTTTACCTTCAATTCAAGCATGTGTGATCAAATATTTGATTTGTTGCTGAAAAATAATTACATAAGAATTCTTGATCACCATGTCAATCTATCAATTCAAGGACGAATGTATTGTAGGTTGCATCATTCGTTCAAACATAATTTTAAGGATTGCAATATGTTTCGTCGAATAGTTAAATCGGCCATTGAAAAAGGACGATTGAAATTTGCGGAAACACAAAGAGATGACCAGTCTATTCCGATTGGTCCCGATGGCAGAAAGTTTTTGCATCGGCTGCTTCAAGCCGATCCATTTAAAGAGAAGATAAAAATTGCAGGTGATGGGATCAAGCTTTCAAGTAAAGAAGTTGTTGAAGAGCATAATGAACATAATCTTGAGGGTGAGAATTCCATCGAAGCTACAATGGAGACGCCAAGGACTGGGGGGCAAGAAGCAAATCCAATGATCGATGAAAGCAAACCAAAAGAAAGCAAAGGCCAAAATAAGCGCAAGTGTAAGAGATCGAAAATCACTTTCGCTGAACTATTGGATAAGTATCAAAAGAAGAGTGAAGAGAAGAATGCTTATCGGCCAAAACATACAAAGAAACCAAGATCACCCCCAAGGCGCAAGTATGAGGATCGGTATTGGCAAAGTGACAATTTTTATGTAACATATTCATATCCTTATTTTGGGCCGCCAATGCCAATGCCGTGGATGCCTCCCTATGCTCAAGTAGATCCATATCCATCATGGGACAGGTATGATACAAGGGCGCATTCTCCATCTTATTTTAGACCATCTCACCAATATTATGCAGCTCCGAGAATATCAACATTTGAACAATCACATGTTAAAGACCATTTCAATCATAAGGAATCGGTCCGGAGCTCAAGGAAGAAGAAAGAGGTGGTCAAGCAAGTTTACTGTGTTAAAAGAGATGGTCGTAAGAGTGCAACTTCAGATTTGATCTCAAATGAAAAGGATCCAATTAAAGTGTTGACATTGGCTACTAAAGGCAATGAGATGAAGCAACCAACTATTGACAGTCAAAGTGCCAAATCTGAAGAAAAGAAGTTGAGAGTGCACAAGGCCAAAAAAGGATTGCCATTGGCCAAGACAAAATCGCAGCCGGGGTGCCCACTCGGCTTATCATATTGGCAAAAGAAGAAATTACAAAAACTTAGTGCACAAGAACTTGAAGAAAGAAACATGGCATGGGTTCCCAAAGGAAGTGATCAAAATAAGAATTATGTGCAAGCTTCCATTACAAGAAGTGTGGCAAAGGTGAAGAAGGAAAAAAGTGAAAACTATGAAGGACGAAGCCGAAGGTTTCAACATCTTCGGTCTACACATTATCCATATTCTTCAACTATGCCATTAACGCCCATGTCATGGAATTCGTCATCAGGTATGATTGGTAACCCTCAATGGGCTTATTTTAATCCATGGATATCATATAATTTCTTACATCATGAAAGGGTATTACCAAGTCACTATACATTTGATTAATTACAAGTTTGTTGCTGATCCAAAGGGCCGAAATACTTAGTTTGTCATTTCATTTATTTGTTTCGGCTATATGTGCTTTGAATGAAGTTTACATGGTAATGGCCGATATTTATCTATCGTCCTAAGAATATGTCAATGCATGGCCGGTGTAGTATTCTAGCATCGTCCTTAGTTCGAATGGAGAGCGAGACAAGCTGATATACATCTTGAGGCTTTCGGTGATTCGTTATGAGTAGTGCAACAAATATCCATGGGTTATCAATGTTTTGACGAATCACTTATAGTTTATCTTGAGATATGTCTAGATGCAAAATTTACCTTGGGTTGCTTTAAAATTGTTCTTATATTTAGACATGACAATTCAAAAGAGTTGGCACAGCAAGCATCCGGCTACTACGTTAATCATGGTGTATTGTTCCTCTCAATAGCCGATGCTTCGTCTCGTCAACATAGGTAAGGCCTAACCGAAGTTCACAGCTTCGGCCACTAATGAATTTTGATGCAGGTGATAGTAAGGATTGGAGAGAGTTTATTGTTGATTATCTACAAAATCCTAGCAAAAGGGGGAACAATATGGTTCGGAGGATGACCTTGAGATACATATCTATGGAACTTTATCATAGGGTTGTTAACGAAGTTGAGAAGGTTTCGCCCAAGTATGCATTAAGGGTTCAAGAACAATAATGGCCGATATATAATTATCGTCCTAAGCATATAAATGGCCGATGGGGTGTTGACATCGTCCTTAGAACCAACATGGTACAAATTATTTTTCGGCACGCTTGCTTTGCCGAAAAATAGGGGGGCATGTGTTGACGCTCAAAAGTGGCACAATCGTAAAAGTTGCTTTAATCTATGTCAAGATTACTTCAAACTTATGATTGTAAGTCACCATGAGATGGCTTTCTTTGAGAAGATCAATATGGATATGAAAGTGGTCTAAAACGGAGTCCGGATGCAAAAGTTATGACAAGTTTAGAGATGCTCATGATGACACCAGATTAAAGAATGGCTTGAAACCCAATTAAGATGACTTCAAATGGGAAAAGTTTGAACATGAAAGTTGTGCGTCTCGTCGAAACGGTCGATTTTGATATAGAAATCGTCCGAATCCGAGTTCGTATGCGAAAGTTACAGCCATCCGAACACAACCCTGTCAGAGAGCCATAAGTGGCGCGCCCCACCAGCCATGTGTCTGATGGGTAGCGCGAATAACAGCCTGTATTGCGTGAACGTTTTGGTCTAGAAGATGGCTTCAAATCGAAAAATGTTCAACATGAAAGTTGTTCGTCTCGTCGAAACGGTCAAGATTGCTTTTGGGCTCTTTTCCATCCGAGGTCGTTTACCACCTCAAAATTTACCCGCAAGGTACAGCCAGTTTAAACCGAACAGTTTTGGAAAGTTCGGACAAAACCAATCCGAATTTGGCTAGGGTTTTGGACGTGAATCCAAGTCTTTTCCTTGCACGGGAAGTCCAGCCGCCTCTTATATACCTAAGGGGTGACGGCCGATTGAACAACACACAACCGATCAATGCATCTACCACTTTTTATCTTTTACCTTTTCTCCTTAACCCTAGTTCTTCTTCTTCCTCGTTCTTCGTTCATTTTTCTTGTTGCAGGGCGGCGAACCTCGAGGCCCTACGGGCGATCAGGTCGACCTAGGGCAGCCCATATCCGCCGCGCGTCCAGACGGGATCCCTCCCGGGCGTGTGGGGTTTCGGGTCCTCAAAACCGCCCGCTAGATTGCTTGCGTACCGCGCTTCCGGCCGGGTCTCCTTCGACGTGAGCTGCGGTGCATCACCCCCGGCGTCGAGGGTACACGGTGACGTGTTCGTGTGCGAACAGTTGTGAGGTTGATGAAGACATGAGATGGATTTGGGTGGGGCAGTGGGTTTGTCGCCAGGAGGTGGGAAGGACGAAGATATAGGAAGAACCTTGAGATGATGGTGATATTACTGACTCAAACCTTTATTAGCTCTATTTTGTGTGGATCTTTCAGGAGCATGAATGGTAACTTATGCAAAACTATGCTTCCCTTGTCGTTTGATAATACTTATCATTATGGTGGTCCTAACATATTTTGCATCCGTACTTTTAGGAGTCTGTCACCTCCTTTTTGTCGAAGAATAAGATGTGGGCAATTAATATATGCATTGCCCAATTAGCTTTACATTTTTTGAACAGCATTTCTGTAAATTTTATACTGGTATTGTGCTGAAGTCTTCAAAATAGATTAATGACCGAGAGTGTTTATAAGTTATCAAATGGAGCACGTAAGCTGGAAACTAGCTAATTTTCCTACTGAAAAGTAGATAGAGGTTTCTGAAGACATGAGATGTTACTACATAGTATACATAGCCGTCTTTTGAATTCTATGATTCTTCGTACCTTGAGGCTACATCTATGCACCTTTCATTTGATCAGGTACATTATATTAAAATTGGGTCTGTTTAAAACTTTGGTGAAAAATTATCTTCCCTTAGATGGTCAAGGTTCTAGAGCTCATTGCTATGAAAAAAAGGCAGATTTTTGATTCACGGAATTGCCAGTAGAATTGGAGCTATGGCTGCGGATCGTACGGCGAAAAATTCATTGCTCCTCGCCCGGTCTTCGCTGCGGTACTTTATTAGCCTCATCCGTAGGAGTTTAGATCAGTGAACCATGAGTTAGCCCGATGTCCCATGCTAAATAAGATCATTAAATTTTCTTCCGTTCCAACGCACCTACATTTTTGCCCTTCTATATCTATACAAATATTTAAAAAATTGGTATTTTCCATTGAGATGGCTGAGCTGGCCTGTTCCAAACCATATTTTCTTTATTTTGATTTATTATGGCATGTAGGTGAGAATGAATCTACGAAAGTTGCACACCGAATTACATACAATTATTAATCATTTTACAAAGACGGCTTGGTTAAAAGCACAATTCTTTTTCATGTTGGGAATACTTGATGTGGATCATAAATTAGATAATTATTTGCATTTTAGCCTATGCTAGGGAATTCAGTTCAATTTTCTCCCATTGCAACGCACGGTCGTTTTTTCTTGTAAGCAAGTAATGATTTAAAGAGAGAGCAAGATCTCCCCTAATAAGAATAGCCCGTTATTTAATGATGGGCTTCTAATAATTTTTTGTGCAGGATTACCGTTTTATTTAAGCTGATTTGTCCCTCCTGTTTGTTAAGTTGAAATAAAAAAACAAGATAGGAGAGCAACATAAAATCTTCTGTAGGCTGGTTTCAAAGCATAGGAGTTGCATACTGTTTTGCTAGACAGAAGTTACAGGTTTTTGATCTTTTGCTGCGTTCAAATATTCTTCGACATGCACATGCTTTATGAGTCGTGAAATTACTGGTTACCTTTTTTCTCGGACTTACGTTGTATATATGAAAGTGGTAAAAGTTCAGTGCATAAAAAAAATGTTCGTGAAACGAAGTAGTAGCAGTGTATCGTCGAAAAAAAAGTAGTAGTAGTGTATCCTTGAAAAAAAATGACGTAGTAGTAATTTGGTTGCAACGTACTTTTGGTTGACGTCCAGGTGAGTGCGCAAGAAAAAGGCGACTTCCATGAGCCACGAGTCGGAGCGGTGCGCGACCAATGAGAGGTAGTCATAACGGTCCATGTAATCTGGCCGGCGGTTGATGCCCAGTGCCGGCTTCGGCATGCCTGGCAGCGCCATCTGCTCCGGCAGCGTCAACTCCCACCTCCCGTCCGCGTATCCGTATAAGCACATTGGCTCCTTAGATCATCTCCAGCCGTTGTGCCCCTAAGACGCGTGGAAAACCGCCGTCTGAGGTGATCAGGCGCTAGTTTCGGTTTGGGTGTCAGTGCGGTCCCAGTCGCCGCCCCGCGGGTCGTCCCCAGACGTCGATATCGGCCCAGTTTCGGCGCTTTCGGCCCAATTTCGGCTCATTTCCGACAGAAAACGGCCCAGGCTCGACATGTTTCGGCGGCTATTGAAATAGAATCACGTAGATGCAAATAAAATCACAGTTTCTCATACGAAGATTGATAGATAGTTCACATAATCTTCTCCTACGAACTACTACTACTCGTCATTCTCCGACTCGGACTCTGCCTCGGTGATGTCCTTCTCCGACGTCTCAGCGTAGGCGTCAAGGAACAGCTCGTCGGTGGAGTCCCAGGAGGATGCATCTCCTAGCTCGATGTTGAATTTAGCGACCGCCTTCCGCACTCGCTTGTCCTCGCGGTAGGCCGCTCGCTCTTCCCTCCTCTTTTTCCTCTCCGCCCTCTTCTCGGCCAAGAACTGGTGCTCGTCGATGATGTCTTGCGGGAAGTTTTGGCGCCACATTGATGGCTTCTCGCCCCTCGTTGGTTACCCCAAGTGGAAGGTTTGAGATGCAGTGTAGCGGAAGTTTTCCCTTGGCAAAGATACCAAGGATCGATTTCCCTGAGACTCCCAGTTTAAACAAGAATGTGTCAACTGCTAACGGCGCCAGATATTAGCAATCAACGTGGACCTGCACACAGATACAAATAACTTTGCTCCCAACGAGTACAGAGAGGTTGTCAATCCCTCCGGCCTTGTAGTTTACAAAGGATCAAACGCAAGTGATAATAGTGATAGGTATTGCTGCAAATAGTAAGTACAACAAAAAGTAAATAACGGATGTGATCAGTGATGGTAATATGGACCGGGGTCCCATGATGTTCACTAGTGATGTCTCTCTCCCAAAAGACGATAAAACAACTATGTGAGATAAACGAATTACAGCTGGGCAATTGACAGAATTATGTGCGCAAACCAATGCTAACTATGTTACAAGAAAGGTATAGGTTCAAAGCATGGGCGGTACGCCAAGGCAAGTAGACCGAAATCCATCAATATCTACTACTAATCATCCACCTTGAGATATCTATCCAGAACATCTAGCTGGTATTAAGTGCAAGTCCCACCCATAGTGTAAACTCAAAGCAACATACAACTAAATTAAAATAACTTTGCGTAAAGTAAACAATCCTTGCACCCGCGGGCACAAGCACCGTTGTTTTCCCCCTTGTGGCAACATCACATCCCCTAGACTCATGTTTCTGTCACTCAAGCATGAACCCACAATCAAGCATAACGTTCCTTCTTGGAGTCACTACCTACTACTTGGCCAAAGCAATAAATAACAACGGAGAACATGCAAGAATTACTTACGAACATAAATATAAAAGAGGTAGATCAAATATATTACTCAAACACAATCTGAACATAATCTCACAATCCATCGGATCCCAGCAAACTCAACATAGCAACAGCATAAGGATTACATATGTGCCTCGATCATGTAGGGCAGCTCACGAGGACTAATTAGTGAAGCACAAGAACGGGAGGAGAACATCACATAGCTACTGGTCATGGACCCATGGTCCAAGGGAGAATACTCACAACTCATCCGGGAGGCGTCCATGGTGGTGGAGAAGCTCCCGGTGGTGATCCTCCCCTCCGGCAGGGTGCCGGGAAGAGTTCTCCTGGTGCTTCCGATCTTGGAAGCGCGGTGGCGGCGGAACAAAGATGAGATCGCGAAAAAGGGTTCCCGTCTCGAGGGTTTCGGGATACGATATAAATATATGTCAAAGGGGGGCATCAGCGGAGGCCCGGGGGGGCCAGGCGCCCCCTCGGCGCGGCCAGGGGAGGGCGCCACCAGGGCGCCTGGAGCCCTGGTGGCCCCCTCCGGCTGTACTTTGGCTGCTGGGAAGCTTCTGGAACGCTGATTTCTTATATATTTTTTCTGGGATTTTTCTGGCAGTTCTCGTAATGGGAAAACCTGAAATACAAAAACAACAGAAAACAGAAACTGGCACTGGGGTGCACTGAGTTAATAGGTTAGTCCAAATATGATCAAAAGTGTATGGAAGTGTATAAATATCATAACAATATCACCCAAAAGAGGCATGGAGCAAGCATAAATAATAGATACGTTTTGGACGTATCAACATCCCCAAGCTTAATTCCTGCTCGTCCTCGAGTAGGTAAATGATAACAAGAATAATTTCTGTGGTGACATGCTATTAAACATATAGGACTTTTCATAGTCATATGACAAAAGCTTACTGAGACAATGAATCTGTAGTAATTAAGTTGCCTCATGAGAAAATCATAAAGAACTGAAAGTTTTACAATATGATATTGAAACATCAAATAGATTTGTAACGAGCATGGTGTGAAAATATGGTAAAGTGATATCTCGCTTGCCCCCTTTAGTGAAGCAAAACATAAATGAAGGGGCACCTCCAAGGTTTAAGTGATGACTAGATACAATGATTTCAGAATAAACGATATCATAATCATGCAAAAGACAATGCTACTTTGGGACAATGCACATTACACTCAGAATGACAATCATGCTCTCAGTAGTTGGTGTTTTAAAAGAAGGTGGAGACCCTCGAACCGTGGCTTTTGTTGGCAAGGTTGAAACCCGTAGTCGGAAACAAAGACAAAGCATGTACCGGAGCTCTTGGTTTTAAAAACAGAAGTAATAATTTTTTTTCTTAGATCATGCATGTTTCGTCAACGAATGCTAGCAGATAACTCAATCACTTCTTGAGATGGACAAGTTTCGAGGAACGGCTCCCGAATGAGGACGATCACATCCTCTTAATCTCCTTTGTTTATCACTGCCAAAGTTTTCTGATTTCTCATGAACAAAGCGTGAAGGAGGGTTTGTTTGTTATATTAATTTTGAGCCGGGCGCACTCAATGCCAGTTCCTACTCGTATTATGGGTTTGCACATTATACATGCAATCCCGGGGTGAACCTTGTCCAACTTAAAAAGATCGTGAATTAACTACTACTTCCTCATGGACTTAAAACAGAGGCACAAAATAGGAATGCATTTTTTTTTCTTTTTGAATAATTTCGAGATGGTACATGAAAGTATTCGTTAGGAATTGCAGGTAAATACCATGTAGGAAGGTATGGTGGACTCATATGGCATAACTGGTTTAAAAGAATTTGGATGCACAAGCAGTCAGTCCGCTTAGTACAGGTGGAGGTTAGCAAAAGACTGGGAGCGACCAACTAAGAGAGCAATGACGGTCATAATCATGCAGAGCGACAAAGCAACATTGAATCAGGCATGGAAGTTATATCGCTACTCAGAAAGAAAAGATCATCAAGGCTTGACAGACTTTCTTTACAGTCTTAAATATGCGTGAGCATACGTCAAGTCAATCAAAATAAATTCTTGAAGGAAGATATTACTAAACCATACCACATCATAGGCAAACAAATCATGTTGGTACTCCAATAACACATTGGGAACCCCCAGCTATTTGAGAGTAACCATAAGAAAACATGAACTACTAAGCGCCATTATGCACGTAGCATCTTTATCATAGACATATCAACCAATGCAATGGAAGCAAACTCTCTTAATAAGATAATCATGATAACTAAAGAGAGTTCAAGCAGCCAACTAAACAAAAGCTATTTGAAAAGATAAGCATGAAAACTAAGAGCTAAGCATGATAGTAGCTATTGAAAGACAAAGAACACACACACAGCAAGATAGACATGAAAATTCTATGTTATGTTCTAGGTAGAAGTGGAGCGTGTTTCTCTCCCACATAAAGAAAGCTGAGTTCCGACTCGTTATGAAAAGCTAAAGAAAACTAAAAAGGAAAACTAAAAGCAAGACGCTCCAAGCATAGCACATAACACATGAAGTGATAAAAATATAGTGGAACGAAAGACGAACTGATAATGTTGATGGAGAAGGGGATGCACGGGGGCATCCCCAAGCTTAGACGCTTTAGTCTCCTTGAATATTTCTTGGGGGTGCATGGGGGCATCCCCAAGCTTGAGCGCTTGACACTCCTGAATCTTTTTTATCATCTTTCCTCGCACACTTGAAAACTCCCTTCATACATAACTCATCATAATCTGATTAGTGAGGTTAGTACCCATAATAAAATAATTGTTCCTTGCTGGAAATAAGATATTCTTGAAGGTCTACTGTTTCTCAAGATTGCCAAAAGGTTTTTGCAAAGAAAAAACAAGCTCTAGGTTTGCAAAATGAAGGAAAGGCAAAACAGGACCGAATCTGTGAAAAACAGAACAGCAGGTAGTAAATGATTTTTTCGGGGCACTTCTGCAACTCTAATAAAAAAACTCAAAACAGACGCACGAAATACAATTGTATAGAGCACGCTGTCGAAAAAATTCAGACCAAAAAGATGATCTGGTGATTTTATACGAATTTTTCTATCCAAGGACATAATCTGTTTCCTGGACAGCACGTCACAACTTTTGAACTTTCTTGCAATCAAAGGCTACACTTGGCACAAAGTTGAAAAGGAAAGATACAATGATGATGCTATTGTAGTAACAACATCATGACACAACAAAAACAAAATAAAATTTTATTCATGTGGGCTGCCTCCCAAAAGCGCTTTCTTTTATGCCTTTAAGCTAGGCATAATGCATAGAGGAATCAATAACCATCATAATAATCGGAGTTATAAATTTCTTTAAATGGTTCCTCAACAAGTTCACTCTTGTTCCTTCTAGGAAAGTGGTACACACCTTTTGCCTTCCCGCGTAAGCGGATTTGTCCCGTACCTATATCGATGAAGCCTTTTACCGCTCGGAGGAAGTCCCTTCCAAGCACTATATTTCCTTGATTTGGCTCCATGATGAAGAAATCAACCATTGTAATCCCTTTAAGGAATTTAACGGGCACGTCTTTTATTCTTCCCTGGATTTCAGAAATATCTCCATTAGTGTGTTCATGATAAGATGGTAATCTATCCATGTTAAATTTTCAAGAATCATGAACAATTTTTGGCATAGTAGAAACCATAGATCCAATATCACAATAAGCAAGGAAGTCTTGATTAGAGATACTAATCCTAACAAAAGGCTCCCAATCATTGTCTATTTCCAAAATGTCTTTCTTATTGGGTTTGGGTTTCTCTACCTTCATCAAGTCTAGAGCATCCATTCTTTTCTCAATAGTAGCAAGTCTATCTATGACAGTATCAAAGTTATGATCATAAACAAAGTAACTAGATAGCCCATGTATAATTTCAAGAGCTCTAGCTTCATCACACTCTAGGAAATCTCCAGCTATAATATCAAGAGAGTGTTTACACCATTTAAAAAGACCATGGTAAAAATTTCTAAGCACAATTTTTATAGGTATCCAAGGCATAATTCTCCTATGTGCATCAGAAATTCTGTCCCATGCCTTCTTCATATTTTCTCCATCCTTTTGATGGAAATCTAGGACTTCAGATTCCCTCAAAGCACCAAATCCTAACATGCTTGACTCAACAGAAAGGACTACTAGCAGAAAAGAAAATAATTTTTTTTGTAATTTTTGATAGAAGACACTAAGGCAAAAACTGAAAGGTAAACTAACAAGACTAAAAAGCAAAGGTAAAAGATAGCGTGCAACTCCCCTATCTTGAAGAGTGGAGTCACCGGCAACGGCGCCAGAAAACTTTGCTTGATGGCTTCTCGCCCCTCGTTGGTTACCCCAAGTGGAAGGTTTGAGATGCAGTGTAGCGGAAGTTTTCCCTTGGCAAAGATACCAAGGATCGATTTCCCTGAGACTCCCAGTTTCAACAAGAAGGTGTCAACTGCTAACGGCGCCAGATATCAGCAATCAACGTGGACCTGCACACAGATACAAATAACTTTGCTCCCAACGAGTACAGAGAGGTTGTCAATCCCTCCGGCCTTGTAGTTTACAAAGGATCAAACGCAAGTGATAATAGTGATAGGTATTGCTGCAAATAGTAAGTAAAACAGAAATTAAATAGTGGATGTGATCAGTGATGGTAATATGGACCGGGGTCCCATGATGTTCACTAGTGATGTCTCTCTCTCAAAAGACGATAAAACAGCTATGTGAGGTAAACGAATTACAGCTGGGCAATTGACAGAATTATGTGCGCAAACCAATGCTAACTATGTTACAAGAAAGGTAGAGGTTCAAAGCATGGGCGGTACGCCAAGGCAAGTAGACCGAAATCCATCAATATCTACTACTAATCATCCACCTTGAGATATCTATCCAGAACATCTCGCTGGTATTAAGTTGTGAGTCCCACCCATAGTTTAAACTCAAAGCAACAGACAACTGCATTAAAAGAACTTTGCGTAAAGTAAACAATCCTTGCACCTGCGGGCACAAGCACCGTTGTTTTCCCCCTTGTGGCAACAGCACATCCCCTAGACTCATGTTTCTGTCACTCAAGCTAGTCATCGAGGGGCATGAACCTACAATCAAGCATAACGTTCCCTCTTGGAGTCACTACCTACTACTTGGCCAAAGCAATAAATAACAACGGAGAACATGCAAGAATTACTTACGAACATAAATATAAAAGAGGTAGATCAAATATAATACTCAAACACAATCTGAACATAATCTCACAATCCATCGGATCCCAGCAAACTCAACATAGCAACAGCATAAGGATTACATATGTGCCTCGATCATGTAGGGCAGCTCACGAGGACTAATTAGTGAAGCACAAGAACGGGAGGAGAACATCACATAGCTACTGGTCATGGACCCATGGTCCAAGGGAGACTTCTCACAACTCATCCGGGAGGCGTCCATGGTGGTGGAGAAGCTCCCGATGGTGATCCTCCCCTCCGGCAGGGTGCCGGGAAGAGTTCTCCTGGTGCTCCCGATCTTGGAAGAGCGGCGGCGGCGGAACAGAGATGAGATCGCGAAAAAGGGTTCCCGTCTCGAGGGTTTCGGGACACGATATAAATATATGCCAAAGGGGGGCATCAGCGGAGGCCCGGGGGGCCCAAGCACCCCCCCGACGCGGCCAGGGGGGGGGCGCCACCAGGGCGCCTGGAGCCCTGGTGGCCCCTCTCCGGCTGTACTTTGGCTGCTGGGAAGCTTCTGGAACGCTGATTTTTTATATAATTTTTCCGGGATTTTTCTGGCAGTTCTCGTAATGGGAAAACCTGAAATACAAAAACAGCAGAAAACGGAAACTGGCACTGGGGTGCACTGAGTTAATAGGTTAGTCCAAATATGATCAAAAGTGTATGGAAGTGTATAAATATCATAGCAATATCACCCAAAAGAGGCATGGAGCAACCAGAAATTATAGATACATTTTGGACGTATCACACATCGCCATGGCTTCCTCGTCCATCTCGGCCAGGCTGAGATGGTGCGCCCGCGTACGGTTCTTCCGACGATCTTCGTCGGTGATAAGCTGCGGGGGAGGCTGACGAGGTTACAGACCTAGGGTAGGGTCACAGGCCCGATCAAGGTACCCCACCCAAGGTCACTACCCTAGAAGATCAAAAGACAAGACCTATGACAGTGAAGGCAGTCGACTGAGACGGTCCAAGAAGACACTCCACTCGACTGAACCTCATACGCAAGACGACTCAACCCCACTCGACCGATCCAAGGCACTCGACCTCCGAAGGTCAAGCATCACTTGAGACAGCAACGGTCCTGTATTTACTCACCCTAGTAAAACACCTTAATTACCCTTTACTGCAGGCGTTATCAGTAACGCCTGCCTTAATGTACATTGAACCCTTGGTAACGTGGAGCATGGCTGGGGTCCTCGCACTATATAAGCCACCCCGTCCTCGAGAACAAGGGTTCGCACCTCTATAACACACGTATACACATACCAGTCGACCAAGCCTCCGGGCACCGAGACGTAGGGCTATTACTTCCTCTGAGAAGGGCCTGAACTCGCAAACACCTTGTGTACAACCTCAACATAGCTAGAACCTTGCCTCTCCATTCGTACCCCCTACCCTTACTGTCAGACTTAGAACCACGACAGTTGGCGCCCACCTTGGGGCAAGGCGTCTTAGCGACATCTGGTGAAGTTGCAATTCCTCCTCCGACCGCCTTCATCATGGTGTCAGGCGGTGGTTTGGCGTTGGGCCACGAGATCCTGCTCGGCGCACTAGTCTTCATCACCGACGAATCTGCATGGCTCCAGGAAGCCCCTCTCGACGTCGAGGCTCTGCCCGCCCGGGGAACTACGCACTTTCGCGCAAGCGCCGGCGGCGTCCTCCTACGACAGCCATCGATTCGGTACTCATCGCCACCCATCCCCGCCGGACGCCGCCGCAAATGATCCGGTAGCTCGCGGCTCCAGCGGTGGGTGCAACACGCGGTGGCCCATCAAACGGCCACCCCTCAAGTCGCGGCCATTGAGCCCGACGGCTACCTCTACGGGCCGGCCGACCAGTCGCCCGTGCTCGAAGATTCCGTTTCCGAGTGCGGGAGCAGCGATCCCACGGTGGAAGTCCTTATGGTCGATTCACGTCGCAGCCCGCCAGGTTTTCCTCGCGGAGGGAACGGCGGCAGCGGCGGCGACCGATCACACGACAACGACAGTTACATTCCCCAGCCCCTCACTTCCGAGCAAAGGGCCGAGCTTTGTCGCCGTAACGAAGATGCACTCTTCACTCCCATCGTGGTAGATTCCCCGGAGGCTCAGGCCCTCGAAGCCACGCGCTTGGAAAACATCCAATGCTCACTCGACGAGCAGGCCAGCCGACTGGTCCCCGAGTCCAGTCGACGACCGCGGCAATCGCGTCAGCGCGAGACTCAGGTGTTCCGCACGCCAGTCCAAAACCTCGAAGCCACGGCTCGCATCGCGGAGTCAATTCAACCCTCCTAGTCAGAAGCTGGGAGAGGCCTTCAGCAGATCCGAGCTTTGCTCTGAACGGCTGAAGAACAAAACGCGGCTGTTTCTCAGTCGTGCAACAGGATTCACAGCAGATCGGTGGCTGCAGACACCGTATGGTCGGCCCACAGTCCAAGATCACCCCCGAGGCGTGAGGAACGTGGCCCGTGGCAAGACCGGCATCTGGGTCGGAACGACGATCCACTCGACCGTCGACACGGACGCTACGACCATCGTCGAGCGCCTACCCCTCCTCCGGGAAGTGCGTCACACTCGCCCCAGCGGCACGTCGGCAGGCGCCTGCGAGATGACGAGCGGAGGATTCCCCCAGATCCCCGGCGGCCAAGTTTCGATGCGAGGTCTATCCTTGTGCAAGGTCGAGTCGACCGTAACCGGGATTCCAGAGAAGAGCGAGGCAGAGACCAACCAAGTGGCACCCGAGCGCCGGCCTCTGGGCCTGAATGTTTCTGTAGTGCTATCAGAGCCGCGGAGATCCCCCCGAACTTCAGGTTGGCGGCGGGAGTAAGCAAGTTCACCGGTGAGTCGAAGCCGGACACTTGGCTGGAAGACTACCGAGTGGCCGTACAGATCGGAGGCGGCAACGACGATGTGGCCATGAAGCACCTCCCCTTGATGCTGGGAGGCTCCACTCGGGTGTGGCTCAATCAGTTGGCCCCCAGGAGTATATACAGTTGGGAAGAGCTCGCTCGGGTTTTTGTTCGGACCTTCGAAGGCACCTGCAAGCGACCTGCTGGACTCGCATAACTTCAACACTGCGCTCGGAAGCCTAGTGAAACTTTGAGGGACTACATTCAGCGATGGACCACTTTGCATCACACGGTGGAGAACGTGTCTGAGCACCAGGCAGTGTGTGCTTTCAAGGAAGGCGTGCGTAACCGGGAGTTGAATATGAAGTTTGGCCGAACAGGCAACATGTCCTTGTCACGGATGATGGAGATTGCCAGTCGGTATGCCAACGGTGAGGAGGCCGATCGGCTCCACAGCGGCAAGAAACCAGTCGGGCAGGACGACCAGAATTCCAATCGGAAGAATAAGCGCAAGGCCGAGCCAGCCGCTCAGGGAGAAGCTGCGGTGGTCAATCAAGGAAAGGGCAAAGGGAAGCCGAAAGGCCCCTGGGCCCCAAGAAAGGAAAGGGTCAGGCTGGAGACGATATGCTCGACCAGCCGTGCCCCATACACACGAAGAAAGATGAAGAGGGAAACCTGGTGTACCGCAAGCACACCACTCGACAGTGTCGGCTCTTGATCCAGTGTTTCCAGAAAGATCAGTCGATTGAGAAAGAGAAGGAATCAGAAGAGTCCGAAGAAAAGGAAGGGGATGGAGGATACCCCCGTATCAATTCCACTTTGGTGATTTTCGCGGACGTCGAGAGCAAAAGTCGACTGAAAATTATCAACAGAGAAGTAAACATGGTCGCCCCGGCGACCCCCACGTTTTTGAAGTGGTCAAAGACCCCCATCACATTCGACCAGTCCGATCACCCAGCGCACATTGCCACCCCCGGGCGGCAGGCTCTAGTGGTCGACCCAGTTATCGAAGGCACACGCCTGACCAGAGTTCTGATGGATGGGGGCAGTGGCTTGAATATCTTGTATGCAGCAACCCTCCGGGATATGGGCATTCCGATGTCCAAGCTGAGAGAAAGTAACATGAGGTTCCACGGAGTAATCCCCGGGAAGAAAGCCGACTCACTTGGCCAGATCTCACTCGACATAGTTTTTGGTGAGTCGAAGAACTACCGCAAAGCGAAGCTCACGTTCGAAGTGGTGGACTTCAACAGCGCCTATCACGCCATCCTGGGTAGGCCCGCCGACGCCAGGTTCATGGCTCGACCATGTTACGTCTACCTCAAGCTGAAGATGCCGGGACCCAACGGCGTCATAACCGTCAATGGGAACTGTTAGAAAGCGGAAGAATGCTTCCAGAAAGGCTCGAAGACCGCCGACGAGAAAATGGCAGCAGTAGAGATGGAGGAGTACCAAAAGAGAGTGGATCCGAGTGACCTGCTAAGGGCGAAGAAGCCGGCTTCCGAGTCAGCTTTCCAGTCGGCCGGGGACACGAAACCCGTGCACGTCCACCCCACCGACCCCAACGCTGCACCGACCCACATCTCCACCACACTCGACAGCAAATATGAAGAATCGCTCATCCAGTTCCTCCGTGAGAACTGGGACATCTTTCATTGGAAACCATCAGACATGCCTGGTGTACCCAGGGGACTGGCTGAGCACCATTTGCGAGTCGACCCTAAAGTGAAACCTGTGAAGGAGCATCTCCGTCGATCCGCTGCGGAGAAACGAAAGGCAATTGGCGAAGAAGTGGCTCGACTCTTGGCGGCGGAGATTATCCGCGAGATATACCACTCCGAGTGGCTCGCCAACGTCGTCATGGTCCCCAAGAAGGACAAGTCACTCCGCATGTGCATCGATTTCAAGCAAATCAATCGGGCCTGTCCGAAAGATCATTTTCCTCTTCTGCGCATCGATCAGATAGTTGACTCAACTGCGGGATGTGAACGTTTTTCCTTTCTGGACGCATATTCCGGGTACCATCAGATCCGTCTGTTCGGGCCCGACGAAATCAAGACAACTTTCATCACCCCCTTCGGGTGTTTTTGTTATGTCACCATGCCTTTTGGCCTCAAAAATGCTGGCGCTGCCTTCATGCGCATGATCCAGAAGTTCTTGATAAAGCAAATCAGTCGGAACGTCGAGGCATACATGGATGACATTGTGGTCAAGTCACGGGAAGGTTCCGACCTACTGACTGACCTCGCTGAGATATTCACAAGTCTAAGGAGCTACGATATCAAGCTCAACCCGTCAAAGTGTACATTCAGAGTTCCTGGTGGCAAGTTGCTCAGTTTTCTCGTTTCCGAACGGGGAATCGACACCAACCCAGAAAAGGTCAGCACCATCCTCCGAATGAAACGACCCGAGCGTATACACGACGTCCAGAAGCTTACCGGTTGCTTGGCCGCATTGAGTCGATTCATTTCTCGTCTTGGTGAGAAGGCATTGCCTCTCTACCGACTCATGAAGAAATCCTACAAGTTCGAGTGGAATCCCGAAGCCAAAGCAGCGTTTGAAGAGCTCAAAGCCCTGTTGTCCTCCCAGTCGGTGCTCGCTGCCCCAATCAGCGGTGAGCCTCTTCTGCTGTATATTGCTGCCACCGGACAAGTCGTCAGTACTGTACTCACAGTCTAGCGGGAAGAAGAGGGCAAGGCATACAAGGTCCAACGCCTGGTCTATTATATATCCGAAGTTTTGACTCCCTCCAAGCAAAGGTATCCACATTACCAAAAGCTTGTGTACGGGATTTACTTGACTGAAAAAAAGGTTGCCCATTACTTCTCGGACCATTCGATCTCAGTCGTCAGCGACGCCCCGCTGTCAGAGATCCTTAACAACCGAGATGCAACCGGTCGAGTGGAAAAATGGGAGATTGAACTTCTTCCGTTAGATATCAAGTTTGAAGCGAAAAAAGCCATCAAGTCTCAGGCCATAGCGGATTTTGTGGCCGAGTGGATAGAACAAGAGCTGCCGACTCAAGTCCAGTCGGACCATTGGACTATGTTCTTCGATGGGTCCAAGATGCTGAACGGATCCGGCGCAGGCGTGGTCCTGGTCTCTCCAAGGGGCGACAAGCTCAGCTACGTCCTTCAAATCCATTTTGATTCATCAAACAACGAGGCCGAATACGAAGCACTTTTGTATGGGTTGCGTATGGCCATCTCACTCGGCGTCCGTCGCCTGATGGTCTACGGCGACTCCGACCTGGTGGTGAACCAAGTGATGAAAGAATGGGACGTAAGGAGCCCGGCAATGACCAGTTATGGCAGTGCAGTGCGGAAGCTTGAAAAGAAGTTCGAAGGCTTAGAGCTCCATCATGTGCCCAGAGCAAAGAATCAGCTAGCCGATGACCACGCAAAAATCGGATCAACTCGGAGGCCTATACCCAAGAATGTGTTCCTAGAGCATCTGCACACCCCTTCTGTCAAAGAAGACCCCTTCTTGGAAGAGCCCCCGCAGACATTCAGCGTGTCAGATCCGAGTGAGGTCGAAGTGCCTGCCGTGGTCGACTTGATCATGGAGGTCCTAGTGATTACGCCAGACTGGACTGTGCCATATATATCATATCTGCTCAGGCAAGAACTCCCAGAAGATGAGGAAGAAGCGCGCTAGATCGTCCGCCGATCCAAGGCGTTCACAGTCATCCAGGGTCAGCTCTACAGAGAAAGCGTCACCGGAGTCACCCAACGCTGCATCGATCCAGAGGAAGGTCGACTGATCTTTGATGAAATCCACTCGGGAACTTGCGGCCACCACGCCTCCTCTCGGACTATAGTGGCCAAAGCATACCGAGCCGGGTTTTACTGGCCCCGCGCCAACGAGATGGCCAAGGATATTGTGGACAAATGTAGAGGTTGCTAGTTCTACTCCAACATGTCCCACAAGCCGGCGTCCGCCCTGACACTACAAGAAATATGTCAACTTATGACCTTTTGTTTGTGACCCTGGAAGAATTGGTCATAGATCTATGACCATTTCAGACCAATTGGTCAAAAGCTGTTCGGGGGGCTCCAAACCCTAAACTATAACGACCATTTTGGTCAGAAAGGTCATAATTTCCTTACATGAAATGGTCACAAAGCAGATAGCACTGGTTCGCTGCCTTATTTCTAACTGTTCATGACCAATATAGATGGTCATAACCTTGAAAATTGTGGTGGGTTGCTACGACTAGGCGCCACCTCATCAGTTTTGCCTATGTGTCATGTCCATGTGGCAGTTTTTGCCCTAGGTTGTGAAGCAACCTATATTTCTGTCATTCCCAAAATTCCCCAAAAAATCTCATAAATTCTTTGGGTCATATCTTCGTCAAATATGTAAAAAACCTTCCTTGCCTAGTTCAAAAATAATTCAAAAATATTCATTTTCCTATTCTGTTCAAAAAAACACTTTGTGAAGGAAGTACCACTTTGGCATGTCCAAATGGTATCCATTTTCTACAATGCTTTCCTATGCCCAAATACCTATCCTCCACCAAATGCCAGCTCAATCCGTTCATTATTTTGAGCCCATCTTCAACATTCGTATTTATGTCCAGTGTGGTACTTTGCAAAGCAAGTACCACCTAGACTCCTCCTTTTGAGCTGAAAATTTGTGAAGACGGTCTTCTTAGTAACTGATCATCCTCAACCAAAACTCACGCCCATTAGCCATGTGCATTTTCCGTACCGCTAATCAAACACTTGGCTGCTAATTCATGTTTGAGCATCGATCGGTCTCCTCGTGAGAATCTTATGTTGTAATTTTCTTCCTAGAACCAACCTGGGGGTGGCCAACCCACTAGACATGCCTAGCCGCCCAGAACACATGGCAACGCCACAGTCACGCGGTGACCACGCAGCGGGCATGCGAGTTTACGCGCTCTAGAGTTGGGGCCCTCGACCACCGCCCAAACCTCGACGCATCGCCACCAAACCATGTATTTATGATTAAATAGGTACTTATGTACCTAGAAATGATTTTTGGAAAAAATAAATAGCAAACTATGAGGCAGCCGCAGTTCAAATTTGACCCGCTTCCAGCTGAATCGGCGGAAATTTGTCTTTTTCACGAGAGGTGCATCAAAACTTTTTACACCCAACCATTTTGTCAATTGTGCATTAAATATGTCCTAGTATTTTAGAAAATTGATTTGGTCAAATTTTGCAACAATTATTTGGGAGGTCCTTCACAAAAAAACCTCCTTTTGGGCACTCGAAAAATGGAAAATGAATTTTTCGTCCAAAGAAAATGAAAACTTCCTTAGGCAACATTGTTTGCCATTCCAAGATGCACCCTTGTGCACAATATGAGATCATTTGAACAAACTATGCCATGAATGTTGCCATAGGATTGATCATTTGGCTTGAAAGCCATGAATCTTCACGCATGATAGCTCATTTCTGAGAACACTTTTTTAATAGAATTGCCGTATTACAAGTTTATTATTTTTCCTGGTAACTTGGTCATATATAATGACACAATGCGAAGGTGTTCCAATTTTTTTGATTTTTTTTGGATTTTTTATGCCGGTTTCAAAATGCGGTCAAAACGGCGGGAATGACCGTTCCTAGCTAGTGGTTGAATCTTGGATTTTTTTGGTGTTTCTCTGATTAAATAGATACTTATGTACCTACAAATGATTTTTGGAAAAAATAAAAAGCAAACTACGAGGTAGCTACAGTTCATATTTGACCCGCTTCCACCTGAATCGGCGGAAATTTGTCTTTTTCATGAGTGGTGGATCAAAACTTTTTACACCCAACCATTTGGTCAATTGTGCATTAAATATGGCCTAGTATTTTATAAAATTGATTTGGTGCAATTTTGCAACAATTATTTGGGAGGTCCTTCACAAAAAAACCTCCTTTTGGCCACTCGAAAAATGGAAAATGAATTTTTCGTCCAAAGAAAATGAAAACTTCCTTAGGCAACATTGTTTGCCATTCCAAGATGCACCCTTGTGCACAATATGAGATCATTTGAAGAAACTATGCCATGAATGTGGCCATAGGATTGATCATTTGGCTTGAAAGCCATGAATCTTCACGCATGATAGCTCATTTGTGAGAACACTTTTTTAATAGAATTGCCGTATTACAAGTTTATTATTTTTCCTGGTAACTTGGTCATATATAATGACACAATGACTACGTATATCTTAGAGTATCTCCGACAAGGGGGCTACAGAGGTTTAAGGTTAAGGGGAAGTTAGCACCCAGATTTATCGGACCATTCAAAGTAACCGCAAGAAGGGGCAAGGTCGCCTATCAACTAGAATTACCAGCAGAGTTATCAGATGTTCACGACGTGTTCCATGTGTCTCAACTGAGGAAGTGTATTAGCAACACGGAAAAACAAGTGCAGCACCAAGAAGTGGATCTTCAACCAGATCTTACCTATCGGGAACGTCCCATAAAGATTTTGGAGGAATCTGAACGGAGGACCCGACAGAACGTAATAAAATTTTGCAAAGTCCAATGGAGCAATCACACCGAGGAAGAGGCAACCTGGGAAAGAGAGGATCATTTAAGGACTGAGTATCCGTACCTGTTTGAGGGACAGCTGGAATCTCGGGGACGAGATTTTTCTTAAGGGGGTAGGTGCTGTCACACCCCAAAAATATTTATTTGGAATTTTGAAAACTTTTCAAAATTTTAGCTAAGATTTAAAAATTTTCTTGGAGGGTTCTGTTTGAAGGGTGGACTTATTTGATTTAATTGTTTTGGAGGTTTTCAAAACTTTTTCTCTCTAAAGAATCTTTGGTTTTTAGCTATTTATTTTCAAAGGCAAAGGTCCTTTCCACCTCTTCTAGCACCATAAAACCTCTCCAAATATTTTTCTGCCACTCCAAGATTTACCTCTCAAGTCATGCACACCTTCTGTGATATTATTCAACTCCTCCCCACTCCACAAAAATATTCTTTCTATATATTTTGAATTCCAAAAGTGGAATTTGAATTAATCATAGTTTCTTGACATTTACAAAGGAACTATATTTTCTATGACTCTTCTGCCTCCACCAACATTATCCCTACATATATATGGTACCCTCAACCCATTTCTCCAAAAACATTTGGTCCCACAGTTCAAAAATTTCAAATCAAATTCAATTCAAATTTGGTCCAGAAATCATATTTCTGCCCCAAACCATTTCCAAACTTCACCAAAATTCTTGGCCTCCTGGCAAACTCATTTTTGAGTAACTACACACCACCACACAAAACCCCATGATCAAACAAGTTGCTTAAACCCCCAAAGCAATTCATCAAACAGTTGGCATGCACTGTTCATAACTGTATTGAAATTCAGTTAACTGAATTTTTTTCGGCCGACAGGGACAGCGATGCCGTGCATCCATCATCTTCCTCCCCCGCACGGCGATGTCGCCTGTGTTCAATGCCGTAGCTCCCCCTGGCCCAGCGCCCAGCCACTCCACTCCGGTGAGATGGCACCGGGCCGGTGCAGCCTCCCCGAGCTCGTCCACGGCCGGGCCGAGCGGGACGCCACGGCCATAGGCCGCCATTCACTGCCCAGCAGCGCCCCTACCTACCTCTCCGCCCACGCGTCACTCTCCCTCACACCTCCACGCAAAGGACACACCGGCCACGCCGCACGGGGCCCGTTTGACAGTCGCCGGAGCCGACCGCTCCGCCGTGCCCGTGCGGACAGCACATCGCAAACGTGTCAAGCAGGCACGAACTCGTCCACGCGGAAGCTTCGGACGAGCACCACGGGCCTCTTGAATGCCCCATCGCCCAGACCACCGGCCAGAACCAACCCCGGCGGCCATATTAACTCCGGCGATCTTCACCCGCTTCGGCTATCTTCGAACCGCCTATAAAAAGGGTCCCCGAGCCCCTCTAGCGCCAGCACTCGCCTCCACCACCACCCACACTCCCTCCTGACCACCCACCAGGCCCCGAGGGGGTCATCTTCTCCCTCTCCGGCCACCGCTCCGCCGCCTCTGTCCTCGAACCGAACCGAGCACCTACACCACAAGAGCAGCCCAAACTCCGTCGATCCTTCCCTTTTCCACCACCATGCCGAATCCCTAGGTCAATTTCCCTTCCCGAGCCCTCTCCGACGAGCCACCACTTCACCCGAATCACCGTCCGCCGGCGACGAGCTCACCGCCGTTCAGGTGACCGCCGGTGGCCACCTCCACCACCCCTGGATGCGGAAGGCCACGCTGGTCATGTTGCGACCAGCGTCGGGCCCTGAGACCCCGGCGATCGTCGCCGGCGATCGCCGCCGGTTCTCTGTACTCGCGCGCGAGCGCGTTCAAATTTTTAAACCTGACGGGTGGCCCCCACCCGTCAGCTCTCTCTCTCTCTGTTTCCGTTTTAAGTGGAAGCGCACTCTGCGCTTTACGTCTTCTGCACTGGAAGACGCACTCGTATCCGAAACGTTTTCTTTTAAAACAACTCAGGGACTTCTGTTTTACAGAAAAACCCCTGGTTTTGAAAAGCTAATAACTTTTAAAATATAAATCCAAATGAGTTGATTCTTTTTGCTAAAATTTTATTTTCTGCTCTAGTTTATTTTAAGATTTATTTAAAAATATTTTGAGAACTTTTTCTGTTCTGTGTTGATTTTCTTATTCGAATTCAAATTTGAATTTTTCAGAAAAAGAAGAAGGAACTTTTGCTGGGATTTCTGAAGGGTTTTCTCCTGATTACTTTGGACAAGGCAAGCATGATTGAACTTGAGTTATGATGTTGCTTCCTTGCATGGTTACATAGTATGGTAGTGCATCACATACGTTGCATGTTATATCACATGTGCATGCATGGTCATGTCATGTTTGTTTTACCTTGGCTTGCATGTCACAATAGCTTGTCTGGCATACAAGTGGTTACGCGAGGGCAGAGATGCTGCTGCTGGTTGGGACATGCTAGTAGGCATGGTCCTTTGTTGACACCGTGGTGTCGTGTGGTACTGATAAAGAACACTGGTGTTATTTTTGACAATACCTCCTGAGTCTGCCTAGATCGAGTCTTGCTCTATACACCTAGCTGTACACCGTGCTGCCACGGGTCCTTCCGAAAGGAGGGCACGGCCTAGTAAGTTGATAACCCCTGTACGGGTGCACGCCACACAGATACTACGATGAAGGTTGTAGCCTGTCATCGGGTCAGGGGCATGGGTGTTTCCGGTTGTAGCCGAGAGGGGGGCACCCCTTGTAATCCGCGCGTTTAATAGTGATCCCATGCTTTTCGGAGGTTGTAGCCTCCCTGACTTAAGGTTTCTGGAGCGATGCTCTGGGTGAGTCCTGGCATCCGGTCGGTGCGTATGCGTCAGGCGTGTTCTCAACCCAAAGTCCGTATTGGGTATTAGTCAGTGCACGGTACTGTCTAAGGAAAGCCCATACGCGTGGGTAAAGAGTACACCCTCTGCAGAGTTATATCTATTCGAATAGCCGCGTCCACGGTCAAGGACTTAGTTGGGTGGGTCAAGTATTCGGTCCCGGTGTCAGTCTCTGGAGGAAAATAATATACTTGAGCATGTTATGTTTGCATGATGTTTTTGTCACAGTCAGTATTTATCATGAATTTATTTATGATGAATATTATGCTTATGGACTAACCCTATGATTTTATTGTTACCTTCAAGAGTGTCTCAGGGGCTGGCTAGACTACCCCGGACGCTCGTTTTTATTTTAAAGTCCTTTTGTGGCGTCCCTCGAGTGTCAGGCGGTTTATCACGCCACTACTCTTGTGGATACCCAACTGGCATTTCTCTTAAAGTCCTTTTGTGGCGTCCCTCGAGTGTCAGGCGGTTTATCACGCCACTACTCTTGTGGATACCCAACTGGCATTTCTCTTAAAGTCCTTTTGTGGCGTCCCTCGAGTGTCAGGCGGTTTATCACGCCACTACTCTTGTGGATACCCAACTGGCATTTCTCTTAAAGTCCTTTTTGTGGCGTCCCTCGAGTGTCAGGCGGTTTATCACGCCACTACTCTTGTGGACACCCGACTGGCATTTCTCTTCAAGTCCTACCGTGATGTCACTTGGCATCCGACCGGCATTCTTTTTATCTTTTTATATTATTATGACTAATATTTATTTTTGTATTAACCATGTTTCACCATGCCAAGTCTTGATAATTGTTGCATGCATGTAGTTTATCCTCCATGGCATATGCTTTCAGTATATCTTATGTTCTTAATGTTTGCGAGTACATTCAAAGTACTCACTGGCTTGTCCCTGGCTATTTACTTGGCCAGACTTGGAGGAGGACGAGCTTTTGGAGGAGAATTGCGCTAGCGAGGCCGACGCTTAGAAGGTTCCCAATCAGCACACCTGTGCCTTGGAGTCTATCACGTGTACCATCCGTCAAGCTTCCGCCACACCAATAAATAGTCAAGCCTCACACTGACGCTTGACTCTATGCTAGTATATCAGTGTTGAGTTCCACTACCCACTGTCATATTCCGCCATCCTAGTACGCTGAGTTGTTGTAATAAATTATTGAGTCACCCTGACTCAACCCTGTGTAATATTATTGTACTGGTTATCTATATCAAGGTTGTCCACTGGTTGTGCTTGGGAGCCAGTGTGACTTAAGGCTATTCTGTGATTTAGTTCTCAGAAATGGGCCCGACATTTGTAAACTACAAGGCCGGAGGGATTGACAACCTCTCTGTACTCGTTGGGAGCAAAGTTATTTGTATCTGTGTGCAGGTCCATGTTGATTGCTAATATCCGGCGCCGTTAGCAATCGATCCTTGGTATCTTTGCCAAGGGAAAACTTCCACTACACTTCATCTCAAACCTTCCACTTCGGGTAACCAACGAGGGGCGAGAAGCCATCAGCTGCGACCCCGTGACTCGCCTAAGTTTCAAACATCTACTCCGAGTGAAGAGCGACCCTCTCACTCGGAGGCTTAGCTCCGGTCCTCCGAGCTACGTTACAAGTATAAAGTGGCTCTGCCTTCCGAGCTCCGCCACAAATACAACGTAGCTTGGAATCGTCTAAGTTACAAACATCTACTCCGAGTGAGGAGCAACCCTCTCACTCGGGGGCTTAGCTACGACCCCGTGACTCACCTAAGTTTCAAACATCTACTCTGAGTGAAGAGCGACCCTCTCACTCGGGGGCTTAGCTGCGGTCCTCCGAGCCACGTTACAAGTATAAAGTGGCTCCGCCTTCCAAGCTCTGCCACAAATACAACGTAGGTTGGAATCGTCTAAGTTACAAACATCTACTCCGAGTGACGAGCAACCCTCCCACTTGGGGGCTTAGCTGCGACCCAGTGACTCGCCTAAGTTTCAAACATCTAATCCGAGTGAAGAGCGACCCTCTCACTCGGGGACTTAGCTGCGGTCCTCCGAGTTACGTTACAAGTATAAAGTGGCTCTCCCTTCCGAGCTCTGCCACAAATAAAACGTAGCTTGGAATTGTCTAAGTTACAAACATCTACTCCGAGTGAAGAGCGACCCTCTCACTCGGGGGCTTAGCTGCGACCCCGTGACTCGCCTAAGTTTCAAACATCTACTCCGAGTGAAGAGCGACCCTCTCACTCGGGGGCTTAGCTGCGGTCCTCCGAGCTACGTTGCAAGTATAAAGTGGCTCTGCCTTCTGAGCTCCGCCACAAATACAACGTAGCTTGGATTTGTCTAAGTTACAAACATCTACTCCGAGTGAAGAGCAACCCTCTCACTCGGGGGCTTAGCTGCGGCCCCGTGACTCGCCTAAGTTTCAAACATCCACCCCAAGTGAAGGGTACCCTCTCACTCGGGGACTTGGCTGCATATGTCGACTCAAAGATTCAAGCAATCAATGAAAAGCAGCAAATCGAAAGATCAAAATCAGATAAAGCCCCGCAAGATTCAGGCAAGAGTACTTGGGCCACAAACCCACCAGAGTTTAACGATTACAAATCCGCGCGACATTCCGCGACAAATGAGATTAATCTGTCAAAGTCATTCCTCGGGAGGAGGCGGGCTTGCAGGCGCGACGAACTCGTCCAGGTCGATCCCGTCGGCGATGCGAGTGGCGTCTTTCAGGAAGGTCTCCATAAACGACTGGAATTGGAGCTCCTTCGTATTTGCAACCTTAAGCACCGCAAGCCTCCTCTCCTTCACCTCCTTGCAGTGCACACGGACCAAGGACAGCGCCACGGCGGCTCCTCCCCGGGCTGCCAACTTCTTCCACTCCTGCACTCGGTTGGAGATCTCTTTGAGTCAAGTCACCAAAGACTCGAGGTCGTTCTCCTGCACGACCCCCTTCCAGAGCGCGGCGTCGATTCGCGCCATCACCGCCTTCAGGCGTCCCAGATAATCCGTGGCCGCAGTGAGACGGGACTCCAGCCTTAGTATGTTCATGGATACCTCGTCCTTCACGATGGAATTGGTTGGGTCAAAGCCGGGCTCGACCCGTCCAGTCTCCTCTTCAAAGTTATGACAAAACTCTGCACCAAAAACAGCAAGTCGAATCAGCTGACAAAATATGGGTCGACCGATCCAACTAGAACCAAGCCGAAGGAGACATACCTTCGAGCACGAGATACAATTTCCTGGTGATGTCGACCAGATACGCCTCAAGATCAACCCTCTTCCGAAAAAGGGCCTCGTACTTGTCGTTCAGGACAGCCTTGGAGTTCTTCAGCTGAGTCACCTCTTGATTGGCTGCATCGAGTGAACCTCTCAGCCTGATGACCTCTGCCTCGAGCGCACCCACGGAAGCCAACTTCTGCGCCGCTAGTTCCGCCTTCTCTTGCGCCGCCTGCTGCGCCGCCGCCAGGTCGAGATCCTTCTGCTGCAAGGCCACCTTCAGTTGACCTACCAAAGCCGCCACTAGACAGATGAACATGAAGGAACGCAAGGCACATCTATCAAAAAGTCAGTCGACAAAAGATCGGGGTCGGTTACCAGCCGCATCATCCTGCGTCTTCTTCAGGTGGTCCCGAGCCAACTGCAAGTCGAGGTTAAGCTGGATTTGCTTCTTCTCAAGGTCTGCAAACTTGGCCCCAAACTCGCAAGATTTCTGCATCAACACGACAAAGCAAGATTATAAGACTACAGTTGAGTCAAAATACTCAACTGCCGTCTCGGGGACTACACCCAGTGGGTGCACTGAGCGTGCCCCCACTGGTTTCACTCGGCCAAGATCAGTCCGGCTCGAGCTAAAAAAAAACAACAACAAGGAAGAAAAGTTCTATAGTAAGACCATGGCCGACCGCCAGCAGTCGACCACGGTCTCGGGGACTACACCAAGTGGGTGCACTGAGCGTGCCCCCACTGGTTTCACTCGACCAAGATCAGTTTGGCTCGAGCTCAAAAAAAAAGAGAAGGGAAAGCACCCCAAAGATACACCCAGTGAGTGTGGTAGGTATCTCACGAAACAAAACAGCAGATTCTCTCGAAGCCAAAGACTACTTCAGTGAAGACAACGAACCTCGACGTTGGCCCGAAGAGCAGAACTGGCATCATAAGCCGCCATGCTGGCCTCATACGCCGCCTTCGTCCTCTCCATCATCACCCCCGCCTGGCGAACGATTTCTTGAGACGCCCCCACAGGATCCTCCGGGAGGCAGTAGGAAGAGAAGAGAACTGATGAAGCGGCAGGCGCAGGGTCGACGGCAGGTACGGGCACTGGGTCGACGGCTGGAGTAGGCGCTGGGTCGGCGACTGGAGCGGGCGCTGGGTCGACGGCTGTCGACACCGAACGCACGGTCGACGCAGGGACGGCGAAGGAGACCGTGGCTTGGGCCGCATCCTCCTGTCCCTGGGCCTCCGAGCCAGAAGGCGTCTTCCGGCCCTTTCTCCCTGTGCGCCGTCGGTCCCCTCCCAACCGCTCCACGTCTTCATCGTCATCCGGAAGCTCTATGACGAGGCGTGGTACTTCGAGTCAAGCAACGAGCAAAGATCAGTCGACCGTCGCCCGCGAAAGAAAATAAGAATAAGACAGATTTCATAGAACCCACACCTGCACGGGACATCGCGGCGTCCGCAGTCTACTCGTCGTCTCGACCCCGGTCGATGTCCATCGAGGTCGTGGAGGCAGCAGCTCTGAAAAAGTTTGCTCGGAGATGAGTCGACGGAAGCTACAGTCGACCTCCAAGAAGCAGTCAACCACGGTCTCGGGGACTACACCCAGTGGGTGCACTGAGCGTGCCCCCACTGGTTTCACTCGACCGAGATCAGTCTGGCTCGAGCTCAAAAAAAAGAGAAGGGAAAGCACCCCAAAGATACACCCAGTGAGTGTGGTAGGTATCTCACGAAACAAAACAGCAGATTCTCTCGAAGCCATAGACTACTTCAATGAAGACAACGAACCACGACGTTGGCCCGAAGAGCAGAACTGGCATCATAAGCCGCCATGCTGGCCTCATACGCCGCCTTCGTCCTCTCCATCATCACCCCCGCCTGGCGAACGATTTCTTGAGACGCCCCCACAGGATCCTCCGGGAGGCAGTAGGAAGAGAAGAGAACTGATGAAGTGGCAGGCGCAGGGTCGACGGCAGGTACGGGCGCTGGGTCGATGGCTGGAGTAGGCGTTGGGTCGGCGACTGGAGCGGGCGCTGGGTCGACGGTTGTCGACACCGAACGCACGGTCGATGCAGGGACGGCGAAGGAGACCGTGGCTTGGGCCGCATCCTCCTGTCCCTGTGCCTCCGAGCCAGAAGGCGTCTTCCGGCCCTTTCTCCCTATGCGCCGTCGGTCCCCTCCCAACCGCTCCTCGTCTTCATCGTCATCCGGAAGCTCTATGACGAGGCGTGGTACTTCGAGTCAAGCAACGAGCAAAGATCAGTCGAACGTCGCCCGCGAAAGAAAATAAGAATAAGACAGATTTCATAGAACCCACACCTGCACGGGACGTCGCGGCATCCGCAGTCTACTCGTCGTCTCGACCCCGGTCGATGTCCATCGAGGTCGTGGAAGCAGCAGCTCTGAAAAAGTTCACTCGGAGATGAGTCGACGGAAGCTACAGTCGACCTCCAAGAAGCAGAAACAAACAAGACCAAACGACACTTACGTGGAGGCGATGGGTACATCCACCTTGATCCTGGGCAAGGCCTTCCGGTGCTTGGTGGTGGTGACCTTGGGCTTCTTGGGCATCTTCTCAGCGGGGTCAGGAGTGGCCGTTCGGGTGCGCTTGGGCGTCCGAGAGCCCGAAGGACCCGCCCGAAGACGTGCGGTCCCTGGGTCGTGCTTCTCCTTGGATCGACGCTCATCACGGGAAGGTGACTCGACCTCCTTCCCGCTGATGTAGTCCTCGCTCTCCTCGGTCTCCTCCTCCGACTTCCACTCGCCGGCGTCGCCCATGCCCTCTTCGCTCTCCTGAACCAAGTCCCGTTGGGTAGCGAATACATCTCCGTGTAGATCTGCAAAGAAAGAAGTTTGACCAAATATCAGTTGGACCCGTCAATACAAATCGCAAGCCAATCGGCGGAAACGTCACTCGGAAGCAGAAGACTATCCTTGTCAGGAAGATGGTCGGCGTCGCACGGGACGACCCTCCCAGATCCCTTGGGGTTGTCTTTATTCCCAGTGATGCACTTCAAGCACTGCACCACATACTTTGGATCGGCCGCCTCCGGATGGACTCGCGACGAGTCGTCGGTACCAGAATACAACCACATCGGGTGCTCCCGGGCTTGGAGCGGCTGGATCCTCCGCGTGAGATACGCCTCAAACAGATCCATCCCCGTTACCCCCTCGCGGACTAGCTGGACGACCCGCTCCACCAACATGTCCACTTCAGCCCTCTCGTCCTTACCCACTATCATAGAAGGAGGTGGGCTTGCTCGACCAAGAGTGAACGGAGAAAGACCAGTTGACTGACCCGGAGTCGGACTGTCCTTGTAATAAAACCAGGTCGACTGCCAGCCCCGAATCGACTCCGGAAAGATCATGGGGGGAAAAGCGCTCCTATTCCTAAGCTGGATCCCGAGTCCGCCGCACGCCTCGAGGACGTGCGTCTTGCCGTCACTCGGGTTCACCCTCTTAATGGTTTGCGAGCGGCAGGTGAAAATGTGTTTGAACAAACCCCAGTGCGGTCGGCAACCGAGGAAGTTCTCGCACATGGAAACAAAGGCAGAGAGAAAAGCGATGGAGTTGGGCGTGAAGTAGTGCAACTGGGCACCAAAGAAAATCAAGAACGCGCGGAAGAAAGGATGCGGGGGCATAGAAAAACCTCGGTCGACGTGGGTAGCGTGGAGGACGCACTCGCCCTCCCGCGGCCACGGCTCGAGTTCTCGCCCCGGCGCCCGCCAGGAGCCGCGGGCGATCAACCCTTCCTCCTCCAGCTCCTCCAGATCCTCCGCCACGACGGAGGACCGGAGCCAATCTCCCTGGATCCAACCAGCGGGGAGTCCGGACCTCGACGATGATCCACTCCGGCCGGATCACCTCCCCTTCCCCGACGCCGCCTTCTTCGAGCGCTCCATAGCCGTAGTCTTGTCTTTGCCCATGGCTCGCACGCCGGCAGTCGCTGCGGAGAGACAGAGACGAGAAGAAACAGGTGCGCAGCGAAGAAGCAGAGGCGGAAGGAGAAAGATTGGGCGCATAGTGCCCCCGCTACGGGCTCGGTGCACTCTTATAGCAGCCCGGTCGAGTGGCTGACCGGTGGCCCCGAGCAATCTTATCAAATCCCGTAACAGACGCTGGCGCGATACGTGGCGAAAAAGGAGGCACGAGGATCGAGGCGTTTGAAGCGCATCTCTCCGATTACTGCGGCACGTCCCGCCCCACGCACTTCCCCAAATTTCGAAAGCCCCACCTAATCCGGCGAACGAAGGGCAACCAATCCCGTCGAAAACGGCACGCTCTCACGGCGCCCGACGCTTAGCGCAAAGTCCAGTCGACGCAAGAAGTCCAATCGACGCAAGAAATCCAGTCGGCACAAGAAGCAACTAATTCACTCGACGACTTCAGAATCGATCAAGGCGACCAAGACACAACTGAGGGAGCCTGCCCAAGTCACAAGCTCCGAAACAATCTACCCCAGGGACATCGAACCAGAACCAGAGCTTCCCTCAGCATCCTCTTGCTCAAGCCTCAATCCATTCGGGGGCTACTGACGAGGTTACAAACCTAGGGTAGGGTCACAGGCCCGATCAAGGTACCCCACCCAAGGTCACTACCCTAGAAGATCAAAAGACAAGACCTATGACAGTGAAGGCAGTCGACTGAGACGGTCCAAGAAGACACTCCACTCGACTGAACGTCATACGCAAGACGACTCAACACCACTCGACCGATCCAAGGCACTCGACCTCCGAAGGTCAAGCATCACTTGAGACAGCAACGGTCCTGTATTTACTCACCGTAGTAAAACACCTTAATTACCCTTTACTGCAGGCGTTATCAGTAACGCCTGCCTTAATGTACATTGAACCCTTGGTAACGTGGAGCATGGCTGGGTCCTGGCGCACTATATAAGCCACCCCCTCCTCCAGAACAAGGGTTCGCACCTCTGTAACACACGTATACACATACCAGTCGACCAAGCCTCCGGGCACCGAGACATAGGGCTATTACTTCCTCCGAGAAGGGCCTGAACTCGCAAACACCTTGTGTACAACCTCACCATAGCTAGAACCTTGCCTCTCCATTCGTACCCCCTACCCTTACTGTCAGACTTAGAACCACAACAGAGGCGCCAACTCCTGTGCCCGCTCCCGCGTCGGCACGTCCGTGAAGTTTATGTCCCAACGGGAACGCCGGAAGCGCCACGCCGCAACATCGTATGCGCGGGCGCCCTCCTGAGCAGTGTCGAAGGTTTCGAGTCTGAGGCGCACGTCGCCCGACAGAATCTCGGCGGAGTAGGTGCTAGATGGACGAAGGCGGACGCCGCGGTAGCCCGCAGCTCCCCGGCGGCGAGGCGGCATGGGGGCGCAGTGCGTGGCGGCGACGAAGCAGCGAGCGGCAGACGAAGCAGTCAATCGCGCGTGGCAGTGTGGGAGAGTGCGGGGGAGGGAGGGTGTGGCATTCACCGGCGATGTGGGCGGCTTTTAAAGCCGGAGCTCGGGCGGCGAGGGGCGCATGCCAGGCGACGCGTGGCGGGCGCCCGTGGCGCCGGGCGACGCGACGGTTCGCTACGCGGCATCAATGGGCAGGCTGACCGGAGCTGCATCTCGGTAGCGTGGGGCATCAAATGGAGGCGACGCCGCGGTAGCTTTGGCATTGATTCCCGCGGGAACCGAGGCGATGCGGACGACGAAGCAGCGCGTCGCTCACAAGGCGGGCCCATCGCAGTTCACGCCAAAAAAGACCCGTCCGGCGCCCCAGGCGACCCCAGCGCCCCGGGTTCGGGTTGGGTCCGCCGGCGGTAGTTTCGGCTCAATCCGGCAAAAAAACGGGTTCCTGGGGGCGCGACTGGACCATTTTTTCGGCGCCGATGCCAAAAAAATGGCCTGGGAGGGCTGTTGGGGGCGCTGCTAGAGATGTTCTTACCCGCAGCGAGAAAACCGAAACCCACCACTACATCAGCCGGTGATTTGCACCCTTCAACATCTTGTATATTTACTAATTGTAATTGGAGGCATGATACAAGATTTACATTAATTCTAAAAAAAACTACTTCTACAAACCGTCGATTTCACGGCGAGCTGTTATCTTTACTCTTTACCTAATAATAAAGACAACTGGGTTTCTCGTCGTCCGTCACGCCATTTTACAAATAACCCCTTCAGCTTTCTGTAAATCAACCCGCAGTACACGTTTAAGTTACAACCGAACCATTTTTTTCTCAGAAACCCCCTGACGTTTTAGATAATCAACCCGCCGTCCATATTAAGTCAGCCCAAACATTTTTTTCATTTTAACAGAAAACCCCTTGATGTTTTGGTTAATCAATCCATAGTTCATGTAAAATAAGATTATCCATATCTTTTAAACCATAACTTCAATTTTAACATGTTTTATACGAATTTTGATTAGAAAAATAAGTATGATGTTATTTTTAGCTGTTGAATATTTTTAAAATATTCTTTGGTGCAAACTTAATCTATTGTGAACGATCCGTTTTTCTTTCGTATTGTCGATGATTCGAACAGGAAAAAAACATCTATTAAAATCAGAGGGAGAGAAAAAAAACATCAAGAACCATGCATGCATGACTATGAAAAAAAACATCAAGAACCATGCATGCATGACTATGAGAAAAAAACATCATGATTCGAGAAAAACCCTGCAGGAAAACAACATATTTTTATCTTATTCCAAGTGAGTGTGCGCGCGTGCACGCGCGTCAGAGCGAGAGAGAGAGAGAGACATTGGGAATGACCACATTCAAACGCGTTTTCGTTGTGTGAGCACATAGGTCAGGTCACTTTCGGCAACACAAATGTGATGCCATGTGAAACTAAAATACGCGAGCCTATTAAGGCATTGAGTCGTGGTTATTGGGTTAAGAGCATGTGTTGTTTTCTTACCCGTTGCAACGCACGGTCTTTTTTGCTAGTAATAATAAAGCAAATTGGGTTTTTGGTCGTTCGTCATGGCATTTTTCAGAAAAGTCCCTCTATTTCAGAGAATTCAACACGCAGTTCTGTTTTAAGTTAAAACTAATCTTTTTTTCATATTTTACACAAAAGTCCCTGTGTTTTCATGAATTAACCCGCAATTTGGATATAAGTCACACCCGAACCGTTATTTTACATTTTCGAAACCCCCCCTGATGTTTTAGGTAATTCATGTGCGGATCATATTTAAGTCAAATAAATGCTTTTTGAAATCATCTATATCTTTTAAACCGTAAATCCGATTTGAACATGTTATATATGAAATTTAATTAGAAAAATATGTAGAATATGAAAATGGGATTATTTTTACATGTTAATTATTTTTAAATTTTATTTTGGAATATATTTAAGTCAAACAAATGATTTTCTAAATTATACGTATCTTTTAAACCGTAACTTCGATTTTAACATCTTATATATGCAATTTCATTAGAAAAATGTGTGGAATCTAAATATGTTGTTAATTTTACCTGTTATAAATTTTTAAAATATTGTTTTGATAGCAAACTTATAATTTGTAGCACAAGATCCGTTTTTTCGTTCTTACCGGCCGCGATCCGGATTGCAAATAAACACCCCACTATAACTATATACGGAAAAGAAAACATTAATAACTACACATGCATACCTCAGAAAAATGTCGCAGGGGAAAAACAACATATTTCTCATCGCGAGGGTGAGAGAAAGAGAGAGAGAGAGAGAGAGAGAGAGAGAGAGAGAGAGAGAGAGAGAGAGAGAGAGGAAGAAAGAGAC
>LR738712.1:729997120-730019304 GCA_902687465.1 Secale cereale | reverse complement strand
TGTTTTGTGTGAACACCGAGGCCATCGCCGGCGACGATGAGAAGGAGGATAAGCGGCAACACAAATACGATGCCTCGCAAAAATAAAAAGATGGACCTATTTTGGTTTTGAGTGATGATTGTTGGGTTATGAGCATGTGTTATGTTTTCTTTCCCGTTGCAACGCACGGACTCTTTTGCTAGTATTATTCAAACAGGTTTAGTCTAGGTACGTGTTAAACAAATCTATTGTACCAAAAAGGCAGAGATTGGATTGTTAGTTTTGCGTGTGTTTTTTAGATTTGGGCATCACAATTTTTTTACTTCAATTAATTAATTATTTTTTGCATGACGCACCCACGCATATGCATGGCTGGTGATGGCGAAGTTTATATGACTGACTGCAGGCTTGGAATTTGCCGCTGCTTATAGGATTTTACACAAGGCGTGATAACATGTTCATACATCTCTCTATTTTTGCCAAAGTCATACACATTTCTACTTTTGCGAAATTTAAAATTAAGGGAGCCTTCTGTGCATTATCCGTGAGAAAGATCACATGTTCGCACACTGGTATTTATATTGCATATACCGTTCACATATATGAATTGCCAGTGAAAAATTGCAAGGATCCACATTTCCGGACAATTTTCATTTTAGAAATTAGATTATTACTACAATTAATAGAAAACTATATCTATGTAGTTTGGTAAAAACTTATGTAATATGAGATATATGCGGCTTAAAGATTACGAATATTTCTAAATAGAACATAGTGCATTGGTACTCATTAATGCATGCTCGAATCTTAGAGAAGATATGGTCTATAATCTATACTCCTGTAAAATAAATTTGCAAGAAACTTCACGTTTTTTCATCTTAGAATACAAAAATGAATCTAAACTTTCATGCCAGCCGAATCTATAATTTTCAAGAAAAATAATTGGATCTGAAATTTCTTTCATCGGGGACAGCAGGGATCTTACATACCTGACTCTCATAATAAATCATATAATTTATCCTGATCTGTGCGGACGGCAACAAGAGAGGAGAAAGACTAGCGTTAGATCCATCTGCCCGTACATCACATATATAGAGAAAAAGATGATAACTAACCAGAGTCCTGTTACGGACCGAGGGTGAGGGCTCGGACGAGCGCGCTGAGGCGGCCAGAAAAGTCCTACTAGATGTCCTCCACGGTCCATGACACGGCGAGCCGGGACTGCCTTTCAGCGAGGTGTGCCGGCGGCGGGGTTGGTGGAGGTAGCCCCTCATGGTCCACCGTGAGAAGAGGCTTGGTGGGTGCGGAGTTTGAGGAGGAGCCGGCGCCAGATCCGTCCATGGGATGAGATGTGTTCTAGGTTGGCCGGCGACGGGCTGGCAGAGAGAGGTAGAGCGCGTGAAGGAGGATTGGAAATGGGTGCGGGCGCTCTGTTGCTTTGGTTCCTTCATATAGAGCTGGAGTCAAGAAGGTGGAAGACTCTGGAACGGAGGACGCGGGTGGCCGGGTTACTACTTTCCTTTCCTGTCTCTCGGCGGGATGTATTGGTTTTCTTTCTATAACGTTTTTTGGCCGCGCCGGTGGGGTGCCACTAATGGTAAAATTATTACAGGGCTACTGGCATGCAAATCCACGGTACTCCTTTATTTCGCTCATTAATTTCCTATGTTTTTTAAAGGCATTTATTCTCTATGTTGTGAAATGGTACACGGTCTCTGTCCGCACATACGGTTCAAACACATAATGCTTTAGAGCATCTTCACTCGTTAGGCCCCCAGCCAGGGGTGGAGCTATAGGGTGGCCAGGTGGGATTTAGTTTCAGCCTATTTATACCTATACCTATAGAGATTGGTCAGAGAGATAAATTTTTGGCCCAGTTTCTGGAGCTTCATTGCTTCATTGCTTCCTATAGAGATGGGTCAAAGTGTTTATACCTATAGAGATGTTTGGCCCAGTTTCAGCCTGTGTTTATACCTATACCCAAACATTTATTTACCTATAGAGCCTGGGCCAAACATTTATTTACCTATACCCAATTTCTGTAGCTTCATTGCTTCCTGATTTCTTGTGATGTGCACTATCCAGTAAAATACATGAACATGATTCAGTTAATTTAGCACATCATTTCTGTTCAATTGTGTCATTGATTGATAGAAAGTAAATTCTTATTGGAGAATTTTTGAAGAATGTAGAGGACCGTTGATATTGCAAAACTTTTTCACAAACATGCTATGAAGATAGAGAAGAAAGACATGTAAGATGATCGTTGTCAATTTTTTTTAAAGCGGGCCACCCTGATGTTCATTGCTAGCTCCGCCACTGCCCCCAGCGCACCCGGCGATTCCGGTTTGGCCGAAGCACCGGCGCTTTTCTGGCCCTGGGGGCGATTCAGTACCTAGTGGCAACCACACATTTCGGCCCCAAGACGTGCATAAATTCAAAGTTGCCATGTCCAGCCACAAGTTCGGCGATCAAAATATACTCGAAATTTCGGCGATCAAAATATACTCGAAATTTCGGCGATCAAAAGGTATGACGTGTAGCATCAAACGACGGCAGGCTCCTCCGGCCTCAGACCGGCGAAGGCGGGCTTGGCGTCGGCGTTGCTTCTGTGCTAGTCGTCGGCGTCGGCGAGGCTTCTGTGCTGGGCGTCAGGGCAACATCATCCGTCGGGATAGGTGGCGGCGTTGGGGTCGGCGTGTGATACGTCCAAAACGTATCTATAATTTCTGCTTGCTCCATGCCTCTTTTGGGTGATATTGCTATGATATTTATACACTTCGATACACTTTTGATCATATTTGGACTAACCTATTAACTCACTGCACCCAGTGCCAGTTTCTGTTTTCTGCTGTTTTTGTATTTCAGGTTTTCACGTTACGAGAACTGCCCGAAAAATCCCGGAAAAATTATATAAAAAATCAGCGTTCCAGAAGCTTCCCGGTAGCCAAAGTACAACCGGGGGGGGGGGGGGCACCAGGGCTCCAGGCGCCCTGGTGGCGCGCCCCCCCCCATGGCCGCGCCGGGGGGGCACTTGGGCCCCCCGGGCCTCCGCTGATGCCCCCCTTTGGCATATATTTATATCGTGTCCCGAAACCCTCGAGACGGGAACCCTTTTTCGCGATCTCATCTCTGTTCCGCCGCCGCCGCGCTTCCAAGACCGGGAGCACCAGGAGAACTGTTCCCGGCACCCTGCCGGAGGGGAGAATCACCACCGGGAGCCTCTCCACCACCATGGACGCCTCCCGGATGAGTTGTGAGTAGTCTCCCTTGGACCATGGGTCCATGACCAGTAGCTATGTGATGTTCTCCTCCCGTTCTTGTGCTTCACTAATTAGTCCTCGTGAGCTGCCCTACATGATCGAGGCACATATGTAATCCTTATGCTGTTGCTATGTTGAGTTTGCTGGGATCCGATGGATTGTGAGATTATGTTCAGATTGTGTTTGAGTAATATATTTGATCTACCTCTTTTATATTTATGTTCGTAAGTAATTCTTGCATGTTCTCCGTTGTTATTTATTGCTTTGGCCAAGTAGTAGGTAGTGACTCCAAGAGGGAACGTTATGCTTGATTGTGGGTTCATGCCCCTCGATGACTAGCTTGAGTGACAGAAACATGAGTCTAGGGGATGTGTAGTTGCCACAAGGGGGAAAACAACGGTGCTTGTGCCCGCGGGTGCAAGGATTGTTTACTTTACGCAAAGTTCTTTTAATGCAGTTGTCTGTTGCTTTGAGTTTACACTATGGGTGGGACTCGCAACTTAATACCAGCGAGATGTTCTGGATAGATATCTCAAGGTGGATGATTAGTAGTAGATATTGATGGATTTCGGTCTACTTACCTTGGCGTACCGCCCATGCTTTGAACCTCTACCTTTCTTGAAATAAAATTAGCATTGGTTTGCGCACATAATTCTGTCAATTGCCCAGCTGTAATTCGTTTACCTCACATAGCTGTTTTATCGTCTTTTGGGAGAGAGACATCACTAGTGAACATCATGGGACCCCTGTAATGCCCAGGATGGAGTTATACCTCCTACGTGTCGAGGCACGACTTAAAGGCATAAATCCATCCTAGAATGATCTCAAGTTTGGTAATCTTTACACATCTCATGTAAAAGAGGGGATTGTAAACATAAATAGTTGGCTTACACTCGCCACGTCACAAAATTACATAACAAGTCTCTAACATCATACATTAAGAATAACACAACCCTCTAAGGGCAAAATCCAAATGACAAGATACCAAACTGAAATCAATAAACCACAGGCGGATCGAATCCTAGTAGGAGTCTCCACTACTGATCATCCGGATATCGAACATAGTACCGACTACGCTCCTCGTCGTACTCCCAATCCAGCTCGGTGCCATCACCTGGATAGCTCACAGCTGGACCTGCATCTAGTGTGGTGAAGTAACTGTGAGCCACAGAGGACTCAGCAATCCCGTTCCCGGGTAACAAGACTATTCAAGCCTTGGGAGAGGAAAGGCTGAAGAAAAGAATAAGTGTCTGCAGCAGCAACTAGCAACTAGCTTACGTGAGTGAGAGCGAGAAGAGAAAGCCTCGAACGAGAAGTGATCACGAAGTGATCCTAGCTACAAGCTCAGCAAACATAACCCCTCCGTGTTCAACTCCCGAATCCCTATTCGGAAATTGACGGTCACGGAACACACGCTGGTAGTGTATTAGAAACATTGTGTCAAGTTATCTACAACCGGATATTAACAAGCTCCCATCTGCCACATAACCGTGGGCACGGCTTTCGAAAGTTCATAACCCTGCAGGGGTGTTCCAACTTGACCCATTACAAGCCCACGATCCGCGGAGTCGCAACTCCAAAGTGGGAAGACCCGAGTATCCTCGGAATCCCGTGCTCAAGATATACCGAACTAAGGTAAGGCTAATCCAGCAAATCCTCCCGGCGTGTCGACACCCTGATAGTAGCCGCGCGTATCTAAGTCTCAGGACACGACCGGATGAGACGTCCTACAGGTGTATGCCAGATACCTCAGGTTGCCCCAAGGCGGCCCCGCAGTCCGCTCGTTTCGAACCAACACTCATGTGGAGCACTGGCCCGGGGTTGTTGATTAAGAAAGAGGGTTAATTACTCCCTATGCAAGTTTAGTTTGTTATTAGGCGAATAGTACCAATGTTGGGACTTGCTGGAAAAGACTTAGCACTTAGCGGTTTATCGAGGGGGTCCCATACACCCCAACCGTGTTAGGAACGCATAATCAAGGAACATAACACCGGTTTATACGGTTCCTAACGGCATGAGTGGAACAAATCACCAAGCAAAAGGCTTAGCCTTCCACCCTTGCCAATATATAGATGATTTTATTTTAAGCATTTATATAGTGTGATATAACCCAACCAAACTTCAACATGAAGCAAGCATCTTCGATCTTCACCTGCAACTAGCAACGCTATAAGAACGGCTGAGCGAAGCGTACTTAGCCAAGCAACGGTTTGCGTAGGTAGGTTGGTTAAACATGGCAATGGTTACAAGTAGGAGGCTGACAAGAAGATCATGGGCATCGAGGCAAAACTATAGAGCGGAACTACTAGCAATAGGCAAAGATAGTAATGTTATCGGGGTTCGGTCATCTTGCCTGAAGTGAAGTCGTTCGGATCGTAAGAAGGGTCCTCGTGCTCAACCTCGTTGGAAACCTCGTGCTCGCACTCGAACTCAGACTCTGCTTCCGGCTCTAAACAAAACAATCACACCAAGCACAAATCAACAAGATGCAATGCGCACTCGAAAATGATGGATGCATGATGGATGCACTAAGGATGCACACGGAGCACGTAAAATATCACTCAAACAAGACACCTCAAAACATGATAACAATCTGATATTGTGAATCTACATGGAAAATCAATCAAGTTTCATGTAAGATTCGCTGAAATCGGAGTTACGGGCTAAAAGTTATGCCCGAAACAAGAAATGAGCGAAAGCTGAAAATTACAGCAACATAGCAACTTCGGAGCTCAAAATAATTAAGCTACAACACTCAAACAACATGCCAAAGGACATGAACACAAATTAGACATATACTACAGCAACTAAGTCCAAATGTGCACCCCCAAAGGAGCCACGGATCAATAGCAATGATCTTGGACATTTTGAACTTGACAATAAAATTCTGGCAGCAGAATTATTATTGAAACTTTGGAGCAAAAGATAAACATGCTACAGCCACTCAAATAGGCATGTGAGGACATGAATGGAAAGACAACAATATATACTACAAGTAACAATCAAGATCCACTCCAAAACTAACATGGTTTGTCCTAGAACATCACACGAACATGGCATCGGAACGTTACAGATTTCAGACTTAGTGAAAATCCACTAAGTCCTAAAACAGCAATTTCATCATGGCATCTAAAAGAGCATGTTTAAGTCACCTCGAAACTAAACATGGCAAGTGGTAAGCACCTCATCAAAGTGCACATGAAGGTGATCCCGAAACACACAAGCATGCTTCATGGAGATAAACACGACGATAGCAACGAGCACAACAAGATGGCATTTCATAACAAGTGAAACAACATCACAGCCACATGGCACTTTGCAACGATGATAAACATGGCAAGAATAAATCTAACATGCTACCTAGCACATACAACATGTACATCATGGCAAGACGAACACGTGGACATGTCATTTGCATCATTCGGACAAACGAGCTAAAAGATATCACATGGCAAAGATGCCATAAAAACATCACATAGCAGCAGTTTATATCATGATGCACTCTTGCAACAGCAAAACAAGCACCTAGATGATCTCTAACATGGATGACAACAAAAGATAAAACGTAGTGCACGATCCCACGAACGTCTGGACATGCTATAAGCGCGAAACGGAGCTACACACAAAAAGTTACAACAGTTTGAAAACAGCATCACAGATTAAGCAAAACAGGGACTTAGAGGATAAAAGAGCAACCTCTCAGATCTGGAATAAATCCACGCGGGCTCGGGTGGATCTGGCCCAGGCGAAGAGATCGGGCCCGGGGCGGAGGCGGAAGGCGAAACGGGCCCGGGGCGGCGGCCGGCCCGCGAAGAGCTGGCGGAGAGTCGGGCCTTGGGGAGCCCAAGGCCATGGCGAGGCGGATCTTGCCTGGATCCCGAAGTGGCGGCGGGTCCAGACCTCGAAGGCGCGGCGCCTCGTCGGGCCGGCTGGGAGGCCCGCGGGGTGGCGCTTGGCGGCTCGCGGCTGGGGGTGCTGCGGCGGAACCTGGGCCGGCTCCCTGGCGTCTGGAGGAATCGGCCCACGCGGGAGGCGGCTGCGATGCGGCGAAGGAGTGGGCCGGCGGGGATGGATCGATGCGGGGGAAGTGGTCCTCCGATCCAGGCGCTAAGGGAGGCGGCGGCCTCGGCGCTGCGATGCGGCCAAGTGGCCCCAGGCCTGGTGAGGCCGAACGGTCGGTGCGGCGCGCAGATGGATCGAAGGCTGCAACGAAGTGGTCCTGCGGTCGAGGGCCCGATCGGCTGCGATGCGGTGGGATGAGGCCCTCGAGGCCGTTGACCCTGCGATCCTTCTGGCGACGGCTGGGGCGATCGAGGGGATGGTTCGGCGAGCGATCCCAGGAAGGACCGATGGATCTGGCTGGTTCCCTCGGGAACTGGCCAGATGGAGAGGAAGGGGCTAGATCTGAGAAAAAAATAGGGGAGGGGATCTAGAGGTAGGGGAAGGAGGTAGGATGCCAAAAATGAACATATGGGTGTCTATTAATAGCAGTTTTTGCTAGGTTTAGGGTTGTGGGGGTGTTTAGAGCCCTCCGATCGCGATCCGACGGATCCGATCGCGGGGGTAGTTTAGAAGGGCCTAGGAGAGGGTAGTGGACTGCTGAAGGGATGTTTCTGGGACACGAAGTGAAGGCACTTTGGACCCACACGAATAACGGATGGGATAGCCAACGGAGTCCAAACACGACGAGATTTTAGAGGCGGATTGCACACAACAAAACAACAACACACACAACAACCTCGCGGCACACCGGTAACGTTACACGCCCAAACAACAAAGTAGGCATACGGGACGTCACGGACACGTGAGGGAGCTCCGGAACGCGAAACGGACAACGGGAAGGAACGCGACGAACCGGATGCAACCGACAACACAAATGCAATGTGATGCACATGTCTACATGATATGAATGAATGCCACACACGCACACAACAAAACGACGAACCCCGAAAGAGAAAGAACCCGGAATGGAAATAGATGAAGCCGGAGATATATTATATACCCAAAAGGGAAAGTATTACATCCGGGGCATTACAAACTCTCCTCTACTACAAAAAGATCTCGTCCCGAGATCTAGGACTGGAAAAAGGAAGGGTACTCGGAACGAAGATGATCTTCTCGTTCCCAGGTAGCTTCTCGGTCGGTGTGATGTGACCACTTGACTTTCAGAAATTTGATGGACTTGTTGCGGGTCTTGCGTTCGGTTTCTTCGAGAATGGCAACTGGATGCTCTCGGTAGGACAGGTCTTGTTGAAGATCAATCTCTTCAAACGGAATCATGCGCTCAGGTGCCTTGAAGCATTTGCGAAGTTGAGACACATGAAAGACATCATGAACATTGGCGAAGTTGGAAGGGAGCTCGAGTTGATAGGCAAGATCGCCTCTTTTGCCAAGAATCTTGAAAGGCCCGACGTATCTAGGAGCAAGCTTTCCTTTGATACCGAATCTTTGGGTGCCTTTCATCGGAGACACACGGAGATAGACATGATCATCGATGTTGAATGCCAAATCACGATGCTTGCCGTCATAGTAACTCTTCTGACGCGACTGAGCGGCCTTGAGATTCTCACGTATGACTTTGCACATTTCTTCGGCTTCTGAGATCAAGTCATTGCCAAGAAGTTGACGTTCGCCTGTTTCAGACCAGTTGAGAGGGCTACGGCACTTTCTGCCATAGAGGATTTCGAACGGTGCTTTGCCTGCACTTGCTTGAAAGCTGTTGTTGTAAGAAAACTCGGCAAATGGAAGGCAGTCTTCCCATTTCATGCCAAAGGAGATGATACAGGCTCTGAGCATGTCTTCTAGAATCTGATTCACAAGCTCGACTTGACCACTAGTCTGAGGGTGAAAAGCAGTGCTGAACCTGATCTTCGTGCACATGGCGGACTGAAAGGAATCCCAGAACCTTGATGTGAACAAGCTTCCACGGTCTGAGGATATAACTTGAGGAATGCCATGTAGGGACACAATTCTGGAAGTGTACAGCTCTGCCAATTGAGCTGCATTGATTGATTCTTTGACTGGCAGGAAGTGAGCGACTTTGGTAAGCTTGTCAATCACCACAAAGATAGCATCATTTCCTCGCTTGGATTTAGGAAAACCAGTGACGAAGTCCATTTCAATGTGGTCGAACTTCCACTCGGGAATAGGAAGAGGTTGGAGAAGACCGGCTGGACGTTGATGTTCTGCTTTCACTCTTCTGCATACATCACATTCATTCACGAATTGGGCAATCTCCCTTTTCATGCGTGTCCACCAGTAAGATTGCTTGAGATCTTGATACATCTTGGAACTGCCAGGATGAATGGAAAGGAGAGAATCATGAGCTTCTTCCATTATGAGCTTCCTGAGATCACCTTTGGGAACAACGAGTCTGTCCTCGAAGAACAAGGTATCTCTCTCATCAACACGGAAGCACTTGTATTTTGGAGTGCCCTTTGCAATACCATGTTTCACCTTCTTCACCATGGTATCCCTGAGTTGGGCCTCACGGACTTGATATTCCAAGGTAGGAGCAATTTGGAGATTTGCAAGAAAACCCTGCGGAACAACTTGAAGGTTGAGTTTCCTGAATGCTTCACAAAGCTCAGGCTGGTACGGCTTGATAAGAAGGCTATTGCAGTATGCCTTTCTGCTCAAAGCATCTGCAATCAAATTCGCCTTGCCAGGAGTGTATTCAATGCTGGGATCAAGCTCTTGTGATCAGTGAAGATGTCGACCTTTCTGCCCAACAACAGATGTCTCCACGTAATCAGAGCATGTACCACAGCTGCTAGCTCGAGATCATGTGTGGGATAGTTCTTCTCACTTGGCTTTAGCTGACGAGAAGTGTATGCCACAATTCTCTTATCTTGCATAAGCACACCACCAAGACCTTGAAGAGAAGCATCACAGAAAACTTCATAGGGCTTGGATTCATCTGGAGGAGTCAGAACTGGAGCAGAGACAAGCTTTTCTTTGAGAGTTTTGAATGCCACTTCACACTCTGGAGACCAAAAGTATTTGACATTCTTCTGAAGCAGGTTGGAAAGAGGCTTGGCAATCTTGGAGAAGTTCTCAACGAACCTTCTGCAATAGCTGGCAAGACCCAGAAAACTGCGGAGCTGCTTGACGTTCTGAGGAGCTTCCCAGTTGACAATTGCTTCAACTTTCTCGGGATTAACCGCAATACCGTCAGCTGAGATGATATGGCCCAGGTACAAAACCTCATCGAGCCAAAACTCGCACTTTGAGAACTTGGCATAGAATTTATGCTCTCGGAGTCGATCAAGAACCAGGCGTAAGTGCTTTTCGTGATCTTCTTCATTCTTGGAAAACACCAGAATATCATCCAGATACACAAGCACAAACTCGCCAGTATAGGGGTTGAAGATGTAATGCATCATCCTCGAAAAGGTAGGGGGAGCATTGGCGAGACCAAAAGACATGACGGTATACTCGTATGAACTGTAGCTCGTTCTGAAGGCCGTCTTGGGAATGTCTTCCTCGCGAATGCGAATTTGATGATAGCCCATTCGGAGGTCAAGCTTAGAGAACACTTTAGCTCCTTTGAGCTGCTCGAAGAGTTCGTTGATGTTGGGGAGCGGATATTCGTTCTTAATCGTCTTCTTGTTCAATGGCCGGTAATCAACACAGAGACGCTCCGTGCCATCTTTCTTCTTCACAAATAAGACACCACAGCCCCACGGAGACGTACTAGGCCTGATGAGACCCATACTCTCCTGCTTATCAAGCTGCTTCTTAAATTCCTTCAATTCATCCGGAGAGAGCTTGTACGGACGCCGGCATGCTGGCTCAGTACCCGGCTCGAGTTCAATGACAAATTCCACCTGACGTTGTGGAGGCATGCCTGGAAGTTCTTCAGGAAAGACGTCTTGATATTCGTTCACCAACGGAATTTGAGATATGGCATTAATTTCGCCCTTATCATTGAGAGAGAAAAGCCTGATAGTGTTATCCCTGGAGGCGAAGATAATCACATCTTCATCAGAATGAGTCATCTTGACTTCCTTTTGAGCACAATCAATGTGAGGATCATGCTGAGAAAGCCAATCCATTCCGAGGATGAGGTCGATGTCAGAATTACCAAGAACCACCGGAGAAGCCAAGAATCGATAATCACCCATGTGAATAGAAACATCCGGAGCATATAATCTAGAAGTCATGCATCTGCCCGGAGAAATCACTTGCAACTCCTTTGGCAAGGCCATGGTGCCCACATTATACTTGGATGCAAATGGGAATGACATGAAAGAATGTGAAGCACCCGAATCAAATAACACTTTAGCTGGAAAAGAGTTAACTGGAAGGTTTCCCAAAATGACATCAGAAGAATTCTCCGCTTGCGCTGCATTCATCAGATTGACCCTTGCTGCCTTTGGATCATGCCTGACAATAGCTGGACTCACAGGTGGAGGAGGTGGAAGACGCTTCGGATTCGGACAACGGTTGGCATAGTGACCCTTCTGGCCACACTTGTTGCACACAACTTCAGAGAGAGGACGTAAATGAGAGCCACTTGACTTGGAGCCTTGATACTGAAACTGCTTCTTCGACTGGTTGCTCGGGTTGGGTGGGTGGGAGAAACCACGACCACTAGAGTTCTTGTTGTTGGAGTTGTTGGAGTTGTTGTATGGAGCTCGAATCACTGGAGGAGGAGGAAGCCAGAATTTCTGATGCTTCGAGACCATCTGAGACGATGAGGAAGAGTGAACGGCATCTCGAATTATCTTCTTAGAAGCCTCCATCTTAAGCTGAGCTGCTTCTTGTTTCAAAGCCATGTTATAGAACTTGTCGAATTCATCCGGCTCGAACAAGGTGAGCGCAAGCTGAAGTTCATCTTTGAGACCTCCACGGAATTGGTATATTTTACTCTTGGCATCAGGAATGTCTTGCTTAGCATAGCGGGCGAGGTTTTGGAACTTGACACTATACTGATAGACTGTCATGGAGCCCTGCTTCAGGTTGCGGAATTGCTCACGCTTACCCTCGATGACACTTGTAGGAATGTGGTGTGAGCGAAAATCCTTGCAGAAATTCTCCCAAGAGATCACTTGACCTGGCCTGGAGTCTTTGTATTGCTGCCACCAATCAGCTGCTTGATCTTTCAGTTGGAAGGATGCAAACTTCACATAATCATCTTCCTTCACGTTACTGCACTCAAAATGCTTCTTTATGTCGGTTAACCAATCTTCAGCATCAAGAGGGTCGACACAGTAACTGAAAGCTTTAGGATTGTTGGCCAAGAACTGGTTGAGAGTAGCATGGTGCTGCTGGTTGAAGAAGTTGCCTTGGTTCCCTGGAACACCCTGATTAGCTTGATTAGCTTGCATCTGTTGCATCATCTGCATCATCAACTGGGTGTTCTGAGTTGTAGTCTGCATAATTGCTCTCCAAGCCTCAGGCAGAGGAGGAGGGGAAGGAGGATGTTCTGGAACCTCTTCCACCTCTGGGTTAGCGGTGGGAACCTTTTTCGGAGCCATCCTGTAAGAGATGACCACGAAATCAGCAATTGATTGACAAAAGGTATAAGCTGAATCAATGGCATGAATTGCAACAAGTGTTCACAATAATCATTCGGACAATAGGAACGAATGAAATCATCCGAACAAGAGGAACGAATGAAATTCTCAGTTAAATGATAACATCAATCTTCACGATAAGCCACATAGGGGACAAAAGGATAAAAATAAGAAAACAACAAGGTACAGACGGGAACAAACACAAGAGAGGAGTTTCGTTCTAACATCTTTGTGCTGAAAGCATATGAACGCGTTACGAAAAGGTTTTGCAATCCCCGGATCAGCATAGCGAAGGACCCTTTAAGATGCAACTCCTGATAGTAACGTCGGTCATAAAACCCCTTCACTCAATGTAGAACCCCGAACTCACTAACCTGCATTCGTTGGAAGAATGCCTACGATCTACTGGATAAACCCACCTATAGATTTCCGAAAGGTTCCAGTTATGCAATCAGGTGTTGGGGATACACGGGAAGCACCGCGCAATCAACTCTAAACCTACATCCAGGTGTATCCATCCTTCAACACATAACCAGTCTTTCTCGGAAACTGTGTACCTCAGACCTTCGAAAAGCATCCACTATAACAAGCTATGGCAATACTCCCGAACTACCTCCCCAGTACTGGGTGATGTCGGGGTTATCTTGCCACTGGCCGTATAGGAGAGATTTTCGATGCCGGCCGTCTTAAGTATTTAGTACTGTCGCGATATGCTTGTGACGACAATACCCCGAAGCTCAACTCCCCGGGAACAGGAGGCATCGAGAACAATATCCTCGTCACAAGAACATCGAAACAATCCCAGAATACTCGCGGGATTCCTAAAAAAAATTTGGTGCAATTTTTGAAGATAGGAGAGACAAGAGTAGTCGTCAGGAATCCTCACCAGAGAGAAAGGAGATGAGAAGCAAAGAAATCCTACTCTCCGATATAATATAGGACTCAAAAGTTTTCAGTGTGTGCCTAGACTCGACCGTCAATGATTCGATCAAACAGTGGGGGCTCCTAGGTCGGAGAAAGCTCTTATACCAACTTGTAATGCCCAGGATGGAGTTATACCTCCTACGTGTCGAGGCACGACTTAAAGGCATAAATCCATCCTAGAATGATCTCAAGTTTGGTAATCTTTGCACATCTCATGTAAAAGAGGGGATTGTAAACATAAATAGTTGGCTTACACTCGCCACGTCACACAATTACATAAAAAGTCTCAAACATCATACATTAAGAATAACACAACCCTCTAAGGGCAAAATCCAAATGACAAGATACCAAACTGAAATAAATAAACCACAGGCGGATCGAATCCTAGTAGGAGTCTCCACTGCTGATCATCCGGATATCGAACATAGTACCGACTACGCTCCTCGTCGTACTCCCAATCCAGCTCGGTGCCATCACCTGGATAGCTCACAGCTAGACCTGCATCTGGTGTGGTGAAGTAACTGTGAGCCATAGAGGACTCAGCAATCCCGTTCCCGGGTAACAAGACTATTCAACCCTTGGGAGAGGAAAGGCTGAAGAAAAGAATAAGTGTCTGCTGCAGCAACTAGCAACTAGTTTACGTGAGTGAGAGCGAGAAGAGAAAGCCTCGAACGAGAAGTGATCACGAAGTGATCCTAGCTACAAGCTCAACAAACATAACCCATCCGTGTTCAACTCCCGAATCCCTATTCGGAAATTGACGGTCACGGAACACACGCTGGTAGTGTATTAGAAACATTGTGTCAAGTTATCTACAACCGGATATTAACAAGCTCCCATCTGCCACATAACCGCGGGCACGGCTTTCGAAAGTACATAACCCTGCAGGGGTGTTCCAACTTGACCCATTACAAGCCCACGATCCGCGGAGTCGCAACTCCAAAGTGGGAAGACCCGAGTATCCTCGGAATCCCGTGCTCAAGATATACCGAACTAAGGTAAGGCTAATCCAGCAAATCCTCCCGGCGTGTCGACACCCTGATAGTAGCCGCGCGTATCTAAGTCTCAGGACACGACCGGATGAGACGTCCTACAGGTGTATGCCAGATACCTCAGGTTGCCCCAAGGCGGCCCCGCAGTCCGCTCGTTTCGGACCAACACTCATGTGGAGCACTGGCCCGGGGTTGTTGATTAAGAAAGAGGGTTAATTACTCCCTATGCAAGTTTAGTTTGTTATTAGGCGAATAGTACCAATGTTGGGACTTGCTGGAAAAGACTTAGCACTTAGCGGTTTATCGAGGGGGTCCCATACACCCCAACCGTGTTAGGAACGCATAATCAAGGAACATAACACCGGTTTATACGGTTCCTAACGGCATGAGTGGAACAAATCACCAAGCAAAAGGCTTAGCCTTCCACCCTTGCCAATATATAGATGATTTCATTTTAAGTATTTATATAGTGTGATATAACCCAACCAAACTTCAAAATGAAGCAAGCATCTTCGATCTTCACCTGCAACTAGCAACGCTATAAGAAGGGTTGAGCGAAGCGTACTTAGCCAAGCAACGGTTTGCGTAGGTAGTTTGGTTAAACATGGCAATGGTTACAAGTAGGAGGCTGACAAGAAGATCATTTGCATCGAGGCAAAACTATAGAGCGGAACTACTAGCAATAGGCAAAGATAGTAATGTTATCGGGGTTCGGTCATCTTGCCTGAAGTGAAGTCGTTCGGATCGTAAGAAGGGTCCTCGCGCTCAACCTCGTTGGAAACCTCGTGCTCGCACTCGAACTCAGACTCTGCTTCCGGCTCTAAACAAAACAATCACACCAAGCACAAATCAACAAGATGCAATGCGCACTCGAAAATGATGGATGCATGATGGATGCACTAAGGATGCACACGGAACACGTAAAATATCACTCAAACAAGACACCTCAAAACATGATAACAATCTGATATTGTGAATCTACACGGAAAATCAATCAAGTTTCATGTAAGATTCGCTGAAATCGGAGTTACGGGCTAAAAGTTATGCCCGAAACAAGAAATGAGCGAAAGCTGAAAATTACAGGAACATAGCAACTTCGGAGCTCAAAATAATTAAGCTACAGCACCCAAACAACATGCCAAAGGACATGAACAAAAACTAGACATATACTACAGCAACTAAGTCCAAAGGTGCACCCCCAAAGGAGCCACGGATCAATAGCAATGATCTTGGACATTTTGAACTTGACAATAAAATTCTGGCAGCAGAATTTTTATTGAAACTTTGGAGCAAAAGATAAACATGCTACAACCACTCAAATAGGCATGTGAGGACATGAATGGAAAGACAACAATATATACTACAAGTAACAATCAAGATCCACTCCAAAACTAACATGGTTTGTCCTAGAACATCACACGAACATGTCATCGGAACGTTACAGATTTCAGACTTAGTGAAAATCCACTAAGTCCTAAAACAGCAATTTCATCATGGCATCTAAAAGAGCATGTTTAAGTCACCTCGAAACTAAACATGGCAAGTGGTAAGCACCTCATCAAAGTGCACATGAAGGTGATCCCGAAACACACAAGCATGCTTCATGGAGATAAACACGACGATAGCAACGAGCTCAACAAGATGGCATTTCATAACAAGTGAAACAACATCACAGCCACATGGCACTTTGCAACAATGATAAACATGGCAAGAATAAATATAACATGCTACCTAGCACATACAACATGTAGATCATGGCAAGACGAACACGTGGACATGTCATTTGCATCATTCGGACAAACGAGCTAAAAGATATCACATGGCAAAGATGGCATAAAAACATCACATAGCAGCAATTTATATCATGATGCACTCTTGCAACAGCAAAACAAGCAGCTAGATGATCTCTAACATGCATGACACCAAAATATAAAACGTAGTGCACGATCCCACGAACGGCTGGACATGCTATAAGCGCGAAACGGAGCTACACACAAAAAGATACAACAGTTTGAAAACAGCATCACAGATTAAGCAAAACAGGGACTTAGAGGATAAAAGAGCAACCTCTCAGATCTGGAATAAATCCACGCGGGCTCGGGTGGATCTGGCCCAGGCGAAGAGATCGGGCCCGGGGCGGAGGCGGAAGGCGAAACGGGCCCGGGGCGGCGGCCGGCCCGCGAAGAGCTGGCGGAGAGTCGGGCCTTGGGGAGCCCAAGGCCAAGGCGAGGCGGATCTCGCCTGGATCCCGAAGTGGCGGTGGGTCCAGGCCTCGAAGGGGCGGCGCCTCGTCGGGCCGGCTGGGAGGCCCGCGGGGTGGCGCTTGGCGGCTCGCGGCTGGGGGTGCTGCGGCGGAACCTGGGCCAGCTCCCTGGCGTCTGGAGGAATCGGCCCACGCGGGAGGCGGCTGCGATGCGGCGAAGGAGTGGGCCGGCGGGGATGGATCGATGCGGGGGAAGTGGTCCTCCGATCCAGGCGCGAAGGGAGGCGGCGGCCTCGGCGTTGCGATGCGGCCAAGTGGCCCCAGGCCTGGCGAGGCCGATCGGTCGGTGCGGCGCGCAGATGGATCGAAGGCTGCGACGAAGTGGTCCTGCGGTCGAGGGCCCGATCGGCTGTGATGCGGTGGGACGAGGCCCTCGAGGCCATTGACCCTGCGATCCTTCTGGCGACGGCTGGGGCGATCGAGGGGATGGTTCGGTGAGCGATCCCAGGAAGGACCGATCGATCTGGCTGGTTCCCTCGGGAACTGGCCAGATGGAGAGGAAGGGGCTAGATCTGAGAAAAAAATAGGGGAGGGGATCTAGAGGTAGGGGAAGGAGGTAGGATGCCAAAAATGAACATAGGGGTGTCTATTAATAGTAGTTTTTGCTAGGTTTAGGGTTGTGGGGGTGTTTAGAGCCCTCCGATCGCGATCCGACGGATCCGATCGCGGGGGTAGTTTAGAAGGGCCTAGGAGAGGGTAGTGGACTGCTGAAGGGATGTTTCTGGGACACGAAGTGAAGGCACTTTGGACCCACACGAATAACAGATGGGATAGCCAACGGAGTCCAAACGCGACGAGATTTGAGAGGCGGGTTGCACACAACAAAACAACAACACACACAACAACCTCGCGGCACACCGGTAACGTTACACGCCCAAACAACAAAGTAGGCATACGGGACGTCACGGACACGTGAGGGATCTCCGGAACGTGAAACGGACAACGGGAAGGAACGCGACGAACCGGATGCAACCGACAACACAAATGCAATGCGATGCACATGTCTACATGATATGAATGAATGCCACACACGCACACAACAAAACGACGAACCCCGAAAGACAAAGAACCCGGAATGGAAATAGATGAAGCCGGAGATATATTATATTCCCAAAAGGGAAAGTATTACATCCGGGGCATTACAACCCCGGTCCATATTACCATCACTGATCACATCCACTATTTACTTTCTGTTTTACTTACTATTGCAGCATTACCTATCACTATTATCACTTGCGTTTGATCCTTTGTAAACTACAAGGCCGGAGGGATTGACAACCTCTGTACTCGTTGGGAGCAAAGTTATTTATATCTGTGTGCAAGTCCACGTTGATTGCTAATATCTGGCGCCGTTAGCAGTTGATACCTTCTTGTTGAAACTGCGAGTCTCAGGGAAATCGATCCTTGGTATCTTTGCCAAGGGAAAACTTCCGCTACACTGCATCTCAAACCTTCCACTTGGGGTAACCAACGAGGGGCGAGAAGCCATCAAGCAAAGTTTTCTGGCGCCGTTGCCGGGGACTCCACTCTTCAGGATAGGGGAGTTGCATGCTTTCTTTTACCTTTGCTTTTTTTAGTCTTGTTAGTTTACCTTTCAGTTTTGCTTTAGTATCTTTTATCAAAAATCACAAAAATAGTTATTTCATTCTTTAGTTGTCATTATGTCGGGTCCTTTTGTCTTTGGTGAGGCAGAAGTTCTCACCTTTAAACAAAGAGGTGGGGAAAGTCTAAAAGATGCTTGGTATAGAATTAATGATTCTCAAAAATGAGCCACCAAGAAGCAATCTACTACTATCCTGCTTAGAAATTTTTATGTTGGAATTACTTCTTGGAATAGGTTTATTCTAGATACTGCTACCAATGGAAATTTCCTAGAGGTCCCAGTTTGGGAGTCTCTTAGTATTATTGAAAATCTTGTTGGGAATCCCCCTGTTGTTAGCATTCAAGAGGACATCACCCTAGCTCACATTATGAAAAAACTTGAAAGGATAGAGCTAGAGATGCCAAGCATTAATAAGATAAACGAGTTGGATCGTATGATCCAAGGGAATTTGAATAGGCTTGATAGCTCCATGCATAAAATTTTCAAAACTTTGGAGACCATCAAATCCCATGACTTGGACTCTTCTAGGATAGACAAGATTGAGGAAATATTTGATACTCTAGGAACTACTTTCTCCTCAATCAAAACCAAAAAGGTAGAAACTCCGACAAAGAAGGAGCCTAAGTTCGTTCACGTTCCAAAGGCTCCCCGTTCTAAAAGTAATCCATCTATTGCCAAAGGGGTTGAAACTGTAAAGACTTTGGAAGAAACACCTCTCTTTGATGAATTTATAAATGAATCTACCCTTGACTTTTATCCTTTTGGTCTTCTCCCTAGAAGTATCTCTATAAGGCCTTTATTTGAAAGTCCTCTTAAGACTAGTTGTATTATTGAAGAGCTTTTTGATGATCTTGATGATGGTTCAATTGATACAACTTGATCTCTATGCATTATGCCTAGCTTACAGGCATAAACGAAAGCGCTTTTGGGAGGCAGCCCACATGAATAAAAATTTTCTTTTGTTGTGTCTTGATGTTGTTACCACAGTAGCATCATCATTGTATCTTTACTTTTCAATTTTGTGCCAAGTGTAGCCTCTGATTGCAAGAAAGTTCAAAAGTTATGACGTGCTGTCCAGGAAACAGATTCTGTCCCTGGATAGAAAAATTCGTATAAAATCAGCAGATCATCTTTTTGGTCTGAATATTTTCGACAGCGTGCTCTATACAATTGTCTTTCGTGCTTCTGTTTTGAATTTTTTGATTAGAGTTGCAGAAGTGCCCCGAAAAAATCATTTACTACCTGCTGTTCTGTTTTTCACAGATTCTGTCATGTTTTGCCTTTCCTTCATTTTGCAAACCTAGAGCTTGCTTTTTCTTTGCAAAAACCTTTTGGCAATCTTGAGAAACAGTAGACCTTCAAGAATATCCTTATTTCCAGCAAGGAACAATTATTTTATTATGGCTACTAACCTCGCTAATCAGTTTATGACGAGTTATGTATGAAGGGAGTTTTCAAGTGTGCGAGGGAAGATGATAAAAAGATTCAGGAGTGTCAAACGCTCAAGCTTGGGGATGCCCCCATGCACCCCCAAGAAATATTCAAGGAGACTCAAGCGTCTATGCTTGGGGATGCCCCCGTGCATCCCCTTCTCCATCAACATTATCAGTTCGTCTTTCGTTCCACTATATTTTTATCACTTCATGTGTTATGTGCTATGCTTGGAGCGTCTTGCTTTTAGTTTTCCTTTTTAGTTTTCTTTAGCTTTTCATAACGAGTCGGAACTCAGCATTCCTTTATGTGGGAGAGAAACACGCTCCACTTCTACCTAGAACATAACATCGAATTTTCATGTCTATCTTTGCTGTGTGTGTTCTTTGTCTTTCAATAGCTACTATCATGCTTAGCTCTTAGTTTTCATGCTTATCTTTTTAAAGAGATTTTGTTTAGTTGGTTGCTTGAACTCTCTTTATTTATCATGATTATCTTATTAAGAGAGTTTGCTTCCGTTGCATTGGTTGATATGTCTTTGATAAAGATGCTACGTGCATAATGGCGCTTAGTAGTTCATGTTTTCTTATGGTTAGTCTCAAATAGCTGGGGGTTCCCAATGTGTAATTGGAGTACCAACATGATTTGTTTGCCTATGATGTGGTATGGTTTAGTAATATCTTCCTTCAAGAATTTATTTTGATTGACTTGGCATATGCTCACGCATATTTAAGACTGTAAAGAAAGTCTGTCAAGCCTTGATGATCTTTTGTTTCTGAGTAGCGATATAACTACCATGCCTGATTCAATGTTGCTTTGTCGCTCTGCATGATTATGACCGTCATTGCTCTTTTAGTTGGTCGCTCCCAGTCTTTTGCTAACCTTCGCCTGTACTAAGCGGACTGACTGCTTGTGCATCCAAATTCTTTTAAACCAGTTATGCCACATGAGTCCACCATACCTTCCTACATGGTATTTACCTGCCATTCCTAACAGAGACTTGCATGTACCATCTCGAAATTATTCAAAAAGAAAAAAAATGCATTCCTATTTTGTGCCTCTGTTTTAAGTCCATGAGGAAGTAGTAGTTAATTCATGATCTTTTTAAGTTGGACAAGCTTCACCCCGGGATTGCATGTATAATGTGCAAACCCATAATACGAGAAGGAACTGGCATTGAGTGCGCCCGGCTCAAAATTAATATAACAAACAAACCCTCCTTCACGCTTTGTTCATGAGAAATCAGAAAACTTTGGCAGTGATAAACAAAGGAGATTAAGAGGATGTGATCGTCCTCATTCGGGAGCCGTTCCTCGAAACTTGTCCATCTCAAAAAGTAATTGAGTTATCTGCTAGCATTCGTTGAGGAAACATGCATGATCTATGAAAAAAAAATTATTACCTCTGTTTTTAAAATCAAGAGCTCTGGTACATGTTTTGTCTTTGCTTCCGACCACGGGTTTTCAACCTTGCCAACAAAAGCCACGGTTCGAGAGTCTCCACCTTCTTTTAAAGCACCAACTACTGAGAGCATGATTGTCATTCTGAGTGTAATGTGCATTGTCCCAAAGTAGCATTGTCTTTTGCATGATTATGATATCGTTTATTTTGAAATCATTGTATCTAGTCATCACTTAAACCTTGGAGGTGCCCCTGCATTTATGTTTTGCTTCACTAAAGGGGGCAAGCGAGATATCACTTTATCATATTTGCACACCATGCTCACTACAAATCTATTTGATGTTCCAATATCATATTGTAAAACTTTCAGTTCTTTGTGATTTTCTCATGAGGCAACTTAATTACTACAGATTCATTATCTCAGTAAGCTTTTGTCCTATGACTATGAAAAGTCCTATATGGTTAATAGCATGTCACCACAGAAATTATTCTTGTTATCATTTACCTACTCGAGGACGAGCAGGAATTAAGCTTGGGGATGTTGATACGTCCAACACGTATCTATAATTTCTGCTTGCTCCATGCCTCTTTTGGGTGATATTGCTATGATATTTATACACTTCCATACACTTTTGATCATATTTGGACTAACCTATTAACTCAGTGCACCCCAGTGCCAGTTTCTGTTTTCTACTGTTTTTGTATTTCAGGTTTTCACATTACGAGAACTGCCCGAAAAATCCAGGAAAAAATATATTAAAAATCAGCGTTCCAGAAGCTTCCCGGTAGCCAAAGTACAGCCGGGGG
>LR738712.1:729978233-729997041 GCA_902687465.1 Secale cereale | reverse complement strand
GGGGGCACCAGGGCTCCAGGCACCCTGGTGGCGCTGTTGGGGAACGTAGTATTTTGAAATTTTCCTACGATCACGCAAGATCTATCTACCAGATGCATAGCAACGAGAGGGAAGAGTGTGTCTACGTACCCTCGTAGACCGGAAGCGGAAGCGTCAAGTGACGCGGTTGATGTAGTCGAACTTCTTCGTGATCCAACCGATCAAGTACCGAACGTACGGCACCTCCGCATTCAGCACACGTTCAGCTTGATGACGTCCCACGAGCTCTTGATCCAGCTGAGCTTCACGGGAGAGTTTTGTCAGCACGACGGCGTGGTGACGGATAGGATGTATCTACCGGCGCAGGGCTTCGCCTAAGCACTGCGACGGTATGACCGAGGTGTGTTTCTGTGGAGGGGGGCACCGCACACGGCTAGAACAATTCAACTTGTGTGTCTTTGGGTGCCCCCCTGCCCCCGTATATAAAGGAGCAAGGGGGGAGGCCGGCCGGCCCTCCTATGGTGCGGCTAGGGTGCAATCCTACTAGGAATAGGATTGCAATCCTATTCCTAGTAGGAACTACCAAAGAAGGAAGAGAGGGAAAGGAAAAGAGGGAGAGGTGGCGCCCCCCAATCCTAGTCCAACTAGGATCCCTAGGTGGGGCGCCGACCAGCCTCTATGGGCTGCCTCTCTCCTTTCCTTAAGGCCCACTATGGACCATCCCCCCTCGTAGGGGGTTCCGGTAAACCCCTCCAGCAATCCCGTTAAATCCGAAACTTTTCCGTAACACTTCCGGTGTCCGAATATAGTCGTCCAATATATCAATCTTTATGTCTCGGACATTCCGAGACTCCTCGTCATGTCCATGATCTCATCCGGGACTCCGAACTACCTTCAGTACATCAAAATTCATAAACTCATAATACCAATCGTCATCAAACGTTAAGCATGCGGACCCTACAGGTTCGAGAACTATGTAGACATGACCGAGACTCATCTCTGGTCAATAACCAATAGCGGAACCTGGATGTTCATATTGGCTCCTACATATTCTACGAAGATCTTTTATCGGTCAAAACCGCATAACAACATACGTTGTTCCTTTTGTCATAGGTATGTTACTTGCCCGAGATTCGATCGTCGATATCTCCATACCTAGTTCAATCTCGTTACCGGCAAGTCTCTTTACTCGTTCCGTAACACATCATCTCGTGACTAACTCATTAGTCTTTTGCTTGCAAGGCTTATTGTGATGTGTGTTACCGAGAGGGCCCAGAGATACCTCTCCGACACTCGGAGTGACAAATCCTAATCTTGATCTATGCCAACACCACGAATACTTTTAGAGACACCTGTAGAGCATCTTTATAATCACCCAGTTACGTTGTGACGTTTGATAGCACACAAGGTGTTCCTACGGTATTCGGGAGTTGCATAATCTCATAGTCATAGGAACATGTATAAGTCATGAAGAAAGAAATAGCAGTAAAACTAAACGATCATAGTGCTATGCTAACGGATGGGTCTTGTCCATCACATCATTCTCCTAATGATGTGATCCCGTTGATCAAATGACAACTCATGTCTATGGTTAGGAAACATAACCATCTTTGATCAATGAGCTAGTCTAGTAGAGGCATACTAGGGACATACTGTTTTGTCTATGTATCCACACATGTACTAAGTTTCCGGTTAATACAATTCTAGCATGAATAATAAACATTTATCATGATATAAGGAAATATAAATAACAACTTTATTATTGCCTCTAGGGCATATTTCCTTCAGTCTCCCACTTGCACTACAGTCAATAATCTAGCTCACATCGCCATGTGATTTAATACCGATAGTTCACATCGTTATGTGAATAACACCCATAGTTCACATCACCATGTGACCAACACCCAAAGGGTTTACTAGAGTCAATAATCTAGTTCACATCGCTATGTGATTAATACCCAAGAGTAAAAAGGTGTGATCATGTTTTGCTTGTGAGAGAAGTTTAGTCAACGGGTCTGTCACATTCAGATCCGTATGTATTTCGCAAATTTCTATGTCTACAATGCTCTGCATGGAGCTACTCTAGCTAATTGCTCCCACTTTCAATACGCATCCAGATTGATACTTAGAGTCATCTGGATTTAGTGTCAAAGCTTGTATCAGCATAACCCTTTACGACGAACTCTTTATCACCTCCATAATCGAGAAATATTTCCTTAGTCATCCCGTTACTAAGGATAATTTTGACCGCTGTCCAGTGATCTACTCCTAGATCACTATTGTACCTCCTTGCCAAACTCATGGCAAGGTACACAACGTGTTTGGTACACAGCATGGCATACTTTATAGAACCTATGGCTGAGGCATAGGGAATGACTTTCATTCTCTCTATATTTTTCTGCCGTGGTCTGGCTTTGAGTATTACTCAACTTCACACCTTACAAGTCCGGCAAGAACTCCTTCTTTGACTGATCCATTTTGAACTACTTCAAAATCTTATCAAGGTATGTAATCATCGAAAGTCTTATCAAGCGTCTTGATCTATCTCTATAGATCTTGATCCCCAATATGTAAGCAGCTTCACCAAGGTCTTTCTTTGAAAAACTCCTTTCAAACACTCCTTTATGCTTTCCAGAAAATTCTACATCATTTCCGATCGACAATATGTCATTCACATATACTTATCAGAAAGGTTGTAGTGCTCCCACTCACTTCTTGTAAATACAGGCTTCACCGCAAGTCTGTATAAATCTATATGCTTCGATCAACTTATCAAAGCGTATATTCCAACTCCGAGATGCTTGCACCAGTCCATAGATGGATCGCTGGTGCTTGTACATTTTGTTAGCACCTTTAGGATTGACAAAACCTTCTGGTTGCATCATATACAAGTCTTCTTTAATAAATCCATTAAAGAATGCAGTTTTTGTTATCCATTTGCCGGATTTCATAAAATGCGGCAATTACTAACATGATTCAGACAGACTTAAGCATCGCTACGGGTGAGAAAGTCTCATCGTAGTCAACTCCTTGAACTTGTCGAAACCCTTTCGCAACAAGTCGAGCTTTGTAAACAGTAACATTACCGTCTGTGTCGGTCTTCCTCTTGAAGATCCATTTATTTTCGATGGCCTGCCGATCATCGAGCAAGTCAACCAAAGTCCATACTTTGTTCTAATACATGGATCCCATCTCAGATTTCATGGCCTTAAGACATTTTGCGGAATCTGGGCTCATCATCGCTTCCTCATAGTTCGTAGGTTCATCATGGTCCAGTAACATGATTTCCAGAACTGGGTTGCCGTACCACTCTGGTGCGGAACGTACTCTGGTTGATCTACGATGTTCAGCAGAAACTTGATCTGAAGTTTCATGATCATCATCATTAACTTTCTCACTGATTGGTGTAGGAATCACTAGAACAATTTTCTGTGATGTACTACTCTCCAATTCAGGAGAAGGTACAATTACCTCATCAAGTTCTACTTTCCTCCCACTCACTTCTTTCGAGAGAAACTCCTTCTCTAGAAAGGATCCACTCTTAGCAACAAAGACCTTGCCTTAGGATCTGTGATAGAAGGTGTACCCAACAGTTTATTTTTGGGTATCCTATGAAGATTTAATTTTCCGATTTGGGTTCGAGCTTATCATGTTGAAACTTTTTCACATAAGCATCGCAGTTCCAAACTTAAAGAAATGACAGCTTAGGTTTCTCGTCAAACCACAGTTCATACGGTGTCATCTCCACGGATTTAGATGGTGCCCTATATAACGTGAATGTAGCTGTCTCTAATGCATAACCCCAAAAGCAATAGTGGTAGATCGGTAAGAGACATCATCGATCACACCATATCTAATAAAGTACGGTTATGACGTTCGGACACACCATTACACTGTGGTGTTCCAGGTGGCGTGAGTAGTGAAACTATTTCACATTGTTTTTATTGAAGGCCAAACTCGCTAACTCAAATATTTTACCTCTACGATCATATCGTAGAAACTCTTATTTTCTTGTTACGATGATTCTCCACTTCACTCTGAAATTCTTTGAACTTTTCAAATGTTTCAGACTTGTGCTTCATTAAGTAGATATACCCATATCTGCTCAAATCATCAGTGAAGGTCAGAAAATAACGATACCTGCCGCGAGCTTCAACACTCATTGGTCCGCATACATCAGTATGTATGATTTCCAATAACTCTGTTGCTCGCTCCACGGTTCCGGAGAACGGAGTTTCAGTCATCTTGCCCATGAGGCATGGTTCGCAACCACCAAGTGATTCATAATCAAGTGATTCCAAAAAGTCCATCACTATGGAGTTTCTTCATGCGCTTTACACCAATATGACCTAAACGGCAGTGCCACAAATAAGTTGCACTATCATTATTAACCTTGCATCTTTTGGCTTCAATATGATGAATATGTGTATCACACGATCGAGATCCAATAAACTATTTTCATTGGGTGTATGACCATAGAAGGTTTTATTCATGTAAACAGAACAACAATTATTCTCTAACTTACATGAATAACCGTATTGCAATAAACATGATCAAATCATATTCATGCTCAACACAAACACCAAATAACACTTATTTAGGTTCAACACTAATCCCGAAAGTATAGGGAGTGTGCGATGATGATCATATCAATCTTGGAACTGCTTCCAATAAACATCGTCACTTCATCCTTTAACTAGTTTCTGTTCATTATGCAACTCCCAATTCGAGTTACTACTCTTTAGCAACTGAACCAGTATCAAATACCGAGGGGTTGCTATGAACTATAGTAAAATACACATCAATAATCTGTATATCAAATATACCTTTGTTCACTTTGCCATCCTTCTTATCCGCCAAGTATCTAGGGCAGTTCCACTTCCGGTGACCATTTTCTTTGCAGTAGAAGCACTTAGTTTCAGGCTTGAGTGTAGCTTTGGGTTTCTTCACGGGAGTGACAACTTGCTTGTCATTCTTCTTGAAGTTCCCCTTCTATCCCTTTGCCCTTTACTTGAAACAAGTGGTCTGGTTAACCATCAACACTTGATGTTCTTTCTTGATTTCTACCTTCGCCGATTTCAGCATCGTGAAGAGCTCGGGAATTACTTTCGTTATCCCTTGCATATTATAGTTCATCACGAAGTTCTACTAACTTGGTGATAGTGTCTAGAGAACTTTGTCACTTACTATCTTATCCGGAAGATTAACTCCCACTTGATTCAAGCAATTGTACTACCCAGACAATATGAGCACATGCTCACTGGTTGAGCTATTCTCCTCCATCTTGTAGGCAAAGTACTGTCAGAGGTCTTATACCTCTCGACACGGGCATGAGTTTGAAATACTAATTTCAACTCTTGGAATATCTTATATGCTCCGTGGCGTTCAAAACGTTTTTGAAGTCCCGGTTCTAAGCCGTAAAGCATGGTGCACTTAAACTATCAAGTAGTCATCATACCGAGCTTCTGTCAAAATGTTCATAACGTCTACATCTGCTCCTGCAATAGGTCTGTCACCTAGCGGTGCATCAAGGACATAATTCTTCTGTGCAGCAATGAGGATAATCCTCAGATCACTGAACAATTCCGCATTATTGCTACTAACATCTTTCAACTTGGTTTTCTCTAGGAACATATAAAAAATAAACGTGGAGCAACATCGCGAGCTATTGATCTACAACATAGATATGCTAATACTACCAGGACAAAGTTCATGATAAATTAAAGTTCAATTAATCATATTACTTAAGAACTCCCACTTAGATAGACATCCCTCCGGTCATCTAAATGATCACGTGATCCAAATCAACTAAACCATGTCCCATCATCACGTGAGATGGAGTAGTTTCAATGGTGAACATCTTATGTTGATCATATCTACTATATGATTCACGCTCGACCTTTCGGTCTCCAGTGTTCCGAGGCCATATCTGCATATGCTAGGATCGTCAAATTTAACCCGAGTATTCTGCGTGTGCAAAACTGGCTTACACCCGTTGTATTTGAACGTAGAGCTTATCACACCCGATCATCACGTGGTGTCTCGGCACGACGAACTTTTGCAATGGTGCATACTCAGGGAGAACACTTATACCTTGAAATTTAGTAAGGGATCATCTTATAATGCTACCGTCGTTCTAAGCAAAATAAGAAGCATAATAAGATAAACATCACATGCAATCAAAATATGTGACATGATATGGCCATCATCATCTTCTGCTTTTGATCTCCATCTCCAAAGCACCGTTATGATCACCTTTGTCACCGGCGCGACACCTTGATCTCCATCGTAGCATCGTTGTCGTCTCGCCAACTATTGCTTCTACGACTATCGCTACCGCTTAGTGATAAAGTAAAGCAATTACATGGCGATTGCATTTCATACAATAAAGCGACAACCATATGGCTCCTGCCAGTTGCCGATAACATTACAAAACATGATCATCTCATACAAAAACCGTATAACTCATCATGTCTTGACAATATCACATCACAACATGCCCTGCAAAAACAACTTAGACGTCCTCTACTTTGTTGTTGCAAGTTTTACGTGGCTGCTACGGGCTTAGCAAGAACCGTTCTTACCTCCGCATACAAAAACACAACGATGTTTCGTCAAGTATGTGCTGTTTTAACCTTCACAAGGACCGGGCGTAGCCACACTTGATTCAGCTAAAGTGAGAGAGACAGACACCCGCCAGTCACCTTTAAGCAACGAGTGCTCGTAACGATGAAACCAGTCTCGCGTAAGCGTACGCGTAATGTCGGTCCGGGCCGCTTCATCTCACAATACCGCCGAAGCAAAGTATGACATGCTGGTAAGCAGTATGACTAGTATCGCTCACAACTCATTGTGTTCTACTCGTGCATATCATCTACGCATAAACCTGGCTCTGATACCACTGTTGGGGAACGTAGTGTTTTGAAATTTTCCTACGATCACGCAAGATCTATCTACCAGATGCATAGCAACGAGAGGGAAGAGTGTGTCTACGTACCCTCGTAGACCGGAAGCGGAAACGTCAAGTGACGCGGTTGATGTAGTCGAACTTCTTCGCGATCCAACCGATCAAGTACCGAACGTACGGCACCTCCGCGTTCAGCACACGTTCACCTTGATGACGTCCCACGAGCTCTTGATCCAGCTGAGCTTCACGGGAGAGTTTCGTCAGCACGACGGCGTGGTGACGGATAGGATGTATCTAACGGCGTAGGGCTTCGCCTAAGCACTGCGACGGTATGACCGAGGTGTGTTTCTGTGGAGGGGGGCACCGCACACGGCTATAACAATTCAACTTGTGTGTCTTTGGGTGCCCCCCTGCCCCCGTATATAAAGGAGCAAGGGGGGAGGCCGGCCGGCCCTCCTATGGTGCGGCTAGGGTGCAATCCTACTAGGAATAGGATTGCAATCCTATTCCTAGTAGGAACTACCAAAGATGAAAGAGAGGGAAAGGAAAAGAGGGAGAGGTGGCGCCCCCCCAATCCTAGTCCAACTAGGATCCCTAGGTGGGGCGCCGGCCAGCCTCTATGGGCTGCCTCTCTCCTTTCCTTAAGGCCCAGTATGGACCATCCCCCCTCGTAGGGGGTTCCGGTAACCCCCTCCGGCAATCCCGTTAAATCCGAAACTTTTTCGGAACACTTCCGGTGTCCGAATATAGTCATCCAATATATCAATCTTTATGTCTCGGACATTCCGAGACTCCTCGTCATGTCCGTGATCTCATCCGGGACTCCGAACTACCTTCGGTACATCAAAACTCATAAACTCATAATACCAATCGTCATCAAACGTTAAGCGTGCGGACCCTACGGGTTCGAGAACTATGTAGACATGACCGAGACTCATCTCTGGTCAATAACCAATAGCGGAACCTGGATGTTCATATTGGCTCCTACATATTCTACAAAGATCTTTTATCGGTCAAAACCGCATAACAACATACGTTGTTCCTTTTGTCAATGGTATGTTACTTGCCCGAGATTCGATCGTCGGTATCTCCATACCTAGTTCAATCTCGTTACCGGCAAGTCTTTTTACTCGTTCCGTAACACATCATCTCGTGACTAACTCATTAGTCTTTTGCTTGCAAGGCTTATTGTGATGTGCGTTACCGAGAGGGCCCAGAGATACCTCTCCGACACTCGGAGTGACAAATCCTAATCTTGATCTATGCCAACACCACGAATACTTTCAGATACACCTGTAGAGCATCTTTATAATCACCCAGTTACGTTGTGACGTTTAATAGCACACAAGGTGTTCCTACGGTATTCGGGAGTTGCATAATCTCATAGTCATAGGAACATGTATAAGTCATGAAAAAAGCAATAGCAGTAAAACTAAACGATCATAGTGCTATGCTAACGGATGGGTCTTGTCCATCACATCATTCTCCTAATGATGTTATCCCGTTGATCAAATAACAACTCATGTCTATGGTTAGGAAACATAACCATCTTTGATCAATGAGCTAGTCTAGTAGAGGCATACTAGGGACATACTGTTTTGTCTATGTATCCACACATGTACTATGTTTCCGGTTAATACAATTCTAGCATGAATAATAAACATTTATCATGATATAAGGAAATATAAATAACAACTTTATTATTGCCTCTAGGGCATATTTCCTTCAGGCGCGCCCCCCCTGGCCGCGCCGGGGGGCGCCTGGGCCCCCCGGGCCTCCGCTGATGCCCCCCTTTGGCATATATTTCTATCGTGTCCCGAAACCCTCGAGACGGGAACCCTTTTTCGCGATCTCATCTCTGTTCGGCCGCCGCCGCGCTTCCAAAATCGGGAGCACCAGGAGAACTCTTCCCGGCACCCTGCCGGAGGGGAGAATCACCACCGGGAGCCTCTCCACCACCATGGACGCCTCCCGGATGAGTTGTGAGTAGTCTCCATTGGACCATGGGTCCATGACCAGTAGCTATGTGATGTTCCCCTCCCGTTCTTGTGCTTCACTAATTCGACCTCGTGAGCTGCCCTACAAGATCGAGGCACATATGTAATCCTTATGCTGTTGCTATGATGAGTTTGTTGGGATCCGATGGATTGTGAGATTATGTTCAGATTGTGTTTGAGTAATATATTTGATCTACCTCTTTTCTATTTATGTTCGTAAGTAATTCTTGCAAGTTCTCCGTTGTTGTTTATTGCTTTGGCCAAGTAGTAGGTAGTGACTCCAAGAGGGAACGTTATGCTTGATTGTGGGTTCATGCCCCTCGATGACTAGCTTGAGTGACAGAAACATGAGTCTAGGGGATGTGCTGTTGCCACAAGGGGGAAAACAACGGTGCTTGTGCCCGCGGGTGCAAGGATTGTTTACTTTACGCAAAGTTCTTTTAATGCAGTTGTCTGTTGCTTTGAGTTTACACTATGGGTGGGATGTTCTGGATAGATATCTCAAGGTGGATGATTAGTAGTAGATATTGATGGATTTCGGTCTACTTACCTTGGCGTACCGCCCATGCTTTGAAACTCTACCTTTCTTGCAATATAATTAGCATTGGTTTGCGCACATAATTCTGTCAATTGCCCAGCTGTAATTCGTTTACCTCACATAGCTGTTTTATCGTCTTTCGGGAGAGAGACATCACTAGTGAACATCATGGGACCCCGGTCCATATTACCATCACTGATCACATCCACTATTTACTTTCTGTTTTACTTACTATTGCAGCATTACCTATCACTATTATCACTTGCGTTTGATCCTTTGTAAACTACAAGGCCGGAGGGATTGACAACCTCTCTGTACTCGTTGGGAGCAAAGTTATTTGTATCTGTGTGCAGGTCCACGTTGATTGCTAATATCTGGCGCCGTTAGCAGTTGACACCTTCTTGTTGAAACTGGGAGTCTCAGGGAAATCGATCCTTGGTATCTTTGCCAAGGGAACACTTCCGCTACACTGCATGTCAAACCTTCCACTTGGGGTAACCAACGAGGGGCGAGAAGCCATTAGCGTGGGAGTAGACGCGGTCGCCAACGGCATCTGGTTCAAGATGAGTCCCGGCTCGGCCAGATACCATGCCTTGAGCTGCTCGTCCATCGTCGACATGTCCACCCCCTTCAAGAACGCCAGGTCGGCGTTCCTCTTATTAGTGGCGACGTTGGTCCAGAGTAGCTCGAGCTCCACGTCTTGCTTCATCATCAATGTCGACCAATGCGCATCGGATTTCTTCTCCCTCTTGGCGGCATTGCTCTGTGGTTCGGCGATGCACTGCTCGATCGACGATTGCAGCCGCTCTGCAGCCGGTGCGGCGTCCTTCGCCGTCTTGGCCCTTTCGTTGCCATCAGGGCGCCCATCCGCCGCTCCAGGGGTTGGTGTGTCCGGATTGTACGTCTCCTTGGCCTTTGCGAGGGTACGCCGGACCTCCGTCCACTTCTCGAACTTCTTGATCCAGGGGAACACGTGGAGGTACTTCAACTCTTGGACGCCATTGTCCTGGCGGTACATGGTGAAAATCTGAACCTTCTGCGGTGGAATAACAAGGGTCGGCGAGGCGCGAAGCGAAACAAGGCGAAAAACAGCGGACGGGCATACCCGACCCTCAATGTTGGCGTCGCTTTCCGGGCGAGCCGCGATCTCCTCGACGATCCCATGCCATTTGTTGCATGTCGTTTGGATGAGCGCCCAGTGGTTCGCCATGGCCTTTGAATCCATGTTTGAAAGCACAAGTGCTCCCCGAGTGATTTTGGTAATTAATGTCAACATATCTTTGTTGGACTAATACCTTTACCTAGTGTATTTCAGATGAGTTAAACATTGGAGTGGCATGGACAAGAGGATTTGGAAGCACTTCAAAATGCTAAGGATAAAGATTGGCAAAATCTCAAGACTCTTTATTTTCATTTTAGTGATCCAAGATCACATTGAGTCTATATAGGAAAGCCAATACTATTAAAAGGGGATGAGGTGTTGCTTAATGGTCCACTTGCTCAACTTATTAGTGATATTGCTCCAAAACCCTCAGCCACTTTCTCAAATTCCACATATGTGCAAAAACCTAAGTCAAACTCGGGCCCACAAGTTTGATCAATCCGGTGCTACCGACTTCATTTGACATAGCCACTGCCAGAGACCCTAGACAATTCGGTCACACCGATTTGGATCTCGGTCTCACCGAGATGGCCCTGCAAACTCTCCATATCCCTTCGTAAAATATTGGTCTCACTGAAAAGAGTAATCTGTCCCACCGAGTTTGCTTGACCAACTCTCTGTTTGATCTTTAGCTGAAATCGGTCCCACCGAGTTCATGCAATCGGTCTCGCTGAGATAAGGTTTGTCCTAGCCCTAGCACATCGGTCACACCGAGTTGATCACATCGGTCCCACCAAGATTCCTAACGTTCACATTTTGAACTGGTTCGGTCGGACCGAGTTGGGTCAAATGTGTGTAACGGTTGGTGATACGTCCAAAACGTATCTATAATTTCTCCTTGCTCCATGCCTCTTTTGTGTGATATTGCTATGATATTTATGCACTTCCATACACTTTTGATCATATTTGTACTAACCTATTAACTCAGTGCACCCCAGTGCCAGTTTCTGTTTTTTTGCTATTTTTGTATTTCAGGTTTTCTTATTACGTAAACTGCCAGAAAAATTCCGGGAAAAATATATAAAAAATCAGCGTTCCGGAAGATTCCATGCGGCCAAAGTAGGGCCAGAGGGGGGCCACCAGGGCTCCAGGCGCCCTGGGGGCGCGTCCCCCCTCCTGGCCGCGCCGGGGGGGGGGTGCCTGGGCCCCCCAGGCCTCCGCTGATGCCCCCCTTTGGCATATATTTACACCGCGTCCCGAAACCCTCGAGGACGAAACCCTTTTTCGCGATCTCATCTCTGTTCCGCCGCCGCCGCGCTTCCAAGATTGGGAGCACCAGGAGAACTCTTCCCGGCACCCTGCCGGAGGGGAGGATCACCACCGGGAGCTTCTCCACCACCATGGACGCCTCCCGGATGAGTTGTGAGTAGTCTCCCTTGGACCATGGGTCCATGACCAGTAGCTATGTGATGTTCTCCTCCCCTCTTTGTTCTTCACCGATTAGACCTCGTGAGCTGCCCTACATGATCGAGGCACATATGTAATCCTTATGCTGTTGCTATGATGAGTTTGCTGGGATCCGATGGATTATGAGATTATGTTCAGATTGTGTGTGAGTAATATATTTGATTTACCTCTTTTATATTTATGTTCTTGAGTAATTCTTGCATGTTCTCCGTTGCTGTTTATTGCTTTGGCCAAGTAGTAGGTAGTAACTCCAAGAGGGAACGTTATGCTTGATTGTGGGTTCATGCCCCGCGATGACTAGCTTGAGTGACAGAAACATGAGTCTAGGGGATGTGCTGTTGCCACAAGGGGGAAAACAACGGTGCTTGTACTCGCGGGTGCAAGGATTGTTTACTTTACGCAAAGTTCTTTTAATGCAGTTGTTTGTTGCTTTGAGTTTACACTATGGGTGGGACTCGCAACTTAATACCAGCGAGATGTTCTGGATAGATATCTCAAGGTGGATGATTAGTAGTAGATGCAGATGGATTTCGGTCTATTTACCTTGGCGTACCGCCCATGCTTTTGAGCCTCTACCTTTCTTTGTAGCATAGTTAGCATTGGTTTGCGCACATAATCCTGTCAATTGCCCCGCTGTAATTTGTTTACCTCGCTTAGCTGTTTTATTGTCTTTTGGGAGAGAGACATCACTAGTGAACATCATGGGACCCCGGTCCATATTACCATCACTGATCACATCCACTATTTACTTTCAGTTCTTACTTACTAGTTGCAGTTATACCTATCACTATTATCTCTTGCGTTTGATCCTTTGTAAACGACAAGGCCGGAGGGATTGACAACCTCTCTGTACTCGTTGGGAGCAATGTTATTTGTATCTGTGTGCAGCTCCGGTTGATCGCTAGTTGCGCCGCTAGCAGTTGACACCTTCTTGTTGAACCTTGGAGTCTGAGGGGAATTCGATCCTTGGTATCTTTGCCAAGGGAAAACTACCGCTACACTACATCTCAAACCTTCCACTTGGGGTAACCAACGAGGGGCGAGAAGCCATCAGTTGGATTTCGTGTGGAGGCTATATATAGCCCTCCACCCCATATCCATCTGTGAGAGAGCCATCAGAACGTGCCTATATTCCCACTACTCATTCTCTGAGAGAGAACCACCTACTCATGTGTTGAGATCAAGACATTCCAATCCAACCACAAGAATTTTGATCTCTAGCCTTCCCCAAGTTCCTTTCCACTCAAATCAACTTTCCACCATGGCCAAATCAATGAGAGAGAGTTGAGTGTTGGGGAGACTATCATTGGAAGCACAAGAGCAAGGAGTTCATCATCAACACACCAACTATTACCTTTTAAAGAGTGGTATCTCCTAGATTGGTTAGGTGTCACTTGGGAGCCTCCGACAAAGATTGTGGAGTTAAACAAAGAAGTTTGTAAGTGCAAGAAGATCGGCTACTTCGTGAAGATCTACCCGAGTGATGCAAGTCCTTCGTGGGCGCTGGCCATGGTGGGATAGACAAGGTTGCTTCTTCATGGACCATTCATGGGTGGAGCCCTCCGTGAACTCGCGCATCCGTTACCCTTCGTGGGTTGAAGTATCCATCAACGTGGATATACGATAGCACCACCTATCGAAATCACGCCAAAAATTTCCGTGTCTCGAATTGCGTTTGCATACTCCTATCCCATCCCTTTACTTTCTTGCAATTAGCATGATTTATTTTTCCGCTACTCATACTCTTGCCATGCTTTCTTGAAATGTATTGTGAATGCTTAATCTTGTGCTAAAACTCCACCTCAACTTAAAGAAATTAAAAACTGCTACTTTTGCTTGTTGAGGGTCTAATCACCCCCCCTCTAGACACCTCTTCTCGATACTTTCACTTGGTATCAGATCATTGGTCTCCATTGCTTTGGTTTAATGACCATTGGTGGAAGATGAATGGGTCTACAATTGAGAGTATTAGACGTAGAGTGCCTATGCTTGATGGACAGTTCTATAGTGCTTGCAAAAATGAGATGCTTGAGATTTTCAATGAATGTAATTTGAGAAAGTATATTACTAGCCCATGTGTGCCTCCTATTGATCCCTTGCATCCTACCCCTGACGAGTATCTTGATATGACCGGCAATCTTAGAACTACAAATCTTATCATAAGAGATTGCCTAGAAATTTGTTTGCTTGCTTGACTTTGTTTGAATGTGCTTATACTATATGGAGATATCTTGAGGGACGCTTTCCAAAATATTCCTTGAAAAATCTAGATGAGATTCTTCAAAATTTCATAGCTTTTCATAAAATGAAACCCAGTGATCCGAAATTTGATGATTGTCTATTTGAGCTTCGTGACCTTATGTGTGCCAAAGGATATGTTGGACTAGTAGCATCATCTCACAAGTCATTCGAATTCATAAAGATGCACATTGTCATAAATCTAATGAATCAGTCTCTCTAGGTGATGATCATTGACAATATGATGCTGAACATAGATAATATGATGGGGATGATGATAGTGACTTTGACCTTGATGAGTCAATGAGACACTTTGGTCTTATGGCTAATCTTCGTGGCCACATGTCCAGAGGAAAGGAATGGGTTCTCGATAGTGGATGTGCTGACCATATGACCGGAGATAGAGATATGTTCCATGAATTTCTTAAAAATGATGGTCTCTGTACGTAAGTCACTTTTGGTGACAACTCTAAGGGTAAGGTAGTTGGCCTTGGTAAGGTGGCCATCTCCCATGATAGCTCTATCCAAAATGTCCTCCTCATTGAATCCCTTGGTTATAATATGCTTTCAGTATCTAGACTAGCTGACTTTGGTTTCAATGTCTTATTTACTGAAGTAGACTGCCATGTGTTTTGCGGATATAATCATAAAATGATCTTTATCGGTATTCGTAGAGGTGACCTATACATTGTTGATTTCACTAAGAAATCCCAACCTCGTACTTTCTTAATTGCTAAATCTTATAAAGGTTGGTTGTGGCATAGAAGGTTAGGTCACATGGGCATGTGAAATCTTGATAAGCTTATTAAAGGTGGTCATATCCTTGGTGTTAAAGATCTTATATTTGACAAGGATAGACTTTGCAGCGCTTGTCAAGCAGGAAAAGAAGTTGGAGGATTTCATCCCGTCAAGAACATCATGACCACGAGAAGACCACTTGAGCTACTTCACATGGATCTTTTCGGTCCCAATGCTTACAAGAGTCTCGGTGGTAACTCGTTCGGATTGGTCATTGTTGATGATTTTTTCAGATTTATGTGGGTGTTCTTTCTTGATGATAAATCACAGATCCAAAAGATCTTCAAGAACTTCGCTAGGAAGGCCCATAATCAATTTTAAGTGAAGATCAAAATGGTTCGGAGCGACAATGGAACGGAGTTCAAGAACGCCAATGTGGATACTTTTCTTGACGAAGAAGGGATCTCACATGAGTTCTCGGCTACGTACACACCTCAACGAAATGGAGTTGATGAGAGGAAGAACCAGACGTTGATGGAGATGGCGAGAACGATGCTTGATGAATACAAGACGCCAAGACACTTTTGGGCGGAAGCGGTTGACATAGCTTGCCATGCTACAAACCGACTATATCTTCACAAGGTTCTCGGCAAGACGTCATACGAGCTTCTCACCGGTAACAAACCCCAAGTGGATACATTCGAGTATTTGGCTCAAAGTGTTACATTCTTGACAAGCATCATCGTTCAAAATTTGCTTCTAAATCTCATGAAGGTTTTCTACTCGGTTATGCCTCAAACTCTCGTACTTGTCGTGTCTACAACAGTTTCACCTGAAAGGTTGAAGAGATGGTAGATGTGAAGTTTGATGAATCTAATGGCTCGCAAGTAGAGAAATTGCCAATTGATGTAGGAGAAAAAGACCCTTCGGAAGCAATCCAAGACTTGTCTATTGACAAGATTCGTCCAACGGAGGTGAAGGAGAGTACTTCATCCATTCAAGTGGAAGCCTCGACTTCACACCAAGGTGAACCACAAGTTGACTTGGAGGCATCCACAAGTGGAACACGTCAAGACGAAGGAAACGAGGAAGTACAACAAGATGAACCTCATCGACCTCCTTCTCCACCTCCAAAAGAGGACAACAACACCAACTACAATGAAGAAGGACAAGAAGAAGATAACAATGAGGAGGATGTTCCACCCCAACCCAAACAAAAGCTCTCACGAGTTAGAGCGAGAATTGTGAGAGATCATCCCGTAGAACAAATCTACAATAACATTCAAACCGGGAGAATCACTCGTTTTAAATCTCGTTTAGCTAACTTTTGTGAGTATTATTCATTCATTTCTAATGTTGTATCTATGAAGGTTGAAGATGCTCTTGATGATCCGGATTGGGTGAATGCTATGCATGAGTAACTACAAAACTTTGGGAGAAACCAAGTAGGACATTGGTTGAGAAGCCCGATGACAAGCACAATGTCATAGGAACCAAATGGGTGTTTCGGAATAAGAAAGATGAAGATTGACAATTTGTACGCAATAAGGCCCATCTCGTCGCCCAAGGCTACACTCAAGTCGAAGGTATGGCTTACGATGAGACTTATGCCCCCGTTGCTAGACTTGAATACATACGCATCTTACTTGCTTATGCTAGTCACCACGACGACGCTTTATATCAAATGGACATTAAAAGTGTTTTTCTTAATGGTGAAATTGAGGAGGAAGTTTATGTTAAACAACCTCCCGGCTTTTTTAATCCCAAGAAACCTAATCATGTTTACAAACTTCACAAAGCACTTTATGAACTTAAACAAGCTACTAGAGCATGGTATAAATGCTTGACCAAGTTTCTTATTGAAAAGGGCTTTGAAATTGGGAAAATTGATTCCACACTTTTTACTAAAATGGTTAATAATGAATTATTTGTGTGCCAAATTTATGTGGATGATATCATATTTGGTTCTACTAACCCCCATTTTAGTGAAAAGTTTGGAAGGCTAATGTCGGAGAAGTTTGAGATGTCTATGAGGAGTGAACTCAAATTCTTTCTTGGTTTGAAAATCAAGCAAGCTAAATAAGATACCTTTGTTTCTTTCTTGGACTCGCGCAGTTGTTACCCTTCCTGGGTTGAAGTCTCCACCAACGTGTATGTACGATAGCACCACCTATCGGATCCAGGCCAAAAATCTACGTGTCTCCAATTGCGTTTGCACACTCCAATCCTGTCCCTTTACTTTCTCGCAATTAGCATGCTTTATTTTTCCGCTGCTCATACTCTTGCCAATGTTGCTTGAAATGTATTGTGAATGCTTATACTTGTGCTACAACTCAACCTCAACTTGATGAAATTAAAAATTGCTACTTTTGCTTGTTCAGGGTCTAATCACCCCATAGACATATCTTCTCGATCCTTTCAACATAGCATGTGGATGGTGGTGAAGTAGGGGTCGACAAGCTTTCACTCATCGAACGCCGATTTGATGCGCATCCAGTACATCTTGGCGTTCTGGTTGGCGCCGGTCACTGGGTAGATGCTGACGGTCTTCCATGCTTCGGCGAGGCACTCGTCTTCTTTGGATGCCCACTTGACGCGCGGCTCGCCGGTCCTTGCCCCAGCCTTCTTCTTCTTCCCATTCCTCGCCGGCGCTGGCTCCATGTCCTCCTCCTCCTCGGTGTCGTCGAGCTCTTCGTCCATGTCGGCGGTTGGGTCCATTGGTTCGTCTTGCGTGTGGAACTCGGGAAAGGACGCAGCGGCGACCAAGCAACTCATGACGATCTCCTCCATGTCGGCTTCCGTCGCGTCGGGGTGGCCAAAATGCGCCACTGACGCTTGTTAGAAGGGTAGAGAGCACCGGTGTAGAGGCGGCGTCGGCGAGCCTGTGTACGCCGACGGCGAGTAGTTTTAGGGACGGGTACTGGACGCCAGCGAACGCGAGCGAGGGAGTGCACTGATCGGGGTTCATACCAGAGGGGGAGGCGCATTGGCCATGTGGAAATGTGATGCTGGTGTTGAATCCACCATGCGCATCACCGTCAACGTAGCCTGGCGAGGAAACATACCCCCAGGGCGACGGAGACGATGCGACGCTCTGTTGGCTCCACGCCGCCTGCGGGACGTGGCCACCTGGCGTATTCATCACACGCACGCGAGACGCTTCTACATCTCCCGCCGCCGCCGCATTATTAGCCACCGCGGCTGTGTCCCGAGCCTTCTTGGCATTGAGCCTGTTCCGTCGGTAAGTGGTGATGGCCTCCCAGCGCTGATCCTCCGCCCTCCAACTTCCTCTGCTTCGGCTGGCTTGCGTCGCCGGCGGCACCAACACACGGTGCGGAGTACTTCTTCGGCGGCATGGTGGATGCTGGATGGCGGGGGAGCAGAAGGGGAATGGCGCGAGAAAGGGGGAAGAATGGGGAAATGGATGGAAAGCCATGGGAACAACGGGAAATGTCATTTCTATCACTGACAGAGCGGACCTATGCGCCTTTTCGCTTCAGTCTCCGCCCCCAAGCGCCCCCCGCGAGGCTGGGCTCTGCTCGGGGTCACCAGATTTTATTTCGGCCCAAACCGGCGATAAACAAGGGCCTAGGGCGCGACTAGGCCAATTTTTCGCCGCCGGCGCTAAAAATAGCGCCCTGGGGGCATGTTGGGGGGGGGGGGGCGAGTGCAGATGCACTTAGACATGCAGTCTCTAAGATGAAACATTGACAATTATTTTGTATGCGCTTAAATATTGCTAAAAGGTGATGGGCTACGTAATCGTATTATGATGAAATAGTACCTCACCAACATTTTGGCCAGGACTTCATTCGCATGAGTGCCACCAGGCTCCCCCCCCA
>LR738712.1:729723988-729978223 GCA_902687465.1 Secale cereale | reverse complement strand
GCGGACCTATGCGCCTTTTCGCTTCAGTCTCCGCCCCCAAGCGCCCCCCGCGAGGCTGGGCTCTGCTCGGGGTCACCAGATTTTATTTCGGCCCAAACCGGCGATAAACAAGGGCCTAGGGCGCGACTAGGCCAATTTTTCGCCGCCGGCGCTAAAAATAGCGCCCTGGGGGCATGTTGGGGGGGGGGGGGGCGAGTGCAGATGCACTTAGACATGCAGTCTCTAAGATGAAACATTGACAATTATTTTGTATGCGCTTAAATATTGCTAAAAGGTGATGGGCTACGTAATCGTATTATGATGAAATAGTACCTCACCAACATTTTGGCCAGGACTTCATTCGCATGAGTGCCACCAGGCTCCCCCCCCACTCGTCTAGAACATCGGTGCCTGCTACCTCTTGAGCTTGCGTTGTTTTCCCTTGAAGAGGAAATGGTGATGCAACACAGTAGCATAAGTATTTCCCTCAGTTTTTGAGAACCAAGGTATCAATCTAGTTGGAGACCACAAGTGAGTCCCTCGTACCTACATAAACAAATAAGAACCTTGCAACCAACGAGATAAATGGTTGTCAATCTCTTCACGGCCACTTGCAAAGTGAGATCTCATAAAGATGATAAGATAATATTTTTTGGTATTTTTGGTATAGATTGAAAGTGAAGATTGCAAAATAAAACAACGGCAACAGAAATTGGCAAGTTGGCGGGAAACTAATATGATGGAAGATAGACCCGGGGGCCATAGGTTTCACTAGTGACTTCTCTCATGATAGCAGATTTCTACGGTGGGTGAACAAATTACTGTCGAGCAATTGATAGAAAAGCGCATAGTTATGAGAATATATAGGTATGATCATTGTATATAGGCATCACGTCCATGACAAGTAGACCGAAAGGATTCTGCATCTACTACTATTACTCCACACATCGGCCACTATCCAGCATGCATCTAGAGTATTAAATTCATAAGTACAGAGTAACGCCTTAAGGAAGATGACATGATGTAGAGGGATAAACTCATGCAATATGATGTAAACCCTATCTTTTTATCCTCGATGGTAACAATAACATACTGGGAAAGGACACCGCAAGATCGAACCCAAACCCAAACACTTCTCCCATTGCAAGAACTACCAATCTAGTCAAACCAAACTGATAATTCGAAGAGACTTTCAAAGATATTTAAATCATGCATAAAAGATTTCAGATAAGAACCTTGATCATAAACCCACAATTCATCGGATCTCGACAAACACACCAAAAAAAGAATTAAATCGAATAGATCTTCAAGGAGATCGAGGAGAACTTTGTATTGAGATCCAAAAAGAGAGAAGAAGCCATCTAGCTAATAACTATGGACCTGAAGGTCTGTGGTAAACTACTCAAAACTCATCGGAGAGGCTATGGTGTTGATGTAGAAGCCCTCCGTGATCGATGCCCCCTCCGGTGGAGCTCTGAAACATGCCCCAGGATGGGATCTCATGGGTACAGAAGGTTGCGGCGGTGGAATTAGGGTTTCGTGGTGCTCCCTGATGTTTTCAGGGTACGTAGGTATATATAGGAGGAAGAGGCACGGCAGGGGAGCCACGAGGGGCCCATGAGTAGACCTGGCCAAATCTCGGGCCGGGCCGGGCTTCCGGCCGGGCCTACCAAAGCCCGGTGCAAAAAACCTAGGCCCGATCCCGGCCCGGCCCGGCCGTCGGGCCTCAAAATCGGGCCCGAGCCTGGCCCATCACGCTAAAAGCCCGACGGGCCTCGGGCCTTGGGCCAGGCCCCTTCACTAATCTGCAAAAATGACGGGCCCTAGCCCGGCCACCGGGCTTGAAATCTAGGCCCGAGCCCTACCCGTGGACAAGGTCGGGCCGGGCCGGGTCGGGCTTTTTCGTGCCGGGCTGGGTCGGGCCGACCGGGTCGGGCTGCCCATGGCCAGGTCTACCCATGAGGGTGGGGGGCGCGCCCCCTGCCCTCGTGTCCGCCTCGTTCCTTCCCTGGCATGTACTCCAAGTCTTCTGAGTTGTATTTGTTCCAAAAATGACTCTCCCGAAGGTTTCATTCCGTTTGGACCCCGTTTGATATTCCTTTTGTGCGAAACACTGAAATAGGCAAAAACCAGCAATTTGCACTGGGCCTTGGGTTAGTAGGTTAGTCCCAAAAATAATATAAAAGTGTATAATAAAGCCCATTAAACATCCAAGACAGATAATATAATAGCATGGAACAATAAAAGATTTCGGACAGTTGTATTGCTACTCCCTATCACCGATGGTTTTGAGTCGTGTGTGAAGGACCCCCTATCACACACACTAGCAAGGCGATGGATTAAAATGTCATCACGGAAAGGGGTTAGAAACTGTTTGTATAGCAGCTCACTGTATCAGTGACACCCCAACTTGAAGGCGAAGTCATTTAGAATTTCTTTTAGCATCATCAATTATGTCAAACACCATACCAACACAGGGCGGCAGTGATACGTCTCCAACGTATCTATAATTTTTGATTGTTCCATGCTATTATATTATCCATCTTGGGTGTTTTATATGCATTTATATGCTATTTTATATGATTTATGGGACTAACCTATCAACCTAGAGCCCAATGCCAGTTTCTGTTTTTTCCTTGTTTTTTAGTTTTACAAGAAAGGAATACCAAACGGAGTCCAATTGACGTGCCAATTTTTTATGATTTTTTAGGGACCAAAAGAAGTCTCTGGAGTAAAAGAGTTGGGCCACAAGAGTCCCGACCGTCCACGATGGTGGAGCGCGCACCCTACCCCCCTAGGTGCGACCCCCTATCTCGTGGACGACTAGGAGACCCCCCCACCCGACGTGAGACCGACGCCAAAAATTCCTATAAATATAGAAATCCCCCAAAAGAAACCTAGATCGGGAGTTCCGCCGCCGCACGCCGTTGTATCCACCAAAAACCAATCGGGACCCTGTTCCGGCACCCTGACGGAGGGGGGATCCATCACCGGTGGCCATCTTCATCATCCCGGCGCTCTCCATGTCGAGGAGGGAGTAGTTCACTCTCGGGGCTGAGGGTATGTACCAGTAGCTATGTTTTTTATCTCTCTCTCTCTCTCTCTCTCGTGATGTACCACAAGCTTTGTCATTATAGTTGGATCTTATGATGTTTCTCCCCCTCTACTCTCTTATAATGGATTGAGTTTCCCATTTGAAATTATCTTATCGGATTAAGTCTTTAAGGATTTCAGAACACTTGATGTATGTCTTGCATGTGCTTATCTGTGGTGACAATGGGATATTCGCGTGATCTATTTGATGTATGTTTTGGTTATCAACTTGATGGTTCTGTGACCTTGTGAACTTATGTATAGCGGTTGGCACACCGTCTTAACTCTCCGGTATACACTTTGGGGCACTTTTTGAAGTTCTATGTGTTGGTTTGAATAGATGAATCAGCGATTGTGTGATGCATATCGTATAATCATGCCCACAGATACTTGAGGTGACAATGGAGTATCTAGGTGAAATTAGGGTTTTGGTTGATGTGTGTCTTATGGTGTTATTCTAGTACGAACTCTAGGATAGATCAAATGGAAAGAATAGCTTCGTGTTATTTTACTACAGACTCTTGAATAGATCAATCGGAAAGAATAACTTTGAGGTGGTTTCGTGCCCTACAACAATCTCTTCGTTTGTTCTCCGCTATTAGTGACTTTGGAGTGACTCTTTGTTGCATGTTGAGGCATAGATATATGATCCAGTTTTGTTATTATTGTTGAGAGAGCTTGCACTAGTGAAAGTATGAACCCTAGGCCTTGCTGTTTTTTGTATTTTCAGATTACAAAAACATATATCTACCATCCATATTGGACCTGTATCACCATCTCTTCGCCGAACTAGTGCACCTAGACAATTTACCATTGTATTGGGTGTGTTGGAAATACAAGAGACTCTTTGTTATTTAGTTGCAGGGTGTTTTGAGAGAGACCATCTTCATCCTATGCCTCCCACGGATTGATAAACCTTAGGTCATCCACTTGATGGAAATTTGCTACTCTCCTACAAACCTCCGCACTTGGAGGCCCAACAACGTCTACAAGAAGAAGATTGCGTAGTAGACATCAAACTCTTTTCTGGCGCAGTTGCCGGGGAGGTGAGTGCTTGAAGGTATATCTTTAGATCTTGCAATTGAATCTTTTGTTTCTTGTTTTATCACTAGTTTAGTTTATAAAATAAAAATACAAAAAAATGGAATTGAGGTTGCCTCATATGCTTCATCTTTTTAACATCTTTCATGAAAATGATGGAAAGTAAAATTGTGCCCAAGTACTAGAAGAAGAATGCATTAAAATGTCTGGCACTACATCTTTTAATGATGAGCATGATTGCAATGTTGTTAGGATGAACTCTTTGAATATCCATTGTACTAATGATGGTTGCACTAGTCATGATGAAAATGTCTCTTATAAGCATGTCAACATTTGTGGAGTGCATAGAGTTACGTACACACCAAATAGGGAAGATAGATTTTGCAAGAGGCATAAGTATTTAGAAACTAATTGGTTGCAAGAGAGGCTAGATGTTTGTGCTGAAAATTCACAATTTCTTTGCCATCCTTGTGAACTTTGCAATGAACGTGATCACTTAAATCTCCAATGCAATTTGTTTGATGATCGTATCATGTCCAAAAATTGTGATGACTTGATTTCCCTTGCGCATCATAATGAACATAGTTTGCTTGTGGGTTATGAAGAAATGAAACGTATAACCAAGGATATTCCAGAATTTGTCCCTTATAAAGTTCTTGATTTTCATCTAGAGGAAATATATATGTACTGTGCGGTGAATTGCATGGAAAATATTTATATTGCCAATTTCATAAAGACAAGAAAAAAAATAGAAGATGAAGAGAATACTAATCAAAGGGAAGAGATTTCCCAATATCCTCATATTCTTTCTTATGATGAATCAGGTAACGAGGAGGAGCCTTCTATTCAACCAATCTCATTAGTAAGGACCTCCAAAAAGAGGATTAAACCCACACATAATGTGAAGAAGAAAAAGAAAAGATGGAGAAGCAAAAGTAAAAAGGCATCCCTCCCAAATTATGTTGCTACTATTACTCATTGTGATGATGATAATTGCTATAATATTGGTGCTATCCATACTATTAATGATGAGAGTGATTATGCTTATGATATGCAAAGGCCCAAGCTTGGGGATGCTATGTTTGATGAGAATGATATGTTTGAGAATTTATTTGCTGCAATTAATTTTTGTCCCAAGCTTGGGGATGCTATGTTTGATGAAGATAATATCCCCCCCCCCCAGTTTTGATGAGCAAATTTATTCTGATGATAGCATGCCTCCTTTTTATGATGATTATATTGATGAAAGTGGGTTTGGAAGAGTGTAAACTTTAGGAAGTAATGATACCACTATTTTTAAGGGTGTTGAATCATATTGTGATAATTATGAAAGTGGATTTGGAGAGGTCATGACTTTATTTAGGGATGAATCCACTATTTCGAAAGAGGTTTCAATTGACTATGATGAGAACAAAGTTGCTACTTATGATGATTATTGTGATGATACTTATGTTATAAGAAGTAGTGATGATTATTGTCATTATTTTGAATATCCTTTTACTGAACATTACTCTTTTAATGTGGAAACAATTTATAGTATTAAACTTTCATATGATGCTCCATTACTATTCATGAAAATAAATTCGCTTATGTGGAGAGTAATAAAATTTATATGCTTGGGATCATGAAAAGAATACTTTAGGTGATGGTTATATTGTTTAATTAATTCATGATGCTACTGAAAATTATTATAAGGGAGGAATATATTCTTGTAGGAGTTGCAACAATATCAAGTTTCCTCTCTATGTGCTTAAACTCTTGAAGTTATGCTTGCTTTGCCTTCCTATGCTAGATAATTATCGTTCCCATAAGTTGTTTGCTCACAAAATCCCTATGAATAGGAAGTGGGTTAGACTTAAATGTGCTAGTTATATATTCTTCAGACTCTGTTTCTGTTTCAATTCTTATCTTTTATGCGAGCATCATTGAAATCATCATGCCTAGCTAAAAGGCATTAAAGAAAAGCGCTTGTTGGGAGACAACCAAATATTTACCCCTAATGTTTTTTTATGCTCACATGATTAAGCTACTGTAGTAATAATGTTTTATAGATTTTGTTTCAATAAAGTGCCAAGTAGAACCTTTGGGAAGACTTGGGTGAAAGTTAATGTGAACTTGCTGGAAAAAAATAGAAACTTTGCGCTCACGATATTAGCTGCCATTTTTTTTTACATAAGAGTGCTTTTAAGTTGATTGTTTTTGCATAAGATTAATAGAAAAATGACTAAGGAACACCAATTTATTTCAGAATTTTTTGAGGTACAGAAGTATTCGAAAGTTACAGATTACTATAGATTGTTCTGTTTTTGACAAATTCTGTTTTCATTGTGTTGTTTGCTTATTTTGATGAATCTATGAGTAGTATCGGAGGGTATGAACCATAGAGAAGTCGAAATACAGTAGATATTACACCAATATAAATAAATAATGAGTTCATAATAGTACCAAAAAGTGGTGATTTATTTTCTTATACTAACGGAGCTTACGAGTTTTCTGTTGAGTTTTGTGTTGTGAAGTTTTCAAGTTTTGGGTAAAGGTTCGATGGACTATGGAAGAAGGAGTGGAAAGAGCCTAAGCTTGGTGATGCCCAAGGCACCCCAAGGTAATATTCAAGTACAAGCAAAAGCCTAAGCTTGGGGATGCCCCGAAAGGCATCCCCTCTTTCGTCTTCGTCTATCGGTAACTTTGCTTGAGGCTATATTTTTATTCACTACATGATATGTGTTTTGCTTGGAGCATCTTGTATGATTTGAGTCTTTGCGTTTTAGTTTACCACAATCATCCTTGCTATACACACATTTTGGGAGAGACACGCATGAATCAGTATTTATTAGAATACTCTATGTGCTTCACTTATATCTTTTGAGCTAGATTATTTTGCTCTAGTGCTTCACTTATATCTTTTTAGAGAACGGTGGTGGTTTTATTTTATAGAAATTATTGAACTCTCATGCTTCACTTATATTATTTTGATAGTCTTTTAGAACAGCATGGTAATTTGCTTTCGCTATAAAACTAGTCCTAATATGATGGGCATCCAAGATGGGTATAATAGAAACTTTCATATAAAGTGCGTTGAATATTATGAGAAGTTTGATGCTTGATGATTGTTTTGAGATACGAGGAAGGTGATATTAGAGTCATGCTAGTAGAGTAGTTGTGAATTTGAGAAATACTTGTGTTGAGGTTAGCAAGTCCCGTAGCATGCATGTATGGTAACCGCTGTGTAACAAATTTGAAGCATGAGGTGTTTCTTTGATTGTCTTCCTTATGTGTGGAGGTCGGGATCACGCGTGGTTAACTCCTATGAACCCTCCCCCTAGGAGCATGCGTGTAGTGCTTGTTTTGATGACATGTAGATTTTTGCAATAAGTACGTGAGTTGTTTATGACTAATGTTGAGTCCATTGATTATACGCACTCTCACCCTTCCACCGTTGCTAGCCTCTATAGTACCGCGCAACTTTCGCCGGTACCATAAACCCACCATTTACATTCCTCTAAACAGCCACCATACCTACCTATTATGGCATTTCCATAGCCTTTCCGAGATATATTGCCATGCAACTTTCCACCATTCTGTTTATTATGACACACTTCATCATTGTCATATTGCCTTGCATGATCATGTAGTTGACATCGTATTTGTGGCAAAGCCACCCTTCATAATTTTCTCATGCATGTCACTCTTGATTCATTGCACATCCCGGTACACCGCCCGAGGCATTCATATAGAGTCGTATTTTGTTCTAAGTATCGAGTTGTAATTCTTGAGTTGTAAGAAATAGAAGTGTGATGATCATCATTATTAGAGCATTGTCCCGTGTGAGAAATAAAAAAGGAGGGGAAGGCCAAAGAAGCCAATGAAGAAAGGGAGAGGCAAAAGAAGCCAAACAAAAAACAAAACAAAACAAAAAAAAGAGAAAAAGAGATAAGGGACAATGCTACTATACTTTTTGTGCTTCAAAGTAGCACCGTGATCTTCATGATAGAGAGTCTCTTGTTTTGTCACTTTCATATACTAGTGTGAATTTTCGTTATATAACTTGGCTTGTATATTCCAAAGATGGGCTTCCTCAAAAAGCCCTAGGTCTTCATGAGCAAGCAAGTTGGATGCAGACCCACTTAGTTTCTTTTGTTGAGCTTTCATACATTTATAGCTCTAGTGCATCCGTTACATGGCAATCCCTACTCACTCACATTGATATCTATTGATGGGCATCTCCATAGCCCATTAATACGCCTACTTGATGTGAGACCATCTTCCTCTTTTTGTCTTCTCCACAACCACCACTCTATTTCACCTATAGTGATATGCCCATGGCTCACGCTCATGTATTGCGTGAATGTTGAAAAAGTTTGAGAATACTAAAGTATGAAACAATTGCTTGGCTGAAACTAGGGTTGTGCATGATTTGAATATTTTGTGAGACGAAGATGGAGCATAGCCAAACTATATGATTTTGTAGGGATGAACTATCTTTGGCCATGTTATTTTGAGAAGACATGATTACTTTTTTAGTTTGCTCGAAGTGTTATTATTTTTATATCAATATTAAACTTTATCCTGAATCTTTCGGATCTAAACATTCATGCCATAATAAAGAAAATTACATTGATAATTATGTTAGGTAGCATTCCACATAAGAAAAATCTGTTTTTATCATTTACCTACTCGAGGACGAGCATGAATTAAGCTTGGGGATGCTTGATACGTCTCCAATATATATATAATTTTTTATTGTTCCATGCTATTATCTTATCCATCTTGGATGTTTTATATGCATTTATATGCTATTTTATATGATTTTTGGGACTAACCTATTAACCTAGAGCCCAGTGCCAGTTTCTGTTTTTTTTCCATGTTTTTGAGTTTTACATGAAAGGAATACCAAACGGAGTCTAATTGACGTGCCAATTTTAGATGGACCAAAAGAAGCCTCCGGAGTAAAAGAGTTAGGCCAGAGGAGTCCCAAGCCATCCACAAGGGTGGAGGGCACGCACTACCCCCTGGGAGCACCCCCTATCTTGTGGACGAGTCGGAGACCCCCCCCCCCCGACGTGAGACCCACGCTAAAAATTCCTATGAATACAGAAACCCCCGAAAAGAAACCTAGATCGGGAGTTCTGCCGCCGCAAGCCTCTGTAGCCACCAAAAACCATTCAGGACCCTGTTACGGCACCCTGCCGGAAGGGGGATCCATCACCGGTGGCCATCTTCATCATCCCGGCGCTCTCCATGACGAGGAGGGAGTAGTTCATCCTCTTGGCTGAGGGTATGTACCAGTACCTATGTGTTTGATCTCTCGTGTTCTTGATATGGCACGATCTTGATGTACCGCGAGCTTTGTTATTATAGTTGGATCTTATGATGTTTCTCCCCCTCTACTCTCTTGTAATGGATTGAGTTTTCCCTTTGAAGCTATCTTATCGGATTGAGTCTTTAAGGATTTCAGAACACTTGATGTATGTCATGCATGTGCTTATCTGTGGTGACATTGGGATATTCACGTGATCTACTTGATGTATGTTTTGGTTATCAACTTGATGGTTCTGTGACCTTGTGAACTTATGTATAGGGGTTGGCACACGTTTTCGTCTTAACTCTCCGGTATGAACTTTGGGGCACTCTTTGACATTCTTTGTGTTGGTTTGAATAGATGAATCTGAGATTGTGTGATGCATATCGTATAATCATGCCCATGGATACTTGAGGTGACAATGGAGTATCTAGGTGACATTAGAATTTTGGTTGATGTGAGTCTTATGGTGTTATTCTAGTACGAACTCTAGGATAGATCGAATGGAAAGAATAGCTTCATGTTATTTTACTACGGACTCTTTAATAGATCGATCGGAAAGAATAACTTTGAGGTGGTTTCGTGCCCTACAACAATCTCTTCGTTTGTTCTCCGCTATTAGTGACTTTGGAGTGACTCTTTGTTGCATGTTGAGGGATAGTTATATGATCCTGTTATGTTATTATTGTTGAGAGAACTTGCACTAGTGAAAATATGGACCCTAGGCGTTGTTCCGAAGCATTGCAATACCGTTTGTGATCACTTTTATCATTAGTTAGCTTGCTGTTTATATATTTCCAGATTACAAAACCATATATCTACCATCCATATTGCACTTGTATCACCATCTCTTTGCCGAACTAGTGCACCTATACAATTTACCATTGCATTGGGTGTCGGTGTCAAAACAGGCAGGTCTCGGTAGGGGGGGGGGGGGCAAGCTATACGTTTAGAGGATTGATGGTAACATGTGGTTGGGGACACGATGTTTACCCAGGTTCAGACCCTCTAGATCGAGGTAAAACCCTACTTCCTGCTATATTAGTATGGATGAATATGAATACAAGAGTTGATCTTCCTTGAGATCGTATTGGCTAAACCCTAAAGTCTAGCCTATGAGCATATTGTGATGATGATCTCCTCTACAAACTAAACCCTCCGGCTTATATACATGCGAGAGGGGACCTAGGGTTACAAGGGTGAAATGGGCAGGAAGTAATTGATACATCCGGACTCTACACTTTCCTTTCTATGTACATAAGAGTCCTGGCTGAATATAGAGGAGGGTCTTCTTCTTATTTATGCGGCCCCTCAGTGCAGCCCAGCTTCAGTGACCCGGATGACTAAGGACCCCTAAATACAGGACTCCCTCAGTAGCCCCGGACTTGCCTTCAAGGACGAGATTGCATCTGGCTTCATGTCTTCGGTCTTGCAAGGTGAGTCTTCCTAGATGATAGTTCGGCTTCTTTAGACATTATAGTTCGCCGATTCCTCGCCGTCGTCGCCTTGGCTTCCACGTGTCCAACGAATGCGAACCATCTGGGTGACTTTTGAAAATACCCCCTTGACCGTCCTGAGAAGGCGCTTATATAAGAGAATAGATCCCAATTGCTTCTCCATCCCATTCCACGCAGAAGAAACCCTGGTACCTGCAAAAAAATCTTCAAACATGGCCAGTGCCCCGAGCTCTCCCTCGCGCCCTCACAGCCCTCGTGCAGGAGATTGGATAAGTTGTTCTGTATCCCATGCGCATCTGAGGACACTTCAATCGCAAGGATATCTCCCCCTGAGGATCTAGTCCCCGTCCAGTCCGGGTCCTGGCAGAGAGTTTTCCCATCTAGTCCCCGTTCCGCCCCCTACCTTTTAAGAGGCGTGGGGTTCCCCATCCACCCCTTTCTCAGGGGACTCCTGGAGTTCTACGGCCTCCAACTGCACGATCTTACACCAGGGTCAATCCTGCATATTGCGGGTTTTGTCGCTTTATGCGAACTATTCTTGGGCTGCGAGCCTCACTTCGAGCTGTGGAGAAAGTATTTCTACCGTATGCGAGCCTCACCCTCGATCGGAAAAAGGATCCATATTTGATGTTGGGGGCGCTGAAGTATGGCGCATAGCCGGGATAGGCTATCTGCCCGGTACTCCGAAGAAGGCATCCTAAGAGTGGCCTTCGGAGTGGTTTTACATTGAGGATGTCGCTTTGCCGGATCCAGTTTGGAAAGGACTTCCTAAGTATTCCAGTGCTCTGCCAAAGAAGCTTTTCAACTGGCGTCCCAGCGGTACCTCGGAAGAAGAGAGAGCGGAGGTTAGCAACTGGCCGGCAAGATTAAATTGCTCTCCAGTTCGGGATCTATTATATAATTAAGACACAAGACAAACAAGCCATCACATTGATCCACACATATTAAATTATACCAACCGTTAATTCAAGAAATTAAGGGCTGAGATTTAAAGATATAAACGTTATGTACAAATAATATTATTCGGTGCAAATAGTCCAATATGTCACGTCTAACTAGATAGATGTCTGCCCGAAAAAAAAAGATAGATGTTTGGACCATATGTCACGTCTAAACAGATACATGTTTGCCGGAAAAAGAAAATAGATGTTTGAACCAAAGGCAACCACGACTGACAGGAAAAAAGATACTCCCTCCGTAAACTAATATAAGAGCGTTTAGATTACTATAGTGATCTAAACGCTTTTATATTAGTTTACGGAGGGAGTAGGAAACAGGCCGGTTAGCACACGGTCAGACACACAGCTGATTGATTTGAAGTCAAACAAGAGAAAGAAAAGCCAAGTACCACACCTACACACAGAGTTCTATATATGTACTATTCACTCAATAAAGAACGCAACTCATGAGGGTTAGGATCGGTCTGTACATGCATGTTTGGATCGGACCCAAAAGCTTTACTATACACTGCCTAAAAAAAAAAACTTGCCATCCACGTGCAAAAAAAATTGCGAGGCAACACATCTGTATTGGTATCAGAACCATTCTAGCCTTTTTCTTATTTGGAAAGCCAACCAAAGCTTTGCTAGGCAACGTAGCCACTTTTTTTTTGGCAGATTGACCAGTATTTTATGTGATGACACCATTGTTTATGTCATCAATTAATTAACACATTTAGAAATTTCATATGCAAAAAATGCAATTATCTATGCATGAGATTCACAATTATTGTTTGGAGTGTATTGCATGGTAACACGATTTTCAGTTGACTCTGTAAACATAATGTGATCCGAAACATAGGTAGCAGCTGGTAATTTGTACTATCATATAAACTTAGGATTAAAATATAATAATATCTTTTGAAATTTTTCCAAAATCCCTAAAATATGTGGAATAAAATATATTTTACATGACAGGTTAAATATAATTAGTTGTTTATCAGTTATTCGTCAACCAAGTTTGGTCCAACCACGAAATAATAATCGATTATTTATTTAATTTAGGTTATACTGACAACTATCATTTTCCTACAAATTAGTAGATCGAATGTAGAGCAGTGCAAATGTATCAAATGCTTGAGCAACCAACACAAAACACACAATGAATTCTTTGAAAATCAAAATGTTGCTAAATCTAAATCGAATGGTGTCCTGGCTAGGCCTAATTTAATCACATGCTCCTCGAGTCAGATGTAGCCAAATCCATGTCACCACTGATATGTGCAACCCAGGTAACCTCATAGTACTTTACTTATGAGCTATAGGTGTTCCAGTTTGAGAAAAGAAAAGGAACACACATTCAAAAATTCAATGACTAGAATATAACACAACAAATTAAGCAAGTGAAATAGGAAAATAAGAAAATGTAAGCTTGGTTATTCCGTCATGAAGATTGTTGATGATATGACAATCAAACTGAGATAGATGGGGGTGCAGAGAGCTGAAGGATCATGTTTTTTATATGAATAAAGAAAAAATATGCATTGTAGTTGGCACAATCGTTCTTGATGGGTAGACAACAGATGCACCAACTATAAAAAAACTTAACTTATATATAGTAGAACATTTATCACACGACAAACTACATTCACGCTACGCTATCAGTCCTAAGCATCCATTCAAACTAGAAATAAATGTGAAAACAAATATGCACTTTGTATGAAAATGGAATTAAAGTACTATATATGTATTGCTATAACTAAATTAGTCATATTATATTTATATAATCAATAGATTTATACTTTACTAAGTTTTATATATCCATTTATACATTTCCTCAAGGCAACGGTAAGTTAACAACACAAGGCACCGGTAATGCATACGAAGAATCAATATAGCATCCTTAGATCATATGTTCGAATTTTAAAGGAGTTTATTTTCATGAACCATAACTAAACTTCATATTCCTGTTGCACCGAAACTAATTTAGTAATGCTTTATCACGCCTTACAAATGAGTTGAAATTAAATATTAGCATACCCAATTAAGAAAATTTAAGTAACACACAGAGTATAACTTTAAAGTATTAGAATTATAAATGATGGCCATTTCAATGAAGCTATGTGTGCAGCCGCTTCAAGCCAGAGGATTTCCGATGTGCCCCTACAATGGTCAGAATGATTCCTCCCGCTGCCTACGCCTGGATCTAGATGACCCTACCGTTCTAGGCATTGTCCTGGAAGGCCTCTATAAAGGAGAGAAGCAAGACTTCATCCGTTTAACATGCCGAGAGGGCCTTTCTATGAACCGTCCTCCCGACTGGGTAAGTCTCTCTCTTTGACCACTCAATTTTTCTTTGTTATGATGTATTGACCGAATTGTGTTCAGTTTCTTCCAACAGGAGTGGAGGATGGTGATCGAGGGGATTAACAGTCCTGCCCCACAGCCAGAGGATCAGTTTCAAAATGCAGGCCCCGGATATGATGAAGATTTGGATGTAGGTATAGAGTTAGAAGATGGAGTCTTCTACCAAGCCTGTGGCGAGGGTCCCCTGGTGGATATAGTAGCCGATTGCCCAGGCCTCATTCCTTCCTTCCGTGTAAGTATTTCAGGACATATCTCATCAAAAGAGAGGATTCCCGATGCGCCTTACCCATTGTATTGTATCATAATTGAAAAGGGACGGCGCTCCTCACGGCAAACTGTGCGAAAACCGTCAACCCACAGGGTGACGCCCACATCGGGTGAGGCCTCAAAGCGAAAGAGGACCGCGAACACCAGCGGACCTTCAAAGAGGTATGTTCGTTTTGGCAAGTGCAGGGTGGTGAAATCGGTATTACAACTTTCCGCTTTGTTTTGTCCTTTATGGAGGAGTACACACCAGGATGTCTCCGGAGTCAATGCAGATGAAGCTCCAACCAATCCGACCTCAGGCCCATCAGGGGTTAATGCTGATTCGATGCCGGATTGTCCTCCCCAGGAGGATTCGCATGAACTGTCAGCCACCAATTCCGAAGTGGAGGTTGTGATGATTCACCGGCGGCGGAAAGCAGCCATGCGTGACCCTGCTTTTTCTAAGGAGGAATTTAACGCCCCCAACTCTGCAGATGCCTATATCCGAGCCGCTCAAGATGGACTCGCTGGATCCACTCACCAGCTTTCAAAAGATATGCGGGTAAGTGTTTTATTTTGAGTGTTCCCATGCCAGTAGCCCCCGAGACATAAAGCAGTTGGTACAACTGATTTGAGGATCGTTGTATTTTTATAGGTCATTTGAAAATGGAATAACTCTTTATCCAAGGAACGTGTAGAGTGCCGGACTCAGCATGCCGAATTGAAAATTTGAAGGAATCCAGAAAGGATGCTGGTGGTAAGAATAATTGTGTCCGGAAGCTATGACAGTTCTGCTGATTACTATTATGTATGTACTAATTTGTAATACAACAACATGATCGACCGACGAACTGGAGAGGGAGCTAAGAGCTGCCCTAGCGGACAAAAAATTTGCCGAAGGGGAAAAAGCCGCTGACGAGCATGCCCTGACGCAAGCTATGGAAAAAAGGAACCAAGCACAGGATAGAAATATTAGGCTCAAAGAGGAGCTAAAGGGCGTAAAGGCCCAACTCACAAGCGCCTTGGAAGAGAACCAGAGGCTAAAAAGTGGCAAGCTTAGTATGTCTCTTATACCAAGCTCTCCTTATAGTCTCTTATTGTGAAAGTTTCTTATAATACTTTTCCTACATGTTTGTTGACTCGGCAGCCTAAGGGCGGAGTGTCCGGTTTTGAGGGTGATGTGCTGCAAGAGCTTTCCAGGGTCCATGAATGGGCTCGGAAGGCCATGAAGAGTAGGGCCAGAGCTATACGTCTTGGCGACTCACCTCCATAAACTATGGAGGACTTAGCGGACCTGTTCAATGGGGCTCGACGCCGCTTTGAACTATGGAAAGCATCAGCATGCCGCATGGGTGCTCGAGAAGCATAGGCCATCGTGAAGACACGCTACACTCGTTTTGATCCAAATCACATGGCCCGCGTGGGAACTCGAGGGTCCGATGGACAAGAAATTCCTCCGCGTTTGGTATATGACCAAGTAGGGATAGCTGCCAAACTTTCCAAGAGGACTGTAAGCTAAACAACCTATAGAGGGAATAGAAAATGAGTATTCGTTTGATTCTATGTATCAATGTACCTTTACCATCAAACTTATCTCCGGCCGAATCTATATAAAGTTTGTCATGGCCAACCATCTGCTTCGACCACCATAAACCCAAAGGCTGGAGTGCTTCTGAATAATATATTTGTGGTAAAACACGTGATATGTTCGGAAGCCAGGCAATCCAGTCATAATTGCTTGAACAGACGAACTGAGTTCAGGGAGTTATGTTATATTACTATTTAACGTAAGAAACATCTTCGAGAGAGAATAGTTCCGTTAGGGGTTCCTTTCCCTAGGTCGGCGTGCATAAAGATGCGGGCCTAGGCTTTCGATCCTATGAGAAGGATAGTAGGATGCCATCTCATGTGATAGTTTAAGATACGCTTTACAATGCGATATGTCGTGTATCCGCCTACCAATTATTCCCTTAAGAGCGCTAGCTTTCGGCTTCACCCAGCCTAAGGTACATATCCGGATTACCTGGTTGTAACAATCGCAGAGGTGCTCCCTTTACGCCCTAGCCGAACAATCGGAAACGTATGGGTAAGCATAGGAGCTAGGCAACCCAGCTTGGCCACAACTTAAGTCATATTGGTGCATATAATGGCAAGGATGGACTGTAAATTTTAAGCAATAAGCTTTATTGGCAATGGGCTTCGTTAAAGAAGCCCCCAGGTATATTCGAGGTAAGTACATTTGAGGATGTACTCGTCATGTGACAGTTCGGGTGAGCCGAATACTTGCCAATTGAAGAAAATGTAAAGAGAAAAAGGGAGAGAAAATAAAAAGTAAAAAACAAGACCTAACTTATAAAGAGGAAGAAATTGCTACCGAACTATCCATAAAATCGTCGGAGCCTGGCAGCGTTCCATGGGTTCGGCTCAAGGCGGTTGTCCTGTGCATTTCGAAGGCGATAGGCTCCACCGGCGAGTACTTCATCTATAATGAAGGGGCCCTCCCATTTTGGTTTGAGCTTGTCCTTTTTCTTCTCCGGGATGCGTAAAAAAATTTCGCCGACGTTGTATGTCTTGGCCCGCACTTTTCTGCTCATGTATCGCCTAGCCTGTTCTTGGTAAAGTGCGGAACGTGCTAGTGCGGTATCGCGCTCCTCTTCAAGTCCATGTAGGTCATCCTGCCGATCTAACTCGGCTTCCCTTTCCTTTTACATGCGCACTCGAGGTGAGTCATGAATAATGTCGCAGGGTAGAACAGCCTCTGCACCGTACACCATGAAGAAAGGTGTATATCCGGTCGTACGATTGGGTGTGGTCCGTAGACCTAGAGTACGGAATCAAGCTCTTCCACCCAGTGTTTATCAGACTCCCGCAAGGAGCGCACCAGTCGGGGTTTAATGCCGCTCATTATCAGACCATTGGCTCTTTCGACTTTACCGTTTGTTTGAGGATGGTATACAGAAGCGTAGTCAAGTTTAATGCCTAACTTTGCAAACCAATTTTTCACCTCGTCAGCTGTGAAATTGGAGCCATTATCTGTGATAATACTATGCGGGACACCATAGCGGTGTACTACGCCGGATATAAAATCTATCACAGGCCCTGCTTCAGCTATTTTTACTGGCTTGGCTTCTATCCAGTTACTAAATTTATCTACCATCACTAGTAAGTATTTTCTTTTATGACTTCCCCCTTTAAGGGATCCGACCATATCAAGACCCCAGACCGCAAAAGGCCAAGTAATGGGGATTGTACTCAGAGCGATGGGAGGCATGTGACTTTGATTTGCAAAGAGATGGCAGCCAACGCATTGTTGGATTATGGTTTGGGCATCTACTCGGGCAGTAGGACAGTAAAATCCAGCACGAAAAGCTTTGCCTACGAGCGCCCATGCTGCGGCGTGGTGGCCCCCATTCCAGCGTGTATTTCAGTGAGAATTTGCCTTCCCTCCTCTTGGGAGATGCACCTTTGGAGAATACCAGTTGTGCTTTTCTTATATAGTTCACCGTCATGAACTTTTAGGCTTTAGAGCGCCGGACTATGCGGCGGGGCTCATTTTGGTCGTCGGGGAGTTCCTGTCTTTTAAGGTAAGCAAGGAAGGGCTCTGTCCAGTGGGCTATGACAGCCATGTTTCCGTGAGCCAAGGGAGTTATCTCCATGTTTGAGTCTCCGATGACATTTTGATTGAGTTCGGCCGGGGGTGTGTTCGGATCCGAATCTGTATCGCTGCTCGCGTCCGGCCATATTACTAATGGCTTAAACAACCTTTCCACAAATGTGTTCGGTGGGATGGGGTCACGTTTAGCTCCCATGCGCGTGAGTACGTCAGCGGCCTCGTTATTATCCCGGGCTATGTGATGGAATTCCAACCCCTCAAATCAAGCCGATATTTTCAATATAGCATTGCGATAAGCTGCCATTTTTGAATCCTGTGCATCAAAATCTCCATTAATTTGGGAGATAGCGAGGTTTGAGTCTCCGCGTACCCCGAGGCATTGTATGCCCATGGATACAGCTAGTCGGAGACCATGCAATAGGGCCTCATATTCGGCCGCATTGTTCGAGTCCGTATACATAATCTATAGAACATACCTGACTATATCCCCAGTTGGAGATATCAATATTACGCCAGCCCCCAGTCCGGCTAGCATTTTGGAACCGTCGAAGTACATTGTCCAGTGGGAATATGAGCCGTAATCTTTAGGGAGTTCGGCTTCGGTCGATTCTGCGACAAAGTCGGCCAACACCTGGGATTTAATATTCTGGCGCGGCTTGTAGGATATTTCGAACGGTAAGAGCTCAATGGCCCATTTGGCTATGCGTCCCGTGGCATCCTTATTGTTGATAATATCGTTGAGTGGTACCTCGCATGCCACTATGATCAAACAATCTTGAAAGTAGTGTCGGAGTTTCCGAGATGACATGAAGACCGCATAGGCATTTTTATGATAATGGGGGTACCGTGATTTGCACGGTGTTAGAACCTCAGATACATAGTATATGGGTTTTTGAACGCGGAATTTATGTCCCTCTTCGGCTCATTCGACGACGAGCACGACACTCACTACCTGGTGAGTGGCTGATATGTACTGCAGCATTGGTTCGCCAACACCGGGGGTGCCTAGGATTGGTTTCCTCGCTAGTAGAGCTTTTATTTCTTCCAATCCAGTTGTGGCCGCATTCGTCCATTCGAAATTGTCAGTGTGTTGTAGCAATCGGTAAAGTGGCAATGCTTTTTCTCCTAATCTGAAGATGAAGCGGCTTAAAGCCGCTACGCAGCCTGCTAGTTTTTGCACTTGCTTGAGATCGGTTGGTATTTTGAGTTCTGACAAGGCCCAGATTTTGGCTAGGTTAGCTTTGATTCCTCTATGGGATACGTGATACGTCCAAAATGCATCAATGTTTTGTATCATAATTTATCCTTATACATTGATCTATTTCACGTTACGGTGATGTTCTTATGTTGTTTTGGTCTATTTTACACAGTTTGCAAACTTTCCGATGCCGAAGCAGCAGACGCAGGATTCAGCAGTAAAAAGTGGACGCTGAGTTGCTGAAGAAGAATACCTCCAAATTACCTGAAAATTGACGGGAGATATTTTTTAGACGGATCACGAAGGCACGCGAAAGGGCAACCAGAGGTGGGCCACAGGGTGCCCAGGCGCCCTGGGGGCGCCCCCCCTGGATGCGCCGGGGGGGGGGGGGTGCGCCTGGAGCCCCTGGCCCACCTCTGGCCGCCCCCTTTTGCATATATGCTCTCCGTTATCCAAAAACCCTAAGGACGGGGATTTTTACGGAGTTCTGCCGCCGCTCCGTGGCGGAAACCTACAGAGAAGAAAAAGCCATCTCCGGCGGGCAGATTCCGCCGGGGAGATCACCTCCTGGAAGGGGAGATCATCGCCATCGTCATCACCATCGTCACGGGCATCATCGAGATCATCATCAACATCATCCCCAACACCAGCACCATCTCCATCTTCATTCAAATCTCATCTTACAATCGCAACTTGTGTTGTAACGCGTACTACCTATCCTTTCTACTCCATCTGTGTTGATTACTACTTTGTGGTGAATGCTATTGAGTTTTGTTGGAGAAATATTATTATGTCCAGATTGTTTATCACCTATTTATACCCACTGATCATGATCTCTTTTATGTCTCGTGAGTAGTTACCTTAGTTCTTGAGGACATGGGGAAAGTCTTATTGTTAGTAGTCATATGCTGTTGAAGTAATATGTGTTGTTTGATACTTAAGTTGTGTTGTCATTCTACTAGTTGTGTTGTGTGAGTCGAACACCCAACACTTCGCCTTATTAAGGACCTAGGAGAATACATTGTGTATAAAGAATGCATATGGTGGGTTGCCGGAGTGGCAGAAACCTGAACCCCTGTTTGCACGCTTTTGCATAAGGGAATAATGGATCCTCGATCGTATTGCTATGGTTAGGCTTTTGCCTTAAATTCTATCTTGTATTTGCGGATGCTTGCAAGGTGTTTAATCATAAGAGTGCATTCATCTTAGTCTAGAGAGTGCACTAGCATAGATCCACCCACTCAACACTTATCAACACATAACATAGTATCGATACGGAATATGGTGAAAGCACATGACTACCTCTCCCGTGTGTCCTCAGGAATGCTTTAGTCTTTATAAGTTCAGTTGCTAGGCCTCTCCTTTGCTAAGAAAGGATTGGGCCACTTGTTACTCTCAGTACCTTTTACATTACTTGCTTTTACTTTCCTGTTGCTTATACCGAGAAAACCCCTAAAAGTTATCTTTCAGTGCTTGCAGCAGTAATTTCTTGCTCAGAATCGCTTATCAATACCTTCTGCTCCTCGTTGGGTTCGACACTCTTACTTATCGAAAACGCTGCAATAGATCCCTTACGGTTGTGGGTCATCAAGTACCGTTTTCTGGCACCATTGCTGGGGAGCTCAACGCTATTGGTAAAGTGAAACTGGTAAGGAAGTTTTTATAATTCTGTTTTTGTTTTTGCTATTGGTGCTCTTTGTCCTTATGGATAACCCTGTTATTGGAGAGTTGCTTGCGGGAAGACGCCCCACACCTGTGGTGGTTGATCCTCCCCCTACTGAAATTGTGCCTTATAAAATACCAGCTGGCATTATCGATTATGTTTTGGCTAATCGTTATGCAGGAGACAGACATCCCGGTGAACTATATCTGTCACAACTAAGTTCATTATTTAAGCTTGCAGGTGTATTGAGGGAGTTTGTCATGAGAAAATTGTTTGCCGTATCACTTATAGATAAAGCTTCGGACTGCTATAGGCTTCTCGATAACTCACACTTGCTTGACTGGCAGGAGCTTATGTCTCTCTTTTATACTAAGTTTTATCCTCTTCATGAAATTCATTGAGACAGGAACGATATCTATAACTTTAGGTCTCGTGACGGAGAAAGCATTGCTCAAGCTTGGGGGAGATTGAAGTCCCTAATGCTCAAATGCCCTATTCATAAGCTTCCCAAGGAAATTATACTTACAAATTTTTATGCCAGGCTTTCTCGTCAGGATAAGGAGCTGCTAGATGCCTCCTCTAGTGGGGTATTTCATAAGAAGAGTGTTGAAGAGAGTTGGGATCTCATTGAAAGGATCCAGAGGAATACCGAAGATTGGGAAATTGATAAAGGTATTGAACCCGCTATAAATTATGAACATTATTATATTGAGAGCTATGTGAAAACTGATTACTTCAATACTTTTTGCTCTAAGATTGGTCTTGATTCCCATCTAGTGATTGATTTGTGTAAGAATTTTGCCTCTCACGTTGATTCTTTTAAAAAGAAGAGAGACCAGCACCATGAACCTTTTAAAGAGTCACCTATTGATATTTATGTTGCTGACCCTATTTTGCCTGCAGTTATATATGAAAAGCCTCCTTTTCCCGCAAGGATAAAGGAGCACTCTCTTGTGACAGACATAATAATTAAAAGTGAGAGAAGAGCTGATGAGCCTGAGGACCAGATCAGAGTCGATCCTCAAGTTGCATTGATTAAAGACCTTGCTACTAATGATGTTTTGGATTCCAATATAAATTTTTGTGCTGTTTCCACTAACCTTGTCACAGCCAAGAATAAAGGCCCAATTTCAGGTACTCCAGTGGTATCTGTTAAAATAGGAGATCACAATTATTATGGGCTATGCGATTTGGGATCGAGTGCAAGTGCTATCCCCTATTCACTTTATGAAGAGATCATCGGTGAGTTTCCCCTTGTGAACTTGATGAAGTTGATGTTACCATTCATCTTGCAAACAGAACAACTATCTCTCCTATCGGAATTGCGAGAGACGTTGAAGTCCTATGTGGAAAGGTAAAATACCCTACCGACTTTCTAGTACTTGGTTCAGAGAGGGACAATTTTTGTCCAATTATTTTTGGTAGACCTTTTCTTAGAACTTGTGGAGCTATAATAGATTGTAAGAAAGGTAAAGTTTCTGTTGAATTCGATGGTGAGCCATATGAATTTAATTTTTCTATGTTCTCTAAGCAGCCTCGTGGTACTGATTTACCCAGTGATGATAAAATTATTGAAAGTATTGCCTCTATTGCTATTCCCCCTAATGATCCTTTGCAGCAATACATGGAGGACCACGAGAATGATTTGCATATGCAGGAAAGAAATGAACTAGATGAAATATTCTTGAGGCAGCCTGCTATCCTGAAGCACAACCTTCCGGTTGAACCTTTGGGAATTTTATCAAAACCGAAAGAAGACTCGGTGTTCGATCTTAAACCTCTTCCCGATACGCTCAAGTATGCTTATTTAGATGAAAAGAAAGTATATCATGTTATTATCAATTCTAACCTTTCATGATATGAAGAAGAGCGATTATTGGAAGTACTTCGTAAACACCGAGGCGCAATTGGCTACACCCTTGATGACCTTAAGGGGATTAGTCCATCTATCTGTCAACATACTATCAACCTTGAGCCTGATGCTAAACCAGTTGTTGATCATCAATGACGGTTGAACCCGAAAATGATAGATGTCGTGAGAACTGAGATTCTCAAGCTTCTAGCCGCAGGTATTATCTACCCTATAGCTGATAGTAAGTGGGTAAGTCCGGTAAATTGTGTTCCTAAGAAAGGAGGTACAACTGTGGTTCCTAATGATAAAAATGAACTAATACCTTAGAGAATTATTATTGGATATAGAATGTGTATTGATTACAGGAAGTTGAACAAGGCAACCAGGAAGGATCACTACCCGTTGCCGTTCATCGACCAAATGCTTGAAAGGTTATCCAAAAATACCCACTTTTGTTATCTCGATGGTTATTCTGGCTTCTCTCAAATTCATGTTAACACTGCCGATCAAGAGAAGACCACTTTTACTTGTCCCTTTGGTACTTATGCTTACAGGCGTATGCCTTTTGGTTTATGTAATGCCCCTGCTACTTTTCAAAGGTGTATGTCTGCTATCTTTCATGGTTTCTGCGGGGATATTATGGAAGTCTTCATGGACGATTTCTCCGTCTATGGAACTTCTTTTGACCATTGTCTTCACAACCTTAATAAAGTTTTGCAGAGATGCGAGGAGACAAATTTGGTACTCAACTGGGAGAAGTGCCACTTCATGGTTAATGAAGGAATTGTTCTTGGTCACAAGATTTCCGAAAGGGGAATTGAAGTGGACAAGGCCAAGATCGAAGCTATTGAGAGGATGCCCTATCCAAGGGACATCAAAGGTATTCGCAGTTTTCTCGGTCATGCAGGTTTTTATAGAAGATTTATAAAAAACTTTTCTAAAACCTCGAGACCCCTCACTAATCTTCTCCAGAAGGACGTTCCTTTTGTATTTGATGAAAATTGTAAGGAAGCTTTTCAAGTCCTTAAGAAAGCTTTAATAACCGCTCCTATAGTACAACCGCCTGACTGGAATTTACCTTTTGAGATTACGTGTGATGCTAGTGATTTTGCTGTTGGAGCTGTTTTAGGACAAAGAGTTGATAAGAAATTGAATGTTATACATTATGCTAGCAAAACCCTTGATAGTGCTCAAAGAAATTATGCTACTACTGAGAAGGAATTCTTAGCTGTAGTATTTGCCTGTGATAAGTTTAGGCAGTATATTGTTGATTCCAAAGTTATTATTCATACTGATCATGCTGCCATTAAGTATCTTATGACAAAGAAGGATGCCAAGCCAAGGCTTATCAGGTGGGTACTCCTCCTTCAAGAATTTGATTTGCAGATTGTTGATAGGAAAGGAGAAGACAATCCAGTGGCGGACAATCTTTCTAAGATGGAAGATATACCGCATGATCCCATCCCAGTCAACGATAGTTTTCCAGACGAGCAACTTGCCGTTGTAAAAGTACAATCTCTTTCCGATCCTTGGTATGCAGATTATGCTAATTTTATTGTTGCAAAGTATTTGACTCCAGGTTTAACACTTCAGCAAAGGAAGAAGTTCTTTGATGATTTGAGGCACTACTTTTGGGATGACCCACATCTTTTCAAAGAAGGTCCCGACGGGATCCTGAGAAGATGTATACCGGAACATGAGCAGAAGGACATTCTCAGACGATGTCATGATAGTCCTTATGGAGGACATCATGCCGGTGAGAGGACTGCACATAAGGTTCTTCAATCAGGTTTTTATTGGCCCACTCTCTTTAAAGATGCTAGAAATTATGTTTTAGCCTGTGATAAATGTCAGAGAGTTGGTAACATTAGTAGAAGGAATGAGATGCCTATGAATTACTCACTAGTTATTGAACCTTTTGATTGTTGGGGTTTCGATTTTATGGGTCCTTTTCCTTCTTCACACAAGTACACTCACATTTTAGTAGCTGTTGATTATGTGACCAAGTGGGTTGAAGCAATCCCCACTGAAAGTGCTGATCACAAAATATCTTTGAAAATGCTTAAAGATGTAATTTTTCCTAGGTTTGGTGTACCAAGGTATCTCATGACTGATGGGGGATCACACTTCACGCACGGAGCTTTTAGAAAAGCTTTGGCTAAATACGATGTTAATCATAGAATTGCTTCACCATATCATCCTCAAACTAGTGGGCAAGTTGAGCTCACCAATAGAGAGATTAAGTTGATCTTGCAGAAAACAGTAAACAGAAATAGAAAGGACTGGTCAAATAAGTTAGGAGATGCTTTGTGGGCATATAGAACTGCTTACAAAAACCCCATGGGCATGTCCCCCTATAAGATGGTGTATGGCAAGGCTTGCCATTTGCCATTAGAGTTAGAGCACAAAGCTTTCTGGGCTGTTAGAGAGCTTAATGCTGACCCAAAATTAGCTGGTGAGAAGCGTCTGATGAACTTGACTTCTCTAGATGAATGGAGGAGTGAAGCTTACGAGAGCGCTAAAATGTTCAAGGAAAAGGTAAAAAGGTGGCATGATAGGAAGATTCTGAAATGTGAATTTAATGTTGGTGATAAAGTTTTGTTGTTTAGATCCCGTTTCAGGTTTTCTCCAGGTAAACTACTTTCCAGGTGGGAAGGACCATTTCATATTGAAGAAGTTTATCGGTCTGGTGCAATTAAGATTAACAATTTTGAAGGCACCAAACCTCAAGTTGTGAATGGGCAAAGACTTAAACATTACATAACAGGAGACCCTGTCAATGTTGATGTGAATATAATATACACAACAACTCACGAAGAACATGTTGCAGCCCTGTTTCAGACGCCAGCAGAAGCAGAATAAAGAAAAGTTATGTAGTACGGTAAGGGAACATCGCAAACTATCATAAAAGTTCCATATTACGAGTTTTTGCAAAATTAGTAAAATTCTGAGCCGAAGTGGAGTCGGAGACGAGCTCCAGGGGGTCCAGGCGCCCCCCTGGCGCGCCCCACCTCCTGGCCGCGCCGCCAGGGCGCCTGGACACCCGGGAGTCCGCCTCCGATCCCGCTTTGGTCCGTTACCTTCCTTTCTGTGCATAAATTTTTCCTACATATTTTCCCGGATTGTTCCGGCAACGTATCTTGCGATTTCGCGTGTTTTCTTTTCGATCTATTTCTGCCAGGGAATCTTTCAGCTGAAGTTAGTGTTGGAAATATGCCCTAGAGGCAATAATAAATTGGTTATTATTATATTTCCTTGTTCACGATAATCGTTTATTATCCATGCTAGAATTGTATTGATAGGAAACTCAGATACATGTGTGGATACATAGACAAACACCATGTCCCTAGTAAGCCTCTAGATGACTAGCTCGTTGATCAATAGATGGTTACGGTTTCCTGACCATGGACATTGGATGTCGTTGATAACGGGATCACATCATTAGGAGAATGATGTGATGGACAAGACCCAATCCTAAGCCAAGCACAGATCGTGTAGTTCGTATGCTAAAGCTTTTCTATATGTCAAGTATCTTTTCCTTAGACCATGAGATTGTGCAACTCCCGGATACCGTAGGAATGCTTTGGGTGTACCAAACGTCACAACGTAACTGGGTGGCTATAAAGGTGCACTACAGGTATCTCCGAAAGTGTCTGTCGGGTTGGCACGAATCGAGACTGGGATTTGTCACTCCGTATGACGGAGAGGTATCTCTGGGCCCACTCGGTAGGACATCATCATAATGTGCACAATATGTGATCAGGGAGTTGATCACGGGATGATGTGTTACGGAACGAGTAAAGAGACTTGCCGGTAACGAGATTGAGCAAGGTATCGGTATACCGACGATCGAATCTCGGGCAAGTGCTATACCGATAGACAAAGGGAATCGTATACGGGATTGATTGAATCCTTGACATCGTGGTTCATCCGATGAGATCATCGTGGAACATGTGGGAGACAACATGGGTATCCAGATCCCGCTGTTGGTTATTGGCCGGAGAGTTGTCTCGGTCATGTCTACATGGTTCCCGAGCCCGTAGGGTCTACACACTTAAGGTTCGATGACGCTAGGGTTATAGGGAAAGTATGTACGCGGTTACCGAATGTTGTTCGGAGTCCCGGATGAGATCCCGGACGTCACGAGGAGTTCCGGAATGGTCCGGAGGTAAAGATTCATATATGGGAAGTCCTGTTTTGGTCACCGGAAAAGTTTCGGGCGATATCGGTAATGTACCGGGACCACCGGGAGGGTCCCGGGGGTCCACCAGGTGGGGCCACCAGCCCCTGAAGGCTGCGTGGGCTAAGTGTGGGAGGGAACCAGCCCCAAGGGGGCTGGTGCGCCCCCCACCTAGTCCCTAGGCGCATGGAGAGGGGAAGGGGGCAAACCCTAGGTCCAGATGGGCCTTAAGGCCCACCCTAGGGCGCCCCCTCTCTCTCCCCCCCCTTGGCCGCACCCTAGATGGGTTTTCTAGGGCTGGCCGCACCCCTAGGGGTTGGAAACCCTAAAGGGGGCGCAGCCCTCCCTTCCCCCTATATATATGTGAGGTTTTGGGGCTGCTAGACATACGAGAACGTCTCCTTCTTGGCGCAGCCCTACCCCTCTCCCTCCTCGTCTCTTGCAGCGCTTGGCGAAGCCCTGCTGGAGTCCCGCGCTCCTCCACCACCACCACGCCGTCGTGCTGCTGTTGGTTGGAGTCTTCCCAACCTCTCCCTCTCTCCTTGCTGGATCAAGGCGTGGGAGACGTCACCGGGCTGCACGTGTGTTGAACGCGGAGGCGCCGTCCGTTCGGCGCTAGGATCATCGGTGATTTGGATCACGACGAGTACGACTCCATCAACCGCGTTCTAGTAACGCTTCCGCTTAGCGATCTACAAGGGTATGTGGATCCAACTCTCCTCTCGTAGATGTGCATCTCCTAGATTGATCTTGGTGAGCGTAGGAAAATTTTTGTTTCCCATGCTACGTTCCCCAACAGTGGCATCATGAGCTAGGTCTTTGCGTAGATGCAATCACGAGTAGAACACAAAGGAGTTTGTGGGCATTGATGTTTAGATTGCTTCCCTCCTTGGTCTTTTCTTGATTCAGCGGTATTGTGGGATGAAGCGGCTCGGACCAACCTTACATGTCCTCGTACATGAGACCGGTTCCATCGACAGACATGTGACTTTTGTTGCATAAGATGGCTAGCGGGTGTCTGTCTCTCCCACCTTAGTTGAATCGGATTCGACAAAGGCGGTCCTTGTAGAAGGTTAAATAGCAACTTAAATATCACCGTTGTGGCTTTGCGTAGATAAGAAGCGTTCTTGCTAGATACCCATAGCAGCCACGTAAAACATGCAACAACAAATTAGAGGACGTCTAACTTGTTTTTGCAGGGTATGTTTGTGATATGATATGGCCAATGACATGATGAGATATATTTGATGTATGAGATGATCATGTTGTAATAGTTAATATCGACTTGCATGTCGATGTATACGGCAACCGGCAGGAGCCATAGGGTTGTCTTTAATTTTTGTATGACCTGCGTGTCAATCATTAAGCGCTATGTAATGCTTTACTTTATCGCTAAACGGTAGCAATAGTAGTAAGAGCATGGTGGGCGCGCGACAACCCCGATGGCGACACGATGATGGAGATCATGATGATGGGGATCATGGTGTTACGCCGGTGACGATGGAGATCATGCCGGTGCTTTGGAGATGGAGATCAAAAGCACGAGTTGATGGCCATATCATGTCACTTATGATTTGCATGTGATGTTAATCCTTTTATGCATCTTATTTTGCTTAGGACGACGGTAGCATTATAAGATGATCCCTCACTAAAATTTCAAGATAAAATTGTGTTCCCCCCGAGTGTGCGCCATTGCGAAGGTTCGTCGTTTCGAAGCACCACGTGATGATCGGGTGTGATAGACTCTACATTCGCATACAACGGGTGCAAGCCAGTTTTGCACATGCAGAACACTCGGGTTAGACTTGACGAGCCTAGCATGTACAGACATGGCCTCGGAACACGGAAGACCGAAAGGTCGAGCATGAGTCATATAGTAGATATGATCAACATGAAGATGTTCACCATTGACACCACCTCATCTCACGTGATGATCGGACTTGGGTTGGTGGATTTGGATCATGTCACGCTCGGATGACCAGAGGGATGTCAATTTGAGTGGGAGTTATAAGTAATTTGATTAGTTAAACTCACTTATCATGAACAATAGTCTAAGTTGCCTTTGCAAATTATGTTGTAGATCAATAGCTTGCGTTGTAGCTCCCTGTTTAATACGATCCTAGAGAAAGACTAAGTTGAAAGATATTGTAAGCAATGATGCGGACTGGGTCCGTAGTCCGAGGAGTGTCCTCACTGCTGCACAGAAAGCTTACGTCTTTGATGCACCGCTCGATGTGCAAACCCCTACAACGTTGTCTGTGGATGTTGTGAACACCTGACAGAGACGTCCTGATGAATACTTGATAGTTTAGTGCACCATACTTTACGGCTTAGAATCGGGATTCCAATGACGTTTTGAACGCCATAGAACATATAAGATGTTCTAAGAGCTGAAATTGGGATTTCAGGCTCATGCCCATGTTGAGAGGTATGAGACCTCTGACAAGTTCTTTTGCCAAAAAGATGGAGGAGAATGGCTCAACTAGTGAGCATGTGCTCAGAATGTCTGGGTGCTAAAATCACTTGAACCAAGAGGGAGTTAATCTTCCAGATGAGATAGTGGTTGACGAAATTCTCTAGACACTATCACCAAGCTACTAGAACTTCGTGATGAACTATGACATGCAAAGGATGGAGATGATCCCAGTGCTGTTAGCGGTTCTTAGTACCGCAAAAGTAGAAATCAACAAGGAGCATCAAGTGTTGATGGTTTAGCAAGACCACTGGTTTCAAAAGGGGTAAGGGCTAGAAGGGAAACTTCATGAATGGCAAACCTGTTGTCGCTCTGATGAAGGAACCCATGGTTGAACCCAAACCTCGAGACTAAGTGCTTCTATTGTAGGGGGAACGGTCACATGGTAGCGGAACCACCCCAAATACATGGTAGATATGATAGCTGGCAACTTCAACAAAGTATATTTGATATACGTGTTATTGATGTGTACCTTAGTAGTACTCCTTGTAGCACCTGGGTATTGGATACCGGTTCAGTTGCTATTATTAGTGACTTGAAGCAAAAGCTACGGACTGAACGGAGACTAGCTAAGGGCGAGGTAACGATGTGTGTTGGAAGTGTTTCCAAGGTTGATGAGATCACCATCGCACACTTCCTCTATTTTCGAGATTAGTGTTGAACCTAGAGAATTGTTATCAGGTGTCTACGTTGAGCATGAAAATGATTAGATCATGTTCATCGCAATACGGTTATTCATTTAAGTTAGAGAATAATGGTTATTCTGTTTACATGAATAATACCTTTATGGTCATGCACCCAATGGTTCGTTGAATCTCGATCATGGTAATACACATAATGATAATATTAATGCCAAAAGATGTAGAGTTAATAATGATAGTACCACTTTCTTGTGACACTGCCGCTTAGGTCATTTTGGCATAAAATGCATGAAGAAGCTCCATGCTGATGGACGTTTGGAGTCACTTGATTTTGAATCGCTTGACACATGCGAGCCATGCCTCATGGGCAGGATGACTGAGACCTCGTTTTCAGGTACAATGAAACGGGTAAGTGACTTATTGGAAATCATACATGCTGATGTATGTGATCCAATGAGAATTAAGGCGTGTGGTGGATATCGTTATTTTCTCATCTTCACTGACGATTTGAGTAGATATGGTATATTTACTTAATGAAGCAAAAGTCTGAAACGTTTGAAAGGTTCAAAAATTTCAGAGTGAAGATTAAGAATCATCATAACAAGAAGATCATGTTCCTACGATCTGATCAAGGGGATATTATCTGAATTATGAGTTTGGCAATCACTTAAGACATTGTGGAATTGTTTCGCAGTTGAAGCCCCCTGGAACACCACAGCGTAATGGTGTGTCCGGACATCGTAATCGAACCTTATGAGATATGGTGCGATCTATGATGTATCTTACCGATCTACCGCTATTATTTTGAGGTTATGCATTAGAGACAGCTGCATTCACTTTATATAGGGCACCATCTAAGTCCGTTGAGACAACGCCATATGAACTAAGGTTTGGCAAGAAACCGTAGTTGTCGTTTCTCAATGTTTGGGGCTGCGAGGCTTATGGCTTCAGCCGGGAAAAGCTCGAACCCAAAGCGGACAAATACATCTTCATATGATACCCAAAGGTAACAGTTGGGTATACCTCCTATCTCAGATCCAAGGGCAAAAATGTTTGTCCCTAAGAACGGGTCCTTTCTCGAGAAGGAGTTTCTCTCGAAAGAATTGAGTGGGAGGAAGATAGAACTTGATGAGGTCGTCGAACCCTCACTTCAACCGGAGAGTAATGCAACACAGAAAGATGTTTCTGTGGAACCTACGACAGTTGAAGAGGAAACTAATGATAGTGATCATGAAGCTCCATATCAAGTTGCTATCGAACCTCGTAGGTCGACAAGGATATGTACTACTCTTGAGTGGTACGGTGATCCTGTCTTAGAGGTCATGTTGTTGGACAACGATGAACCTACGAACTATGGAGAAGCGATGGTGGGCCCATATTCCGACAAATGGTTAGAAGCCGAGAAATCGGAGATAGGATCCATATATCGAAACAAAGTATGGACTTTGGTGGACTTGCCCGATGACTGGCAAGCCATTGAGATAAATGGATCTTTAAGACTAAGACGGACGTGGACGGTAATGAAGCTCGACTTGTGGCGAAGAGTTTTGCGCAAGTTCAAGGAGTTGACTATGATGAGATTTTCTCACCAGTAGCGATGCTTGAGTCCGTCGGAATCATGTTAGCATTAGCTGCATTTATGAAATCTGGCAGATAGATGACAAAACAAGTTTCCTTACCAGTTTTCGTAAGGAAAGGTTGTATGTGATACAATCAGAAAGGTTTTGTCGATCCTAAGGATGCTAAAAGGTATGCTAGCTCCAGCGATCCTTCCATGGACTAGAGCAAGCATCTCGGAGTCGGAATATACACTTTGATGGAGTGATCAAAGTTTTTGGGTATACAAAGTTTGTTGGAAACTTGTATTTGCAATAAAGTGAGTGGGAGCACTACAACATTTCTGATAAGTATATGTGAATGACATATGGTTGATCTGAAATGATGTTGAATTTCTGGAAAGAGTAAAGGGTTGTTTGAAAGGTATTTTTCAAAGGAAGACCTGGATAAAGTTGCTTACATAATTGGGCATCAAGATCTATAGAGATAGATCAAGACGCCTGATGATACTTTCAAAAGAACACACACCTTGGCATGATTTTGAAGGAGTTCAAAATAGATCAGTCAAAGAAGGAGTTCTTGCCTGAGTTGTAAGGTGTGAAGTTGAGTAAGACTCAAAACTTGACCACGGCAGAAGGAAGAGGAAGGACGAAGGTCGTCCCCTATGCTTTTGTCATAGGCTCTGTACGGTATGCCATGCTAAGTACCGCACCTGATGTGTGCCTTGCCACATGTCTGACAAGAGGGTACAAAGGTGATCCAGGAGTGGATTACTAGATAGTGGTCAAAATTATCCTTAGAGGAGTAAGGAAATGTTTCTCGGTTATGGAGGTGATAAAGAGTTCGACGTAAAGAGTTACGTCGATGCAAGCTTAACACCTATCCGGATAACTCTAAGTGGAGATACCGGATACGTATAATGGAGCAACAGTTTGGAATAGCTCCAAGTGGAACGTGATAGCAGCATCTACGATATGACATAAGGTTTTGCGAGGTACATAGGGATCTGAATGTTGCAGACCCGTTGACTACAACCTCTCTCACAAGCATAACATGATCAAACCCAGAACTCATTGAGTATTAATCACATATTGATGTGAACTAGATTACTGACTCTAGTGAACTCTTGGGTGTTAGTCACATGGCGATGTGACCTGTGAGTGTTAATCACATGGCGATGTGAACTAGATTATTGACTCTAGTGCAAGTGGGAGACTGTTGGAAATATGCCCTAGAGGCAATAATAAATTGGTTATTATTATATTTCCTTGTTCACGATAATCGTTTATTATCCATGCTAGAATTGTATTGATAGGAAACTCAGATACATGTGTGGATACATAGACAAACACCATGTCCCTAGTAAGCCTCTAGATGACTAGCTCGTTGATCAATAGATGGTTACGGTTTCCTGACCATGGACATTGGATGTCGTTGATAATGGGATCACATCATTAGGAGAATGATGTGATGGACAAGACCCAATCCTAAGCCAAGCACAGATCGTGTAGTTCGTATGCTAAAGCTTTTCATATGTCAAGTATCCTTTCCTTAGACCATGAGATTGTGCAACTCCCAGATACCGTAGGAATGCTTTGGGTGTGCCAAACGTCACAACGTAACTGGGTGGCTATAAAGGTGCACAACAGGTATCTCCGAAAGTGTCTGTTGGGTTGGCACGAATCGAGACTGGGATTTGTCACTCCGTATGACGGAGAGGTATCTCTGGGCCCACTCGGTAGGACATCATCATAATGTGCACAATATGTGATCAAGGAGTTGATCACGGGATGATGTGTTACGGAACGAGTAAAGAGACTTGCCGGTAACGAGATTGAGCAAGGTATCGGTATACCGACGATCGAATCTCGGGCAAGTGCTATACCGATAGACAAAGGGAATCGTATACGGGATTGATTGAATCCTTGACATCGTGGTTCATCCGATGAGATCATCGTGGAACATGGGGGAGCCAACATGGGTATCCAGATCCCGCTGTTGGTTATTGGCCGGAGAGTTGTCTCGGTCATGTCTACATGGTTCCCGAGCCCGTAGGGTCTACACACTTAAGGTTCGATGACGCTAGGGTTATAGGGAAAGTATGTACGCGGTTACCGAATGTTGTTCGGAGTCCCGGATGAGATCCCGGACGTCACGAGGAGTTCCGGAATGGTCCGGAGGTAAAGATTCATATATGGGAAGTCCTGTTTTGGTCACCGGAAAAGTTTCGGGCGATATCGGTAATGTACCGGGACCACCGGGAGGGTCCCGGGGGTCCACCAGGTGGGGCCACCAGCCCCTGAAGGCTGCGTGGGCTAAGTGTGGGAGGGAACCAGCCCCAAGGGGGCTGGTGCGCCCCCCACCTAGTCCCTAGGCGCATGGAGAGGGGAAGGGGGCAAACCCTAGGTCCAGATGGGCCTTAAGGCCCACCCTAGGTCGCCCCCTCTCTCTCCCCCCCCTTGGCCGCACCCTAGATGGGTTTTCTAGGGCTGGCCGCACCCCTAGGGGTGGGAAACCCTAAAGGGGGCGCAGCCCTCCCTTCCCCCTATATATATGTGAGGTTTTGGGGCTGCTAGACATACGAGAACGTCTCCTTCTTGGCGCAGCCCTACCCCTCTCCCTCCTCGTCTCTTGCAGCGCTTGGCGAAGCCCTGCTGGAGTCCCGCGCTCCTCCACCACCACCACGCCGTCGTGCTGCTGTTGGTTGGAGTCTTCCCAACCTCTCCCTCTCTCCTTGCTGGATCAAGGCGTGGGAGACGTCACCGGGCTGCACGTGTGTTGAACGCGGAGGCGCCGTCCGTTCGGCGCTAGGATCATCGGTGATTTGGATCACGACGAGTACGACTCCATCAACCGCGTTCTAGTAACGCTTCCGCTTAGCGATCTACAAGGGTATGTGGATCCAACTCTCCTCTCGTAGATGTGCATCTCCTAGATTGATCTTGGTGAGCGTAGGAAATTTTTTGTTTCCCATGCTACGTTCCCCAACAGTTAGGTGCCATGGCTTCTCCAAGTTCCCCCAAGGACAAGTTCGTCGTCAACGTCATCAACCCTTACCTTGCTGAGGTGAAGAAGCACCCTCAGGTTGTTCGGATGGGGGACGATATCCTTCATCAAGAAGATCTGAAGGGACCTATCAAGGAGGGGAGCATCCAGGCCAGGCTGGAAGAAGTGGAGCAGGAAGTCTTCGAGTACAAGAAGATGATCGAGCGTGGTGTTGAAGCTAACTTTAACATCACCAACGAGCTGAAGAACTACTTCCTGAAGGAGATGAAGGAGATGTGGAAAAACATCACCGCGTCTGAAGAAAGAATTATAGAGCTCCAAGGCCAAATTAATGATCTACATAACCAGAACTGTGAGTATGAACTAAGGTTTATGCGCATGAGTTTGGGTGCTGAATGCAGGATTCAGGAGACGAGCCTCACATATGAGACTTTAGCTAGATATCCATGGAAGCGTTTCGCCAAGGACTACTTAATCAACGCCAACAAGGATGATGAGTGAAATCCCCTTGGGTAACGGCATTCCCTTGGCTTGTTCCAAGCTTGGGGGAGTGCCCGGTATCTTTATCTTTACCTTTTGTCTTTTAGAGTCAAGTAGAGTCGTATCATGTCTAGGGAGGTTATTATATGAGATAGGTGTGTGCATTGAGGTCTATCGCTCCTTCGGTAAAGAATTGTATCCGTGAGTGTGGAGTCGTCCATGGTGGAATATTAATGAGAAGTTTATTGGTTCCTTTTGCTGCACTCGGTATTCTCTTCACGCAATCGACCTTATATGATGATTCTTATGGGGAGTATTGACCTTATGTCAGGTATGGCTGTGAAAACTTTATTTAATCTTGGCAAATATAGCTTTGGTCATAACAACAAGCATGATTTTCTTAAAGTATCAACATAGCCAAAACCTTTATGTTATTATGCTTGAAGTGTTATGCTGACAAGGAAGACAACTTGATGTGTTATGCTTATTTCAATGTTCATGCTTTATATTGCTTTGCATCTTAGTCATCATCAGTTGTCTGCTCTCTCAAAACCTTTGCTAGCCTAACTCTGTACTAAGCGGTTTTCTGCTTGTGCATCCATACCCTTAAAACCAATACCTTCCATATGAGTCCACCATACCTACCTACTCGTGGTATTCCACTACCACCTCCTAAAAGTATATAATTTATGTGTTATCCTTAAATGTTCAAAATCTTTTATTTTGTGCCTCTGTTTTAGCTCATGAGGAAGTAATAGCTAATTCATAGTCTTCTTGAATTGGACAAGCTTCACCCCGGGATTGCATGTCTAATGTGCAAACCCATAATACGAGAAGGAACTGGCAAAGAGTGCGCCCGGCTCGAAAATAATATAACAAACAAACCCTCCTTCGCGCTTTGTTCATGAGAAATCCGAAAACTTTGGCAGCGATAAATAAGGAGAATAAGAGGATGTGATTGTCCTCGTGCGGGAGCCGTTCCTCGAAACTTGTCCAGCTCAAGAAGCAATTGAGTTATCTATTAGCATTCGTTGACAAATCATGCACCTCTCAAAACTTGTTTTCATTCTGTTTGATTTGAGGATAGCACATGAGTTTTCCCTACTACCCTAGAACAGGGCCTATCTTTCAATTTTAAGTCGAGTCAGTTATTTCTACTTCCTTCTATTTCTCAAAGAGAGCAGACGTTTGATGTTGATAAGGATTCATTCATATAAAGCTGCATTAAGATTTGTCATATCATATCCCTGTTGACATTATCAGTCGATAAGTAAGTTGTTTGTCATGCCCAGCTAAGGCAAATATCTTCCTTTGTGTTAACACTTTCACTTCTTGCCTATTAACATGTTATTTCAAAAAGCTTCAATTGATCTCATCAAAATATAAGAGCAAAAGTTAAATCTATTTGTTGTTCTTTGACCAAAGGACATGTTTGCCATGATATAATGAGTTTCCTTAGCCCTACTTTCGAATATAAGTGTTATCACTCTTTTATAAGGGCTTTATGAATTGAAGATTGCTGTTGAGGATATTTGAGTTGGTAAAGAAACTATGATGCTTCTTGTCCGTATTCTATTTATCGACACTTCACTCTCTAAACTTGTGGACAGGTTTACCGAGTTCATATTCGCTTGGGGACAAGCGAGGTCTAAGCTTGGGGGTGTTGATACGTCCAAAATGCATCACTATTTTGTATCATAATTTATCCTTATACATTGATATATTTCACGTTACGGTGATGTTCTTATGTTGTTTTGGTCTATTTTACACAGTTTGCAAACTTTCCGATGCCGAAGCAGCAGACGTAGGATTCAGCAGTAAAAAGTGGACGCTGAGTTGCTGAAGAAGAATACCTCCAAATTACCTGAAAATTGACAGGAGATATTTTTCAGACGGATCACGAAGGCACGCGAAAGGGCAACCAGAGGGGGGCCACAGGGTGCCCAGGCGCCCTGGGGGCGCGCCCCCCCTGGCCGCGTCGGGAGGGCACTTGGAGCCCCTGGCCCACCTCTGGCCGCCCCCTTTTGCATATATGCTCTCCGTTATACAAAAACCCTAAGGACGGGGATTTTTACGGAGTTCCGCCGCCGCTCCGTGGCGGAAACCTACAGAGAAGAAAAAGCCATCTCCGGCGGGCAGATTCCGCCGGGGAGATCACCTCCCGGAAGGGGAGATCATCGCCATCGTCATCACCATCATCACGGGCATCATCGAGATCATCATCAACATCATCCCCAACGCCAGCACCATCTCCATCTTCATTCAAATCTCATCTTACAATCGCAACTTGTGTTGTAACGCGTACTACCTATCCTCTCTACTCCATCGATGTTGATTACTACTTTGTGGTGAATGCTATTGAGTTTTGTTGGAGAAATATTATTATGTCCAGATTATTTATCACCTATTTATACCCACTGATCATGATCTCTTTTATGTCTCGTGAGTAGTTACCGTAGTTCTTGAGGACATGGGGAAAGTCTTGTTGTTAGTAGTCATATGTTGTTGAAGTAATAGGTGTTGTTTGATACTTAAGTTGTGTTGTCATTCTACTAGTGGTGTTGTGTGAGTCGAACACCCAACACTTCGCCTTTTTAAGGACCTAGGAGAATACATTGTGTATAAAGAATGCTTATGGTGGGTTGCCGGAGTGACAGAAACCTGAACCCCAGTTCGCTCGCTTTTGCATAAGGGAATAATGGATCCTTGATCGTATTGCTATGGTTTGGCTTTTTCCTTAAATTCTATCTTGTATTTGCGGATGCTTGCAAGGTGTTTAATCATAAGAGTGCATTCATCTTAGTCTAGAGAGTGCACTAGCATAGATCCACCCACTCAACACTTATCAACACATAACATAGTATCGATACGGAATGTGGTGAAAGCACATGACTACCTCTCCCGTGTGTCCTCAGGAATGCTTTAGTCTTTATAAGTTCAGTTTCTAGGTCTCTCCTTTGCTAAGAAAGGATTGGGCCACTTGCTACTCTCAGTACCTTTTACATTACTTGCTTTTACTTTCCTGTTGCTTATACCGAGAAAACACCTAAAAGTTATCTTTCAGTGCTTGCAGTAATTTCTTGCTCAGAATCGCTTATCAATACCTTCTGCTCCTCGTTGGGTTCGACACTCTTACTTATCGAAAACGCTGCAATAGATCCCTTATGGTTGTGGGTCATTAATACGACGAACCCTATTAGCTTTCTAGCTGGAACACCGAAGACATATTTTCCGGATTGAGCCTTATGTCATATTCTCAGAGGTTGGCAAACATAACACGGAGATCATCCACCAAAGTCTCGACGTGTTTGGTCTTTACTATTACGTCGTCAACATATGCCTCCACCATTTTGCCAATTTTCTTTTCTAAGCATGTTTGAATCATGCGTTGATATGTGCCGCCAGCGTTTTTGAGTCCAAAGGGCATAGTGTTGAAAGAAAAAGGGCCGTACGGGGTGATAAATGTCGTTGCGGCCTGATCGGATTCCTTCATTTTTATCTGTTGGTATCCGAAATAAGCATCAAGGAAGCACAGCAAGTCGTGTCCGGCCGTTGAATTGATAATTTGGTCAATGCAGGGCTAAGGAAAGGGATCCTTTGGGTAGGCCTTATTCAGGTCTGTGAAATCGACGCAGAGGCACCAAGATTTATCCTTCTTCGGTACCATCACTAAGGTAGCTAGCCAATCCGGGTGTTTAATTTCTTTGATGAATCCGGCTTCTAATAGCTTGGCTAGCTCCTCTCCCATTGCTTGTCTTCTGGGCTTAGAAAACCGTCGCACTGACTGCTTGACCGGTTTAAACCCTTTGATAATGTTCAGGCTGTGTTTGGCTAGCCTGCGTGGGATTCTCGACATATCTGAAGGGTGCGAGGCGAATATATCATAGTTTTCCCAAAGGAAGGCTAGTAACACGCTGTCTACCGCCGGATCCAGCTGTGCCCCGATGGATGCCGTCTTGTTAGGGTCTGTTGGGTGCACTTGGAATTTAATGATTTCATCTGTTGGCTTGAAGGAGGTAGACTTCGATCTTTTTGCTAAGGATACCGTCTTGTTTTCGGCTCGGGGTGATCTATCCGGATCGCTTGTTAATGTGATCACCCCATTGGGCCCTGGCATTTTAAGCTTCATGTACCCATAATGGGGTATAGCTTGAAAGCATGAGAAAGCGTCCCGTTCTAGAAGGTCGTGGTATCCGCTATGAAAGGGCACAATGTGGAAGAGTAGTTCCTCCGATCTATAGTTGTTAGCTGTGCCGAACACTACATCGAGCTTTATGCTTCCCGAAAACCAGGCTTCGTGGCTTGGTATAATTCCTCTAAAGGTTGTATTGGTGTGCTCAATGCGGGATTTCTCGACCAGCATTTTTGCAAGCGTTTTCTCATATATGAGGTTTTGTCCGCTTCCTCCGTCCGTAAGTACTTTAGTGAGGCGGAAGCTGCCCACTATTGGGTCTAGTACAAGTGAAAGTGCAGTATATCGACTAGAGGGGGGGGGGTGTTGAATAGGCGATTTTTATGAAATGCTTCAAAACATGGTGTTTTTGAAGACAAAAGATAAATTCAATCCTATTAGTATGCAGCGGAAAGTAGACTACACTAGACAAGCCATAGTCATGTATTCAATGAAGTGAAAGCACGAAGACTAATAGCAGCTAGGCAGTAGGGATCAAGATGGAAGAAGGAATGAAGCCAATCAGAACAAGTAGATACTCAGTGAAATCAATCAGATAAGGCAAGCAGGCAATGACTTCACAACATAAGACAGTAAGTAAAGGGAAGGAAAGGATAGAACCAATAGCTCAGGGAGGACAGTGATTTGTTAGACCAGTTCCAGTTGCTGTGACTACTGTACGTCTGGTTAGGGAGGCTGAGATTCAACTCAGAAGACCGCGTCTTCACCTTATTCCACTTGAGCTAAGGACACCTAGTCCTCGCCCAATCACTCTGGTAAGTCTTCAAGGTAGACTTCCAAACCTTCACAGACTTCGTTCACCGGCTATCCACAATGACTCTTGGATGCTCAGAACGCGACCCCTAACCGGCTGGAGGAAACACAGTCCTCAAGTGTAAATAAGTCTTCAGGTCACACAGACAGAAAGACTTCAGTGATGCCTAACACTCTTTGGCTCTGGGTGTTTTGGCTTTGTCCTCACAAGGATTTCTCTCTCAAAAGCTTCGGAGGTGGGTTGCTCTCAAACGACAAAAGCCGTGTAATAACTCTGAGCAGCCGCTAATTTATGGTGTAGGGGGTGGGATATTTATAGCCATAGGGCAACCCGACCTGATTTGTCCGAAGTGACCCTGGGTCACTAAGGAACTGACACGTGTTCCAACGGTCAGATTTCGAACACTCACACGGCAACTTTAATTGGGTTACAAGTAAAGCTGACTCATCCAACTCTGGATAAGGTTCGCTCTCATTGTCTTTGCTCGAAGACATAGGATTTGGTTGAGCATCACTTCAGTCACTCTGACTTAGATCACTTGGACCCCACTTAACAGTATGGTGGTTCCTATGACTCAACAAAGAAGAAAAGGAAACAACGAAACGTCTAAGTCTTCGCTCTCCATAGTCTTCACACAATGTCTTCTCTTGTCATAGTCTTCAATAGGATTATCTTCATATACCACCACTGATGTCAATGTCTTCATACATTTTTAGGTGTCATCTCCGGTAGGTAAACCGAATCAACGAGGGACTACTACCTGTGTTATCCTGCAATTCTCACAAACACATTAGTCCCTCAACCAGGTTTGTCGTCAATACTCCAAAACCAACTAGGGGTGGCACTAGATGCACTTACAATCTCCTCCTTTTTGGTGATTGATGACAAACTGGTTGAAGTTTTCAACGGGGATAAAAGGTATGTGAAATTGTAAAGGATAAAGGTATTGTCTTCGTAAGTAGCAAAAGGCTCCCTCTGAAGATGTGCATATAGTTGATTTGCCTTTGAATGGAAATGCACATGGCAGGTTGTACTTGTGTAGATCCTCTTCGACTTATAAAAACAATTCATCATGCACAATTGATATGTCGAATATAATGACATGCATAATGAAAAATGGACGTCTGCAATAATGACTAAGTGCAGAATATAACGTAGCAGATGCGGAATTTATCATCGCATTACAGAGTAGCAGAAAACGTAGCAGACGACCATCAGTTTAAGTGTTACAACTCAAAGAACCAAATGTAGCAAAAACGAGAGTTGTAATCACTAGGCAAAATATAAATCACCCGCCCATATGGACCCGCTTGAAGACTATGAACTCATATGCTTCTCCCCCTTTTGTTAGTAAGGACCAAAAAGGTTTGAAGACATAGAGCCTCTACTCGTTCCCAGTTGGAGCAGGGGAGGATGCAGGGTCGACGTTGGTGTTTGGCGGTGCAGAAGTTGTTGGTGCAGTGTCGATACGCGCTGAAGTAGGAGGAGGTGAGGTAGCATCATCTTGATCATCTATAACCCTGGCGTCAATTGTTGCAGCGGAGGAGGAGTAGTCAGAATCTTCAAGAGATGGAGTTCGACGCATAACAGTATTCCTTGGAGGAGTGTGGTCAAACTTGAATCTCTCTGTGAAGCCATCATCTTGAAGATCCGCTTCAGCAATCAGCAAGGTTAAACTCTTCCGTGACCTCCGACAGGTTTCAGGAGCAACAAAGGCATTCTTGGTGGCAAGATTGCTAATGCGATTGACGTCCACCAAGAGGATTTGCATCTGACGCTTTAGCCAGTAGTGATGCTTATCCTGTTTCTGATGGAGGGCAACCAGAAGCTCTCGGTTATTGAGAACACGAGATCGCTTCTGAGGCCTTTGGGAAATGGTGCTATCAGTGGCTTCGGTTTCAGCGTGTCGAGGTAGACGAGTACGACCAGCCAGAGGATAAATGCGAGAGACTGCTGGAACTCCTTCAATTTACTGAGTGAAGCTCTGGCGATCAGCGTTGTGAAGACTAATATGCTCTTTGGCATGCTCTTGGTATATAGCTTCAGCTGACATATCAACCTCAGGCAAGAATATATGATGGTTGCGAGCAGAGGGCTGATACATGATAGCTGAATGAAGCTTGATGAGGCGCATAATCCATGGAGCATAAAACTTCAGACCAAACAGATCAGAGCCAGACATAGCCAATTTCCTAATGAAGAAATCTTGAGCATTGAAGCTGATGCCATTGAAGATATAGAAGACCAATGTCTTCATGGTGCCTTCAAGCTTGGTTGATGAAGAATATCCCTTGACAGGCCATAGAGTACGCCTGATGATATGATAGATGGTGCATGGCAGATACTCGAGGTCTTCAACAAAGAATTCCTTTGGATATTCAGCATCACTTGGCAGAGGCTTCATCATGCTTAGCATCTGGCTCTTGTTGGGCTTGTGCTTCTGAAAGATATTCTCCAAGGCTTCATTGTGCAATTGACAGCCAGGTTCATACAGGTCTCCTGGAGTGGACAGGCCAGTAAGCTCAATGAGATCAAAGGCTTTGGCTTCATGATGGACATTGCCTGTCATCCACTCAAGGACCCATGTCTTAGGATCCCTGCTGTAGCCTCGAATGTGGAGGGTTGCATAGAATTGCAGAAGTAGCTCTTCATTCCAATGCTCCTTGTCAGTCACAAAATTTAGCAGTCCAGCATCACGGAAGCAATCAAGAGCTTCCTCCAGACAGGGCAGTCCAGCAATAGCTTTAGTGTCAAGACGCATATGAGGGAAAATGCGCCCTTGATCATATAGAACTCTTGAGTAATAACTGCGCTGCTGATGGCTCCAGAACCTATCTGATGATATTCTTGGCTTGGAATATGGGTTCTTGGCGTTGTCAAAGAATGTGTTGTGCGCAGTGAAGCTATTGGCATTGAATGACCCTTGTGAGGTGGAAATACCTGGAATCCTTGCCAGTCTTGGCTTAGGCTTCTGAACCTGAGGCCTGTGCTCAACATGATGGTCAAACTGAGGACAAGCAGCATGCGGTCTAGTAGCAGGTGGTGGAGTCAAAATGGGCCATCGGATAGTGATTAGCTGATCATCTTGGTTGTATGCTTGCTCAATTGTGTGCGGCCTTGGAGGCGGAACAGTAGCAGAGGCAGTGGCTTCACGCTGCTGATTTGCTTCAGGTGCAGCACTTGCTTCAGGTGCCATCACTTCAGGGACCACTATGACTTCAGGTGCCACATTGCCTTCAGCCATGACCACGTCATTGGCTTCAGTGCTGGTGGTGGCAGCCTCTGAGTTTGTAACCTCCACTTCACGAGCTGGAGGGTCGAACACGTTCTCCTTGAGAACAGGAGGTGTGGCAGCACGTGCTTCTTCTGCTTGTGGTTGTTCTTCTTCTTGGGGTGGTTCTTCTTCGGCTGATGCAGCCAGAATATCTTCAGCCGCTTTGGCTTAAGATTCTGAGGGGTTCACAGTAGGAGCAGCGTCATGTACAGATTGTTGCTCTTCTCCTTCTGGAACACTTGGGGTGACGACTTGAGGCCTTGGTCCTTTGCGAAGCCTGCGAAATGCTGGCGACCCCTGAGGGAATGGAGGTTGTTGGGCCTCAAAGTCTTCATCTTCAAGCACCGAACTGGTGTCTTGAGTTGGTTGGGGAGTTGCTGGTGTATCTTGTGGGTGATCAGCCCACGAGTCATCCTGGTAAATTGGCGTCAATGGACTACCAATGCTGATGCGTTCGCTGTTCGTAAGAACAGGCAAAGATTCAACGTTGTACTCGATCTGAGGAAGGATTTCATCATCTTCAACATTGTCATGAGGACCAATACCTTTAGCTGCGGTGGGGTAAACAGCTAGAATGTCTTCATCCTATATGGGAGCAGGCTCATGGACTGTCATGCGACGTTCTTGGTGTGTAGATGCAGGGCGAGCAAATGATATGGGCTTGACAAAGATAGGCTCTTTGGGAGCAGGCTTATCCTTCTTTGTCTTGCACTTCTTGGTGGGTGGAGCTCCATCAGTAGTTTGCTTGCGCTTGCGAGCTTCAGCTTCGGCCACCTTTGTCTTCTTAAGCTAGGAAGCAGTTAGGGTGACTTTCGGCTTCGTGCTAGTCATGCTGGCAGGGAAGACTATGCGAGGCATTTCCTGCCTGGATTCTTCAGCTTCGGGCACAGGTTGCTTCTTCTTTTTCTTGGCAGCCATCCTTGGGTCAATGCCAGGACGCCCAAGGGCCTTACGCTTTTCAGCTTCATTGTAAGCTTGAAAGCATTTGGCAGCCAAGTCCTTGATTCGCTCACGAGAACCTTTAGCTTCATCACGCCTCTGGCGAAAGGCTTCCTTGAGCTCATGCATCATTACCTTGAAGTTCTGAATCTCTTGGACGCTGAGCTTGTCCACATGCTTCTTGAACTGAGCCTTTTCATAATCGATCTTTTGCTTCAGCTCAACAATTCTCTGAGCCAGAGCTAGCTCGGAAGCAATGACGCCATGGAAGGAGACGCTAAGGCCAACTGGAAGTTACAGATCGTCGAAGCTGAGGTTGGGGGTGTCAAACCATTCATCAATGAAATTGTTGAGCACTTCCACGTCGAAGAGCGGCAAATCATTGAAGATTTCTGCATCTTGCTTGCTCTTTATTAGTTGCTCCAGAGCATCGTCACCAAGATCCTCATCGCTCGAGAGATCAAAGGCTTCATTGGCAGTCTTCAGAACAGCGTCAGGAGTGAGAGCTGGACTGGGGTTGTGCGAGGGCTTCTTCCTTAGTTGTCTGCTCTTGGAGATGCGAGAGTGCTCCTCAGACTGCACACTTGGTGCTGGTGGAGCAGTGGCCAAAGGCTTCACTCTAGAAGAAATTGGTGGAGTGGTCTTCGAAGCCTTGGATTTCTTCTTCTTGGGCTTCGGGGTTGCAGGCGCTTCATCAGAATCAGCGTCATCTGCAGGTTGATCCTCATCCGCCCCTTGAACCCTGACGTGACTGATGAGGCCTTCTAAGTTGTAGAAGGGCCCAACCAAGTTTAGTTCAGCTTCGCGCGTGCCATCGGCGCGGGGTGCAGAGGGGCCAGGATTGAAGTCCAATCCCAAGTTCTTCTTGTTCTCTTTGGCTGAGTTCTTGGCATATTGAAGGTTTCGCTTGAAAAAATTATCGTCGCGACACCAGAGCAGAGAAGTAGGATCAGCATCAGCAGGTTGAGGCCCTCTAACCATGCAAGGGTAGAAGCCTTGAGCAATGGCTTCAGCACGAGTCTTTGGTGGAAGATTTTTGTAGGTGATATCTCCCCATGGATGCGTGATGGCGTTCTTTTCAGCACACTCTTGGGTCACGAACCTATACTTGAACCACTGTTCAGCCCAATATCTTCGAATCCATTGGATTCGTGTCTTCCTCTGATTGGAATCCTCCTCTGGATCAGTCTTGTACATCTCACTTAGATCAGGAGGCAAATCTTTGGAGGTGTTGCCACGGCGCTGTCTGCCACCCTTCCTAATTGTCTTGTCAGTTGCCATTGGCTTCAATCTGAAGGGCTTCAAACTGAATGGCTTCAACACTAGCAAATGCTTCGGTCTGCTGGTCAGACAGGAACTGGCTTCAGGAGAGTGAATGTGACGCTGCAAGAATTCTGCAAATGAATGCAGACTATGAGAACCAAGGGATTCTCCTACGGACATGTACCTGTGAGAGCATTAGAGATGCCAGGGAAGGGGAAGAGGTCATATGCATTCTCGGAAGTTTTTGAAGATAAATCAGTTTTGAAGACTTTGACCTCATAGCGCGAAGACATTCACTCGTATGATGAGAGTTGGTTCCAGATTTGTACGAATCCATGAATAGGTACAAGTGAGGAATCTAACTATGTTTGAAGCATATGTGAATGTACTAGGAAAGATATGAGATGCAGACAGGATAGATCTATATATTTGTGTAACCAGAAACCTCTTGTGGTAAAAGTGATGAATCTTTCTGGATCAAGAAGATGGTAAAAGGAGAGTTTAATTTACCACACGATGAACTGCTTAGATGGAGAGGAGTTGGATGCCCAGTAGTTCGATCTTCCGAGCCCTAACTTGGCAACGGAGGACAACTACGGCGACGGCGGAGTAGACGATGTCCGCGGTTGGCGTGAAGACGGCGTCGACGAGGTCGCGGCAACGAAGCGCTTCGTCGCCGGCGTCGTCGAGAGCTAGCGGAGGCGCAAGGGTTGGTCGAGGTGGTGAGGTGGTAGAAGAACTTTTGACCGTGATGGGACGTGCATTTATAAGCATGGGAGACGGCACAGCGCAATTACGCAGGTGCCCCTGGCGGTTCACATCTGAGGGACACGTGGCGGTCATGTAACGCACTGGGAGTTGTCCCACGATCCCGCGTACACCACGACTGTCGGAGTGGTCGTTCCGGCTTCTCCGGATTTCAGGCATAAAGGATGGAGCATTAAAATCAGACTTAAAGTTTGTCTCCGAATCTTCTGCTGACAAGAACGCAGAGAAGATATTCGATAGTTCCAACATAATGCATATGATTTGGACAGACAGAGTGTGAGATGAGAAAGCATAGAGAGGTTAGGGTCCGATCACATTCACTTAGTTCAAAAGATTCAAATAAGAAGACATAGCTATAAGTGAATGCTGTAGAGGACAGAACACAACTATATATATATATATATATATATATATATATATATATATATATATCCTGAATGAAGATAAACCAAGTGTGAAGACTTTGCAAATGTAACGCCATGAAAAACACTTCAAACAAGGATTTGGTGGTGACGTTACCCACCGTATAGGAAGTATTAGACCTAGACACGGCGCACAATTGTCGTGGCGCTCCGAAGTAAATTTCCATGTTAATGTATTCTCACTTAGAATGTAAGTCTTCATTGATTGAAGATATACTTTACTTCGTGTGTTGCACATCTAAGTCATCAATTTGCATAAGTGTTAGGATGTGTGCCTGATTACAGGACATTTGAAGATTCTAAGATATTTAGCTCACACCGCAACTTGTAAAACCTTTTCTCATCCAAGGGCTTTGTGAAGATATTTGCCAGTTGCTCTTCAGTGTTGACGTGTATGATATCAATATCTTCCTTCATGACATGATCTCTGAGAAAGTGATGACGAATTTCAATGTGCTTTGTCTTCGAGTGCTGAACTGGGTTGTTGGCAATCTTGATAGCGCTTTCATTATCGCAGTAGAGTGACACATGCTTCAGATGGACGCCATAGTCCTTGAGCGTTTGCTTCATCTAGTGAAGCTGAGCGCAACAAGATCCAGTAGCAATGTATTCAGATTCAGAAGTGGAGAGTGATACACAGTTTTGCTTCTTTGAAGACATACAGACAAGAGATCGTCCTAGAAAGTGACATTTGCCTGATGTAGACTTGCGATCAACTTTGTCACCAGCATAATCAGCATCTGAGAATCCAACTAGATCAAACTCTGAACCCTTTGGATACCATAATCCTAGTGTTGGGGTGTAAGCCAAATATCGAAGTATTTGCTTCACAGCTAAGTGATGCGACTCCATTGGTGCCGCTTGATATCGAGCACACATGCAAACACTAAGCATAATATCTAGCATAGATGCACATAAATAAAGCAAAGAACCAATCATGGAGCGGTATACCTGTTGATCAAACTCTTTACCATTGGTGTCTGAACCCAGATGGTGTTTAGCAGGCATAGGCGTCGAGTACCCTTTGCAGTCTTGCATTCCAAACTTCTTCAGACAGTCTTTAAGGTACTTCTCTTGAGATATGAAGATGCCGTTGCTTTGCTGACGAATTGGAAGACCAAGGAAGAACTTCAGCTCACCCATCATGGACATCTGATATTGCTCTTGCATCATGTGACCAAACTCATCACTGTATCTTTTGTCAGTGCAGCCGAAGATAATGTCATCCACATAGATTTGGCAGACAAATAGATCATCATCATATGTCTTCGTGAAGAGTGTGGGATCTAGGGATCCAGGTTTGAAGCCTTTGCTCTTCAGGAAGTCCTTGAGTGTGTCATACCAAGCACGAGGCGCTTGTTTGAGGCCATACAGTGCCTTGTTGAGTTTGGATACCATATCAGGACGTTTTGGATCTTCAAAGCCAGGTGGTTGTGCAACATACACCTCTTCTTCAATCCTTCCATTGAGAAAGGCACTCTTTACATCCATTTGATACAAAAGTATGTTGTGATGATTTGCATGGGCTAGCAGTATACAAATAGCTTCAAGTCTAGCCATAGGAGCAAATGTTTCATCGAAGTCAATCCCTTCGACTTGAGTGTATCCTTGAGCAACGAGACAAGCTTTGTTTCTGACCACTTGACCATGCTCATCTTGCTTGTTGCGATAGATCCATTTTGTGCCTATTATGTTGTGCTTGCGAGGGTCAGGACGCTTGACAAGTTCCCACACGTTGTTCAGCTCAAACTGTTGAAGCTCTTCTTGCATTGCTTGAATCCATTCGGGTTCCATAAAAGCTTCATCAACTTTCTTGGGTTCAGATATTGAGACAAATGCAAAGTGCCCACGGAAATTTGCAAGTTGTGTTGCTCTTGAATGAGTAAGTGGACCAGGAGCATTTATGCTGTCAATTATCTTCTCAACTTGTACTTCATTTGCAACACGAGGATGAGCTGGACGAAGATTTTGCTCTTGCTGTACATTGTCATCGTCAGGAGGGTTGTCTTCAGGCTGAGCATTGTCGTCAGGTTGATTTGGAGCAGAGATGATGAGTTCCTCGTCAGGTTGTGCTTCAGAAGGAATGATCTCACCGGTTCCCATTAGCTTGATAGATTCATTTGGTGAAGCCTCATCTAGCACATTTGGTAGGATCTCTCTTTGGGAACCATTTGTCTCATCAAACCGCACATCCACAGTTTCAACTATTTTATAGAGAAAGATGTTGAAGACTCTGTAGGAGTGTGAGTCCTTTCCATATCCGAGCATGAAGCCTTCATGTGCTTTCGGTGCAAACTTTGACTTGTGATGTGGATCCTTGATCCAGCACTTAGCTCCAAATACTCTGAAGTAACTTACGTTAGGCTTCTTTCCAGTGTGGAGTTCATAGGACATTTTCTTCAGAAGCTTGTGAAGATAAACACGGTTGATGATATGGCATGCAGTATCAATAGCTTCGGGCCAGAACCTTCTTGGTGTCTTGTATTCATCGAGCATCGTTCGAGCCATCTCAATTAGAGTTCTGTTCTTGTGCTCAACGATCCCATTTTGCTGAGGTGTATACGGGGCTGAGAATTCATGAGTGATTCCCATTGTATCCAAATAAAGATCAAGGCTAGTGTTCTTAAACTCAGTGCCATTGTCACTTCTGATATGCTTGATCTTGACGCCATAGTTGTTCATGGCACGGTTGGCGAAGCGTCTAAAGACATCTTGCACTTCAGTCTTGTAGATTATTATGTGCACCCATGTGTATCTTGAATAATCATCAACAATGACGAAGCCATAGAGACAGGCTGTGGTAGAGAACGTGGAGTAGTGAGTAGGGCCAAATAAGTCCACGTGGAGCAGCTCGAAGGGTTTGGATGTCGTCATGATTGTCTTCGCGGGATGCTTGGCTCTAGTCATCTTCCCAGCTTCACAGGCACCACATAGATGATCTTTCTTGAACTTGACTTCCTCGATGCCTACGACATGCTTCTTCTTTGCGAGAGTGTGGAAGTTTCTCATGCCGGCATGTCCTAGCCTCCGATGCCAGAGCCAACACTCTGAAGCTTTTGCTAGAAGACATACGGCCATCTGCGGTCCAGCTGAGAAATCTACCATATACAGATCACATTTTCCGTATCCTTCAAATAATAAAGACTTGTCAGATTCCATTAGTACAAGGCAACAAAATTTACCAAAGATCACAATCATGTTTAAGTCACAAAGCACTGAGACAGACATTAAGTTGAAACCAAGAGATTCAACAAGCATGACTTTATCCATGTGCTGATCTCTTGAGATTGCAACTCTACCTAGACCCAACACTTTGCTTTTACCAGTATCAGCAAATGTGATGTGACTCTTGTTAGATGGACGTAAGGTTGAGTCCATGAGAAGATTTCGATCTCCAGTCATATGATTTGTGCATCCGCTGTCCATAATCCATTCTGAAGACTTTGGTGTCACTCCCTACAATGTAGTTAGGAGGACAGGCTTCACCAAAAGCCATTATGAAGCATAAACATTTGACGTATAAGTGGATTATGAAAGCTTAGACCCAAGTTAGGACTGATAAGATGATTAGCAAGTGATTCATTAGCAGTATGAGCAGTAAGTCTATTTGGGCATTTGATCTTGTGCCCTACAAGTGTTTTAGGTCCCCAGCAATAGCATCAGACGCCTTTGATTTTTGGCTGGAGACCTTTCCATGTAAGAGAAAGTTAGTTCTTCTTAACCACCCACGTCTGCAGGGGTGGCTTAGAAGCAATGAGTCTAAGAGCAGCATCTGAGAATTTTGGCTTTGGAGCCCTAGCAAATAATCTTACAGGAGGAGATTAATACTCATAAGAATAGGTAGAAAAATTCTTTGTTTTATGAATATAGCGGTTTGAAGAAACACGCTCATTTTCATGGGTCTGGGTATGGTTTCCTTGCAAAACATTCGCGTTAGGGTGACTCAGGTGAGTCCTTTGTCTGTATGTAGCCTTAGGACCATATGAAGCCTTTGGTCTGGGGTTTGTCTTCTTTGCAAGAGGTGTCATGGTAACATTTGCTGGAAGTTTCTCAAGACAACCTTTGGGTACCCAGATCTTGTTCATAGGGGGCCCGTTCCTGCAGTTAGTACCAATGTAGTCTGCCTCAAAGGATTCATCAATGATAAGAGGATTAGTACAAGTGAAGCCAGATAGGTTAGATGGATCCACTGAAGGTTCCTTTGCAACAACCCATGTGGTTTTGGGATACTTCTCAGGCTTCCAGTATGAACCATTAACATTAATTTTCCTGTCGAACCCAACACCCTCTTTCCTAGGGTTTCGGTTCAGTATCTGCTTTTTGAGGACATCACATAGAGTCTGATGCCCTTTGAAGCTTTTGTACATCCCTGTTTAAAGCAAAGTCTTCAACCTAGCATTTTCATCAGCAATAGTAGTGGTATCCTCAGTAGAGGGGTTAGTTACCACATCAGTAGTTGAAGATATTGCAACAGTGGCAACAGTAGAACATTCAGCAACAGATGTAGCGTTATCATGCTCAATGCATTTTAGACATGGTGGTTCAAACTCTTCCTGGGAAGCACTGATTTGTTGAGCAAGTAATGAATCACGCTCCTTCTGAAGGTCTTCATAACATACTCTTAGCTTTTCATGATCAGATAACAAAGTGTTATGGTGACTTTGAAGCGTGGTTAACTTAGCCTGAAGTCTCTGAAGACTTTCAGCTAAGTTTTTCGACTGATCCATTTCTTCACCCAACATATCATTGCTATTATTAAGCATTTGTTGAGCCTTTTCCAAAGCAATTTGTTGTTTAGTGGCAAGGGAATCAAGTTTGACATAGCTGGGTCTGAATTCATCACCAGATTCATCATCACTAGACTCAGATGGATAGCATTCAGTTACCTTCGCACCTTTTGACATAAGGCATGGTGCAGAGGATGATGGTTCCAGATTGAAAGTCATCGTCTTGAGAGATACGTTGAAATCCTCAAACCCGGAATCATCACGAGTTCGATGTCCCTCATAGACTTCAGAGAGACGGTCCCAAATAAGCTTCGCGTGATCAAGATGCATGATGTTCCTGAACTGATTTTGAGACAGACAGGAGCAAAGTACGTCCTTTGCGGTGAGATTGAGGAGAGTGAACTTGCGAATGTCATAAGCTTCTGCCCTCTTGCATAGATCGGTAAAACCAATCTCAGTGACGGTCCACAGCTCACTGTTAATTGCCATGAGACATTTCTTCATCATGGCCTTCCACTTGGGATACTCGTGACTGGCAAACATGGGGCAAGACACTGTCTTCATTCCTGCGGTCGACATAGCTAAAACTCCAGGTGGTTAAACCGAATCACACAGAACAAGGGTGTACCTTGCTCTGATACCAATTGAAAGTGCAGTATATCGACTAGAGGGGGGTGAATAGGCGATTTCTATGAAATGCTTCAAAACATGGTAGTTTTGAAGACAAAAGATAAATTCAATCCTATTAGTATGCAGCGGAAAGTAGACTACACTAGACAAGCCATAGTCATGTATTCAATGAAGTGAAAGCACGAAGACTAATAGCAGCTAGGCAGTAGGGATCAAGATGGAAGAAGGAATGAAGCCAATCAGAACAAGTAGATACTCAGTGAAGTCAATCAGATAAGGCAAGTAGGCAATGACTTCACAACATAAGACCGTAAGTAAAGGGAAGGAAAGGATAGAACCAGTAGCTCGGGGAGGACAGTGATTTGTTAGACCAGTTCTAGTTGCTGTGACAACTGTACGTCTGGTTAGGGAGGCTGAGATTCAACTCAGAAGAGCGAATCTTCACCTTATTCCCCATGAGCTAAGGACACCTAGTCCTCGCCCGATCACTCTGGTAAGTCTTCAAGGTAGACTTCCAAACCTTCACAGACTTTGTTCACCGGCAATCCACAATGACTCTTGGATGCTCAGAACGCGACTTCAGGTCACACAAACAGAAAGACTTCAGTGATGCCTAACACTCTTTGGCTCTGGGTGTTTTGGCTTTGTCCTCGCTAGGATTTCTCTCTCAAAAGCTTCGGAGGTGGGTTGCTCTCAAACGACAAAAGCCATGTAAGAACTCTGAGCAGCCGCCAATTTATGGTGTAGGGGGTGGGCCATTTATAGCCACTGGGCAACCCGACATGATTTGTCCGAAGTGACCCTGGGTCACTAAGGAACTGACACATGTTCCAACGATCAGATTTCAAACACTCAGATGGCAACTTTACTTGGGCTACAAGTAAAGCTAACTCATCCAACTCTGGATAAGATTCGCTCTCATTGTCTTCGCTTGAAGACATAGGATTTGGTTGAGCATCACTTCAGTCACTCTGACTTAGATCACTTGGACACCACTTAATAGTACGGTGGTCCAATGACTCAACAAAGAAGAAAAGGAAACAACGAAACGTCTAAGTCTTCGCTCTCCAAAGTCTTCACACAATGTCTTCTCTTGTCATAATCTTCAGTAGGATTATCTTCATATACCACCACTGATGTCAATGTCTTCATACAATTTTTAGGGGTCATCTCCAGTAGGTAAACCGAATCAATGAGGGACTACTACCTGTGTTATCCTGCAATTCTCACAAACACATTATTCCCTCAACCAGGTTTGTCGTCAATACTCCAAAACCAACTAGGGGTGGCACTAGATGCACTTACAATCTCCCCCTTTTTGGTTATTGATGACAAACTAGTTGAAGTTTTCAACGGGGATAAAATGTATGTGAAATTGTAAAGGATAAAGGTATTGTCTTCGTAAGTAGCAAAAGGTTCCCCCTGAAGATGTGCATATAGTTAATTTGCCTTTGAATGCAAATGCACATGGCAGGTTGTACTTGTGGAGATCCTCTTCGAATTATGAAGATAATTCATCATGCACAATTGATATGTCGAATATAATGACATGCATAATGAAAAATGGACGTTTGCAATAATGACTAAGTGCGGAATATAATGTAGCAGATGCGGAATTTATCATCACATTACAGAGTAGCAGAAAACGCAGCAGACGACCCTCAGTTTAAGTGTTACAACTCAAAGAACCAAATGTAGCACAAACGAGAGTTGTAATCACTAGGCAAAATATAAAGCACCCACCCATATGGACCCGCTTGAAGACTATCAACTCATATGCTTCTCCCCCTTTTGTCAGTAAGGACCAAAAAGGTTTGAAGACATAGAGCCTCTACTCGTTCCCAGTTGGAGCAGGGGAGGATGCAGGGTCGATGTTGGTGTTTGGTGGTGCAGAAGTTGTTGGTGCAGTGTCGATACGCGCTGAAGTAGGAGGAGGTGAGGTAGTATCATCTTGATCATCTATGTCCGAGATTCCAGATTTACTTGGAGAGTTTTTCCCAGGGCGGGTGGGTGTTGGAAATTTCAAATCCCGATCCAAAGTGATATTCGGAGTATTAACAACTTCCGACAGTGACAATCCAGATTCGATGGGACCTAATCGCCCTTCGGGTCCGGTGTCAGTTCCAGAGCTCAAAGAACATAGTGTTTCTCCTGACCGAGACGTGTTCGGCTCGATGGGTTCAGAGATCGGAACTGTTGCGGTCTCCGTCTGGAGAGGAGAAGTCGCTGTGACTCCGTCCTCAACCGCTGCTACCAGATGAGTGATCGGAGAAGGGTCGATCTCATCATGGTTGGATTTAAGTCCGATCTGATCTCCTGGCGATGAAAGCCACAGGGCGGTGATGCGATCCAGTAGCTCGTTTATGGGTGAGAGTACTACCAAGGTCACCTCATCGGCGTGGCCAGAATCGGCATAAAGGCGACGCTCGATCGCCGTAGGGAGTGTGGCCGACCCGGAGGCCATGCGGGCGCATACAGCGAACCCGCCGAGCTGGAGAACCTGGCCGATAGCCAAGTTGTTTCCGAGGGTGATCATGTCGTCGATGACGAGACGCGCCATCGATCGCTTATTGTGAGCGCACAACGGAGCTCTCAACGAAAGCACCATTATCGGTGTTAAAACCGGCAGATCTTGGGTAGGGGGCCCAAGCTATGCGTTTAGTGGATCGATGGTAACAGGAGGCTGGGGACACGATGTTTACCCAGGTTTAGGCCCTCTCGATCGAGGTAAAACCCTACTTCCTGCTATATTAGTATGGATGAATATGAATACAAGAGTTGATCTACCTCGAGATCGTATCGGCTAAACCCTAAAGTCTAGCCTATGAGGATATTGTGATGATGATCCCCTTTATAGACTAAACCCCCCGGCTTATATACACGCCAAAGGGGACCTAGGGTTACAAGGGTGCTTTGGGGAGGAAGTAATTGATACATCAGCACTCTACATTTGACTTTCTACGTACATAAGAGTCCTGACCGAGTACAGAAGAGGGTCTTCTTATTCTTTATGTGGCCCCTCAGTGCGGCCCAGCTTCAACAACCCGAATGACTGAGGACCCCTAACTATAGGACTCCCTCATTGGGTGTGTTGGGGATAAAAGAGACTCTTTGTTATTTGGTTGCAGGGTTGTTTGAGAGATACCATCTTCATCCTACGCCTACCATGGATTGATAAACCTTAGGTCATCCACTTGAGGGAAATTTGCTATTGTCCTACAAACCTCTGCACTTGGTTGCCCAACAACGTCTACAAGAAGAAGGTTGCGTAGTAGACATCAGGCAGTGGCTAGGACAAACCATCTTTATCATCGTCCTCATCTTGCATTGCATCATCATTCTTGAAAAGCCCTCTAAATTTTCACCACCAACAACAGAAAAGTCTCCTTGGACATAGCTCTTTTCCCCTTTGGTCTTAGCTTCCTACAACACAATAATCATTTTCTCTCCATGAAATCCAAAGTTTTTAGCTTGTGTTCTTTCAGAGGTATCCATCAGCATGTAGCCTTTTTTGCTTACTTGTGACAGGAACTCTGGTACTTTCATACGAGTGATTTTATTGGCGCAAACTATGGTACATTACACTATATTTTTCTCGCAACAACATATACAATCAATCATATTAGATGCATTCACAAGAGTAATTTTTTCCTGCAATTATTTTGATCAACAACACGAACAAAAATAGGGGATAATGCAGCTAAATCCTAAGGTTCATGTTTCACATAAAAAGAAAACAGATAGGGGTGGTCAATTGTTGTACAAGACATGGAACATACGATTTGCCTCTATTCTACGGTTCATGTTTCAGAGACACAAAGAACCTTTAGAGAAAAGCTCACCCAGTGTTCCTGGTGTGATCTGGTCGAAGCACCTTCGGGAAACACCACCGGGTTTTTTTAAAGCAAGTTGTAAGTCAAGCTTGCAGGAAGTGGTCGGAGCTAAGAGCGCTTGTCGTGATTGTTCTCGAAGCAAGCCCCTCAGTGCGCTCAATCAGTGTTGCATCCACGCATATGCCACACGGTATGGTACACCATGATGTTGCAGACGGATGATGTGGAGGTAGGAGTTGCCCTTGCACGCCGGTGATGGATGATTTTGTGGCGGTCTAGCGGCGCCATGCTCGGCACGGCTCTCTCGGGGTCTAGGGTTAGTAAGTGTTATTTGCAACACCGTTCTTGTTGAAAAACAGAGACCATGTTGTAGAAAGGTAAATAAGAGTGGGTGTCATGTGCAAAGTTAGATCCACCAGCCATCTCTGTGTCCGTCCAATGGCTAGCGAGGCGGCAGATGTTTTCTCATTATCCGCCATCGACGCCTAGCGCGGCCCATAGGCTATGATGTCTTAAAACAAATTTTGGATCCAAATACAGAGGAAGGACAAGATCGACCTGGAACAGCAATTGCAACCAGATGGCCCTTCAAAAGAAACTTACGTCAAGCATATCCATTGCTGCAAGCCTGCAATCGGAAAGTCGTGGCGTCACACTTGTTGTTTGCCATTGCGTCTGGTGCATCTAGTCGCCGACGCATCCCATGGTGGGACCTCCCGTCAAAGCTTCCAAGTCTGGTGCTCTGGCGCCTGATGTCGCACATCGACCACGCCCTCCTCCAGGCCATCTATCAAACGTGGCGCTTCAGCACTGTTGCATCACCCATTGCTGTTGCTGCTTCCATGGCTCCGCCTCCCCGATGGCACCTTCCTCAGTCTGCTCGACAAAGCCGCCCAACATTTCCCTATTCCATGTGACATCACAAGTCGAGTATCCACTGGTAGTGCTCTCCTACTTGTGCATTGGTGGGTGCTCCTTGATAGGCCCATCCCGTGCTACCGTGATGACCCAGGCAACCTTCTAGTTCTGTATTGGCACACGTCATGAAGATCATAAAATCCGCAAGGTGGTGGTTTTTTATCACCTTCTTGTCGCTATGGAGTCAAGTGGGCAGAACAACACCGTCACCTCTACTCCCAAAGATAGTGGGCTAAGTGGGGCCCCCACGGCGGTGATAGAGTGGCTGCCGCCTCAAACAGGTTCACCGCTGACACTGCGCTCTTCTGCGGGAAACTCTATGTCCTGGCCATAGGGCTAGCTAAATACCAACATGAGCTCTGCGTCCTTGATGTCAGCGATGGGTGGATCACAGCCATCAGTTTCATATGCAGCGACCATGATGGTCCTAATGACTAGATGCACATGCAATTGCAACCATGATACTCTCTCATCATGTCCAGAGATTGTCTATTGATGGTGATGTTAAACATTGTAACATGTAGGTAGTTCTGTGCGTGTGTATTGTTGTATTTTGTTAGGATAAAGAGATATGATCCCAACCTTCTGTTAGCTAACTTGGCGATCAAATCATTGGCCTAACAAAATTGTAATCGGTATGGCCTTTGCGCCCTATATTGACACGCATGTGTCCCTTTGTTATGAAACAAACTTATGCATTATCGGGGCCAACAGGCCAGCATATATACATGTAGGGAAATATGCGAAGAATCCCCTATACAATATGATAACTTCACACAGCACAACACACTGTTCTATCACCCCCCCCCCCCTCAAACTCAAGGGGGATCTTGGACACTGAGTTTGGACAGGAAAAAGTTATGTTGTGATAGTGTGTGAGCTTTCATGAGAAAATCAGCAAGCTGAAGCTCCAGGGGCACATACTGAAGGGCCATAATCCTCTCTTACACATGAGAATGCGTGTAGAAGGAATCAACACCAATGTGCTTGGTGAGCTCATGCTTAACAGGATCAAGGGCAATGTTGAGTGCCCAGTGCTGTCAAAGAGTAAAGGGGTGGGTGCAGCAGTCGAAACACAAAAATCCTGAAAAAGCCACCATAGCCAAGTAATCTCTACAGTGACTAACGCCATACCTCGCAGCTCAGCCTCATCACTAGAGCGTGATACAATAGTCTGCTTCTTGGTCTTCCAGGCAGTCAGAGAGGAGCCAAGAAAAACACAATAGGCAAAGAGAAACTAGCGGTCAGTAGGATCTCTAGCCCAGGTCGCATCATAGTAGGCCTGAAGCTGAAGAGAGCTGAAGCGAGGGAAGAATAAGCGATGAGTCATCATGCCACGAAGGTAACGAAGAACCTGAAGAAGATGATTGTACTGAAGGTCAGTGGGAGTAGAGACAAACGGACAAAGAATGTGCACTGCGTAAGAAATGACAAGACGATTGATGCCTAGATAGACAAGGCTCCTAACAAGATGGCGGTAGTGCGTGGGATCTGCAAGGGGTTCACCCTCACTAGGACAAAGATGGAGACCAAGCTCCATAGGAGTGTCAACCGTACGCTGATCAGTGAGGCATCCACGAGTGAGAAGATCTTGGATGTACCTCGCTTGAGAGAGATAAATACCATCAGGGGAAGAACTCATCTCAAGTCCAAGAAAGTAGAGAAGTGTGACGCCTGAAGACCGACGTCCCAGAAGATTCCAGAAGATTCCAAAGATTCCAGACGTTCCGGGTTCTTCGTGTGTTGCATTTGTGCTTGTGTTATTTATTTTGCATTGCATCATGTCATCATGCCATCATGTCATTTTCTTTTGCATCTCAACCTAAATAAATCGTGTGGACCTTCGGTCCATTTAAATCGAGGGAAGGTGACTTCTCTTTATAACATATAAAAGCATCTCAATATTATTAGGGAGCTATATAAATTAATATTCCATTTGCTTCGGAATAACCCAACACACTTGCATATTTTCCCCATGCCTTCTCTTTCTTATTCCTTGCCTCCAAACCTTGCCAATAATTCTTTTCCGTTGTTTCGAGGTTCCTCCGAAAATTCGATCATTTTTGGACACTTCTATAATCAAGTCTTAGTTCAAACCCATTTGAATTAAATTCAAATATGTTTGAATTATTTCTTTCGATCTTGCCTTTTCTATTTTTCTCGGACCGTGCTCGTTTTTAAGAGCCCGAGAAAAATAATAATCCCTTGGGCAACTTTTTCCTTAACCCCCCCTCTTTCTTTTCATTTATTCTTTCCTCTATGTTCTTTTATTTTCCTTCTTCTCTTCTCTCTTTTTATTAAGAGAGAACCAGCCCAGGTCCAGTCAACCTTGTCCCACAGGCCCAAGCCAGCCTTAGCCTCCCTCTCCCTCTTGGGCCCTTTCTCCCTGCGGCCCAACTCCACCAGGCCGGCCCACCATCTCTAACCCTAGCACCAGCACCCCATCGCTCGACCCGCATCGCTCCCTCATCTCCCGAGCCACCGCCAGAGCCCTCGCTTCCCCCATCTCGCCCGATTCCCGATCCCTTTCCCTCTTCCCGATTTTTCCTCCCCGACCCGCTCGCTCGTTCTTCTCCAGCCAGGCCCTCACCTCCATGCCGCTCCCTCTGTGCGCTGGCCGCACCAAGCCCCTACGCCGGTGCCGCGCGCCTCCCTCGGAGGAAGCCGCCGCGCCAAGGCGTCGTGCCCTCCGTCTCCAGCACCAGGAGCCGCGGCCGGGCGCGACCTCCCCTCCAAGAGAGCGCGCGCCGCGCCACTTCTTCCTCCTACCGCGCCCTGCACCTACGCGCCGAGCCGCCCCTCCCTCCTTCTCCAGTCGCCCGAGCCACCACGCCTAGCCATGGCGCCTCCTTCCCGCACTCTCCAGGCTGCAGCGGCCCGCGACCTTCGCTGCCGTCGCCTCCAGGCCCGCCGACCGGATCCCGCGGCCACGTCGCCGTCCTGCTGCCTCCATGGGCCTGCACCCGACGTCTCCAGCCCCGGCGCCCCGTCTCCAGGAGCCAGCGTGCTCCTCGCGCTTCCTCCAGCGCCTGGTGCCTTCTCTGGCCGGCCCGAACAGCCAGCGCCCCGCGCCCCGGAGCCAGCCAAGGCCTCGTCCCGCAGCGGCCACGCTCTTCCATCTTCAGCGACTACCGTGCTGCCCCTTTTGTTTTTTGCTCCTGTGTTGTTTTTTGTTGTTGTTGTGTTGCCGTGCTGCTGATTTGACAGAGGACCCGAGTACAACTACATAACGAAGAACCGTGTACGACTCGAGACCGAGACCCCAAGTACCTCTACGGATATGTGTACATCTACGTAACGAGAACGTCTACCGTCGACAAGACCGAGACACCGAGTACCACGACGACCCGAACGACTACCGTCGCCGTGTACCACTACCGTCGCCGAGACCCTCAAGTACCTCTACGAACGGAACGACTACTCGTTGGCGACCTCGTGTACAACTACTTCCTCTCCGATGAACGTGAACGACTACATGGCGATGCGACAAGTACCCCTACGGAACGTGTACCACTACCGTCGCCCCGAAGATGTCCGACGCCGCAAGTACCACGACACGATATCGGAACGACTACTTCCTCTTCGAACGTGAACGACTTCTTCCTCTACGACCCATTTACCACTACGTCCCTCTACGTCTCGAACCACCCCGAAACGCACGCTTCAAAGGTATAACCCCGTGGATAACCCGTGTGATGTTGTGTTGTATGAGATGTTTCCCGTGTGTACATCGTGTCCGTTCCATCGTTTGTCATGTTCCTCGGTTGCCTCGTCACCGACTCGTGGGAACCCGGTGACGGGATCGCCCCACCTTTCATCTTGTTTGACTCGCTCACACCACCTTCTCTTTTGCACCAGTCTCTCACTGAGTTACCGGAACCGAGATGTTGCCGTGGCATCATTTTGGTTATCGTCGCCGTGGCACCCCTTTCCACCACGGTGACAAATACTTCATATCATCTTCTTGTTAACCTTCTAATAAAATTGCATAAACTTGTTCATGTCATCCGCATCATGTTAACAACATAAAATGTTTAATTGTTGTTGCTTTATAATTATTTAAACATGCTCATGGGGATTTTCCGGATATGTTGTTGTTATTTCCGGCCTCATTTAAAATGTCTAAATAGTGTAGTTTTATTATGCTTCACCTCTTGCCATGTTAACAAACATTTAATCTTGTCTTGTAAATAACGAGAGTCAACTAAATAATTAAAATGTGGTGTTTCGTCAATATGCACTCGTTGCATATTGAGCTCCACTTAACTTGTAGTGTTGTTTGTGCACTTTGCCATGCCATGCATATTTTAAGCCGGACATGCATCATACTTGGATGTGCATCGTATGCCATGTTTATGCTTATATGTTTACCGTGTTGTTTGTTTCTTTCCGGTTTGCTTCTCTTGATAGCTTCGGTTTCGTTCCGGAGTTGTGAGGATTCGCTCGTCTGTGTTGCTCCGTCTACTTCGTGGATCCGTTCTTCTTCCTTGTGGAATCCCAGGCAAGATGACCGAACCCGGATACCATTACTATCTTTGCCTATTGCTAGAGTATCGTTCTTTAGTATATTGCCTCGATGCCCATGTTTTGCTGTCAGCCTCCTATTGTAACCATGATCCTGTCTAACCACCCTACCTATGCAAACCATTGATTGGCTATACGTAGGCTTCGCTCAGCCCCTCTTATAGCGTTGTTAGTTGTAGGTGAAGATTGAAGATGCTTGCTTCATGTTGAAGTTGTTGGGTTATATCACACTATATAAATGCTTAAAATGAAATCATCTATATATTGGCAAGGGTGGAAGGCTAAGCCTTTTGCTTGGTGATTTGTTCCACTCATGCCGTTAGGAACCGTATAAACCGGTGTTATGTTCCTTGATTATGCGTTCCTAACACGGTTGGGGTGTATGGGACCCCCTCGATAAACCGCTAAGTGCTAAGTCTTTTCCAGCAAGTCCCAACATTGGTACTATTCGCCTAATAACTAATAAAATTTGCATAGGGACTAGCTATCCCTTTTATTTTTTAATTCAACCCCCCTGGGCCAGTGCTCGATGTGAGTGTTGGTCCAAACTAGAGTCGTGTGCAGGGCCCCCCTTGGCAACTTGGGTATTTCGGCCACTGTACGCTGTGCTCATCCGGTCGTGGCCTGATACTAGATACGCGCGGCTACTATCAGGCTGTCGGCACGCCGGGAGGATTTGCTGGATTAGCCTTACCTTAGTTCGGAGTATCTTGAGCACGGGATTCCGAGAATACTCGGGTCTTCCCACTTTGGAGTTGCGACTCCGCGGATCGTGGGCTTGTGATGGGCCATGTTGGAACACCCCTGCAGGGTTTGAACTTTCGAAAGCCGTGCCCGCGGTTATGTGGCAGATGGGAGCTTGTTAGTATCCGGTTGTAGAAAACTTGACACCATGTTACAATACACTACCAGCGTGTGTACCGTGACTGTCATTTTCCGAAAGGGTTTTCGGGAGATGAACACGGTGGGGTTATGTTTGACTGGCTTTAGTTAGGATCACTTCGTGATCATCTCTCGACCGATGCGCCTTCTCTTCTCGCTCTCTTTTACGTACGTTAGTGCTAGTTGTTGCTGCAGACTCTTGTTGTTCCTTCACCTCTTGTTCTTTCTCCAGCCTTGTCCTCACCCAAGGCTTAAATAGTCTTGTTACCCGGGAACGGGATTGCTGAGTCCTCTGTGGCTCATAGTTACTTCACCACACCAGATGCAGGTTCTTCCGAGTTTGATGTAGGAGTTGGATCAGTTCTTCACCGGGAGCTCGATGAAGTTTGGCCGTTTGTGTGTGACGCTTCGACGATCAGTAGTGGTTTCTACTAGGATTCGATCCTGACCTGTGGCTTTATGTTGTTTTGGAATCTTTCTTTTGGTTCTTCGCCCGTAGTCGGGTTGTGATGTTTTGAATGATGTTTTGCTTATGTACTGTATTGTGTGAAGTGGCGAGTGTAAGCCAACTATCTCCTTTTGTAATTTAATCCCTCTTTTACATGAGTCGTGCTAACATACCAAGCTTGAGATCATTCTAGGATGGGCTTATACCTTTAAGTCGTGCCTCGACACGTAGGAGGTATAGTCCCATCCTGGGCATTACAAGAAGAGAACCCAAATCAGTCATCAAGATTTGCTCACGTAGACGTCTCTTCACAAAATCAATGAATTGGTGGTCATCCCCTGTGATAATCATATCATCGATATAGAGTAGTAAAAGGGTGCGGCCACGAGGAGAAGTGTGAATAAATAGGGCATGATCATGAGCACTAGCAGAGAAAACTGGTCCCTGTGATGACGGAGGAGAAACGCTCAAACCAGGTACAAGGAACTTGTTTCAGCCCATAAATAGAGCACCGAAGGCGACACACAGTCCCATCAGAGACAGTATAGCCAGGAGACGGCTGCATATATACCACTTCCTACAGCTCACAATTCAAGAAGGAAATCTTGACATCAAATTGAGATATGGACCACTGCCGAACAACAGCAATAGCCAAAAGAGTGCGAACATTGGTCATGTGAGCAACAGGATAAAAAGTATCATCATAGTCACGACCATACTCCTCTTGGAAGCTGCGCGCAACAAGATGAGCTTTGTAATGCACGAGAGAACCATCTGAATGTGTCTTAACCTTTTAGACCCATTTGGAAGTGATGGGTCGAATGCCTGTAGGCAGGGGTAAAACGCCCCAAGTGCATGTGCGCTCAAGAGCGTGAATCTCCTCTGCCGTAGCATGCTGCCATTCAGAATTAGTAGTCGCTTCATGATACATAGATGGCTCAACAATAGTAGTAGTAGCAGCTACATAGTAGGCACGAGGTTGGAGAGTGTGGCGATCATGCAGATTATACCGAGGAGCACGGGGTAGGTGGTTCTGAAGGAACGGGACCAAACAGGGAAGGAGTGGAAATGGAAGTGATTGCATCTAAGGGAGAAGGGTGTTGAGAACGACAGGAGTAGACAAAAGGAAACAAATAGAGAGTGGAAGTGGAAGGTGGTGCGTCAGAGGGGAAAGGGAGTTGAGCACGATAGGTGTGGAGTTAGGAACAGAAACATCAACCTGTGTAAGTTCAAGGGCTAGGAATGGACCTAACAGGTGACTGTGAAGGTGGAGAATCGAGTAGAGTCAATAAAAGAGGCTCGACTAATGACCAGTGATCACCCACGAGTATAGGAGATCAATTGTAGCTCTTTTCGCTAAGTAAGAGTGTCGAACCCGACGAGGAGCAGAAGGAAGTGACAAGTGGTTTTCAGCAAGGTAATGTCGCCAAGTGCTGAAATTGTAAGTAACAGAGTAGTTTGGTAGCGAGATAATTTGTAATGAGCAAGTAAAGATAATAGTAACAAAAGTGCAGCAAGGGAGCCGAATCCTTTTGAGGCAAAGGACAGGCCAAAACGGTCTCTTATAGTAAGCAAAGCGTTCTTAAGGGTACAATGGAATTTTATCTAGTCACTTTCACCATGTTGATTCGATTTGTGTTCGTTACTTTGATAATTTGATATGTGGGTGGACCAGTGCTTAGTTGTTGTTCTTACTTGAACAAACCTCCTACTTATGATTAACCCCCTCGCAAGCATCTGCAACTACAAGGAAGTATTAAGAATAAATTCTAACCATACCATTAAACTTTTGGATCCAATCGGCCCATTACGGAATAGCGCATAAACTAGGGTTTAATCTTTTGTCACTCTAGCAACCCATCATCTAATAACTACTCCACAATGCATTCCCTTAGGCCCAAATATGTTGAAGTTTCATGTAGTCGATGTTCACATAACAACACTAAGGGAATCACAACATACATATTATCAAAATATCGAACACATATCAAGTTCACACAATTACTTGCAACATGATTTCTCCCGTGACCTCAAGAACAAAAGTGACTACTCACAAATGATAATCATGGTCAAGATCAGAGGGGTATTAAATAGCATATTGGGTCTGAACATATAATCTTAGACCAAATAAACCATATAGTAATCAACTACAAGATGTAATCAACACTACTAGTCACCCAACAAGCACCAATCTATAGTTTCGGTACAAATATTGAACACAAGAGATGAACTAAGGTTTGAGAGGAGAAGGTGTTGTTGAAGATGTCGATGGAGATTGCCCTCCCCAAGATGGGAGAGTTGTTGGTGATGATGATGACTATAATTTTCCCCTTCGGGAGGGAAGTTCCCCCGGGGGAATCGCTCCGCCGGAGGGCAAAAGTGCTCCTGCCCAAGTTCCGCCTCGAGACAGTGGCGCTCCATCTTGAAAGTCCTCTCCTTATTTTTTTTCTACGTCAAAATGACTTATATACCAGAAGATGGGCACCGGAGGTGGGCCTGGATGAGTACAACCCACCAGGGCGCGCCTGGGCTCCCTAGCGCGCCCAGGTGGGTTGTGCCCACCTGGTGGGCCCCCTCTGGTACTTATTGGCTCCAATATTCCTCAAATATGACATAAAAAATCTCCGTAAAGTTTCATCTTGTTTGGAGTTGTGCAGAATATGTGGCCTGACGTAGCTTTTCCAGGTCCAGATTTCCAGCAGCCGGAATTCTCCCTCTTTGTGTGTACCTTGCATATTATGAGAGAAAAGGCATTACTATTACTCCAAAAACCACTATTATGAATAAAAACATCAGAAATAACAGTAGGAAAACATGATGCAAAATGGACGTATCAACTCCCCCAAGGTTAGACCTCGCTTGTCCTCAAGCGAAAACCGAAATCGTAAAACATGTCCACATGCTTAGAGAGAGAGAGAGAGAGGTGCCGGTAGAAAGAAAATACGGACATAAATGCATCATCTGGATTATTATAAAAACAACAAACTTAAACATAAGAATTTTATCATAGAACTTTTATCATAAACTTCTCATGAATAATTCATCACACAATTGAAGTATAAAGCACAAACTCTGTTAGAAACCAACTAACTATGTTTGCAGTCTAATTTGCAACTACAATTCATCATCTTTTTAGGAAGGGTCACGTATCATAGCCTTTAGGCAAGTCCACATACTCAACCATCATATAGTCTTCTATGATTGCTAAGACTCACAGCATACACATGAGCAAAACGTTTCAACCGGACATGTAGAAACATAGGGGCTTATAGTTTCGCAATTGAAGTATAAAGCATAAACTCTATTAGAAATCAACAAACTATGTTCCCAGTCAACTTTGCAACTACAATTCATCACCTTTTAAGGAAGGGTCACGTATCGGAGCCTTTAGGCAAGTCCACATACTCAACCATCATATAGTCTTCTATGATTGCTAACACTCGCCGCGTACACATGAGCAAAATGTTTCAACCGAACATCTAGAAAGATAGGGGCTTATAGTTTCCCCTCCCAACATATTCACCTCAAGGGTGATGTCAGCAATAATAACTCATGGCACCCATATTCAACTGGACATATGTGCCTAGATATTTCCTCACCACATGATGCTTGTGAAAGGAGAAAATAAAATGGAGTAGAGAGAAGAAACTTTGACTCTTGTATAAAAGTAAATACATAAAAGTAAAAGATAGGCCTTTCATAGAGGGAAGCAGAGGTTGCCATGCGCTTATTTTTTTGTATGCTCAACCCCTTAGTGCAAAAGAATGTCACGTTGTATTGCCCCTTGTGCTAGCGACCTTTATTATGCAGTCTGTCGCTTTTATTCTTCACCATCACAAGTTCGTACAACGCTAAATTTTCTCTTACATTAAATGATCTCACACTTTTAGAAGCAATTTTTATTGCCTTATTGCACCGATGACAACATACTTGAGGGATCTTGCTCAATCCCTAGGTAGGTATGGTGGACTCTCGAAAATAATATTTGGGTTTAACGGTTTTTGATGCATAAGTAGTATCTCTACTTAGTGCGGAATTTTTGGCTAGCAAAGATAGGGGCAAGCACCACATGTTGAAGGATCTATGACAATATAACTTCTATGTGAATATGAACAAACATAAATCATTATGTTGTCTTCCTTGTCCAACATGAACAATTTTGGCATATAATATTTTGATGGGGTCTCACAATCACAAAAGATTTCCAGGATAGTGTAGTTATATGTGAATCTTCTCTTCCCTTATTAATTCTTTCATGAGTTTCATCATTGACTAATGCTATGTTTGTTAATCTCTAATAAAATTTCCTACTTGTACTTTTCCTTATGTGGTGTCATCACTTACCATAAGATTAGCATATAATACTTTCAATTTTTATTTTTTATTTTTATGGCAACATCTTTCCCTAATAATAAAGGGATTAGTGCTTCTGCCCGTTCGCTCACGGTTGCCATGCTTTTCACGGAAAAGACCTTCTGTTTTGAGTAATTGAACCCACCGTCCAGTAAATAAATATATAAATAAGTAAGTAAATAAATTGTGCCGGTGGTGTTCGCTCGAAAATTAAAGGAAATTATGCAAACAAGGGTGTTCAGAGGAAGAAATTGGGATGATGATGGTGGACGCGAACGGAGGTGGAGCCGTGGGACAGAGGAGGCTCAGGGTGGCAGCGGCCTACTGGCCGGACATGGCAGAGGCCCGCGAAGGGAAGGGGCTCTAGGCCGGAGGGAAGGCAACCCTGGCCTCTCTCGGCCAGTAGCTCGTGGTGGGGTGGCATTGCGGCCCTCGTCGGCCGGTGGCTTGGAGGTGCCGGACCGAGGCGGCGGTGACTAGGCCTGGGCATTCGGTTAGAACGAACCGATCGGTTCGGTGCATCGGTTTTGTTTCAAGTTCGGTTTCCTGATTTTCCTAACCGATCGGTCATTGTAGAAATCAATAACCGAGAGTTTGTTGACCGAAAATTCGGTCTGGTGTTCGATTATGCCCGAAGAGACCCGAACTGGCTGGGAGGAAGAAATCGGCAGTTAAAAACACGAAGGGCCGAGCAGGAATAAATCGAAACATGGATCTAGGTGAATAGTAGAAGGAAGTGACACTGGTGCACGGGGGCAGGGGCGTCAGCCACGAAGGAGTGATGGAAGTGCGCATGACTGCAAGAGGGCGATGGACGTCGTCGGCCACCGGTGCGCGGGGGCAGGGGCGCCGCCTGTCGACGGAAGTGCGCAGCCAGCAGCGGAGCTGCCACTGAGGATGCGGTGAGAAAAACGGAGGCGGCGGCCATGCGTGAAGCCTCTCGAGCGAGTCCAGGATAAGGCTCGGGAGCTGCGGGTGTTATTTATTTAGGGAAATATGCGTGCGTGTGTTGTTGGATGGCCTATTGGGCTTAGTTGGATGGGCCTTAATTGCCTAACGTAGTGCATTATTTCGGTTAGTTCGGAGGTTTCGGTCAATGCACTCGAACGACCGAATTCACCGAAGGTATTTCGGTTTCTGACTTTAGCTAACCGAGTTAACAACCAGGGTTCCGGTCCTCGGTTATTTCGGCTTCGGTCTCGGTTATTTCAGCTCGGGTCTTCGGTTCTTGGTTTTTATGCCCACCCCTAGCGGTGACGCGCGAGGAAAGGAGGCAGCTGTGACGCGCCTCCATGGCAAGCAGGGGGGGCGAAGGGGGCGAGCGAGGTTGGCGCAGTGTGCAGTAGGAGAGGAGTAAGCGGCGGACGATGGCTTGTGCTCAACGGGCCTAACACGTGCTAGCCGGCCGTCAGATCTGGCGAGCAACGGAGCCACTACAGACCGGCCTTGCATCACCCGTCGGCACCAGCCACCCACCGGGATAAGGTGCTCCACCACCACGGCACAGGGACGCCGCCCCGGCCCCCGTGCGCCGAAGAGCATACCGCCGTCGCCCCAGCCGATGCTGCCAGAACCTCCCGCGCGAAGGGAAGGGACGGGGAGATCCCGGGGTGCTGGAGCTTGGTGGGGGAGGGGAGGAGAGGGGGCCGGGCGAGATCCCGGCGGCGGTGTGTGGGCTCAGGAGGCAGCGGCGACGCATGGTGTCGGGATGGGGCGAGGTTGGGATGGCTTGGAGAGCCCAGCGGAAGAGAAAAAGAAAATGGAGGAGATAAGGCTGCGAGGGAGGGAGCGAGCGCCAGCGAGACATCACGTGGCATCGATGTTGTTAGGATTATTTAATCCTATTAATCCCTACTTTTCCTAAAGGAGGCGGTTGCCTCGTGTCCCTTCGGAGACACCCCTTCGGGGGCTATATATATGTGTAACCCATCATCCATGAGAACAACGATTAACTTTACATCCTTGTCTCTTGTCTCTCTTCTTTACACGTTATCAGCACGTAGAATCTGCCTCGAGCAATGGACGACAGGAAAAGAAGAAACCGTCGTGCGCCGCGGAGATGCTCGGCCACAACACCTCTTCTACGGAGCGATCTCATCGGCTTCACAGAGCAGTAGCGGCCCTCATCTCGCGGATCCGCGTAGATCGGCGGTACTCGAGGCCACGCCCCACGGCCAGCCCTCTGCAGCGCGATGCCGTCTACCCCGCCGCTATACAGCACAACCCGTAGGACATGTTGCGTACGAGATAGTTTTCCAGAGTGTCTTGTACATGACAAACTTGGCATACTCGCCTTGGTCATCGACACATTGGGTTGAAACCAAAACTATCAGCAATTCCAATAGTTTATGATTATTATGATGCTAAATTCTAACAACATTTGGATTTTTATGTGCACTACAAGTGACACAGGGAAGCTAATTTTAAGGCCCGCACACCTTAAAGTCTACGCTGAACCACTCTGACTCCTTGAATGCATCAAGTTGAGGTAAGTGGCTCATCCCATCCATTGACTAGACTATTCAGGTATTCCATGGTTCTAAAAGACATATCCACACGATGGTCTTAACGGTGTGCTTTATTCACACGAAACCATTGGCTCATTATCCTGACATCGATTTCAAGCAAATCGGTTGGATAGCATTGCAGAATTCTCCTTGAGTGCCTTGTCCATGGCTCTCGGATTGAAGTTTAGCAATTTGTCCTAATGTCTAGACTCAAAATGGTTTGGTAGAACCCCATCCAAAGAATTAAGCTCATTGCATGATCTTTACTATGAATTACGACTTACCAACTTTACGTTGGAGTCATGTAATTTTACACGCTCATGACCAAATTGCATAATATTATTCCCCTCTGTCTTTGATATGTGGAAATCTACCAAGTATTTCCTATCTGCGATAATTCGGTTGCATACCGACATCACCACCCAGCATACATCATTGGCCCCTCAACATATAGTTGGGATCTATGTGAGGAATAACTGTATTTCCGTCAATACCTCAAGCCCCTCACATGGGGAGTTATTCAAGGCCAGTATACTGATTCAATGAGGAACATTTCCAGGCATTAGGGGGAGATTTCAAGTACCATAAAAATGCCAGGAAATTAGTGGAATGTTCAACACATTTTTGCCTCAAATCCACGTACTAAAAGATCGGAACCATGCGTTCAGAAGATTTGCAACACATTGCAAATAACCTGCCAGATTCATTTACTGACTATAAAGGTGTCACGCAATCCTACAATCCTGCAAAAATATGTCGGAAAGAGTGGAGGTACCAACTAAAACCACTCAACTCCCCGTTCAAAGCAACAGGGGGAGAAGTACGACAATAGTACATCAGGATTCAGCTTCTTGCAAGGAAGGATATCAAGGCCTCTGAATCAGTAAATGCATGTCAACTTTACGTTGACAGACACCTAATGGGTAGTATACACCCAGTGGATGGGAAACGTCCACCAACCCAGGTCATAGTGAACATAATGACCGGGACATCGGAATACCCGACTCAATCGCATTGGGAAATCGCGAGCAGTCACCATGGGTAACGTTATTTCCATCAACTATATATTGATATGTAGATTCTAGAGAATCATATAACCGGAAGTCTACAATTGTCGACATACATTTGTCAACTAGATTGCAAAAGCCTTTCAAATGATTCAGATCCAAAGACCATGGCCATGGCAAAGTGTGAACAACCTGTCGAATCGCGCAAACTTCTGAAATGGTCCAGCACGCCTATCGTCTTTGACATTGAGGACCACCCTGATCGCACAACTGCGGTCGGGTGCTTGCGGATGTTGGTTTCACCAACCATCCGCAACCTCAAGGTCACTAAGATGTTAGTTGACGGCGGGGCCGGCTTGAACCTGATCTCCTCCGTTGTGCTCCACAAACTCCAGATCCCTGACAGCGAGCTCGAAGAGATCGGTACATTCCAAGGAATCAACCCGGGAAGGAGCAAGCCGAAGGGGAAGATCACGCTGCCAGTGACGTTTGGCGGGGAGCTAAACTTCAGAACTGAGAGGGTCACTTTTGACGTTGCCGATTTCCCATTGCCTTACAAGGGGATACTTGGCCGTCCCGCACTCGCCAAGTTCATGGCAGCCACTCACTATGCGTACAACATGCTCAAGATGCCATGCCCGATAAGCGTCATCTCTGTCCCTGGCGACAAGAAAGATGCCCTTCTCTGTGCCGACAAGATTTATCGGGAAGCAGCAGCCGCAGCAGATAGCAAGACACTTGCCGCTGAAGCTCCCGGAGGGAAGAAGACAAAGTCCGGCAAGAGCTCTGGGGCCCACTCCGGCAAACGCACCTCTTCGGAGTGCTGCGTTGCCGTCAAGGACGCACCATCGAGCTCCACCGGCAAGTGTAAGAAGACGATGGCAGCTCCGCCAGAGACCAAGAAGGTGTCCGCCAAGGAGGACGGCACTGGTGGTACTTTCACCATCAGTGCCATGCTTGACCCTAAATAGGAAAGCGCGCTCTTTGCTTTCCTGCGGGCGAACGTCGACGTGTTTGCATGGCAACCGTCTGACATCCCCGGTGTTCCCAGGAATGTGATTGAGCACAAGCTTGCCGTTTGTCCTCACGCACGGCCCGTCAAGCAGAAAGTTCGGAAACAAGCAGTAGAGCGCCAAGAGTTCATAGCAGAAGAAATCAAGAAATTGGAAGCAGCAGGCCTTGTCAGAGGCCTGCTCCATCCTACGTGGTTGGCCAATCCTGTTGTCGTGCGTAAAGCAAACGGGAAGTGGAGGCTTTGTATCGACTTCACCGATATGAATAAAGCTTGTCCAAAAGACCGATTTCCCTTGCCGCGCATTGACCATATTGTTGACTCCACGGCCGGATGTGACATGCTTTCATTTCTTGACGCATACTCAGGATACCATCAGATCTTCATGGATGAAGAAGATGAAGACAAGACCGCATTCATTACTCCGTGTGGCACGTACTGTTTCATACGCATGCCTTTCGGATTGAAGAATGTTGGTTCAACATTTGCAAGAGTTGTCCATACCGCTTTTGAGCCCCAAATACACAGAAATGTAGAAGCTTACATGGATGATATAGTGGTCAAGAGCAAAGACAGGGCAACTCTGATCCAAGATTTAGATGAGACCTTCACAAATCTGCGCAAGATCCAGCTCAAGCTCAACCCCGAGAAGTGTGTGTTTGGAGTCTCCTCCGGCAAGCTTCTCGGATTCTTTGTGTCTCGGAGGGGGATTGAAGCCAATCCCGACAAGATCAAGGCCATCGAGCAGATCGAAGCACCCAAGCGCGTAAAGGATGTGCGAAGACTTGCCGGTTGCGTAGCTGCTCTCAGTAGGTTTATCTCTAAGTCTGCTGAGCGCGCCCTGCCGTTTTTCAAAATTTTGAAAAAGGCAGGTCCAATGAAATGGACTCCGGAAGCGGAGGCTGCGCTACAAGACTTGAAGAGATACCTGTCCTCTACTCCAATACTTGTCGCACCTAAGCCACAAGAGAAGTTGCTGCCGTATCTAGCGGCAACCAATCAAGTGGTTAGTGTTGCGTTAGTGGCGGAGAGGGAGGCAGATGAAGAGCCAATAACCACGGAAAGCACGTCCAATGACAAGCAGGGGGCTTCCCCGACAAGCTCTGGTCCCGACAAGGATGGATCTGCGCAGATACAAGAGGAGATACGGAAGAAGATGGTGCAGCGCCCAGTCTACTTTGTCAGTTCCCTTTTACATGGGGCTAGGTCAAGGTACTCTGGTGTTCAGAAGCTGCTTTTAGGCCTTCTCATGGCCTCGAGAAAGCTGCGCCATTACTTCCAAGCACATGAGATAACAGTGGTCACTCGCTTTCCGCTAAAGAGGATATTTCAGAATCCAGAAGCAACGGGCAGGATTGTTAAGTGGGCACTGGAACTGTCAAGCTTTGGCCTCAAGTTTGAAAGCACTTCAACTATCCAGAGCAGAGCATTGGCAGAGTTTATAGCAGAGTAGACGCCGACACCAGACGAAGAAATTCCAGAGACGAGCATTCCCGTCAAGGAAGCAAGCACGGACTGGCTGATGTACTTTGATGGTGCTTTCTCGCTGCAAGGCGCCGGTGCGGGCGTTTTGCTTGTCGCACCCATCGGAGAACACCTCAAGTACGTAGTCCAGATGCACTTTCCCAAGGAGCAAGCGACGAACAATACTGCAGAGTATGAGGGTTTGCTTGCCGGTCTCAGGATCGCGGCAGACCTTGGGATTAAGAAGCTCATTGTCAGGGGTGACTCGCAGTTGGACGTCCGCCAAGTGAACAAGAATTATCGGAGCCCGTTGATGGAAGCTTACGTCGATGAAGTGAGAAAGCTTGAAGAGCACTTTGACGGCCTACAGATGGAGCATGTCCCAAGAGCTCAGAATGACAACGCCGATGGCCTGTCAAAGTGCGCCGCACTTAAGTTACCTATGGAACCAGGGATCTTTGTGCTCAAGCTGACTCAACCATCCGTAACACCATCGACTGGGCAGAGCAAGAAGTGGAAGTTGATCTCTAGTGACTATCTTCCGGCAGAGCTTCCCGAAGCCGCCGCCAACAAGGTCCCCAAGACCAACACCAAGAATGCTGAGGAACCGTCTGCTCCTGCAAGCCCTAGGGTTTGTACAGTTGAAGCAGACGCTCCCGACAAGTTTTGCTCTAGCAAGCTTGCCGGGGAATGTCAAGCTCCGGCTGAGCCACAGGTTCTTGCCGTGGAAGCAGACGTTCCCGCAACAGCAGACGTGCCTCTTGTCCTTGCTGTCGAGCCACAAGCTCCAGCATGGGTGCAGCAGATTGTCCGTTTCCTTCATACAGGAGAACTTCCCGAAGAACAAGAAGAAACAGAAAGAGTAGCCCGGCAGTCAAGTATGTACCAGTTTGTTGACAACACACTGTACAGAAGAAGACTCAACGGTGTGAAATTTAAGTGTATTCCCCAGGAAGATGGACAAAAGCTGTTGGCGGAGATACATGGAGGCATATGTGGTCACCACATTGGTGCAAGAGCACTTGCCGGCAAAGCATTCCGGCAAGGTTTCTTTTGTCCAGAAGCCCTCCAGGATGCAACTGCACAAGTAACCAAGTGTGAAGCGTGCCAGTTCCATTCCTAGCAAATACACCAGCCAGCTCAAGTTCTCCAGACGATCCCTTTATCGTGTCCATTTTCGGTCTGGGGCTCGACATTCTCGGCCCCTTTCCCCGCGCAGCCGGGGGCTTTGAGTACTTGTACGTTGCGATCGACAAGTTCACAAAGTGGCCGGAAGTGGAGCCAGTGAGGAAGGTGACAGCAGAGTCAGCAGTCAAGTTCTTCAGGTCGATTGTTTGCCGTTTCGGAATCCCTAACAAGATCATCACGGACAACGGTACGCAACTCACGATCCTCACCTTCATGCAGTACGTCCAAGATCTTGGCGCCAAGGTCTGCTTTGCTTCTGTTGCTCACCCGAGAAGCAACGGTCAAGCGGAGAGGGCAAATGCTGATGTGCTGCGCAGCCTCAAGTCCAGAACTTTCGACAGGCTGGACAAGTGCGGAAGAAACTGGATCGAGGAGCTGCCGGCGGCTCTTTGGTCGATCAGGACGACGCCAAATCGAGCCACTGGACAGACACCCTTTGCTCTAGTCTATAGAGCAGAGGCAGTTATTCCCACGGAACTCGTATACGAGTCACCTCGAGTGCTCGCTTATGATGAGCTCGAGCAAGAGTAGCTACGACAAGATGATGCGCTGCTCCTTGAGGAAGATCGTCTTCAGGTTGCTGTACGAGCTGCTCGGTACCAGCAAGCTTTGCGTCGCTACCATAGCCGCAAAGTTAACGCCAGAAGTCTCGAGGAAGGCGACCTTGTTCTTCGGCGCGTTCAGTCCGCCAAGAATTCCAACAAGTTGACGCCGAAGTGGGAAGGCCCTTATCGGGTGAAACGAGTCACTAGGCCCGGCGCTGTCCGCCTTGAGACCGAAGATGGCTTTCCGGTGAGCAACTCCTGGAACATCGAACATCTTCGTTAGTTTTACCCGTAAGGCGCGGTTGCCATGACCCGCTCCGGCAACCACCTTTTGTACAAGTCTTCCCGCTATTGCATGTAATCCTTTGTACAAAGTCGGGCGCAGACCCCGTGCATCAGTAAAGCTTATGTGCCCCGCACATCTTGTCATTCCATGCTTTCTATTTTTCTTGCATGTATTATCTGACATTTTGTGCAGCACCTATCCCCGGTAAGCAATAACGAGCCCAAAGGCTCCATATCTATATTTTCTCTTCCTTCTTTTTTCTCAAGCAAAGGAAAGTTCCCTCGCGCACAAGTTTGCAGGGGGGGGGGGAGGAGAAGATAGTGGTATGGACCAAGCGCCGTTCAAGAAAGTTTCGCCTTGCCGGGAAGCAAATGACACAAAAGCTAAGTTGCCAAAGTTTGAGCAATCAAATCTTTAATTTTTTTAAGTTATCTTCCTTGAACGACCGCACTTTGTATGGAAAACATATGCACGGAGGAACCAACTCGTGGCTAGTTGCGCCCTTACTTTGTTTCGAGTTCGCTCAATAGCTTAAGCGTGCTGCGACTAGTGTCGCGCCCTTACTTTGTTTCCGAGCCCACTCAACAACTTAAGTGTGCTGCAACTGGTTGCGACAAGGTTTCTTGTCGGTAACGGCACCGCCGGCAGGCTGCTGAAGTTCCGCACTCAGCGCTCGCGGCAAAGGTGCCTACGCCGACAAGTTCCCTAAAAGCGTAGGGTAAAAACATACAAAGCAAGGGAGTCAAGTAAAGGAAATAACAGTGCAACCAATACCCAAAATAGAGTTATATTACAAAGATAGTTTGTCGCAGCTGTAACAGACTGTTTCTCCTAACATGACTAGCGGTGACAAGGAAAGAAGAAAATAAGCAGCCTAATCCGCGAGGTCGCCTTCAACTCTCTTGATCTCGCCCACCTTGTCCACAATGGGTGCGACAAGGGCCTTGAGCGCCTCCTGATCAGCGTCCGGCGGCAAGGACCTGAGGACGTTGGTGAGGTTGAGGCCTGAATTGCGGAAAGCTACCTTCATCAGCACCTTTTGCAGGGCACCCACGCAGAGCTTGCGCGACTCGTCCGCCAGCTGCTTTGGGATATTCTCCCGGAGTTGCTGGAGGGCCGTCCCCACGCCTCTGAAGAACAGTGTGAGCTTGGCGCTGGGGTGGAGGTTCTCGTCGGTGGAGTACCCGAGATACTCCGCCCCCAGCTGCGCCAGCTCCTTGTCGATATCCGCGGCGGCATTCACAAGACCCTCCGTCCAATGCTCGACGGTCGCCCTGAAGTTGTTCTGTGTAATGGCGGCACTCTCCAGCAGCGCCTTCTCGGCCCTGATCTCCTCCTTCAGGGCCGCCTCCCGCTTCTTGGAGCCATCTAGCATCTCGGTCAAAGTGGCCAGCTTCAGCTCAAGGTCGGCGTTGGAGTCCTTGGCGGCGGTGAGCTCCTTGCCCTTTTCGGCGAGGCGGACCTGCAGCTCCGAGTGGCTGTGGGCGTCCTTCTCTCGCTCGAGCTTGAGCGCGGCAACCTCCTCGCCGCTCGTCTTGAGGTTGGCCTCCAGCTGCGCCACCCTCATCTCCAATTCCTTCTTGGCGGTCTCAGTAGCTGCGGCAACATCCTTCGCTTCTTGGAGAGCTCCTCCAAGTGATTGCTCGCGCGCGGCAAGTTCCTCCTCGTGACCGTCGAGGTTGACCTTCCGCTGCGCTAGCTCGCCCTCCAGCGTGGACAGTTTTTCAGCGGCAAGCCACTGCTTTTCCTCCACTTCAGCCTTCTCGAGGATGAAGGCTTGCTGCGTCTCGGCAAGTTGCTCCCGCTCCTCTGCCAAGGGTCGGAGAGCTGCTTGGTGAAGACCCCGGAGCTCCTCTGCACGCTTCTCCATATCAGCTCCCGCCTTGGCGTCTAGAGCCTCTCGGGACTCCAGCTTGGCCTGCCAGGCGCGATAAAGCGACAGCAGCTTGCGCAGCAGCCGCTCCTCCTCAGACTCGCTGCTGCTGCTCAGCGCGTCGACAAGCTTCAGCCTGGCGGAGGCAAGCACCTCTCCGTCGAAGACCTCTCCCTCGACCGGCGCCCTGGAGCTCGACGCCTAGGGGACCTTGATGAAGACGTCGTCGCCGGCCTTTAAGTAGGCGCCTGGCTCGGGCTCGTCGGAGCTGGGGGCTGCAGCGGCGACGGAGGGCTCGGCGGTCGGTGTAGCGCCTGGCGCTCCTGCGGTCTGGGGCCGTCAGTGCGATCGCCAGCCCCTTCGTCGGCTACTGCGGCGGCAGCCTTGGCGACCTCTGTGCCAGCGGGATCGTCTGCGCCGACCGTTTCTTCGGCAACGGCGGCGTCATCAGGAACGACCTCCGTCTCCATTGGCTCAGCTACGGACGGGTCTGACGGAAGAAAAGGAAAGAAAAACAGTCAAGCAAATATCCAAAAAAGAAGAATCTAAAGAAGAAAAGCCCAAGGGGAGTTTTTAAAGCAAAGGGATTACCTGCGCGGGCCGGCTAGTCGGTGAGGTTCCTTGTCGGGGAGCTCTCCCTCGGCGGCGTGGTCGTAGCTCCCGCCGGCGGAGGGCCGCTAGCACTATCCCTCGCTGGAGAACTCGCCCTTGGCGGAGTACTCGCCCTTGGCGGAGTGTTCGCCCTTGGCGGAGAATTCGTCCTTGGCGGAGGACCCTCCCTTGCCGGAGAGCTTCCCCTTGGCGGTGTCGTCGAAGCCTGCGGCACGTCGGGGGAGGTCTCCTGGTGCTCCTGGTGCTGCTGCTCTGCTCCTACACGAGTCAAAGAACAAGATGTCAGTAAAAAGATGAAGCACCCACGCGCGCCTAACAACAGAAAATAAACCAGACACTTACGCTGGGGGCTGCGCTGGGGGCTGCTCTGAAGACCAGTTGCCGGGTCCGGCAAGCTTGTCTCGGGCGCACCCCCTGCTATTGCGGCGGGCTCGTCCTCGATGACGATCACCGGGGCCTTGGCTCTCTTAGCCGCCCTCTGGGCCAAAGTTCTGAAAAAGGAACAGGTTCAGAGTTAGGCAAAAGAGATGCAAGACAAAACAACAGAAAATCGAAGAAATACAAAGATTGCAAAGTCTTACTCTTCTTCTTCCTCGTCGGAGCTGAGCGCGGAGAAATCAAAGTCTGGCTCACGCGCAGTACGAGGAGGCGGAGGAGTGGGCTCCCTTGGCCGCTTAGCGGGAGCAGTGGCGGTGGTCAGAGACGACCCCGCTCCGGCTGCCGCCGTGGCGTGAGGGGCGGCAGAAGCAGAACCGGTGGTCCGAGAGGACCCCGCTCCGGTTGCAGCAGATGTGCGAGGTGCTCCCGCGGCAACCTTGCTTGCCGCGGTGGAGCGCGTCGTGCGGCGCACCTGCTGCTGGCCCGCCTGCCGCTCCATTACGTCCCCGGCCTTGCGGAGACGCCTTCTCGGTGGAGCTGGAGGCTCTGGTAGAGGTGGCGAGCTGCCTGAAGATGAGGACAAAGAGGAGTCGATCTCCAGCGAGCCGCTCGTGTCCTCGGCGGGCCCGCTCGACTCGATGCCCTGCTCGGCGGGCTCACTTGGCTCGGCGTCTTTCCCGGCAACCTTCCCCGCATTGAGAAATTCGTCTCGCTCGGCAAGGCTTGCCGCCTCCGCTGCCTCCGCCTCCTCTACGGTGTATCCGGACTCTCCCGCGGCCGCGGCTGCCGCCGCCTCTTCTAGCCTGGTGGCTATGTACGCCATCTCCTTGTCGGTGGTGTCGCGGGTGAGGCCCTTCTTCTCGTCGGAGTTGATCGGCATTTCTTCCAAGTTGTCGAAGAATGCCTGCACAGCTTCGTCGGTAGGCTCTTGCCAAGTTGGGTCAATCCCCTGGGAGTCACACAGCGGCATCATTGCACGGATGCCGCTGAGCGATGAGTTATTGCACAGCGGAACTACGCCCCTCGGCAACGTGAACCATTCGGGATGGTCGGGGTCGTACTTGAACAACGCCTGGAGCATTGCGTTGAGCTCCAGGACAGTGAAGTTATAATTGAGGCCCGGGCGCAGCCTCATGGTATCTGTCGCGTTCTCGAACTCCCAGGCGGGCCTCTTCCTCTCCTGCAGGGGGGCCATGCGGTGGCGGAGAAAGTCTGTTCCAACTGCGCCTACAGTCAGCCCGGCAAACCTGAGGCGAAGGATCCGGGCAGTGGCAATCTTCAATCTACTATCTTCCGGGGCCAAGTCACTCCAGTCGTTGCCGCGTACTACTGGAGCTTGGCGCCGGGAGGTAAATGGCTGCGGGTTCTCCTCTACAATCCAGCACCAATCTGCTCTCCATTCATCCCACTTGCCGCGAAGCTCTCCCTTCAGATACGCTTCCTTCTTGTGGGTCCTCGAGACCCAGGAGATTCCGCCGGACAGAGGCTCTCCCCCCTCAACTCGGGGCGTGAAGTAGTGGCGGAAAAGGGCTATGTTTGGGAAGACTCCGACAAAGTTTTCGCACAGATGTGCGAAAACTGCCATGGTCAGAACGGCGTTGGGGGTGAAGTCAAGGAGGTGGAACCCGTGGGTGTTCATGATATCGCAGAAGAACTCAGAGAAGGGCGGGCAGAGCCCGCAGTAGAAGAACAAGGCGAAGAATGCGTAGCCATTTGGAACCATCTCGCAAGCTATGGCTGGGAATACCTTGGTGCGCGGATGCACCCACGTCTCCCTCGATCAGAAGAGATAGTATTCCTCCCTCAGCTTCCTTGCGGCAAGCTTGGGGAGGAAGACAACCTTCTTCTTTCGCAGCGCCGCGAGCCGCAGCGCCTCGGCTGACTTCGCGGACTTCCCCTTCTCGCCTTTTGGAGCCATAGCGGAGGCGGAAGGAGAGGTCGACGCCGCTGGTGGTGCTGGTGGCGACGGAGGACGGAGCGCTGCTCTCTTTCGACCTTCGGGAAGGAGGGGAGCGTCGGAGGTTTCTGAGGATTGAAGAAGCAACGGGCAGATGGACGAACTGCCCCTGTTTCCCCCGCTTATAAGGGGGGAGGGGGCGAACATTTCGCATTTCCAATTAAAGAAACAACCCACGATCTCTCCCACGACGCCACGATTGACGCGTGTCGTTAAGGGAGGGCGCGGTGGATACGGAGTAAGATACGGTGTGCCGCAGGCCACCCGTGCCCGTGCACTGTTTTGGGCCTGGCCCAACAGCGCTCAGCACCGTGTATGGCCCAGGCCCGGGGGCTCCTATCGGTGTACTAAAGTAGGGGTACCTTAGTATCCCGAACTTGTGCATGGGCAGTTGCAGCGTCCCGCGGCAAGGCTTGCCGGGCGACCGCCAAGGTCCTCCGTGGTTCCTTTGGAGCCATTCAAGAACAAAGTATTCAAGTCAAAGAGACAAGGCCCCGGCAAGAGGAGCTTGCCGGGAAGGCCACTCAAGGCACAAGACCACTCAAGGCGCAAGGCCCTGCCAAGAGGAGCTTGCCGGGAAGGCCAACCAAGGCATCTCAAGAAAACTTGCCGCGACGCGCCACGCGTCCCGGCAAGGCCCGGTGAGCGACAAGCTCCCGGAAACGACAAGATAGCGACCGCGGCAAGGCGCTTGCCGCGGCAAGCTTCCACTCAGTGCCCGCGCTCCAGCGCATCCACCCACGTGTCGCTCTGGGACCATTCCAGGCGCACGTGGCGGAAGGCTGTGCAGCCAGGGGTACACGGTGGCAAGCAGCGATGACAAGGCTACCGTCGTGGCGGACGGTGGCGCCCCCGACGGCCACTTTTTGCACTGTTTGGGCGACGGCGACGTGCATTTAATGCCCTTGTCCCCTGCCGTCAGGGTTAGGTGTGGAACACTGTGCAAACACTATTCCAACTACCACTCTTACAGTTTTACCCTCAACTGCGTTGCCACCTGTCGGTGACCCCATGAGCCTATAAAAGGAGGCCCATGCGCGACGTAAGGGGGGGTTAGTGATTCGGAGACTCTCACGCTCGGTCTCGTTAGCTGCTAGAGGATACTGTAGCTCTCAGCGCTCCCGAGCCAAGAACACTCAATACAGACCAAAGCAGGAGTAGGGTTTTACGCATCCGTGCGGCCTGAACCTGGGTAAACTGCTCGTGTGCTCGCCTCGATCCGCTCTTTGCGCTACCTCCGCCCCCTGCCGTACCAAGAAGGGGCTCCGGTCCCATAGGTGTTCGTGGGCGATCAATTTCCCCGACAACATATGTCTGGAAGAAATAAGATTCGTGGGAATACACAGGTAGAGGAATACTGTGTGGTACAACACATCAGATTGAAGCCCTTGCAATTGCTGGTCTGTTCAGGTCTTGAAGCAAAGGGACTCCTAATAATATTCGCTACCAGGTTGTTCCTCTGTGTCCGAAAGGAGAGCCGGGTCGGTTGTCCGGGCGAAAGCGAACCAAGGTGCGGGAGAGCTGTCGAAGGCAACTGGACCAGCGGCAAGAGCCGGAGGAGTCCATCTGCAACAGGACCACATGCGTAGAGATTCCTGTAGAACAGGTTACAACATCTTGCCAGTTTTTGTTTGTGCTTATGATTGACCCGCTGCTACTGATTAACATCGTGCATACAGTAACTTCAGAGACGCGAGATGGTGCAGCAGGAACATAGGTAATACAGTAATAACTTAAGTAATTTCTGGACTTAATGTGGAGGGGATTACTGCTGCCGGAGATGCGAATGTCGAACTCGAGATGTTGCTGTAGAGGTTACAGCCGAGGCCGGCTTGGTCGGGGCGGTTGATGATGATTACATTGTCTTCCCCTTCTGCCGCCACCAGTTCCATTACCATCGTGACCTCGACTTCCGGCCCACCGCCGCGCCCAGAAGATCTTCCCGCCATCGACACCGCCTAGGATCCCGACCCGGATCCTCTCCTCCCCTCTCGCCCTTCTCTCGCATGTTCTCGTTGGTTTCGTGGCTGAGTGTATTTTTCTTTTGTTGGACGATGGGTGGTGTGAGGCCGGAGCCGAGGCAAACCGGGGATCGTTCCGAAGCCAGAGAGAGGCGATTGCCACAACCGCCACACCCACCTGGGAAGGACTGGAATTTCTCTGGATGGAGAGAGGGCTCGATGGATTGAAACCTGAGAGAGCCAAGAGCACGCTCATTATATGGACACGGAGCAAAGGGCCCATGTGAGAGACGAAGGGCCTATGGGATGTATAGTGGATGGAAGATGGAGAGGCCCTGGTTTCGTCTTCCATATTATAAAGAGTGGGGATGAAGCGTCGAAACAGAGAAGAAGAAATCGTTTTAAATTATTTTTTTGAGGAACTGAATTCGTTTTAATATGTGGACCTATTTGATGACGTGGACAGCTCGCAACGACGTGGCACATCGATGATGTGGACGGTGTGGATGGTGAGAGAATAGGGAGTAGTGGGGAGCAACTTCTTAAAAATGTTAGATTAAAGTGCATTCTGGATCCTTCACACACGTGGCGTCGATGTATTTATTAGTCTTTTTGTTTTAAGGTTAGAGCATACGCAGATGATAAGAGTTAAGCAATGTTGGACTATAAGATTTGCCTTATGAGTTTTTAGTCCGCGTATAAGATTTGTCTAAAGTTAAATATATATAGTTAAGTTAGATTGAGGTTATAGAAAAAAATATAAGCATCCACAATATAAAATTGATGCCAATAGATGCGCCACCGAATCAACTTCCATATTGTATATCTCGTGTATTATAGATGTGGATAATTTTGGATATAAATTTAGTCAAATTTATAAATTTGACTTAAGACAAATCTTACATGCAAAATAAAAAGAAACGGAGAGAGAGTATATACATATACACAAAGGGTAGAGCATACACCATAAAAACATATATGCTTGCATGTCCAAAAAGTAAATACAAAATAAATTGTTTTCACGCACTATTGATCTCGGTTCAGACAAGTGCATAACAAATCGTCGGCGCCAAAACACAGACATTTACATGTCATGACTATAGAGTCTTTAGTGATCTCAATAAAGTTATTGTTTCAAATCAGGAAAATGATTCCATGCCTGATGTCCCTAATGATGGACATATTAGATGTGGCATGAAGCAACTTTGCAACCACCTTATACACACTTTTGCCCCAAACATTGATGTTACGGAGGACCAAGAACCATTGCATCTAGATAAAAATACTTTAAAGTTCTACGTGCACAACATATTTTTTCGATGGCAGTACAATGGTTAATATATCAATGGGATTTGCTTTTTCACTAGGCATCGCCGATCTGATCTACGACGTCGTAACATTTTTGTGCTTTCTAAATCGCATCCATGAAAAACATGACACTAGCAACACATGCACCACCTTTAATTAACTCACTCATGCTTATTTCAAACTATATTTAAGGATACCATAGTACAAAAATATAATTTAAATAAAAGAATATTGTAAAATAAAATAACCTACTTTACCAACCGACTAAGCAAAGATTCAATTGTGATGCAGAATCCTGCGTATATCGCAACAAAACAGGAAGTTAGAAGATCTACACGAAAATGATTTCACGATTATCACACACGACGGAAGCATGCATGCCTAGACGCCACATGAACTATACCAGACTTTTGTTGCTTTATGATAACTCAAAATAAGCATTGCGTGTGTGATACTTTTATTATCTGGTTGTTCATCGGGTTAGTTGACTAGGATCCATGTCAAATTAGCGCCACAAAGAATTCTGTTGTTAATTGAATCATCATTTCGGTTATATCTACCTCGCCAGCCAGATTATTGATAATGGAAGTTTGTTGCGCAGTGAAGCACATTTTTTTATATTCTTTTTCTCCCGTTGCAACGCACGGGTATTTTTGCTAGTGAAAGTAAAGAAAGAAAAACTCAAACTAAACTTTATTATATATCTCGCACACAATTACAAGGATAGATCACTAAGCAAACTCTCGAAAGGAAAGGATCAAACTAAACTTTTATTCATTTAAAGCGAAAGATAACTATGGATCGAACTAGATTAAGTAAAGGCAAAAGATAGTGAGGATGGAATGATACCAGAGCACCTCCCCCAAGCTTGGCAGAAGCCAAGCGGAGTTTTCATACCCGATACTCAATTTTTTTTTTGTTGATGAAGAAGGTGGTGGTGACGGTGGTGAAGTAGATGTGATCTTATCCTCGGTCTTCCATGGCAGAGGTTCACCATCATAAGAGGAAGAATGAGTCTCATGGGTCCTGTAACTGTCACCCAAAATCAACCTTTAAACCTCGTCTCATATTCAAAGACTTGGTTTTGAAGATCATAGATCTGGCTTTGGAGGAAGTTGATTTGCTTGTTGAGGGTGAAGATGATGTCCTTCATGGACTTGACATCCACCTTGAGATCACGGGTAAGGTCCGTAATCATGAGGTGATTGGCATTGAGTCCACGCTCCACCATCCCCTTGCACCGCAAAGCTTCCCGCTCCATAGCTTCAAGCCTGGCCTCCACGGTTCCCGTCCCCTTGGGTCCATGCACATCACGGATGTGCACCACCCCCTCACGGATCTGGATGGCCTGAGGGTGATGCACCATGCTACTTCTCGAGCTTGCGTTGTATTCCCTCGAAGAGGAAAGGGTGATGCAGCATAGTAGCGTTAGTATTTCCCTCAATTTTTGAGAACCAAGGTATCAATCCAGTAGGAGACCATGCGCGAGTCCCTCTCACCTGCACAAACAAATAAGAACTTCGCAGCCAACGCAATAACGGGTTGTCAATCCCTTTACGATCACTTACGGAAGTGAGATCTGATAGAGTTGATAGTTTGATATTTTTTGTATTTTTGGATATAAGAACAGAAATTAAATGCGGAAAAGTAAAGTAGATTGTAGATTGATATGTTGAGAATAGACACGGGGCCCATAGTTTTCTCTACTAGCTTCTCTCATGATAGCGATATTCTACGACGGGTAAACAAATTACTGTCGAGCAATTGATAGAAAAGCGAATAATTATGAGACTGTCTAGGCATGATCATTATATATAGGCATCACGTCCGAGACAAGTAGACCGAAACGATTCTGCATCTACTACTATTACTCCCCACATCGACCGATATCCAGCATGCATCTAGAGTGACCTCTCTTGTTTTTGTAAATATGATAGCTCGTTGTTCTTGATTCATCTTGTTATGAATGAAATATGTTTGCAATGACAATTAGAGATCATAGCTGCTTATGCCATGCTTAATTAGGTGTGAGTTTATAATGGTCTATCTTGCGTGCCAACATGATATTAAAATGGTTGTGATGTGGTAAGATGGGTGGTATCCTCCTGTGAACGATTTAAGTGACTTGACTTGGCACATGTTCACGCATGTAGTTGAAACAAATCAACATAGCCTTCATGATATTTATGTTCATGGTGATTTATATCCTACTCATGCTTGCATTCATTGTTGATTAATTTTAATGCATGTTCATGACCGTTGTTGCTCTGTAGCTGGTTCCTTCCCAGTCTCCTTCTAGCCTTCTCTTGTACTAAGCGGGAATACTGCTTGTGCATCCACTTCCAAAAACCCCAAAGTTATTCCACATGAGTCCACCATACCTTCCTATATGCGGTATTTACCTGCCGTTCCAAGTAAATTTGTATGTGCCAAACTCTAAACCTTCAAATGAAATTATGTTTTGTATGCTCGAACAGCTCATGTATCAACTAGGGTTGTCTATACCTTCCATGCTCGGTGGGTTATTCTCACGATGAGTGGACTCCGCTCATCATTCACGAGAAAATGGCTGGTAACCGGGATGCCCAGTCCCATGCTCAAAATCATAATAATTAAACAAAACTCCCCCAGGGCTATTGCTTGTTTGGACGGTAACCCGTGGATTCGGCTGGCCGTGGAGTGTGCTTGTTGGTGGTTCGGGAAGTATAAAATTTACCATTCTGTTTGGGAACTGCCTATAATGTGCGTAGCATGGAAGATATCGAGATTCTTGGTTGCTATAATGACAATGAAAGTATACTGCTCATAATGTTATTCAATCTCTATTTAAAAATTGAGCTCTAGCACCTCTACAAATGTCACATCCCTAGTCAGTGCTTGCATTAGGACTAGCTAGAGTGTGCATCATGTTTACTTTCCAAAGAAACTTGAAATGGGAATGACAGAAACCCCAGCACCCCTCTTCTAACAACTAGGGTTTGTTAAAATATTTTCCAATGTACGCAAAATGCCCTTCAAAAATGTTCATCATTTCTGCCTTGGTCTTAAACCTCTGCCAAAAATGGTGCACAATTTTCTAGGACATCAAAGGTCTCTGGATTAATTCATATGGTATTTGAATTTAGGCATTTAAATGCTATAAAATATTTCATGTGCCCCAATAATCATAAACTAAAATGTTCCATACTGTTCATATTATATATAGTGGGCATGACTAGTTTTATGAGTTATAAAAATGTTCTGGCATTTTATTTAATTCAACAAAGTTGCAAAAGAAATGAAACATAAAGTAAATAGAAAAAAAAAGGAAGAAGCAGACTTACCAGAGCCCACTTACCTGCCTGGCCCAGACGGCCCAGCCCACCAGGGGCATCCCCGTCTTCTTCGCCGTGCCAGCGCACAAAGCAGCTCGGTGGCGAGCGCCACCGACGCGCCGGCCACCTCCTGCCTGCCTGGCTGCCCCCTCGACGCCCTGGACGCACCTAGTCGACGCCACGCACCCCCCTGGCGCCTCTCTCACTCTCCCCCATGTCTTTCCCCTCCTATCTCCCCTCCGCCGAGCTCCACCGAGCGAGCTCGTCGCCGCCGATCGCTGCCACCGCGCCCTACGCCACTCCCTCGCCTCCCCAACGCACCATTAGCTCCGCCGGCCCTGAAGCTCCCCACCAAAGCACACGACGCCAGAAGCCCTGCAACACCCTCCCCGCCGTCGTCTTCAACCTTCGGCACCAGAGATCGCCGCCGCCCGTACGCCGCCGTCCGACCTCCCCCGAGCTAGCTTCGACGTCCTCTGCGACCGATGTGAGCTCACGCTTCGAACCCCTCTCTCCACGGGCTCGATTACGCCTTGTAGCCGCCGCCCCCTTGCTGATCGTAGCTCACCGCCGCCGGCCAACTCGCCGCCGTGGCCACAAGCACCATGCCTCGCAGCTGAGCACGCCATTAGGATCAGTAGATCACCAGCAAGCTAATGCCAACTCTAACTCCTCCTACCGTGCACCACAACCCCGTCCCGGCCAACTCCGTGCGGGCGCCGCCGCGGACGAGCTCGTCGTCGTCGACTCCGGCGACCAATCGACCAACTAGTGGCACCTTTGGATGCGGTGCTTCACCAGGAGTACATAGAGCCCATCCGCGCGACAAATGGTTGCCGGAACAAGGATTCCGACGAGTCACCGCCGTGCGAAATGGTCGCCGCCGGCCAAACTCCGGCGGGCTGACGTGGCCTGTTAATTAGGAGCTAACAGTAATTAGATTAACCACCATAGTCACTGACAGTGGGCCCCATCGCTTAGTCAAATCCAGTCAACTCTAGTTTTGACCGGAATTAGCTCCAAAGACACTGGCATGAGGGACCCACCAGTCAGGTTTGACCTGGATCAGGTCTGTTGACTTGCTGACGTCAGCATGATGTCATGCTGACGCAGTAAAGGAATTTCTGGGATTATTTGATTTTAAAACAATTAAGGAAATTCCAGAAAATGCTTTAAACTTCAAAAAAATCATATAAATTCAAAAGTAGCTCAGATGGAAAAGATTTATATATGAAAATGGATCAGAAAAATCCAATCTTTACAATGGCACTGGTTTCATGCATGTTTGAGCAAGTTAACCTTGCTGTATACTCTAAAACATGATGATGCACTTAAATAAATAATAGTTTGAGTTTCAATTTGAATCTTTGATTCAAATGGGCTCAAACCCTTCTGGTTATAGTTGCATTAGCCCAAAACACGTGCATCTTGCCATATCATGAGCCTGCATCATATTGTTGCATTTGTTAGCTTATTGATTGTATCGCCGATATTCTCCGTGTTAGGTCCTGCTCCCGAGGATACTTCTGCGTATCCAACTGAAGAGCAGTACCCGACAACCACTCTGTCAGGCAAGCAATCATTGATCATTCCGATACAAACCCATCTTCTCGCTCCTGCTCTCTTTTACTGCATTAAGGCAACAGCGTGTGAACTGCTACTTGCTGCGGTAGTTGAACCCTATTCCCTTGCATGACCTGTCATTGCCATAGTAAATAGTTGAAACCCACTAGCATGTGTAGGAGTTGTTTGAGCCATGTGATGTGTGATCCACCATGCAATTTGTTTATGTTGCCTGCTATGCTTAGAGTTGTGTCAGGTCTGGTTCATCTGGGTGATGGATCAGAGTGAAATGATCATATCGGTAAAGAGAGGGAAGTGTGGAACACGTTTGGTAAAGGTATCGATGAAAGGCCATGTAGGAGTACGTGGTGGGTTGTTTCATTGGAACCGTCTACAGGACCTGAGATCTGTATGTGTGATTCAAGTTACAGTTACTACCACGCATTGGGCTCCGGGCGCTCCAAGCCCTCTCGTCTTATTAACTGCCCTTGTTCTCTGTCTAGGAGTTGCAACTAGTTTCTGGTGTTTGTAGTTTACTGGTGGTCGTGCACAGCGCTGACCCTCGGGGTGGGCTGTGATGCGACAGGTACGTGGCCGGGTGTACCGAGCGCCCGTTTGGTGACTCGGGAACCCTGTACACATCGTTTGGGGCCGTGAGCGACACCCCGGCCGGATCTCCCCACAGATGGAACCCAAATAGGCGATAAACCTAGACGAGAGACTTGTGTAGTTAGTCAGGTCGTGGCCGACACCCTCGCTGGGCTTCCGCTTGAAGGTTGCCGAGTACATGTCGAGTAAACGGCGATAAGTGGTGGGAGCGTGTGTGAAGAAGTACACCCCTGCAGGGTTATCAATCTATTCGAATAGCCGTTGTTCGCAGTACGGACTACTTGATTACTCTTATAGTTCATAGACAAGTTGATGGATACTACTAAAAGCCTCAAGACAAGTGTGAGTGCTGTGGATGGCCCTTCCGTAGGATGACGGAAGAGGATCCTCGGTGGTGTATTGTTGTGGTGAGTAGAGGACTCGTGTACGTAGTAATATCTTGCAATCTGTTGAGAGTTGTAGTATAGGTTAGCCAAGAGTCAAAGCTGGCTTTCTGCTATGAACTCCACTACCCCTGTTGATAATGTTGCATGTATGATAGGTTCTGTTGTAAGACTTGCTGAGTACCTTTGTACTCATGTTTGCTTAATAACTATTGCAGAGGAGAACCCTGCCCCTTCTGATGGGTTTTACATAGACGTTGACGTCGACGAGTAGCTTGCTACCCAGACGGAGATCTGGAGCTTGTGAAGGGCCTTGTAGATAGTCAGGCTACACCAAGCCTATTTTATTTTCCATGTTGTCTGTACTCAGACATGTTAGTTTCCGCTTGTTCTTGTATGACTGTATAACTTGAGTGTTGGGTCATGTGACCCCTACCTGTATGGGTATGTTATTTATGGCTCTTGGATCCTCTTAAGTAGAGTACTTTGAGTCATAGAGTTCTGTTGTGATGCAATGTTGTATTTGCACATATTGAACATATTGTGTGTATGATTGAAATGCTTGGTATGTGTGGGATCCGACACCTAGTTGTTTTCCTTTGGTAGCCTATCTTACAGGGAAATGCCTCGTAGTGCTTCCAATGAGCCTTGGTAGCTTGCTACTGCTCGGAACACGTAGGCTGGCCGGCATGTGTCCTTCTTCGTTCCTGTGTCTGTCCCTTAGGGGAAATGTCACGCGTTGTTCCTTTGAGTCCATGTAGCTTGCTACGACTTGGGTTCATACGTTGATGACCGACACGTTCGTTGCTGGGTCATGGATGCCTGTCTCTGTAATTTAGTGCCACTTTTGATTTATAACTAGCCATGTCGGCCCGGGTTCTCTGTCATATGGATGCTAGCGACACTGTCATATACGTGTGCCAAAATGCGCAAACGGTCCCGGGCCAGGTAAGGTGGCACCCGTGGGGATACCGTGCGTGAGGCCACAAAGTGATATGAGGTGTTACAGCTAGATCGGTGTGACTTAGGATCGTGGTCCTGACAGCGTTGGCATCAGAGCCGGACTGCCTGTAGGTTTCTCAAGCCAAACTGGTCGATGTTGGGTCTAGAAAAATTCTTAGTTATATGTAGGGGAATTGATTGTGGAAGGGAACGTAAGGCTCTTTTTACTCCTTTACCTTATGCCCTTCTGATCTGAGTCAGTCTATTCTTTCCATGGGGATTTAGGACTAGGCCTCTTATCCTTACTAGGTTCTCGTGTTACTAATCCGTAGACTCTTAGGATTGTTGGTTTCAAGCCTCAGTTCAGTTTCTATCCTTTTAGTATGATGATTTGTTGGATCCGGAACCTTGATATTATATTGTTGAGTGGCTATGCTATCATTTGTATGATGTCTCAAAATCTTTTTTGAGCATTTACAGTTGTTATGCTGCCCGATTTCTTCCAGAAATACTAATGCCTTTGCATTACCTCGTGTTTCAGATGTCTGGCCGCACACCTCACCAAGTGGTTCGTTTGACTCGGTGCATTAATGTGCTCGGTCAAACGGCCATGCTAGTTCGTGTGTTGACTGAGACCGGTTACCACTAGTATCCTGAGTACACCGTGGAGGAACAGTACCGGGATTTTAATCAGAGTCAGTATTTCTGCACAGTCCGGATATACCCCTCATATCCCGGAGCTAATGACCCCATCCATTGGTCTTATGGACTAGGGGTTACTATCGAGATGGCAGTGCAGGATGCCGCTTATTCGATGATGACCATCCTCTGGGCTAGGCATGCCCTGTTGCTGAACACTGAGTTCTGTTACATGCCAGCCTCACTTCCCGGAGAGGAAGGCTACTACACTGGTCTGTATACTGATGCTGCTCATGAGGAGCCACTGCTTCAGACTACTGTTCAGATGCTGGAGGATAGGGACCGTGAGATCCGTGCCCTCCAAATGGAGCTGTATAACACTGGAGCTGCCCACTGGACTACTTTGACATGGCTTGCACCTACTGTGCACGCTGGATATCTGGATATCCGGGATTTGTACCCCGTGCGGACTCGTCTGCCTGATCATATCGATTGGCGTGACGTTGGCGGTATTACACCTCCACGTGGGCGTCGGTTACCACCGGCATCAGGCCCGAGGCCACATCCATGTCCCTATGGTCCACAAACTTTGAGTGCTCGAGAGTTTCAAGATCCATCAGTTCCACTTCTAGGCTACGGTGGTAATCTTTACGAAGATTACTACAGGAATGCCTGAACTAGACCGTGGCAGTAGTAGTATCGTAGTAGTTGTATTTCCACAGTCCTGCGCGTCTTGTGGAATATGACTTAGTGTGTACTGAGTTCCGGAGGTGTAGTTAAATAATGTATAGGAGCTTGGAATGCCTCTGATGGGATGTATCGTCTTTCACCGCAGTTGTACTTTAGCCTTGGCTTGTACTAAACTATGTATGGTGTGTATGACCACTGGTGTATATATGGCAGTTTCTATATTACCATGTCGTACGGATGAATATCTCTGCATTCCGTGTCATCCATTACATTCTGCACTCCTATGTCAAGTTTTGCCATCCTTGTCTAAACCGTCGTTTTGTTTTCCTAGGATATTCAACACTCACAGCACTCATGCTGCTCAGGAGCAGGGTGAGGCTAGTGGGGCTAGAGATGTGAATCTGCCCCAGCCGCCCTCCTTTGCTGAAGTTATGCTCGAGGTAGAACGGAACAAGAGAGAGACCAACCGTCTGCTAGAACGCATAGAGCAGAACACTGGGTTTCGTCAAAGGAATGACGTGGTGTCAGTCAACGACTTTATCAAGATGTGCCCACCGAAGTTCCATCACTCCACCGAACCTATGGATGCGGATGACTGGCTTCGTAGTATCACCCACAAGCTACACTCAGCCCGTGTGGCCGAAGCTGATAAGGTTATCTACGCCGCCTACCATCTTGAGGGCCCTGCCAGTCTCTGGTGGGAGAACTTTGAGGCTGTGCGTCCTGCTGGCCAAATCACTACTTGGGCTGAGTTCAGTGAGGCATTCCATGAACATCACATTCCGGAAGGTCTCATGGATCGCAAGCGGGAGAAATTCTGCAATTTCACCCAGGGCCGGTTAACCGTGGATGGCTATAGTCGCGAGTTTGGCAACTTGGCACGCTATGCACCTGAGGAAGTATCCACCGATGCCAAGAAGCAGGCGAGGTTCCGCAAGGGACTCAGCCCTGAACTCCGCCGAGATCTACGTCTGCACGAGTGCACTTCCTTCCAGAAGTTGGTGAACAAAGCTATCAGTGCTGAGACGGGCCAGACTGATTTCGAAGCCACACGCAAGCATCCTCGTGACTTTGGTTCCTCATCTGGCTCTGGCTCTCACAAGCGCCGTGTGTGGGTTCCTAACACTGCTCTACCACCCAAGTACACACCGAGGCCATCCTATGAGGCGCCTCGCCCAACTCAACAGTATGCATCTGCCAAGACTTATGGAGGATCACCTACCAACTTTGCTCCACGCACTGGCACTGTGACATGCTTCAAGTGTGGAGAACCGGGGCACTATATGCGTGAGTGTCCTCAGAACCAGCCAGGAAAACCCGTTGGCCGTGGTAAGCCAACTGGCAAGGTGAATTATGTCAAGCCAATCCCCACTTCACGTGGTCATGTCAACTATGTCTCTGCTGAGGAAGCTTATGAGGATCCTAACGTCGTCCTTGGTACGCTTCTTGTTAACTGCCATCCGGCATCTGTTCTTTTCGAAACTGGAGCATCTCATTCGTTCATATCTGAGAGCTATGCTCGAATGCACAACATGACTTTTTGTGACATGCCCACCACCATGGAAATTCAAACTCCCGGCTCTAGATGGGAAACCTCTAGAGTAAGCCATGGGAATGAAATTCTTGTTGATAGACTTGTTTTCCTTGCATCACTAATCGCTCTCAAGTCCTCGGACATAAACATCATCTTGGGTATGGACTGGATGACAACTCATTACGCCAAGATTGATTGCTACACTAGGACCATTCAACTTACACACCCTTCCGGCAAGACAGTCAATGTCTTGGCCCGAATGGCTGAGCGTGAGCTCTACTCTCTTAAAGCCAGCCAACTACCAGAACTGGAAGATATTCCGGTAGTCCGTGACTTTCCGGATGTTTTTCTAGAAGAACTGCTAGGTGTTCCACCTGACAGAGATGTCGAGTTCGTGATAGATCTTATTCCAGGAACTGTCCCGATCTCTATGAGACCTTATAAGATGGCACCCTTAGAATTAGCCGAGCTTAAGAAACAACTCTTTGAGTCCTTGAAAAAGGGTTTCATCCGTCCTAGTTCTTCCCCTTGGGCTTGTCCCGTCCTCTTCGTCAAGAAGAAGGATGGAACGGAACGGATAGTTGAAGATTACCTACCTGTCAATCTGGTCACCATAAAGAACAAGTATCCGCTCCCCAGGATCAGCGACCTGTATGATCAGCTCGCTGGATCCTCAGTCTTTTCTAAAATGGATTTGAGGTTGGGCTACCATCAAATCAAGATCAAGAACGGGGACATTCCTAAAACGGCTATTGTTACTCGTTATGGGCAATACGAGTACACCGTCATGTCCTTCGGATTAACCAATGCCCCAGCCACCTTCTCCCGGCTAATGAATTCTATATTCATGGAGTATTTGGATAAATTCGTCGTGGTATACCTCAATGATATACTCATCTATTCCAAGAATAAGAAAGATCATGCCGAGCATCTAAGGCTAGTATTGACGAAACTTCGAGAGCACCGCCTTTATGCCAAATTCTCTAAATGTGAATTTTGGTTGCCGGAAGTGACCTATCTAGGCCATGTGATCTCTGGCAAGGGTATTGCCGTCAATCCCGAGCGAGTTCAAGCCGTCCTTGATTGGACTCCCCCTGAATCGGTCAAGCAAGTTAGGAGTTTCCTTGGCTTAGCAAGCTATTGCCCACGCTTCGTTGAGAATTTCTCCAAGGTTGCTAAACCTCTAACTGAACTACTCAAGAAAGATAAAAAGTTTGAGTGGACCCCACAGTGCGAGTCCAGCTTTCAGGAACTGAAAAGATGCCTGACATCTACACCCGTACTGGTACCACGAGACTTTTCCAAGGATTTTATTATCTACTGCGACGCCTCGCGACAAGGACTAGGTTGCATACTCATGCAAGATCGTCAAGTGATCGCATACGCATCTCGACAGTTGCGTCCACATGAGGATAACTATCCTACACATGATCTAGAGCTTGCAGCTATAGTCCACGCACTCAAAACATGGCGACATTACCTTCTTGGTAATCGCTGTGAAATCTTCACAGATCACCAAAGTCTGAAATACATCTTCACCCAATCGGATCTAAATCTCAGGCAAAGACGTTGGGTTGAGTTGCTCCCAGATTACGACTTAGGAATTACCTACACCCTTGGGAAGGCCAATGTCATGGCTGACGCACTAAGTCGTAAGTCTTATTGTAACAACATGATGTTACAACAAGGGTAACCACTTCTTCACGAGGAATTTCGTAAGCTTAACCTTCACATTGTTCCTCGAGGATTCCATTCCACCTTGGTGGCGAAACCCACCCTTATGGATCAAATCATAGCTGCCCAGAAGCAAGATACAGGGATTTCCCGAATTAAGAGAAACATTCACAAAGGAGTTTCAGGTTGTTTCTCCATTGATAACAGAGGTGTTGTTTCCTTCAAGAACCGTTTAGTGGTTGCCAAGAACCAGCATCTACGGCAGTTAATCCGTGAGGAAGCTCATGAATCTCCTCTCACGATTCATCCCGGTAGTACCAAAATGTATGAGGACCTACGTCAGAGGTTCTGGTGGACTAGGATGAAGAAAGAAATCGCTCAATTCATTGCTAACTGCGACGTTTGTCGTCAAGTCAAAGCAGAGCATCAACGGCCTGCTGGCACCCTTCAACCTTTAGCTATTCCTGAATAGAAATGGGACAAGATCGGTATGGACTTCATTACCGGGTTTCCTAGGACCAGGAAAGGGAATAATGCTATCTTCGTCGTTATCGACCGTCTCTCTAAAGTAGCCCATTTCCTACCTGTTCGAGAGAGTATAACCGCTAGCCAGCTAGCAGACTTGTATATCTCTCGGATAGTGTCACTTCATGGTGTGCCATTGGAGATTAACTCAGACCGTGGAAGTCTTTTCACTTCACAATTCTGGGAAAGTTTCCAGAATGCTATGGGGACTCATCTCTCTTTCAGCACCGCCTTCCATCCTCAGTCATGTGGTCAAGTGGAACGAGTCAATCAAATTCTGGAAGAAGTGTCTTTCGGTATGGACTGGGAGAAGTGTCTTCCATTTGCCTCTGTCATCTCTTTCGGTATGGACTGGGAGAAGTGTCTTCCATTTGCCGAATTCTCTTATAACAATAGTTATCAAGCCAGCTTGGGAAAGGGTCCCTTCGAAGTTCTATATGGACGTAGGTGTCGAACACCTCTTAACTGGTCAGAAACCGAGGAAAGACAATTCTTTGGTCCGGATATGATCCAGGAAGCAGAAGAGCAAGTTCGCATCGTTCGTGAGAAATTGAAAACAGCCTAGTCTCGCCAGAAGAGCCAATATGATAGTCATCATACGGCTGTGACTTTTGAAGTCGGCGATAAGGCTTACCTTCGGGTTACTCCTCTTAAGGGAACCCATCGCTTCGGTATCAAAGGCAAATTGGACCCTCGTTACATCTGTCCTTTTTGCATTCTTGCCAAACGAGGAGAAGTTGCCTACCAATTGGAACTACCTCCGCACCTTTCCAGAGTTCATGATGTCTTCCATTTTTCTCAACTCAGGCCTTGCTTCTCGGATCCTATCCGCGGAGTGGACCACAAAATGCTTGATCTCCAGGACAATCTCACATATCGAGAATACCCCGTTCGTATTCTTGATCAAACCGAGCGTACCACTCGACGTCACAATATCAAGTTTCTCAAGGTTCAATGGTCACATCATTCCGAGAGTGAAGCTACTTGGGAAAGGGAGGATCTTCTTCGACTTGAGTACCCCACCCTCCTTCCGGAGGAACCCGAATCTCGGGACGCGATTCTTTTGAGTGGGGGTGAGTTGTCACATCCCTAGTCAGTGCTTGCATTAGGACTAGCTAGAGTGTGCATCATGTTTACTTTCCAAAGAAACTTGAAATGGAAATGACAGAAACCCCAGCACCCCTCTTCTAACAAATAGGGTTTGTTAAAATCTTTTCCAATGTACCCAAAATGCCCTTAAAAATGTTCATCATTTCTGCCTTGGTCTTAAACCTCTGCCAAAAATGGTGCATAATTTTCTAGGACATCCACGGTCTCTGGATTAATTCATATGGTATTTGCAGTTGGGCATTTAAATGCTATAAAATATTTCATGTGCCCAAATAATCATAAACTAAAATGTTCCATACTGTTCATATTATATACAGTGGGCATGACTAGTTTTATGAGTTATAAAAATGTTCTGGCATTTTATTTAATTCAACAAAGTTGCAAAAGAAATGAAACAGAAAGTAAATAGAAAAAAAGGAAGAAGCAGACTTACGTGAGCCCACTTACCTGCCTGGCCCAGACGGCCCAGCCCACCAGGGGCATCCCCGTCTTCTTCGTCGTGCCAGCGCACGAAGCAGCTCGATGGCGAGTGCCGCCGATGCGCCGGCCACCTCCTGCCTGCCTGGCTGCCCCCTCGACGCCCTGGACGCAGCCAGTCGATGCCACGCACCCCCCTGGCGCCTCTCTCACTCTCCCCCGTGTCTTTCCCCTCCTCTCTCCCCTCCGCCGAGCTCCACTGAGCGAGCTCGTCGCCGCCAATCGCTGCCACCGCGCCCTACGCCACTCCCTCGCCTTCCCGATGCACCATTAGCTCCGCCGCATCGCCTTGAAGCTCCCCACCAACGCACATGACTCCAGAAGCCCTGCAAAGCCCTCCCCGCCGTCATCTTCAACCTTCGGCACCGGAGATCGCCGCCGCCCGTACGGCGCCGTCCGACCTCCCCCCAGCTCGCTTCGACGCCCTCTGCGACCGCTGTGAGCTCACGCTTCGAACCCCTCTCTCCACGGGCTCGATTATGCCTTGTAGCCGCCGCCCCCTTGCTGACCGTAGCTCACCGCCGCCGGCCAAATCGCCGCCGTGGCCACAGGCACCGTGCCTCACAGCTGAGCACGCCATTATGATCAGTAGATCACCAGCAAGCTAATGCCAGCTCTAACTCCTCCTACCGTGCACCACAACGCCGTACCCGCCAACTCCGTGTGAGCGCCGCCATGGACGAGCTCGTCGTCGTCGACTCCGGTGACCAATCGACCAACCAGTGGCACCGTTGGATGCGGTGCATCACCAGGAGTACATAGAGCCCATCCGTGCGACAAATGGTCGCCGTAACAAGGATTCCGATGAGTCACCACCGTGCAAAATGGTCGCTGCCGGCCAAACTCCGGCGGGCTGACGTGGCCTGTTAATTAGGAGCTAACAGTAATTAGATTAACCACCACAGTCACTGACAGTGGGCCCCATCGCTTAGTCAAACCCAGTCAACTCTAGTTTTGACCGGAATTAGCTCCAGAGACACTGACATGAGGGACCCACCAGTCAGGTTTGAACTAGATCAGGTCTGTTGACTTGCTGACGTCAGCATGATGTCATGCTGACGCAGTAAAGGATTTTCTGGGATTATTTGATTTAAAAACAATTCAGGAAATTCCAGAAAATGCTTTAAACTTAAAAAACATCATATAAATTCAACAGTAGCTCAGATGGAAAAGATTTATATATGAAAATTGATCAGAAAAATCCAATCTTTCCAATGGCACAGGTTTCATGCATGTTTGAGCAAGTTCACCTTGCTGTATACTCTAAAACATGATAATGCACTTAAATAAATAATAGTTTGAGTTTCAATTTGAATCTTTGATTCAAATGGGCTCAAACCCTTCTGGTTATAGTTGCATTAGCACAAAACACATGCATCTTGCCATATCATGAGCATGCATCATATTGTTGCATTTGTTTACTTATTGATTGTATCGCTGATATTCTCCGTGTTAGGTCCTGCTCCCGAGGATACTTCTCCGTATCCAACTGAAGAGCAGTACCCGACAACCACTCTGTCAGGCAAGCAATCATTGATCATTCCGATACAAACCCATCTTCTCGCTCCTGCTCTCTTATACTGCATTAAGGCAACAGCGTGTGAACTGCTACTTGCTACGGTAGTTGAACCCTATTCCCTTGCAGGACCTGTCATTACCATAGTAAATAGTTGAAACCCACTAGCATGTGTAGGAGTTGTTTGAGCCATGTGATGTGTGATCCACCATGCAATTTGTTTATGTTGCCTGCTATGCTTAGAGTTGTGTCAGGTCTGGTTCATCTGGGTGATGGATCAGAGTGAAATGATCATATCGGTAAAGAGAGGGAAGTGTGGAACATGTTTGGTAAAGGTATCGATGAAAGGCCATGTAGGAGTACGTGGTGGATTGTTTCATTGGAACCATCTACAGGACCTGAGATCTGTATGTGTGATTCAAGTTACAGTTACTACCACGCATTGGGCTCCGGGCGCTGCAAGCCCTCTCGTCCAGGAGTTGCAACTAGTTTTTGGTGTTTGTAGTTTACTGGTGGTCGTGCACAGCGCTAACCCTCGGGGTGGGCTGTGATGCGACAGGTACGTGGCCGGGTGTACCGAGCGCCCGTTTGGTGACTCGGGAACCGTGTCCACATCGTTTGGGGCCGTGAGCGACACCCCGGCCGGATCTCCCGACGGATGGAACCCAAATAGGCGATAAACCTGGACGAGAGACTTGTGTAGTTAGTCAGGTCGTGGCCGACACCCTCGCTGGGCTTCCGCTTGAAGGTTGCCGAGTACATGTCGAGTAAACGGCGATAAGTGGTGGGAGCGTGTGTGAAGAAGTACACCCCTGCAGGGTTATCAATCTATTCGAATAGCCGTTGTTAACGGTACGGACTACTTGATTACTCTTACAGTTCATAGACAAGTTCATGGATACTACTAAAAGCCTCAAGACAAGTGTGAGTGCCGTGTATGGCCATTTTGTAGGATGACGGAAGAGGATCCTCGGTGGTGTATTGTTGTGGTGAGTATTGGACTCGTGTACGTAGTAATATCTTGCAATCTGTTGAGAGTTGTAGTATAGGTTAGCCAAGAGTCAAAGCTGGCTTTCTGCTATGAACTCCACTACCCCTGTTGATAATGTTGCACGTATGATAGGTTCTGTTGTAAGACTTGCTAAGTACCTTTGTACTCATGTTTGCTTAATAACTGTTGCATAGGAGAACCCTCCCCCTTCTGATGGGTTCTACATAGACATTGACGTCGACGACTAGCTTGCTACCCAGACGGAGAACTGGAGCTTGTGAAGGGCCTTGTAGATAGTCAGGCTACACCAAGCCTGTTTTATTTTCCAAGTTGTCTGTACTCAGACATGTTAGCTTCCGCTTGTGCTTGTATGACTGTATGACTTGAGTGTTGGGTCATGTAACCCCTACCTGTATGGATATGTTATGTATGGCTCTTGGAGCCTCTTAAATAAAGTACTTTGAGTCATAGAGTTCTGTTGTGATGCAATGTTGTATTTGCACATATTGAGCATATGGTGTGTATGATTGAAATGCTTGGTATGTGTGGGATCCGACACCTAGTTGTTTTCCTTTGGTAGCCTATCTTACAGGGAAATGCCTCCTAGTGCTTCTAATGAGCCTTGGTAGCTTGCTACTGCTCGAAACACGTAGGCTGGCCGGCACGTGTCCTTCTTCGTTCCTGTGTCTGTCCTTTAGGGGAAATGTCACGCGTTGTTCCTTTAAGTCCATGTAGCTTGCTACGACTTGGGTTCATACATTGATGACCGACACGTTCGTTGCTGGGTCATGGATACCTGTCTCTGTAATTTAGTGTCACTTTTGGTTTATAACTAGCCATGTCGGCCCGGGTTCTCTATCATATGGATGCTAGCGACACTGTCAAATACGTGTGCCAAAATGCGCAAACGTTCCCGGGCCAGGTAAGGTGGCACCCGTGGGGATACCGTGCGTGAAGACGAAAAGTGATATGACGTGTTACAGCTAGATCGGTGTGACTTAGGATCGTGGTCCTGACAACAAATCCCTGCTTCCCTCTGCGAAGGGCCTATCTATTTACTTTTATGCAGAGTCATCATCCTCTTATCAAAGAGCATCAGTAGGAGAGCACCTCTGTTGTTGCATGTATTACTATTAATTTGCATTGAGTATGATCATGACTGGATCTCTTTTACCATGAATTACAATGTCTAGTCATTCCTTGACCTTTAAAGGTGCTCTGCATTTATGTTTTGTGGTCTCAGAAAGGGCTAGCAAGATACCATCCTGTTATATCATATCATGATTGTTTTGAGAAGTGTTGTCATCCGAGGTTTATCATTATTGCTCGCTAGTTGATTATGCCATTGATGTGAGTAGTCTTGAGACCTGAAAGTTATTGTGAATGTGGTTAGTTCATGATCTTGTTGAAAACCTGAATGCTAGCTTACATATTTATAACAACAAGAGCAAACAGATTTTGTCAAAGTTTTTCTTTATGACTTTCACTTTATCAACTGAATTTCTTGAGGACAAGCAAAGGTTTAAGCTTGGGGAGTTGATACGTCTCCAACGTATCTACTTTTCGAAACACTTTTGCCCTTGTTTTGGACTCTAACTTGCATGATTTGAATGGAACTAACCCGGACTGACGATGTTTTCAGCAGAACTGCCATGGTGTTGTTTTTGTGCAGAAATAGAAAGTTCTCGGAATCACCTGAAAATCAATGGATATTTATTTCAAAAAATATAAAAAACACCTGCAAGAAGATCCACACCGGGGGGCCCATGGGCTGTCCTCGAGGGTGGGGGGCGCGCTCCCCTGCCTCGAGGGCACCCCGATGCCCCACCGACGTATCCCCAGGTACTGTATATTCCATTATGTGTAGAAACAAATCAAGGAGAAAGAATTATCACGTTTCACGAGACGGAGCCGCCGCCAAGCCCTAATCTCTGTCGGGAGGACTGATCTGGAGTCCATTCGGGGCTCCGGAGAGTGGAGATCGTCGCCATCATCATCATCAACCTTCCTCCATTCCCAATTCCATGATGCTCACCACTTTGCGTGAGTAATTCCATCGTAGGCTTGCTGGACGGTGATGGGTTGGATGGGATCTATCATGTAATCGAGTTAGTTTTGTTAGGGTTTGATCCCTAGTATCCACTATGTTCTGAGATTGATGTTGCTATGACTTTGCTATGCTTAATGCTTGTCACTAGGGCCCGAGTGCCATGATTTCAGATCTGAACCTATTATGTTTTCATGAATATAGGTGTGTTCTTGATCCTATCTTGCAAGTCTATAGCCACCTACTATGTGTTATGATCCGGCAACCCCGAAGTGACAATAATCGGGACCACTCTCAGTGATGACCTTAGTTTGAGGAGTTCATGTATTCATCATGTGTTAATGCATTGGTCCGGTACTCTATTAAAAGGAGGCCTTAATATCCGTTAGTGTCCAATAGGACCCCGCTGCCACAGGAGGGTAGGACAAAAGATGTCATGCAAGTTCTTTTCCATAAGCACGTATGACTATATTCGGAATACATGCCTACATTTCATTGATGAACTGGAGCTAGTTTAGTATCACCCTAGGTTATCACTTCTACATGATGAATTGCATCCGACGTAATTTCCCATCACCGATCCAATGCCTACGAGCTTTACCTATATTGCTAGTCCCTTATTCACTTTTCCGTTGCTATTATCACAACAACTACAAAAACACTATATTTACTTTTATTGCTGCTACCACCACTATCATATTACTTTGCTACTAAACTATCTTGCTGCAGATACTAAGTTTCCAGGTGTGGTTGAATTGACAACTCAGCTGCTAATACTTAAGAGTATTCTTTGGCTCCCCTTGTGTCGAATCGACAAATTTGGGTTTAATACTTTACCCTCAAAAACTGTTGCGATCCCCTACACTTGTGGGTTATCAGGGGCCTACCGGCTGGCACACGAGGTAGGGGGTGCACCCTGGGAAGGGGGCGCGCCCCCCACCCTCGTGGACAGCCGGTGGCCCCCCTCGTGGACTTCTTTCGTCAGATATTTTTTATATTTTCTGAAACGAAGTTCTGTTGAGTTTCGGGGCTTTTGGAGTTGTGCAGATTAGGTTTCCAGAGAATGCTACTTTTCCAGCCCAGAATTCCAGCTGCCGGCATTCTCCATCTTCATGTAAACCTTGTAAAATAAGAGAGAAAAGGCAGAAGTATTGTGACAACACATATAATAACAGCCCATAATGAAATAAATATCAACATATAAGCATGATGCAAAATGGATGTATCAGACACCGCAAGATTGAATCCAAAGCCAAGCACTTCCCCCATTGCAAGAACTATAGATTTAGTAGGCCAACCAAACCAATAATTCAAAGAGTCTTGCAAAGATATTATAATCATACATAAAGAGTTCAGAAAGGAACCAAATATTTCTCATAGATAATCTTGATCATAAACCCACATGCATTGGATCTCGACAAACACACTGCAAAAAGAGATTAATCGAATAGATCTCCTCGAAATCCGAGGAGAAGTTGGTATTGAGATCCAAAGAGAGAGAAGAAGCCATCTAGATACTAGCTATGGACCCGAAGGTCTGTGGTAAACTACTCACAATTCATGGTGAGACGATGATGATGATGTACAAGCACTCCATGGAAGATCCCCCCTCCGACGGAGCTCCGGAACAGGCCCCAAGATGGGATCTCACGGGAATAGAAGGTTGCGGCGGTGGAACTAGGGTTTTCTCTCTTGTTCTGATAGTTTCGGGGTACATATGTATATATAGGAGGAAGGAGGGCACCGGGGGCCAGACGGGGTTCCCACGAGGCAGGGGGCGCGCCCTATAGGGGGGCGCCCCCCTCCCTCGTGGATGCCACGTCAGCCCTACTCCATGGTTCTCAAGTCTCCCGTGCGTATTTTGCTCCAAAAATATCTCTCCAGAAGTTTCATCCCGTTTGGACTCCGTTTGATATTCATTTTCTGTAAAACCCTGAAATAGGCAAAAAACAACAATCTCGACTGGGCCTTTGGGTTAGTAGGTTAGTCCAAAAAATAATCTAAAAGTGTATAACAAAGCCCATTAAACATACAAAACATCATAAATAATAGCATGGAACAATCAAAAATTATAGATACGTTGGAGATGTATCATACCACCTCCCGCAAATATGGTTTGATGATGTTCTTGAAGAACTTGTCCTTGGAGGAGCTTGAACCGGCCATAGTAGATGGGATCTGACAGAAAACAACAAGGAAAAGAAAACAGAAGATTTCTCCGCAATATGGTGGTCAACAGGTTTGGATGGTATAAAAAGACTTTTTTATCTTGGGAAACAAGCCAACAGAAGAAAAATGGAGTCCGAAAGGTGCCCCAGGTGGGCACAACCAACCTGGGCGTGCCTTGCAAGCCAGGCTCGCCTTGGTGTCTTGTGCCCACCAGGGTACGCTTCCGGGTTGTCTCTTATTTTCCTAAAAAAAAAATTCCAGAACTGATAACAAATATTTTTGCGTATTTTTTGGAGTCCGTTTACTTACCGTATCAAGAACCTCCTTATTTTCATGATTCTGGAGTGTTCCGCAAGGACTCTTTTATGTATTCTTCTGGTGTCAATGTATGTATAATATTACTTTCAACATTAATGGGTGTACCTGAGATATAATGTTTTATTCGTTGCCCGTTGACAACCTTCGGGTTAGTACCTTCGGCATTATTTATTTTGATAGTTGCAGACCAATAAACCTCCTCGATAACATAGGGTCCTTCCCATTTGGACATGACTTTTCCTGCAAAGAACCAGAAACGAGAGTTGTACAAAAGAACATATTCTCCGACTTTGAACTCACACTTTTGGATTCTTTTATCAAGCCATATATTAACTTTTTCTTTAAATAATTTAGCATTTTCATAAGCTTGGGTTCTCCATTCATTTAGTGAGCTAATATAAAATAACCTCTTTTCACCAGCAAGTTTGAAGTCATAATTGAGTTCTTTGACAGCCCAACATGCTTTATGTTCTAACTCAAGAGGCAACTGACAAGCTTTTCCATAAACCATTTTATAAGGAGACATAGTGAAAGGGCATGTTCCTTCCTATGTGGTTTTGGTGATTGATGACAATGCGTTTGCGGACTAATCGTGTGTGCCAAGTATTTCAGATATGAATCCAGAGGCACGAGACGATCATCTACCCCCGAGTTATCAGCTCAAGACGTGTTGTTTTCCTACGCTTGTGTTGGTGGACTTGAGTCGTAGGAGACACCGTACTATGAAGGGGGTCCGCATTTGAAAGGCCAGGGTGGAATCATCACGTACACTCTATTTTGGCACCCTCATCGTCTCTCCTTTCCTTGGGGATCTCCACATCTCTCTGTGGTGATCTTGTGTGTTGGGCATGGTAGTACCGTAGCCAGGGCGGTAGTACCGCCTATACGTTCTAAGTGGTAGTACCGTTGAACAAGCGCGGTAGTACCGCTTGGGTATATGCGCGGCAGTACCGCCACGGCTACGCTCCACCTCCGCGTCGATTCGGGACAAGTATTTCACAGGGTAGAACAGCCTCTGCGCCGTACACCATGAAGAAAGGTGTATATCCGGTCGTACGATTGGGTGTGGTCCGCAGACCTAGAGTACGGAATCAAGCTCTTCCACCCAGTGTTTATCAGACTCCCGCAAGGAGCGCACCAGTCGGGGTTTAATGCCGCTCATTATCAGACCATTGGCTCTTTCGACTTTACCGTTTGTTTGAGAATGGAATAAAGAAGCGTAGTCAAGTTTAATGCCTAACTTTGCGAACCAATTTTTCACCTCGTCAGCTGTGAAATTGGAGCCATTATCTGTGATAATACTATGCGGGACACCATAGTGGTGTACTACACCGGATATAAAATCTTTCACAGGCCCTGCTTCAGCTATTTTTACTGGCTTGGCTTCTATCCAGTTAGTGAATTTATCTACCATCACTAGTAAGTATTTTCTTCAATGACTTCCCCCTTTAACGGATCCGACCATATCAATACTGTCAGGGATATGACTAGCAGGTATGAACCGGCTAGTGTAAACCGGATTATTATAATATGTTTGGTTGTAATATTAGTAAAGGCTACGGCCCATAAGATCTTAGGGCCCATGTATAGAGTTACGACTTGTAAACCACCCGATGATGTAACTTGAGAGATAAGGAAGAAAGATCAGAGACCGAGGCGGACACGGGTATGAGCCGGCCTCGGGACTTTGTAAACCGGACTAGGCGTCACCTCTATATAAAGGGACAACCCGGCGACGGTTCAGGAACAAGCAAGAAACAACCCGTCGAGACACAGGCAAGCGATCCGCTCCCTGTTCATCGACGCCCAAGCAATACCAAACCAAACTAGACGTAGGCTTTTACCTTCATCGAAGGGGCCGAACTAGTATAAACCCTGCGTGTCCTTTGTGTGCTTTTAACCCCTTCAAGCTAACCCGTGCGATGGTTCCATCATCAAGTCCGTTAAACCGGACATCTGCCGTGTTAATTCCACGACAGTTGGCGCCCACCGTGGGACCTCCGCACGATGGTTTCGAGTTCTTGAAGGGCAGCTTTGAAGGGCTCAAGGGCTACGTTGCCGGCAGGATGACCAAGAGTCGCCGCGTCCGGGTCTACATCGACGACGCGGGTTGGGGACCGGAGGCCGATTCAATCGAATACGGGTACCGGGTTCCCTTCGGTGGCATTCAAGTCTTCATCGGCAAGATCGGCGAACCGGGACCTGAGCCGGACATCTTCTCCAACATCATCGAGCCGGCTCAGCGTGCGAGATCGGCCCGGATTCAGCCTGCCATGAAGCACGTTTTCGTTGGAGCAGTTCACGGGGTCCAAACCGAGGACGGATCGGAATCCGGCGGTGAAACAGTTGTCTACTCCGACGACGGATCCTCATCCGGAGAGACTGAATCTCTGTATCAGTTGCAGGATGGCCGGTCTGAGGGTGAGTCCGACGGGAACAGTATTTCGGGCCCCTTTGACCCGCCAAACCGGGTGGCTGTCTTTATGGCCGGTTCACAGCCCACGGTGAACGGGGCGACAGCAGAAGCTGGTGTAGGGGGGAGCGGCCCAACCCTCTCTCCTACTGACGTTCTATCCACCTTAGTCGAGGAATTTACGGCCAAAGCTGTGGCAGAGGTAGCTCCAGCAGACAAGGCGCAGCATGATGCAGAGCTCCTTCAGCTAAAGGGCCGGATTGATCAAGCAAGGGATGATCTGAAAGCAGAGAAGGCTATGATAGCAATAAGGCAAGCAGAATTGAACGATCAGGCTTTTCACCTAAGGATGGAACAGGCCTCTACACAGGGAGTAAGAAGTCGGAATTATCAATCTCGTCTACCGTCGGTTTATGAAGCGACGGATCTGTTCAGAACACCCGGGGCTGGGACCAGCAATGATCCGACTTTAAACCGGAGGGCATCCCCAGCCAGGGATGAGCCGGTTCAGCAGCCTAGTGCGGAGCAAGATCGGCGGATCACGTCTGCACCTCACGTTCCTACCCCTCCAGGTCATTATTCAAATCCTTTGGACAACATTGTTGCTGCTGTTGCACGTTTGGCCGCTTTACCCGTTGAAGGGACGTCTCCGGTGGCATTGGATGCACGCTGGGTCAAGGAGTTACTTAATACGGCGTTAGTACAGCAACAAGCATATTCTCATAGCAGGGAGAGGATACATTCAACACCACGTCCCAGCCGGAGTTACACTAGGCATTGGGAGGAGCCAGAAGTATCTAGCAGTGAACGCAGGCGCCGTCGGCGCAGACAGGATAATCCGGCAGGCGCGGATGAACAAGCTCAGGATGTAAACCGGGTTAGGTCGGTAGCCCGGGAGGATATCCGTCAAACGACGCCGGTTCACACAGCTACAGCAGAGACAGGAGTTGCAATGAGTTCTTTCGGGGTGCAGTGTCTTATCCCCGCTTTACGAAGCATGAAACTGCCCAAGGACTTCAAGGGTCCGCGAAAGGTGCCTAATTACACCGCAGATTTGGCTCCCGAAGCTTGGGTGGAGAGTTGCGAGATGGCCATGGAGATGCTGGATGTAGATGAAGCGGCTTGTGCAAAGTACTTTACTATGATGCTTGAAGGTACAGCCCGGACCTGGCTAAAGGGTTTACCCCCAAATTCCATCGGGTCATGGGGAGAGCTACGTCGCCAGTTCATCAGAAAATTTAAAGATACGTGCAAGCAACCAATGTCAGTAGTGGATCTGGCAGCCTGTGTGCAAGGAGAGCATGAGTCTACCAGTGCTTGGGTGCGGCGAGTGTCAGAGATCTTGCACTCTTCGAATGGTATCAATCCCAGCACAGCAATAGTGACTTTGGAAAACAATTGCCGGTTTGAGTCTCTAAAGCTAAAGCTAGGACGGCTTAAACAGGATTGTAATGATATGGGAACTCTCATGAGTGCTCTAGTGAAGTATGTGGATTCTGACAATACTAAATATCCAGAAGCTGATGGAGACAAAGCAGGAAAGGTTAGTAAACCAGGTAAACCGGCGCATGTTAATTCGGCTGCTGCAAGTTTCTTAGGCAAGGGAAAGGCGGAAGGTGGTTCTGATTTCGTAGCCAATACCCAAGTCCAAGGGGGTTTCCAGCGCAATAGGGGCAACCCACCTCAACAAACCGGCGGAGGGGATATTAGTTGGGACCAAGAGTTAAATCAGCCTTGTCCGAGGCATAGCTCGAGGGGACGACCGGCAAAACACACAATAAGAGAATAAAGGCCCTTGATGGAAGCCATGATGGGCCGCTTTATTCCTAATGACAGGCCTCCAAATGGTGGTTCAGGCCCATGGTTTTATAGTCCTAATCATCAGGGGAACAACTCCGGATCAGGGTATGGGGGCAATAATAGCGGTTATCATAACCGAGCCGGTAATCAAAATGGCCAAGGTGGTTATAATAACCAAGGTAATCCGCCGCATGGTCAGGGTGGTTACAATAACCAAGGCAGCCAACAGCAGGGCCAAGGTAATCACAATAACCAGGGTAATCAGCAGCGTCAGCAACAGCAGCCACAATCCGGATATCAGAGTAATCCGAAGGAGTTGAGCAGTGGGCAATATCATGTGTTCACCACGAGTCTGTGTAAGCGAGATCAGAAGGTCTTAAAGCGGGCAGTCCACGCAGTTGAACCGGCGACACCGCAATTCCTGCGCTGGTCAGAGCAGCCCATTGTATGGAGCAGAGAGGATCACCCGATGCGGGTAGATAATCCGGGCCATTTGGCCTTGGTGGTGGCACCACAGGTGGGAGGTTATAAATTCACTAAGGTTCTTATGGACAGCGGCAGCAGCATCAATATCTTGTATTATGAGACTTTCCGTCGGATGGGCTTGACGGATAAGAAGCTGAGGCAGTCAAACACGGTGTTCCATGGGGTGGTTCCAGGTAAGTCAGCTTATCCAGTTGGGAAAATTGACTTGGAAGTTACCTTTGGAGATGAGAATGATTCCAGGTCAGAGATGATAACTTTCGAAGTCGTCAAGATCCAGAGCCCTTATCACGCTCTGTTTGGGAGGACGGTTTATGCCAAGTTTATGGCTAGACCATGTTATGTTTATCTGCAGCTCAAAATGCCGGGTCACAAAGGCACGATCACGGTTCACGGAAGTCGCAAGATAGCAATAGAATGTGAAGAGGGAGATGCTGCTTACGCGGAAGCAGTATGTGCCACTGAAGAGTTCAAGTTTTACAAAGATAATGTTGATCCGGCAGACATGACTCCGTTGAAGAAGCCAACTACAGAGCATGATCCGGCATTGAAGTTTAAATCGGCGGAGGAGACCAAGCAACTTGATTTCATGCCAGGCGATTCATCAAAATAGTTTACGATCAGCGCTAACCTTGATCGCAAATAGGAAAGCGCGCTCATCGAGTTCATCCGTGAGAACCGGGATATCTTTGCATGGAAACCTTCTGACATGCCAGGTATACCGAGGGAACTCGCTGAGCACAGTCTTAACATTGATCCGAAGTTTAAACCGATCAAGCAATATCTGCGCCGCTTCAACGAAGAGAGGCGCAAGGCTATAGGACAGGAAGTGGCCAGGCTTTTGGCTGCAGGGTTCATAGTGGCCCGGAGTGGTTGGCTAATCCGGTACTGGTGCTAAAGAAGAATGGAAAGTGGAGAATGTGTGTGGACTACACATACCTCAACAAAGCTTGTCCAACCGATCCTTTTGCTCTCCCTCGCATTGATCAGATTATCGATGCTACAGCAGGATGTGAGCGGCTAAGTTTTTTGGATGCATACTCAGGATATCACCAGATTAAGATGGCAGTTAAAGACCAGGAGAAGACAGCTTTCATAACTCCTTTTGGTTCTTTTTGCTATGTATCTATGCCTTTTGGGCTCAAGAGTGCTCAAGCAACTTACCAGCGTTGCGTTCAGAATTGTCTTAAGGCACAGATAGGGAGGAATGTTCATGCCTATGTGGATGACATTGTGGTTAAATCAAGGAAGGAGGAAACGATGATAGAGGATCTTAAGGAGACTTTTGACAATCTTCGAGCCTATAAGATGATGCTTAATCTGGAGAAGTGTGCCTTTGGTGTTCCGGCAGGCAAGCTCCTCGGGTTCTTAGTATCAAACAGAGGAATAGAAGCTAATCCGGAGAAGATTAAGGCGATCACATCTTTGACCAAACCGGTTTGCATCAACGATGTTCAGCGTATAGCCGGCCGGATTACAGCATTGAGCCGGTTCATCAGCCGTTTGGGAGAGAAGGCGATCCCGCTTTGTCAGATGTTGAGGAAAACAGACCGGTTTATATGGAGTGATGAGGCAAACGCGGCGTTCGAGGATCTGAAGCGGCAACTGGCAAAGCCGCCGGTTTTGGCTGCACCTGTTGATAATGAGCCGTTGCTGTTATACGTCGCTGTTAATGCACGGGCAGTCAGCGTCACAATCGTGGTTGAGCGCAAGGAAGCAGGAAAGGAATACCCGGTTCAGCGTCCGGTTTATTATGTGAGTGAAGTACTCATTGAGTCCAAGCAAAGGTACCCACATTGGCAGAAGCTGGTATATGGTGTGTTCATGGCAAACCGGAAGCTGAAGCACTATTTTCAAGGTCATCCAATAACTGTGGTTAGTTCAGCACCGTTGGGGGACATAATCCAGAACAGGGAAGCTACAGGTAGAGTGGCGAAGTGGGCCATTGAGCTCTGCCCGCATGAGTTGAAATATGTGCCACGCACCGCTATAAAATCTCAGGCATTGGTGGATTTTATCAATGATTGGACAGAATTACAAACTCCTAAGGAAAAGCCGGATTTGACGTACTGGACGATTCACTTTGATGGTTCAAGATAGCTAGAAGGCTCGGGGGCTGGAGTTGTCTTAACTTCCCCACGAGGTGATAAATTTTGTTACGTCCTCCGTTTATTGTTTCCTTGTACTAATAACGCAGCAGAGTATGAGGCATTGCTTCATGGCTTGCGGATGGCAAAGGAGATGAACTTGAGCCGGGTTAAGTGTTTCGGCGATTCAGATTTGGTGGCACAACAAGTTTCAGGCAAGTGGGATTCGAGAGATCCCCTCATGGCGGCTTATAGACGAGAAGTGGAAACAGTCGAGAGATCCCCTCATGGCGGCTTACCGGCGAAGGAACGAAGCGGCTGATGCTTTAAGCCGGTTGGGTTCTCAACATAAACCGGTGCCGCCAAATACTTTTCTGGATGAGCTACACAGTCCATCAGTACAAGTACCATCGGAGGAAGACCTAGCTGTTCCTGATCCGGAGGCATAGTTAGTTGCAGCACTTCATGTTATTCCGGATTGGACACTGCCTTATTTGGCATATCTGAGCCGAGGAGAGTTACCGGACGATGAAATAGAGGCACGGTAGATAATCCGGCGTTCTAAGTCCATGACAATTGCAAACGGGGAACTTCATAATCGCAGCGTTTCTGGAGCGTTTCAGCGGTGTGTGTCAGCTGAGGAAGGTTGCGAGATTCTTCGCGAGATCCATGATGGGGATTGTGGTCATCATGTCGGTTCACAATCATTGGTGGCTAAAGCTTTTCGACATGGTTTCTATTGGTTAACAGCTCATGCTGATGCGGCGGATTTAGTCCGGAAGTGTGATGCTTGTCAGAAGTTTTCACGACGTGCTCTTGTTCCGGCACAGGAGCTCCGGATGATACCAATAACCTGGCCGTTTGGGACTTGGGGGCTTGATATGGTTGGACCTTTTAAGCGATCCCAAGATCAGAAAACTCATCTACTGGAGGCAGTGGATAAGTTTACAAAGTGGATTGAAGCAGAACCTGTGAGCAAGTGTGATGCAGCCACAGCGGTCAAATTCATCAAAAAGGTAATTTTCCGGTTTGGCTTTCCACACAGCATCATCACAGACAACGGCACCAATTTATCTAAGGGCAAGATGGAAGAATTTTGTCAACGAGAGCATATTCGCCTAGATGTATCTTCTGTGGCCCACCCTCAAACCAATGGTCATGCTGAAAGAGCAAACCAGAAGATTTTGCGAGGTATCAAGCCCCGGCTTATGACTCCCTTGCAAAGAACCCCGGGATGTTGGGTTGAGGAGTTACTATCTGTCCATTGGAGTATGAACACTACGCCAAACCGGTCTACAGGTTATACGCCTTTCTTTATGGTGTATGGTGCTGAAGCGGTCCTTCCAAGTGATATTCGTCATGATTCACCAAGGGTGACAGCATATGTTGAAGCGGTTAACAAACAGGCAAGACAAGACAGTTTGGACCGGCTGGATGAAGAGCGTGATATAGCTGCTGCACGGTCTGCGATTTATCAACAAGACATGCGCAGATATCACAGCCGCCGGATTAAGAGCAGAACATTCCAGGAGGGAGACTTAGTACTCTGGCTCATCCAAGATCAAACAGATATGCACAAGCTATCCCCACCTTGGGAAGGACCCTTTGTGGTCAGCAAGAATCTACACAATGGTTCATATTACCTGGTGGACGTTCGAGAACACAAGGACTCACGGACATCGGAAGAGGAGACAAAGTGGCCATGGAACATCGCCCACTTACGGCCCTACTATACCTGAGCCAAGAGCTGCACTGTATCCTATGTATATATTATGATTAATGAATAAATCGGCACCCTCGGTAAACCGGGGGCTCAGCCTTTTTATAATACAAATATCTTATGAGGACAACCATGCATGTGTTACCATATGTTATATTTCAAATAGATTGATCGGTTTAAACTGATTTTGCAGAACATATGCACTTAGAAGCAATAAACTCCCTGAAGAGTGTAAGGTCACATCCGGCTCACAGAGAACGCTTCATGAAAACCCTCTGGGTGGTAATCCATCCAGTGATTGGTTCAAGATTTTCCCATGGCTTCATGGATCCATGGAGGCCCTCTGGAAAAGCTACGGGCATCCAGTGATGGGCTTATATTTTCCCATGGCTTCATGGAGCCATGGAGGCCCTCTGGAAAAGCTACGGGCATCCAGTGATTGGCTTATATTTTCCCATGGCTTCATGGAGCCATGGGGGCCCTCTAGAAAAGCTACGGGCATCCAGTGATTGGCTTATATTTTCCCATGGCTGCATGGAGCCATGGAGGCCCTCTGGAAAAGCTACGGGCATCCAGTGATTGGCTTATATTTTCCCATGGCTTCATGGAGCCATGGAGGCCCTCTGGAAAAGCTACGGGCATCCAGTGATTGGCTTATGTTTACCCATGGTTTCATGGAACCATGGAGGCCCTCTGGAAAAGCTACGGGCATCCAGTGATTGGCTAAAGTTTTTCTTATGGTTCTTATGGATGGTACCCGCATCCATTGAACGGCCCTCTGGAAAGACGACACTACCCGCATCCAGTGATTGGATGAACCTTGCTTTGAGCCTGGCAGCTCATGAAAAGCCTCGACTACATGGTTTTATTTGCAAAATTTGCATTTCTGATTTTTATGTGTTATGGTTCTTTAATCTGGAGTGGGACAATTCAAGAAATAGACCACACATCTACAAAGTTGAAAAGTCTGGGTCATGAGCACCAGCATGAGTAAAAAGTTTGGGTTAATCCGGCATTATTATAACCCGGAACAATCATCACGCAGAAACAAGACAAGCCAAGCATGCTTTAAACCGGCAGTTCATATAAGACCAAGGATTATTATTGAGTCTGTTAAAAGACTCCCTTGAAAGAGGCAAAATCCGCTGGATTAAGAGTATCAAGCATACTTGATCTCAGGTATAAAGTATTTTCTGATATAAGCATATGTTTGTTTGACATATATTGTAAAAACAATTTAATCCGTCCAGCGGTGAGCCGTTAGGACATATTTTCAGTATTATTTATGCATGGACAGTTCATATGCAAGATAAGCGACATCAGAATTTTTTTAAATCGGCAAACATTAAAACGAGAAGTTGGAATATCCGGATCAAAGCGGGCAGTGTTTTCAGCTATCCTATTACAAGGCATAGAAAGCATGACGGATTAAAGATTATTTGATAAATGAGATTGCAACCAGAAACACTAAAAGTATGACCTATGCTCCCTCCTGCTACGACGGCTGGGCATCGACTTGATCCGGAGTCTCCTCCTCTTCTTGAAGCAGCTGGAAGTCAGGGTTGCACCAGTCGATTTTTGTTAAGGCGCGAAAATACATTTCTTCATTGATGAGTTCAGACGGTTTAATATCTGGAGCGAAGGTATGAGGGCGCACTGGTGGGATTAGATTGACGGTATCATAAACCGGCCGCTCCACCGGCTCGTTCTGCAAATCATACCCCGGATAATACCTGGATAAGTCTGATTCGGCTGCAATTTTGCTGGCGAGAGGGCGCATCTCCTTCGTCAAGATATGGAGATCCTTCGCAGTAAACTCTGATCCGTCTTCCTTGGTATTTGGATATCCATTTAAAGCCTCTTCCGGATCAAAGTCCGGAACCCATGCTTTCGCTCTGGTAAGCGCCATGTGAGAACCGGCTCGAGCAGCAGACTTCTTAACTTCTTCCAAACGAACCGGCAAGACAGATAGTTTTTGCAGTGTACCTTGGATGGGAGTGGGGGCCGGTTTATTGAATGATGTTGCACTTATGATCCTCTGAGCGCCGGAATATAGCTGCTCGATCAAAGTATAACATGCCTTGAGTTTTTTCCGTAAGTCATCCCCAAGATGGGTGACACGGCGTCCTGCATATGATTATCACAGTTAAACCGGCACAGATAGAAGATTACAAGGAAGAAAGCAGGAGTACAGATTAAATACATACTGAAGACTGCAGAAGTCATCAATTCTATTTGTTGCTTTAAACCGGTTAATTCTTCAGTAACCGGATTAAGCGCTTCTTCAGCATCTTTGACCCTTTTCTCCAGATCTTTTTTTCTGAACCTCAAAGGCGGTCCGCTCTTCTTCAAAGAATTTCTTTAGCTGTTCAGCAGTTTTTAAACTCAGCTTCAAATCTTTCTTAGCCTTAGAGGCAGCAGCCTCCGTTTCAGCAAGCCTACTCCGGAGTTCATTGATCTCTACATCCCTCCGGTTTAAATCAGCCTGTACGTAAGATCAAGTGATAATCAGCAGTAATTCCAAGACAAAGTCTGAAGCACACAAACAAGTTGTCTACTTGACACTTGGGGGCTAATGGGCAGTTGAAGTAAAAAGCAGAAGTAATTCAAAGACTAAGTCTCAAGCAGACAAAACAAGTTGTCTACTTGACACTTGGGGACTAATGTAAGATCATTCGATTCATCAGGAAGTACTGGTTCACCTTCTAAATACAGCTAAACCGGAACTTGGGGGCTGATATGATATGGACAGAAGTACATTGAAAGTTAAAAGAAGATGCAAGGTATTACCTCGTACTTGTCCTTCATCATGTTAACCAGGCCCGCTTCATAATCTCGCCCAGTGTGGAGCCGGTTTAAGTACCCGGAATACAGCTCCTGGGCACTCATATCAGCAAAGCCGGACAGTTCGGTACTCCAATTACCCATTTCTTTATACACCTTCTCCGCTTTAGCCGTATGTTTGGCTAAAACAGTGGGTTCAGCGGGAGCGGTATAAGTCGTATGAGTTATCTCCACATCCGGAGAAGCAGTAGTTGGTGGTGGGGTTGTAGTGCGAACCGGACTGGCAGGAGCCAGATTGGTCTGAGGAATATTGACCCGGGCAGGACTGGACGGTTCATGAGCATCTTCAGCATTGGGATTCTCAGGCATAGTACTGTGATCAGCAGGAGTAGGATCCTCAACTGGAATTGTAGGTTCGCTTTCTGGAGGAATAGTTGAGTCCGGTTCAGCCGACGGATCATCGATAACAGTCTCAGTAGTTGGTTGGTTGGCCTTTGGTTTTTTACTAGGCTTCGGCTTGCTGAAGGAAGTTGGAGAAACAAGTTAGAACTAGAAGACAAAGTGCAATCATAAACCGAATAAATTTAAAAGATTTACCCTGGGACAGTTTTCAGGGGTGGAAGTTGCATTGCAGTTGATTCACCGGAAGAGGATAGTGGAGTCTCCTGATAATCATGATCAGACGGTTTAAGAGATTTGCGTATAAGTCCGGCCTTGGGATGAAGGAGAGTTGGAGAGAGTATAACCTCAGAGCGGCGCCTCCGAGCCGGAGTAAGAGATATTCCGGATGACTCCACGGCAAGACCACTATGGCGAGTAGTCCGGCGAAGGGCTTCATGTTGTTGTTTCTTCAAAAGAAAATTAGGATCCAATTGAGCATAAGGGTGAGAAAACTGATACTTCCAGACTGTCCGACGACCTTTTTGTGGAAGTGGTTCTGAATCGGAAGAAAGGATAGTTACCTCAACAGCAGCCGGTTTATCTCCTTCCGCCAACTCCTGTGAAAAGTTATCATTAGATACAGATATGAGTAAAAGCAAATAAGTTAAAGCCGGATCAATTCATACCTCAGAGTCCGGATCGTCATCCTCCGCGTGAGAACTAGAGCCACCAGCCGCTTTTCTCTTCTTACTAACAAAGGTTTTCCGACGGGTTTGTTTTCCGGGTTTCTCCTGAGGCTTTCTTTTCCAGAAAGGATCATCGGCCTATTCGGGCAGAAAAGAGACAGTTAGAAGACGGTTTATATAAACGATTAAAAATATATATATATAAGAAAGAAAGGCTTACTGCAGGGAGCTTGTTTTTCTTGTAATACGGAGCCAATCCGATTTTGCTGCAATCCTCTAAGGAGACATTGAGCATCTTCTTAGCCAATTCAATGACCTCCGCTTCAGAAAGTTTATCCTTGGTAAACCGTTGAGGGTCGTCAGGTTTATCAGAATACTGGCACATCAAATGTGGTCGCGGACTCAAGGGAAGGATACTCCAAGAGAGCCAACAGCGCATAAAGTCAGTTCCAATTAAACTGTTGGCCATAAAAGCTTTCAGCCTGGCAAGCTGAGAAGCAAACCGGGGCCGTTCGGCAGAGCTAAGTCGCTGTGGCAAAGGGTGATCCTCTGGAAGACGGTGCTCGCGATAGCCCGGCAGTGGGTTCTCCCCTTCAGGAGAAGTGTCAATACAGTAAAACCAAGATTTGTTCCACTCCTTTGGGTGCGTGTGGAGAGCGGCATGGGGAAAGACTGCATCTCTCCTTTTCTGGATACTAACCCCGCCGAGTTCCTGATGCGGTCCGCTGGTGAACTCAGCACGCCGGTTCAGGTGAAAGAAATCCCGGAACAGATCAACAGACGGCTCTTCTTGTAGATATACCTCTGAGAAAAACTGGAAGTCACAGATATTGGAAACGGAGTTGGGACCAATGTCCTGAGGATGGAGTTGGAAAGCGGCAAGCACATCTCGGAAGAATCTTGAACCGGGAGGGGTGAAGCCTCGGGCTATGTGGTCGAAGAAAACAATAACCTCCCCTCTCTGGGAGTAGGAGGGCATTCATTTCCAGGAGCCCGCCACTTTAAAACGGATTGAGGGCCTAAAGTACCAACGGCAGCGGCATTGGCCAAATCTTCTTCCGTAATAATGGAAGGAACCCAATCGCAAGACACAAATAGTTTGGCCATGACAGCAGAAGAGCACGCGCTAAAAAGATAAAGTGTAAAGACCGGATTATTTAAGTACAGCAGCATAAACCGGAAGATATATACGAAGATCACGCAACGGTTTAGACAAGGGACTAATGATACGGATAACCCGGCAATAACAGGGAGCTATGCTATTACCGGTTCATGACAGCAATAGAAAAAGAGCTAAACCGTCGCGTATGACAGTTCAAACCGGAGTATACTTAACAGATCTACAAAGGAGAAGAAACAGGTTTCCACAGACGATTAAGGCAGAACAGATCTAAGCATGCAAGAAAAAGAAAAATAAATGCAAGGATATACGGGAAGAACTACAAGGGTGACATGCGAAGCGGATGAATCTACAGGTTGTGTAAATCACGAGATCTAAAGCATATAAGCAGCAGAATAAAGGCAAGATCTAAGGGCAGGATGTAAAGGTCAAAACTTCTGCGAACAAATAGAAGCTCTCGTTGAGGCTCTAATGGCGGAGGCACGAGGAAGAACCCTAGAAGATACGGATCTATAATGAGGAGGAAAGACATACCTGGAACAGTGGAAATCAGCGGCGGAGTTTCTCTGGTCAAGCTCAGGTCGATGCAGCGGCCGGCGAGGACTTGGATTCGGGCGGTTGACGACGGCGGTTCGAGCTCGGGCGATGATGGAGTCGGGCGACGGAGGAGGAAGAAAGAGCGAAAGAAGATAATGAATGGGGGCAGCGATATTTATAAGAAGAAAGTCAGGTCCGAAGCAACAGGTGCGGGATTCGAGGAGGCAAAGGATCGGATAAAGATTTTCTGACGCCTCGATTTTCGGGATAACCCTTAAATAGAGCCGATGGACAGCTCGCGGCATTAAATGCAGAAGTGATGTCACAGTCGGATTAAATGATTTTCAAGGATGACGTCAGGACCGGTTTACAAAAATGAGAAGATGCGAGAAGAAGAATTATGCAAGACAGGGGAGATTGATGTGCATAAGTTCAAATCATTCTGGGGCCTAATGTCAGGGATATGACTAGCAGGTATGAACCGGCTAGTGTAAACCGGATTATTATAATATGTTTGGTTGTAATATTAGTAAAGGCTACGGCCCATAAGATCTTAGGGGCCATGTATAGAGTTACGACTTGTAAACCACCCGATGATGTAACTTGAGAGATAAGGAAGAAAGATCAGAGACCGAGGCGGACACGGGTATGAGCCGGCCTCGGGACTTTGTAAACCGGACCAGGCGTCACCTCTATATAAAGGGACGACCCGGCGACGGTTCAGGGACAAGCAAGAAACAACCCGTCGAGACACAGGCAAGCGATCCGCTCCCTGTTCATCGACGCCCAAGCAATACCAAACCAAACTAGACGTAGGCTTTTACCTTCATCGAAGGGGCCGAACTAGTATAAACCCTCTGTGTCCTTTGTGTGCTTTTAACCCCTTCAAGCAAACCCGTGCGATGGTTCCATCATCAAGTCCGTTAAACCGGACATCTGCCGTGTTAATTCCACGACAAATACCCCAGACCGCAAAAGGCCATGTAATGGGGATTGTACTCAGAGTGATGGGAGGCATGTGACTTTGATTTGCAAAGAGATGGCAGCCAACGCATTGTTGGATTATGGTTTGGGCATCTGCTCGGGCAGTAGGACAGTAAAATCCAGCACGAAAAGCTTTGCCTACGAGCGCCCATGCTGTGGCGTGGTGGCCCCCATTCCAGCGTGTATTTCAGTGAGAATTTGCCTTCCCTCCTCTTGGGAGATGCACCTTTGGAGAATACCAGTTGTGCTTTTCTTATATAGTTCACTGTCATGAACTTTTAGGCTAGAGCACCGAACTATGCGGCGGGGCTCATTTTAGTCGTCGGGGAGTTCCTGTCTTTTAAGGTAAGCAAGGATGGGCTCTGTCCAGTGGGCTATGACAGCCATGTTTCCGTGAGCCAAGGGAGTTATCTCCATGTTTGAGTCTTCGATGACATTTTGATTGAGTTTGGGCGGGGGTGTGTTCCGATCCGAATCCGTATCGCTGCTCGCGTCCGGCCATATTACTAATGGCTTAAACAACCTTTCCACAAATGTGTTCGGTGGGATGGGGTCACGTTTAGCTCCCATGCGCGCGAGTACGTTAGCGGCCTCGTTATTATCCCGGGCTACGTGATGGAATTCCAACCCCTCAAATCAAGCCGATATTTTCAATATAGCATTGCGATAAGCTGCCATTTTTGAATCATGTGCATCAAAATATCCATTAATTTGGGAGATGGCGAGGTTTGAGTCTCCGCGTACCCCGAGGCATTGTATGCCCATGGATACAGCTAGTCGGAGACCATGCAATAGGGCCTCATATTCGGCCGCATTGTTCGAGTCCGTATACATAATCTATAGAACATACCTGACTATATCCCCAGTTGGAGATATCAATATTACGCCGGCCCCCAGTCCGGCTAGCATTTTGGAACCGTCGAAGTACATTGTCCAGTGGGAATATGAGCCGTACTCTTTAGGGAATTCGGCTTCGGTCGATTCTGCGATAAAGTCGGCCAACACCTGGGATTTAATAGTCTGGCGCGGCTTGTAGGATATTTCGAACGATAAGAGCTCAATGGCCCATTTGGCTATGCGTCCCGTGGCATCCTTATTGTTGATAATATCGTTGAGTGGTACCTCGCATGCCACTGTGATCAAACAATCCTGAAAGTAGTGTCAGAGTTTCCGAGATGACATGAAGACCGCATAGGCATTTTTATGATAGTGGGGGTACCGTGATTTGCACGGTGTTAGAACCTCGGATACATAGTATATGGGTTTTTGAACGCGGAAATTATGTCCCTCTTCGGCTAATTCGACGACGAGCACGACACTCACTACCTGGTGAGTGGCTGATATGTACAGCATCATTGGTTCGCCAACACCGGGGACGCCTAGGATTAGTTTCCTCGCTAGTAGAGCTTTTATTTCTTCCAATCTAGCTGTGGCCGCATTCGTCCATTCGAAATTGTCAGTGTGTTGTAGCAATCTGTAAAGTGGCAATGTTTTTTCTCTTAATCTGAAGATGAAGCGGCTTAAAGCCGCTACACAGCCTGCTAGTTTTTGCACTTGCTTGAGATCGGTTGGTATTTTGAGTTCTGACAAGGCCCAAATTTTGGCTAGGTTAGCTTTGATTCCTCTATGGGATACGACGAACCCTATTAGCTTTCCAGCTGGAACACCGAAGACATATTTTTCCGGATTGAGCCTTATGTCATATTCTCAGAGGTTGGCAAACATAACGCGGAGATCATCCACCAAAGTCTCGACGTGTTTGGTCTTTACTACTACGTCGTCAACATATGCCTCCACCATTTTGCCAATCTGCTTTTCTAAGCATGTTTCAATCATGCGTTGATATGTGGCGCCAGCATTTTTGAGTCCAAAGGGCATAGTGTTGAAACAAAAAGGGCCGTACGGGGTGATAAATGTCGTTGCGGCCTGATCGGATTCCTTCATTTTTATCTGTTGGTATCCGGAATAAGCATCAAGGAAGCACATCAAGTCGTGTCCGGCCATTGCATTGATAATTTGGTAATTGCGGGGCAAATGAAAGGGATCCTTTGGGTAGGCCTTATTCAGGTCTATGAAATCGACGCAGAGGCACCAAGATTTATCCTTCTTCGGTACCATGACTAAGGTAGCTAGCCAATCCGGGTGTTTAATTTCTTTGATGAATCCAGCTTCTAATAGCTTGGCTAGCTCCTCTCCCATTGCTTGTCTTCTGGGCTTAGAAAACCGTCGCACTGACTGCTTGACCGGTTTAAACCCTTTGATAATGTTCAGGCTGTGTTCGGCCAGCCTGCGTGGGATTCCCGACATATCTGAAGGGTGCCAGGAAAATATATCCTAGTTTTCCCAAAGGAAGGCGAGTAACACGCTGTCTACCGCCGGATCCAGCTGTGCCCCGATGGATGCCGTCTTGTTAGGGTCTGTTGGGTGCACTTGGAATTTAATGATTTCATCTGTTGGCTTGAAGGAGGTAGACTTCGATCTTTTTGCTAAGGATACCGTCTTGTTTTCGGCTCGGGGTGATCTATCCGGATCGCTTGTTAATGTGATCACCCCATTGGGCCCTGGCATTTTAAGCTTCATGTACCCATAATGGGGTATAGCTTGAAAGCATGAGAAAGTGTCCCGTTCTAGAAGGGCGTGGTATCCGCTATGAAAGGGCACAATGTGGAAGAGTAGTTCCTCTGATCTGTAGTTGTCGGCTATGCCGAACACTACATCGAGCTTTATGCTTCCCGAACACCGGGCTTCGCGGCTTGGTATAACTCCTCTAAAGGTTGTATTGGTGTGCTCAATGCGGGATTTCTCGACCTCCATTTTTGCAAGCGTTTCCTCATATATGAGGTTTAGTCCGCTTCCTCCGTCCGTAAGTACTTTAGTGAGGCGGAAGCCGTCCACTATTGGGTCTAGTACAAGTGAAAGTGCAGTATATCAACTAGAGGGGGGGATGAATAGGCGATTGATACGTCTCAAACGTATCTACTTTTCCAAACACTTTTGATATTGTTTTGACCTCATTCTTGCATGATTTGGACTAAACTAACCCAGACTGACGCTGTTTTCAGCAGAGCTGCCTGTATGGTTTATTTGTGTGCAGGAAAACGGATTTTTAAGTATCTCAGAAAAATCCACGCACCCGAAGAAACAAAATGCCAGAAGTGGGGCCAGAGGGGGTCAGGGGGTGCCCAGGCGCCCTGTGGGCGCGCCCCCCCCCCCCTGGGCCGCGCCGGGGGGGCGCCTGGGTGGGGCCCACACCCCCTGGTGCCCTAATTCAGCCCGTATTTTTCCTCCCGATGCAGAAACCCCAGATCGGAAGTCCTTTCGCTGTTTTTCGTCGCGGAGCCGACGCCACCCTCTGTTCTTCTTCGGGAGGGCTAATCTGGAGGCTGATTTGGCCTCCGGAGAGGGGAGATCGTCGCCATCGTCATCATCATCACCACTCCATCATCCCTCCATGACTTCCCCCTTCATGTGTGAGTAATTCCCTTGCTGTAGGCGAAGGGGATGGTAGGGATTGGATGAGTTCGATCATGTAATAGTTCGTCAGATTGTTGGGGGCATGTTGCCTATCATCTAGTATGGTGTTTATCATCTTTTCTACAACTTGTTATTCTTAATGCTTGACAATTAGGGCCCGAGTGCCATGATTTCAGATCTGAACCATATGTGTTTGCATGAATATATTTGTGTTCTTGATCCTATCTATGAGTTGTATGCACCTGTTACGGTTCGGAACCGGCGATCCCAAAAGTGACAGCTTGGGACATCAAAGGGGATGGTCCGTAATTTGAGGATTACATGTATCCATTGAGTTCATTGCTTTGTTCCGGTGCTCTTTGACAGGAGCACCTTAATATCCATTAGTTCCTTTTGGCCCCGTTCATAGCGGGATGGTAGGACAAAAGATGTTGTGCAAGTTCTTATTGCAAGCACGTACAACTACCTACAGGATACATGCCTAATGTTTGATATTTGCCTAGATGATCATTACTTTTCCGTGTGCCGTGCCCCAAGTTAGAATCTATCTCATCCATGCAGCACCCAACCATCCATGTCCCTAGCCTACATTATTTTAAACCCTGCTTGTCACTAGTTGCTACTTTTGCCATTCACTACTGGTATTTACTTTTGCTGTTTACTTTTACTATTACTATCATCACTATCATATCCTGTTACCACTTATCTCTTGTTGCAAGTTAGTATATTTCAGGTGCGGTTGAATTGACAACTCAACTGTTAAAGCTTATAAATACTCGTTGGCTCCCCGTGTGTCGAATCAATAAATTGGGTTATTCTTACCCGCGAAGACTATCTTGATCCCTTACGGTTGAGGGTTATCAAGTACCGTTTTCTGGCGCCGTTGCCGGGGAGCATCGCAATATTTACAAGTCTACTCTAGGTATCCTACCTGCTGCACTTTATTCACTATGGGTAAGAAAGGAGACCCTAAGGTTCCGATCTTACGATCCACTACAAGAAGAGGTACTGCTCTGAGCACTAGTGCTATGCTTGATTCACCTTCTGTTATGAGTAAGTTTGCCTCACCACCACCACATGATGCTCCTACTGAATCTATTACTATGTCTGATACTCTTGATGATGCTTCTACTACTTTTGATGATGATATTAGTTCACTTGGTTATGCTCTTGAGAAAAAAATTACTGCTGCTGCTGAAAAATATGGAATTGAACTTCCCGTTACTCGCTACCCTATTGGTCAAACTTATGATTATCCTGATTTGAGTAAACTCCAGGAGAGGCTCCTTGATGATGATTACTATATACTTGATGAAGATTTATGCAGGGAACTGGCAGAGTTTGCCGGCTCTGACCCTGAAACTATTAAGAAAATATTTGAAAAACACTCTTTGAAAAACAAAACTGTACCTAATCCTGAGTTTGCTACATCTCCTATATGCATTGATGATCCTGATTTTGATTTCTCTGTTGATCTTTCACTTATACCTATGGTTGAAGCTGACCCCTTTTATGGCAGACAAAATGATGATGCTATTGCACACCTAACTAAACTTGGTGAACTAGGTAGCCTGTTTACCATAGGTGAGAATATACGCTACTTTTATGTGACCAAGCTTCTTCCTTTCTCCTTGAAGGAAGGTGCTAAAGCATGGTATGATTCACTCCCATGCGGTTCTATTAAGAGTCCTCAGGACTTAGCTCACTCTTTTGTTGATAAGTACTTTCCTGCTCATATGCAACATGTTGCTTTACAAAGAATTTATAATTTTAAACAGTTGCAGGATGAGTCCCTCCCTAAAGCTTGGGGGAGGTACTGCGGTTTGATTCAGGCTAGACCAGGACATGGAGTTCCTAAGAATGAATTAATTGATATATTCTATGCTGGTTTAACTGATGAATCTAGGTCCTATTTGGACAGTTGTGCTGGTTGTGTTTTCCGGAAAAGAACACCGGACGATGCGGAAGATCTAATGGGCAGGATTGCCAAAAACCATGAAGATTGGTCCGTCCCTGAACCACCTCCACCAACAAAGAAGAGGGGCATGTTTGTTCTAAGCCCCGAGGATATGCAAGAAGCAAAGAAGTCTATTAAAGAGAAAGGTATTAAAGCTGAGGACGTGAAGAATCTACCCCCTATTGAGAAGCTGTGTGAGCCTACCACTCACCCTCCTATGGTACTGGTACACTCTCTTTTAGATTTCAACGCAAGTGACATCCCGTATGGTAAGCCTCCTGATCAATCCTTAGATGAGTTTGATAATTTTATTACGAAACAGAATCATTTTAATGAGAGGATAGAAAGTCAGTTGCATGATAATTCCCTTGCTATCAAAAAGTTGCTTGGTGTTCTATATAGAATAGTTAATGATGTCCAATTTCTTGTGAAGCATTTTCATATGGTTCAAACTCAGCTTGATCAAATTTCTAATGTGCAAAGAGATTTGCTTGCTAACAATGCCAAACAAGATAAACTGCAGGCTTTTGGGATTAAGACCCGAGGAGGAACTAGTACTCAAGATCCTCTTTATCCAGAGGGACATCCGAAGAGAATCGAGCAAGATTCTCATTTGCAGGAACAAGAAATTTTTGTCTCTCCAAATAAGAAGAAGAAACATAAAGAGACTGACAATTATAATGATCCTATTGCAGATGAAGAGCCAGCTATTGATCCCAACAATGTATCTATCTGCGATGCTGAGACTGAAGACGGTGCTGAACCTGAAGGTAATGATAATGAGAAGAATGATCCGCCTGAAGTTCGAGAGGAAGAAGCACCTGACAAACGTAAGAGGTACACTAAAGAAGACTTCATCGCAAGAAAACATGGGAAGGAGAAAGAACCATGGGTACAGAAACCCATGCCCTTTCCAGGTAAGTCCATAAAATCTAAAGAAGAAGAGCATTACAATAAGTTTTGTGAATGGATTAAACCTCTTTTTCTTCAAATTCCATTGACTGATGCTATTAAGTTACTTCCTTATTCAAAATATATGAAAGATATTTTCACTAACAAAAGAAAAATTCCTAATGATGCAATATCTACTATGCTTGCTAACTATTCTTTCAGTGGAAAGATTCCTGAGAAGCTCGGTGATCCAGGTATACCCACCATTCCTTGCTCCATAAAGAATAATTATGTCAAAACTGCTTTATGTGATCTTGGAGCGGGAGTGAGTGTTATGCCTCTCTCTCTTTACGAGAGGCTCTGTTTAGAGAAACTAATTCCTACAGATAACTCCCTTCAGATGGCTGACAAGTCAACCGCTATTCCGATAGGTATTTGTGAGGATGTTCCAGTTGAAGTTGCTAATTGTTTAATTCTGACTGAGGATGGGAGCATGTCCATTATTCTTGGTAGACCTTTTCTTAACACCGCAGGTGCAGTTATTGATTGCAACAAAGGGAAGGTTACCTTTCATGTGAATGATAAAGAACACACGGTATATTTTCCGAAGAAGACCGACAGGAGGCATGCCCTCAACTCTATAGAGAATATGGAAACCGTGAAAATTGGAGAATGGGATTGTCCACTACATGTGCCTCACAAATACAAAACTATCATGGTAGGGACAATGTCCATCAAGGTAAAAGTTCAGTGATTACTTCGTAGGAGGTGAGACTTTTTGATCTATATACCGCTTGTTTGTTGGTAAGACTTGATCAACCTTACTAGTGAACGTGTTTTATATGGATAAAAAGTTGAGCTTTCTATGTTTTTATTTGTTTTTAGTGTTTTCATACTTGTTGTACCAAGTATCTATGTTTTTGAAGCTTCACAATACTACTAACTGCTTCAAGTTTCCAGAGAGTTTCGCAGCTTTTTGAACTTCGAAAAAATTTCAACTGTGAAGTTTTCAGAAAAATTCCAGAAAAAATATATTAAAAATTTCCACAACGGGAGAGACCCGGAAAGTCCTGGGGCCAGCCAGGGGGGGCCACCAGTGGCCCAGGCGGCCAGCTGGCGCGGCCCAGCCCCTGGCCGCTCCCACAGGGCGCCTGGGGCCCACGGGACCCCCCTCCAGGTACTTCTTCTTCCCCTCTCTCTCTCTTTTTCCAGAAACCCGAGTTCTGGTCTTGTTCTTGCTGTTCTTGGGGGCGATTCTTCGATCTCTCTCTACAGCCCATCATTTGAGCTGAAATTTTGAGCAAATACTCCCTGGTATGTGACTCCTCCACCCCTCCAATTAGATGTTTGATTGGTGGCCTCATTTGTGAGTATTTAGTAGTTCTTGGTGCTATAGAGATGAGCTTGCATGCATGTGTAGAAAGTTATTTTCCATGTTTTGATGCAAGTTTATGCCTTGGGCAAGTGAGTTGAGTAGTTTGCCTTAGCTCACTTTGTTTTAATCCTCGTTTTTGTAAATTGTAAAAAAAATCAGAAATGAGTTTGTTAGGAAGGGCAAAAGGATGGCTTAAGAAGAGGAGGCCCGCACACTCCGATCGAGTCACTAGAGCCGCAGCTTCACCATCGACTGCTAGGGTGAGCTATAATGAAGATCATGTGCCCCTGGAGTTGTTGGAAGACACAAGTCCAGCACGTGCGATGACATTTCCATGTGATGAATTCATGGAAGCTGCGGGAATCAAGGATGAGTTTTATAATCTTTGTGCTTACAGGTTTGACACGACTCGTCACGAGCCGTGTTACTCAGTATCAGAAACTCACCTCCGGTTTCATTAACAGTTTTAGATATAATCCTGATTCAGGTGCTATTGAGTTTAAAATTTATAATGATCTTATCACCATGACTTTGGGAAATTTTTGTGAAGTAATAGGTGTGCCGAACGTTGGGAGGACGGCACGGATGGTCACTCAGCCCTCCGAGCTGAAAACCGTCATCAACTCTCTCTGCAGCATGGGTACGAGGGATATTCATCGGTCGAAGATCTCCAGTATCTTGTTTCCTCACCTCAGGTATTTTTCATATTATATTGCTAGAGGGGTGTTAGCTCGTGACAACACGAGCAGCATTTCTGCTCCAGATATTGCTATCTTAGCAGCAGCCCTCTCAGGGAGGTCTGATTATAATATTGGTACCTTAATTGCTCGACGCCTTGCTATGAACGATAACAAGGGGGACTTATATGGTGGCATTTATGCCACACTTATCTTAGAGCATCTTGGAGGCACCCCGCACCCTGATGATACTCCTTTTACTTTTTTAAGCTTTGATCTTGCTGCTATGAAGAGGCATAAGTTTGTTACCATGGGTTCTGAACTTGATAACCTTGTTTATATCTTGCGTTTCAGAACTACCGCGGAACGGATGGTTTTTCTCGCAGGAACGGATGGTCCTTTGATGTTGTCCAGTTCGATGAGTTCATGGTCCAGCATCAGTTCCATAACCCCATGGAGGGGGTTGTGCTCGACGAGGAGAGGCACGGTGAGATACCATATTTTCAGGAAGAGACCGCCACCGAGTTTGGTGAAGGGTCTTCCTCTGTTTGGCGCTCGGAACCTTCCTCGTGGGAGACTCCGAGGAGTTCGGTGTACGCGCCATCATCCTTCTACGACCCTTGGTCTCACCACCATACCCCTGGAGCAGGAGGCTCCTGGGGGCAGTAGCTGCTACCAACTTAGGCCAAAATCCTAAGCTTGGGGGAGTACGTGCCCTTCTCACTTTTTCATTGTATTATCCATTTTATTCACTTTGATCTTTTCGAAGTTTTTACTCGTTCTTCTTTATTCCCCTATTTGCAAAAACAACAAAAAGATTTTCTCTTTCTTTTGCTTTTTATTCAGCTTTTGAAAAACCCAAAAAGATTTCCTTTCTCTCTTTAGTTTGCTTTGTTTTCAGAGATCAGCTCGAGTCCGTGATGGCATTTGATTATATTTCCTACGTTCGATCGTGCAAGTGACAAGCAGCGATGACGAAGATCGACTGAAAGGAAGCAACAAGGAAGACCGGTATGAACTCTTTCTGTTTCTACTTTTGTACATATGCCTGTACTTATGATCTAGAGACCATCTTGTAGCGACATAGTGCTATGTTTACAATGCTCTTCCAGTGGTTCATGCTTTCCTTGTGGTTAGCCTCCAATAACTAGAGTATATAATGTGTTATTGAAATGATCTACATGCATCGCATTGTTCATAGTCCGGCATACTAGGGTGGTATTTCCCTTTAGAGAATTTTTGGATTGACTTGGCACATGCTTACACATGTTTAAGACTAAAAAGTCTACTTTGCCTTGATGATCCTTGAGTTTTAGAATAGTTATATCAATTTCATGCCCGATTCAATGTTGCTTTGTCGCTCTGCATGATTATGACCGTTATTGCTCTCTAGTTGGTCGCTTCCCAGTCTTTTGCTAAACCTCCACCCGTACTAAGCGGAATGACTGCTTGTGCATCCAAAACCCTTAAACCTGTTATGCCATATGAGTCCACTATGCCTTCCTATACATGGTATTTACCTGCCATTCCTAACGAAGACTTTCGTATACCATCTCAAAATTAATCAAAAGCATTTCTCTTTTTTATGCCTATGTTTTAGCTCATGAGGAAGTAGTAGTTAATTCATGATCTCTTTAAGTTGGACAAGTTTCACCCCTGGATTGCATGCATAATGTGCAAACCCCTAATATGAAAAGGAACTGGCATTGAGTGCGCCCGGCTCAAAAAGATAATATAACAAACAAACCCTCCTTCACGCTTTGTTCATGAGAAATCAGAAAACTTTGGCAGTGATAAACAAAGGAGATTAAGAGGATGAGATCGTCCTCATGCGGGAGCCGTTCCTCGAGACTTGCCTAGCTTAAAAAGTAATTGAGTTATCTGCTAGCATTCGTTGACGAAATATGCACCTCTCAAAAACATATTTACTTCTGTTTTTAAAACCAAGAGCTCTGGTACATGTTCAGTTTTTGTTTCCGATCACGGGATTTCAACCTTGCCAATAAAAGCCACGGTTCGAGAGTCTCATCTTCTTTCTTCAAAGCACTGACTAGGAGAGCATAATTGTCATTCTGAGTGTAATGTGCATTGTCCCAAAGTATTACATTGTCTTCTGCATACTTGTGATATGATTTATTCGGAAATTCTTAGTTCTAGTCTCCTTTAAAACTCTGGTGGAGTCTCTGCATTTATGTTTTGCTTCACTCATGGAGGCTAGCGAGATACCACCTTAATATGCTCAAGCTATGTGCAATGTGATCTTGTCTTGATTTTCGGTAATATATTGTTTACTCTTAATTATTTGTGACTGGTCACTTGAAAGAAGGATTGCTCCTTGCATTGTTCTCATAAGTACTGTTTTAATACTTGCTGAACTCTTTTCGTAGTACATGCTTATATACATCTAATGAAGCAAAAGAGTTTGTCAAAGTTTTCTTTGTTGCGTCTAGTTCGTTGAACTGAATTGCTTGAGGACAAGCAATATTCTAAGCTTGGGGGAGTTGATACGTCTCAAACGTATCTACTTTTCCAAACACTTTTGATATTGTTTTGACCTCATTCTTGCATGATTTGGACTAAACTAACCCGGACTGGCGCTGTTTCCAGCAGAGCTGCCTGTATGGTTTATTTGTGTGCAGGAAAACGGATTTTTAAGCATCTCAGAAAAATCCACGAAAAATCCACGCACCCGAAGAAACAAAATGCCAGAAGTGGGGCCAGAGGGGGGCCAGGGGGTGCCCAGGCGCCCTGTGGGCGCCCCCCCTGGGCCGCGCCGGGGGGCGCCTGGGTGGGGCCCACACCCCCTGGTGCCCTACATTAGCCCGAATTATTCCTCCCGACGCAGAAACCCCAGATCGGAAGTCCTTTCGCTGTTTTTCGTCGGGGAGCCGCCGCCACCCTCTGTTCTTCTTCGGGAGGGCTAATCTGGAGGCTGATTTGGCCTCCGGAGAGGGGAGATCGTCGCCATCGTCATCATCATCACCACTCCATCATCCCTCCATGACTTCCCCATTCATGTGTGAGTAATTCCCTTGCTGTAGGCGAAGGGGATGGTAGGAATTGGATGAGTTAGATCATGTAATAGTTCGTCAGATTGTTGGGGGCATGTTGCCTATCATCTAGTATGGTGTTTATCATCTTTGCTACAACTTGTTATTCTTAATGCTTGACACTTAGGGCCCGAGTGCCATGATTTCAGATCTGAACCATATGTGTTTGCATGAATATATTTGTGTTCTTGATCCTATCTATGAGTTGTATGCACCTGTTACGGTTCGGAACCGGCGATCCCAAAAGTGACAGCTTGGGACATCAAAGGGGATGGTCCGTCATTTGAGGATTACATGTATCCATTGAGTTCATTGCTTTGTTCCGGTGCTCTTTGACAGGAGCACCTTAATATCCATTAGTTCCTTTTGGCCCCGTTGATAGCGGGATGGTAGGACAAAAGATGTTGTGCAAGTTCTTATTGCAAGCACGTGCAACTACCTACGGGATACATGCCTAATGTTTGATATTTTCCTAGATGATCATTACTTTTCCGTGTGCCGTGCCCCAAGTTAGAATCTATCTCATCCCACTAGTAGATAAAGGGGATTTAGCCCCGGTTCATTTGGCCTTTTATCCCCGGTTCTGGAACCGGGGCAACAGGGTCGGTACTAATGCTCTGACCCTTTAGTCCCGGTTCAATCCAGAACCGGGGCAAAAGGGTGTCCACGTGGCCTGTGCACCGAGTCCAGGCAGGAGGGGCTTTAGTCCCGGTTGGTGGTACCAACCGGGACCAAAAGGCATGCACGTGTCAGCATTTCTGTAGCTGTGGTTTTTGTTTTTTTTTTTTGAAAGGGGAGGGGGGGTTTTAGGTTTTGGGGGTTAATTTAGGTGTTTGATATATTGTGTTAGCTAGCTAATTAATAGAGAGAAGTACTTCTCTCTTATGTCCGTGCTTTTGGTCGACGCTACATACTACACATACGTATATATATGGACTAGAGTCACGCTAGCTAGCTAGCTAGCTGCTAGCTATACTAAGCAAACGAAGGAACAGAAGATCTCGTATATATAATCAACATATATATATATATGCATACAGAGAGAAGTAATAATATCGACCACCTCTCCTTCTCCGAGAGATTGGTCGAACAACAAGTTCTCGTATATCTATCGATCCGACACTACCGGGCACATATATACAATAATTATCTCTTACAAAAATAATCTCCTAACACATGGATGCAGGGTCCACATAGTATTCTTCGTCTTCAGCGATCACGTGTTCAAGGAAGAATGCCGCCAATTCCTCTTGAATTGCTCGCAGACGATCTGGTGTTAGGAGTTCATCCCGCATCCGAAACATCTAATTTGAAGTAGGGGGTCAATACATGAAATGATGCTATAAATTTGTGAATATTATTGATTGCTTACGCACTTTAAATTGTTCATCAGTGTAGCCCCGCTCACAGGTCGTGTGGCGGATGGACTCGCAAATGTAGTATCCACAATAATCATTCCCGGGTTCCTGCCACAACCACTTTACAAGAAATAGAGCTCAATCAAACTGATAAGCAAGAATGCCAAATTGGTATTGATGAAACTAGCTAGCGCTTGAATCAAGATATAGGAGATGCGCGCGCGGAACATGCTACTATATTGTACTTACTTTCGGGTATCTAAATTGTAGCTTCTTCGACAGTCCCGGAGCTTTTTTGATGAATGTTTTCCAAGCCCTGCCAGACAAAGGAAACAATTAGTTGATATCAGAAATGAAGTTGCTGATATATATGCATGGTGGATAATATTGATCGATTTAACTTACCTGGCTAGTATTTGAGTCATGTCCGCATACTCCTCGGGATCTTTACGTTTAGAGTCGAAGACAGTTACTATTCCCTTCTCAAGCTTAATCTCTAAGAGAATATAGTGGAAGCTGCGCACGAATGCATGAGATCATTACATCACTATAAACTTGACTGATATATATAAGGGAAACCAAATATGCAGAAGACATTAACACTCACTTGAAGTTGTAAGGAAAGAGTATTATATCTTTGTTTTCATTTACCACCAATGATCGTAGCAAGTTGGTCTCGGTATCGCCGGGACGCAATTTAACCTCGGTTGCATCTATGAGGTATGTGTTAATAAACCCAATATCACCTACTTGTCTTTTCTTCAATTCGACGATCTTCAAGCTGCATAATATAGTGAGGATAATTATAAATACATGCAATGAAGATCAGCTATATAGAGAGACTTAATGACAGAAGTAGTACTACTTACAGACAGTAGCAGGTGATCGTTGTTTTATCGAGGGCCAATTGATTGAAAAATTGATAGAACTCCTCAAATGGAACAGGCAACAGGTCAATTCCAACGAGGTCATGCTCCGGTTTAACTGTCAAATACAAGTTATTCCTCCCCCCAGACACTCTGCAGATTTTCAAGTACCAATCATGCAATCTTCGCATATTCGTTGATAGAGATCTTTCATTTTTGACGAGAGGCTTCCCGTACTCGTATCTTTGCATCTGCACTTCCATGAAATCATAGTGGACATCGTCGGACGCGTAATCTGCAAGATTGGTATAACCGGGCACCATCCTCGGATCATTAGCGACCATGTCGCTAGACACCTTGAGCGGGGGGCACGATTGGTTCGCTTGTTCGCCGAGCTGGGCAATTTGTTTCCCAGCTCGCCCTTCTGCTAACCTCTGATCACTTTTTGTACTTCCGGACCGCTTGGCATCTTGAAATGTCTTTTGAATAATGCGGTCATAGTTGCCCTTCGGCTTACTTTTCGCTGGTTGCTTCAGGGCAGCAAGAGTGCGCTTTGCTTTCACCGCATCTATCTTCTCCTCTGGAGGTGGATGTCTCTGTGCTTTCAACCCTTCAAAAAAGTCCTTCACTTCGCCTTCAGCGATCTTCGTGTTTTCCTCGTCGGACCTCTCGTACGGTAACTTCTCTAGAGGCGTGAGAGAAGGACCGAATCTGCATCGCCTCCCGCCTCTGGCTGTACTGGTAGACGTCGCCGGTCCAGACGAAGTAGCTGTCTTTTTTACTTGCTTAGGCGCCGGAGCAGGAGCAGCCGGAGCGGCGACAGGTCTCTTCCGCCCTTGCTGATTAGGCGAAGGAGGAGCTGGCTGTCTGCTCGGGCGCGCCGGCGGCAAAGGAGGCGGAGTGCCGCCACGCGCCGGCGGCGAAGGAGGCGGTGTGCCGCCACGCGCCGGAGAAGGAGCCGGAGTACCCTGATGGTCACTCGCCGGAGAAGGAGCCGGAGTGCCCTGATGGTCACTCGCCGGAGGAGGAGGCGGTGGAGGAGGCGGAGTGCCCTGACTCGTCGGAGGAGGAGGAGGAGGCGGAGGCGTCCAGTTCAGAATGTTGATTAGGTCACGAACAGCAACGCCTTTAGGTCAAATTCCTCCTGTTTGTGCTCATCCCACGCACGTACACCGTTTCCATTCCACAGCTGTAAAAGTTCTTCAACTAATGGCCTTAGGTACACATCAATGTCGTTGCCGGGTTGCTTAGGGCCTTGGATGAGAACTGGCATCATAATGAACTTCCGCTTCATGCACATCCAAGGAGGAAGGTTATACATACATAGAGTCACGGGCCAGGTGCTGTGATTGCTGCTCTGCTCCCCGAAAGGATTAATGCCATCCGCGCTTAGAGCAAACCATACGTTCCTTGCGTCCTTTGCAAACTCCTCCCAGTACTTTCTCTCGATTTTTCTCCATTGCGACCCGTCAGCGGGTGCTCTCAACTTCCCGTCTTTCTTACGGTCCTCACTGTGCCATCGCATCAACTTGGCATGCTCTCTGTTTCTAAACAAACGTTTCAACCGTGGTATTATAGGAGCATACCACATCACCTTCGCAGGAACCCTCTTCCTGGCGGGCTCGCCATCAACATCACCAGGGTCATCTCGTCTGATCTTATACCGCAACGCACCGCATACCGGACATGCGTTCAGATCGTTGTATGCACTGCGGTAGAGGATGCAGTCATTAGGGCATGCATGTATCTTCTGCACCTCCAATCCTAGAGGGCATATGACCTTCTTTGCTGCGTATGTACTGTCGGGCAATTCGTTATCCTTCGGAAGCTTCTTCTTCAATATTTTCAGTAGCTTCTCAAATCCTTTGTCAGCCACAGCATTCTCTGCCTTCCACTGCAGCAATTCCAGTACGGTACCGAGCTTTGTGTTGCCATCTTCGCAATTGGGGTACAACCCTTTTTTGTGATCCTCTAACATGCGATCGAACTTCAGCTTCTCCTTTTGACTTTCGCATTGTGTCCTTGCATCGACAATGACCCGGCGAAGATCATCATTTGGTTCCTCTTGATCTTCAGCAGCTTCACCCGTTGCAGCATCATTGGGCACATCGTCTGGTTCCTCTTGATCTTCATCAGCTCCCCCCCATTGCAGCATCACCGTATTCAGGGGGCACATAGTTGTCATCGTACTCTTCTTCTTCGTCGTCTTCCATCATAACCCCTATTTCTCCGTGCCTCGTCCAAACATTATAGTGTGGCATGAAACCCTTGTAAAGCAGGTGGGAGTGAAGGATTTTTCGGTTAGAGTAAGACATCGTATTCACACATTGAGTGCATGGACAACACATAAAACCATTCTGCTTGTTTGCCTCTGCCACATTTATAAACTCACGCACGCCTTTAATGTACTCGGAGGTGTGTCTGTCACCGTACATCCATTGGCGGTTCATCTGCGTGCATTTATATATAATTAAGTGTGTCAAAAACCATTACAGAACATCATAAATAGATAATTAAGTGACCAAATGGATAAAAGTTCATCATCACATTAAAACCAAAGTACATACATATATAGTTCTCATCTAACAACATATATAGCTCTCCATACACATCGAAACTATGTAAAACATTTCAACGCGAAAACAAATGCTATCATAATCGCAACCAAGGTAACAATTGATCCAACGGCATAATGATACCAAGCCTCGGTATTAATGGCATATTTTCTAATCTTTTTAATCTTCAACCGCATTGCATCCATCTTGATCTTGTGATCATCGACGACATCCGCAACATGCAACTCCAATATCATCTTCTCGTCCACAATTTTTTTTATTTTTTCCTTCAAGAATTTGTTTTCTTCTTCAACTAAATTTAACCTCTCGACAAGAGGTTCCATCTTGATCTTGTGATCATCGATAACTTCCGCAACATGCAACTCCAATTCCATCTTCTCCTCCTCCATTTTTTCCAATTTTTTCTTTAACGAAATGTTTTCCTCTTCAACTAAATTTAACCTCTCCACAAGAGGGTCGGTTGGAATTTCCGGTTCAACTACCTCCTAGACATAATAAAACATCTATGCATGTCAGGTTGGTCGGCATAACTATCATAAGCACTAAAACAAATAGTTATAAATTAAAGATAATATACCACATCCGAATCGTAGACCGGACGAGGGCCCACGTGGGCGGATATCAAAACCATCGCACTATATAATAACAAGCAATAATAAACGTAAGAAAATTAGACAAATATCTATCTAAAGCAATAATAAAAGTAAGAAAAGCATGGACATAACAAGAGGCTCACCACGGTGGTGCCGGTGATGAGATCGGCGGGGGCGATCGACGGTGGCGAAGACGGGGACGGGACGTGACGGACCGCTAAACCTAGACAAATCTCGAAGAAAATAGAGCTTCGAGAGGAGAAAAGCTTAACTAGTGTGGCTCGGGCATTCCACCGAACATGTTGTGTGCATAGGAGGTGAGCTAGAGCACCACTAACCCCTCTCCCCCTCGGCCAGAAAAAAAACAGAGCAGTGAGCTCTGCTCTTGAGTGAGGGGGTATATATAGGCAACTCACTGGTCCCGGTTGGTGCTACAAACCGGGGCTAAAGGGGTGCCTTTGGTCCCGGTTCATAAAACAAACCGGGACTAATAGTGGTGGGCCAGGAGCAAGAGCCATTGGTCCCGGTTTTTAGCTCCAACCGGGACCAATAGGTCCAGACGAACCGGGACCAATGGCCCACGTGGCCCGGCCGGCCCCCTGGGCTAACGAACCGGGTCCAGTACCCCTATTGGTCCCGGTTCTAGATTGAACCGGGGCTAATGGGCTGGACCAATGCCCTGTTTTCTACTAGTGTCCATGCAGCACCCAACCATCCATCTCCCTAGCCTACAGTATTTTAAACCCTGCTTGTCACTAGTTGCTACTTTTGCCATTTACTACTGCTATTTACTTTTGCTGTTTACTTTTACTATTACTATCATCACTATCATATCACTTTTACCACTTATCTCTTGTTGCAAGTTAGTATATTTCAGGTGCGGTTGAATTGACAACTCAACTGTTAAAGCTTATAAATACTCTTTGGCTCCCCGTGTGTCGAATCATTAAATTGGGTAATTCTTACCCGCGAAGACTATCTCGATCTCTTACGGTTGAGGGTTATCAGCGATTTTTATGAAATGCTTCAAAACATGGTAGTTTTGAAGACAAAAGATAAATTCAATCCTATTAGTATGCATCGGAAAGTAGACTACACTAGACAAGCCATAGTCATGTATTCAATGAAGTGAAAGCACGAAGACTAATAGCAGCTAGGCTGTAGGGATCAAGATGGAAGAAGGAATGAAGCCAATCAGAACAAGTAGATACGCAGTGAAATCAATCAGATAAGGCAAGCAGGCAATAACTTCACAACATAAGACAGTAAGTAAAGGGTAGGAAAGGATAGAACCAGTAGCTCGGGGAGGACAGTGATTTGTTAGACTAGTTCCAGTTGCTGTGACAACTGTACGTCTGGTTAGGGAGGCTGAGGTTCAACTCAGAAGACCGCGTCATCACCTTATCCCCCTTGAGCTAAGGACACCTAGTCCTCGCCCAATCACTCTGGTAAGTCTTCAAGGTAGACCTCCAAACCTTCACAGACTTCGTTCACCGGCGATCCACAATGATTCTTGGATGCTCAGAACGCGACGCCTAACCGGCTGGAGGAAACACAGTCCTCAAGTGTAATAAGTCTTCAGGTCACACAGACAGAAAGACTTCAGTGATGCCTAACACTCTTTGGCTCTGGGTGTTTTGGCTTTGTCCTCGCAAGGATTTCTCTCTCAAAAGCTTCGGAGGTGGGTTGCTCTCAAACGACAAAAGCCGTGTAATAACTCTGAGCAGCCGCCAATTTATGGTGTTGGGGTGGGCTATTTATAGCCACTAGGCAACCCGACCTGATTTGTTCGAAGTGACCATGGGTCACTAAGGAACTGACACGTGTTCCAACGGTCAGATTTCAAACAATCACACGGCAACTTTACTTGGGTTACAAGTAAAGCTGACTCATCCAACTCTGGATAAGATTCGCTCTCATTGTCTTCGCTAGAAGACATAGGATTTGGTTGAGCATCACTTCAGTCACTCTGACTTAGATCACTTGGACCCCACTTAACAGTACGGTGGTTCCTATGACTCAACAAAGATGAAACGGAAACAACGAAACGTCTAAGTCTTCGCTCTCCATAGTCTTCACACAATGTCTTCTCGTGTCATAGTCTTCAATAGGATTATCTTCATATGCCACCACTGATGTCAATGTCTTCATACATTTTTAGGGGTCATCTCTGGTAGGTAAACCGAATCAACGAGGGACTAGTACCTGTGTTATCCTGCAATTCTCACAAACACATTAGTCCCTCAACCAGGTATGTCGTCAATACTCCAAAACCAACTAGGGGTGGCACTAGATGCACTTACAATCTCCCCCTTTTTGGTGATTGATGACAAACCGGTTGAAGTTTTCAATGGGGATAAAAGGTATGTGAAATTGTAAAGGATAAAGGTATTGTCTTCGTAAGTAGCAAAAGGCTCCCCCTGAAGATGTGCATATAGTTGATTTGCCTTTGAATGCAAATGCACATGGCAGGTTGTACTTGTGGAGATCCTCTTCGACTTATGAAGACAATTCAGCATGCACAATTGATATGTCGAATATAATGACATGCATAATGAAAAATGGACGTCTGCAATAATGACTAAGTGCGGAATATAATGTAGCAGATGCGGAATTTATCATCGCATTACAGAGTAGCAGAAAACGTAGCAGACGACCATCAGTTTAAGTGTTACAACTCAAAGAACCAAATGTAGCAAAAACGAGAGTTGTAATCACTAGGCAAAATATAAATCACCCGCTGATACGTCTCAAACGTATCTACTTTTACAAACACTTTTGCTATTGTTTTGCCCTCATTCTTGCATGATTTGAACTAAACTAACCCGGACTGACGCTGTTTTCAGCAGAGCTGCCTGTATGGTTTTATTGTGTGCAGGAAAACGGATTTTTAGGTGTCTCAGAAAATTCCAAGAAAAATCACAGAAAATCCACGCACCCGAAGGGCCACTGTGCCAGAAGTGGGGCCAGAGGGCAGCCAGGGGGGCCCCAGGCGCCCTGCTGGCGCGGCCCCACCCCTGGCCGCGCCGGGGGCCGCCTGGGAGGGTCCTCCCCCCTCTGGTGCCCTACTTTGACCCGTATTTATCCCCTTGACGAGAAAACCCCAGAACAGAAGTCATTTTCCCTGTTTCCGTCGCGGAGCCGCCGCCACCCTCTGTTCTTCTTCGGGAGGGCTAATCTGGAGGCTGATTTGGCCTCCGGAGAGGGGAGATCGTCGCCATCGTCATCATCATCACCACTGCATCCTCCCTCCATGACTTCTCCTTCCATGTGTGAGTAATTCCCTGCTGTAGCCAAAGGGGATGGTAGGGATTGGATGAGTTAGATCATGTAATAGTTTATCAGATTGTTGGGGGCATGTTGCCTATCATCTACTTTGGTGTTTATCATCTTTGCTTCAACTCGTTGCTCTTAATGCTTGTCACTTAGGGCCCGAGCGCCATGATTTCAGATCTGAACCCTATCTGTTTGCATGAATATATTTGTGTTCTTGATCCTATCTATGAGTTGTTTGCACCTATTACGGTCCGGAACCGGCAATCCCAAAGGTGACAGCTTGGGACACCAAAGGGGATGGTCCATAATTTGAGGATTCCATGTATCAATTAAGTTTATTGCTTTGTTCCGGTGCTCGTTGACAGGAGCACCTTAATCTCCATAAGTTCCTTTTGTCCCCGTTCGTAGCGGGATGGTAGGACAAAAGATGTTGTGCAAGTTCTTATTGCAAGCACGTACAACTACCTGTGGGATACATGCCTAATGTTTGATATTTGCCTAGATGATAATTACTTTTCTATGTGCCTTGCCCCAAGTTACATTCATGATGTGTCTCATCCATGCAGCGCCCAACCATCCATCTCCCTAGCCTACAGTGTTTCAATCCTGCTGGTTATTAGTTGTTAATTTTGCTGTTCTCTTTTGCTGTTTACTTTTGCTGTCACCACCATCACTATAATATCACCGTTACCACTTATCTTTTGTTGTAAGTAAGTATATTTCAGGTGCGGTTGAATTGACAACTCAACTGTCAAAGCTTATAAATAATCTTTGGCTCCCCGTGGGTCGAATCTATAAATTGGGTTATTCTTACCCGCGAAGACTATCTCGATCCCTTACGGTTGAGGGTTATCAAGTACCGTTTTCTGGCGCCGTTGCCGGGGAGCATAGCACTATTTACAAGTCTACTTGAAGTATCCTACGTGCTGCACTTCATCCGCTATGGGTAAGAAAGGAGACCCCAAGGTTCCGATCCTACTATCCACTACAAGAAGAGGTACTGTTCTGAACACTAGTGCTGCACTTGATTCACCTTCTGTTATGAGTAAGTTTGCCTCACCACCACCACATGATGCTTCTACTGAATCTGTTACTATGTCCGATACTTTTGATGATGCTTCTACTACTCTTGATGATATTGGTTCACTTGGTTATGCTCTTGAGAAACAGATCGCTGCTGCAAAAAAAAATCTGGAATTGAAATTCCTGTTACTTGCTGCCCTATTGGTGGAACTTATGATTATCCTCATTTGAGTAAACTCAAGGAGAGACTCCTTGATGATGATTAGATTATGCTTGATGATGAGTTATGCATGGAACTGATAGAGTTTGCCTACTCTGACCCTGAAGCTATTAAGAAGCTGCTTGAAAAACACTCCTTGAAGAACAAGACCGTTCCTAATCCTGAATTTGCTACATCTCCTATATGCATCAATGATCCTGATTATGATTTCTCTGTTGATCTTTCACTTATATCTATGGTTGAAGCTGACCCCATTTATGGCAGAGAAAATGATGATGCTATTGCACACCTGACCAAACTCACTGAGTTGGGTGGCTTGTTTACCATGAATGAAAAGATACGAAACTTTTATGTGACTAAGCTTCTTCCTTTCTCTTTGAAGGAAGGTGCTAAAACATGGTATGATGCACTACCATGTGGTTCCATTAAGATTCCTCAAGACTTAGCTCACTCTTTTAATGATAAGTACTTTCCTGCTCATATGCAACATGCTGCTTTACAAAGAATTTATAACTTTAAACAGTTGCAGGATGAGCACCTCCCTAAAGCTTGGGGGAGGTAATGTAGTCTGATCCGGGCTAGACCAGGACAAGGAGTCCCTAAGAATGAATTAATCGATATATTTTATGCTGGTCTAACTAATGAATCCAGGTCCTATTTGGATAGTTGTGCTGGTTGTGTTTTCAGGAAAAGAACACCGGACGATGCAGAAGAATTCATGGGCAGGATTGCCAAAAACCATGAAGATTGGTCCGTCCCTGAACCACCTCCACCACCAAAGAAGAGGGGCATGTTTGTTCTAAGCCCGAAGATATGCAAGAAGCAAGGAAGTCTATTAAAGAGAAGGGTATTAAAACTGAAGACGTGAAGAATCTACCCCCTATTGAGAAGTTGTGTGAGCCTATCACTCACCCTCCTGATCAATGTTTAGATGAGCTTGATAATTTTATTATGAAGAAAAGTCATTTTAATGAGAGGATACAAAGTCAATTGCATGATAATTCCCTTGCTATGAAAAGTTTGCTTTATGTTCTAGGTAGAACAGTTAATGTTATTAAATGTCTTGTGAAGCATTTTCATATGGTTCAAACTCAGCTTGAACAAATTTCTAATGTGCAAAAAGATTTGCTTGCTAACAATACCAAACAAGATTATTTACAGGCCTTCGGGATTAAGACCCGAGGAGGAACTAGCACTCAAGATCCTCTCTATCCAGAGGGGCATCCGAGAAGAATCGAGCAAGATTCTCAAATGCAGGAAGAAGAAATTGTTGGCTCTCCAAAGAAGAAGAAGAAGAAGCACAAGGAGGCTGACAATTCCAATGATCCTATTATAAGTGAAGAGCCAGCTGTTGATCCCAACAGTATATCTATCTCCGATGCTGAGACTGAAGACGGTGCCGAACCTGAAGATAAGGATAAGGAGAAGAATGATCCGCCTGAAATTCAAGAAGAAGAAGGACCTGACAAACGCAAGAAGTACACTAGAGAAGACTTCGTCGCAAGAAGACATGGGAAGGAAAGAGAACCATGGATACAGAAACCCATGCCCTTTCCAGGTAAGTCTCTCAAAACTAAAGAAGAAGAGCATTACAATAAGTTTTGTGAGTGGATGAAACCTCTTTTTCTTCAAATCTCTTTGACTGATGATATTAAGTTACCTCCCTATTCAAAATATATGAAAGATATTGTTACTAATAAAAGAAAAGTTCCTAATGAAGCAATATCTACTATGCTTGCTAACTACTCTTTCAGTGGCGAGATTCCTGAGAAGCTTGGTGATCCAGGTATACCCACTATTCCTTGCTCCATAAAGAATAATTATGTCAAAACTGCTTTATGTGATCTTGGAGCAGGAGTGAGTGTTATGCCTTTCTCTCTTTACAAGAGGCTTTGTTTAGAGAAACTAATTCCTACAGATATCTCTCTTCAGATGGCTGACAAGTCAACCGCCGTCCCGATAGGTATTTGTGAGGATGTTCCCGTAGAAGTTGCTAATTGTTTGATCCTTACTGATTTTGTCGTGCTTGACATGCCCGAGGATGGGAGCATGTCCATTATTCTTGGTAGACCTTTTCGTAACACCGCAGGTGCTATTATTGATTGCAATAAAGGAAAGGTTACCTTCAATGTGAATGATAAAGAACACACGGTGTATTTTCCAAAGAAGACCGACAAGAGGCATGCCCTCAACTCTATAGAAAATATCGAGACCGTGAAGATTGGAGAATGGGACTGTCCACTACATGTGCACCACAAATACAAAACTATTATGGTGGGGACAATGTCCATTAAAGTAAAGGTGCAATGATCACTTCGTAAGAGGTGGGACTTTTTGCTCTATATATCGCCAGTTTGTTGGTAAGACTTGATCAACCTTACTAGTGAGCATGTTTTATATAAGTAAAAAGTTGACCTTGTTATGTTTTCATTTGTTTTAGCGTTTGTTCTATTTGCTGTACCAATTGTTTATGTTTTTGAAGCTTCACAATACTAATCACTGCTTTAAGTTTTCAGAAAGTTTTACAGCTTTTTGAACTTCGAAAAAATTTCAACAGTGAAGTTTTCATAAAATTCCAGAAAAATACAAATAAAAATTTCCATGCCGGGAGTGACCCAGAGGCACCTGGGGCTGACCAGGGGGGCCACCAGTGGCCCAGGCGGCCAGCTGGCGCGGCCTGCCCCCTGGCCGCGCGCATAGGGCGCCTGGGGCCCACAGGTCCCGCCTCCAGGTGAGTCTTCTTCCTCTCTCTCTCTCTTTCTCTCCGAAAACACGAGTTCTGCACCTGTTCTTGCATTCTTGCTGTTCTTGGAGGCAATTTTCAATCTCTCTCTACAGCCTATCATTCGAGCTGAGATTTTGAACAAATACTCCCTGGTATGTAACTCCTCCACCCCTCCAATTAGATTTTTGGCTGGTGGCTTCATTTGTGAGTCTTTAGTAGTTATTGGTGCTGTGTAGATGAGCTTGCATGCATGTGTAGAAATTTATTTTCCAAGTTTTGATGCAAGTTTATGCCTTAGGTAAGTAAGTTGAGTAGTTTGCCTTAACCCACTTTGTTTCAATCCTTGTTTTTGTAATTTGTCAAAAATTTCAGAAATGAGTTTGTTAGGAAGGGCAAAGGGGTGGCTTGGGAAGAAGAAGCCCGCGCACTCTGATCGAGTTACTAGAGCCGCAGCTTCCTCCTCGACTGCTAGGGTGAGCTACAATGAAGATCATGTGCCCCTATAGTTGTTGGAAGACACAAAACCAGCACGTGCGATGATGTTCCCATGTGATGAATTCCTTGAAGCTGCAGGAATTAAGGATGAGTTTTATAACCTTTGTGCTAATGAAGGTCTGACACGGCTCGTCACGTGCCGTGTTGTTAAGTATCAAAAAATCACCTCCGGTTTCATTAACAGTTTTAGATATAACCTCGATACTGGTTCTATTGAGTTTAAAATTTACAATAATCTTTTGACCATGCCCTTGGAAAAGTTTTGTAAAATAATAGGTGTGCCAAACATTGGGCAGACGGCGAAGATGACCTCTCAACCTTCCGAGCTGAGAACCGTCTTCCACTCTCTCTGTGGCATGGATACGAGGGATATTCATCGGTCAAAAATCTCCAGCATCTTATTCCCTCACCTCAGGTATTTTGCGTATTATGTTGCTAGAGAGGTATTTGCTCGTGACAACACGAGCAGCATTTCTGCGCCGGATATTGCTATCCGGGCAACTGCCCTCTCGAGGAGATTTGATTATAATGTGGGTGCCTTAATTGCTCGACGCCTTGCTATGAACGGTAACAAGGGAGATTTATTTGGTGGCGTTTATGCCACACTTATCTTAGAACATCTTAAAGGCACCCCACACCCTGATGATAAGCCTTTTACTTATTTAAGTTTTGATCTTGCTGCTATGAAAAGGCATAAGTTTGTTACCATGACTTCTGAGTTTGGTAACCTTGTTTATATCTTGTGTTTCAGAACTACCGCGGAACGCAAGATCCGTCTACCTGCACCTCTTTTGTTTGATTTTTCCCACAGGAACGGATGGTCCTTTGATGTTATCCAGTTCGATGAGTTCATGGTCCAACATCAGTCTCATAACCCCATGGTGAGTTACCACCTTTCCAGGGGGAGACCATCACCCAGTTTGGTGAAGGGTCTTCCTCTACTTGGAGTGCGGACCCTTCTTCGTGGGAGGATCCGAGGGCTGCGGTGTACGCGCCGGAATCCTTTTACGACCCTTGGACTCACCAGTACCACCCCGGAGCAGGAGGCTCCTGGGGGCAGTAGCTACTACCAACTTAGGCCAAAAACTAAGCTTGGGGGAGTACGTGCCCTTCTCACTTTTCCATTGTATTATCCGTCTTATTTTTGTTCGCTTTGATCTTTTCGAAGTTTTTGCCCGTTCTTCTTTGTTTCTTTCTTTGCAAAAACAACAAAAAGATTTTCTCTTTCTTTTGCTTTCGTTCAACCTTTGAAAAAAACAAAAAGGTTTCCTTTCTCTCTTTAGTTTGCTTTGTTTTCAGAGTCCAGCTCGAGCCCGTGATGGCATTTAATTATATTTCCTACATTCGATCGTGCAAGTGACAATGCAGTAATGACGAAGATCGACGGAAGGGAAGCAACAAGGAAAACCGGTATGAACTCTTCTTGTTTCTACTTTTGTACATATGCCTGTACTTATGATCTAGAGACCAGCTTGTAGCGACATAGTGCTATGTTTACAATGCTTTCCCAGTGGTTCATGCTTTCCTTGTGGCTAATCTCAAATAGCTAGAGTATATAATGTGTTATTGAAATGATTTACATGCATTGCATTGTTCATAAGTTTGGTATACTAAATTGGTATTTCCCTTTGGAGAATTCTTGGATTGACTTGGCACATGTTTACACATGTTTAAGACTAAAAGTTCTGCTTTGCCTTCATGATCTTTGAGTTTCAGAATAGTTATATCACTTTCATGCTCAATTCAATGTTGCTTTGTCGCTTTGCATGATTATGACCGTTATTGCTCTCTTGTTGGTCGTTTCCCAGTCTCTTGCTAGCCTTCGCTCGCACTAAGCGGAATTCTGCTTGTGCATCCAAATCCTTTCAAACCAGTTATTCCATATGAGTCCACCATACCTTCCTATGTGGTATTTACCGGCCATCCTAACGAAGACTTTCTTGTACCATCTCGAAATTATTCAAATTTACTCTTGTTTTGTGCTTCTGTTTTAGCTCATGAGGATGTAGTAGTTAATCCATGATCTTTTTAAGTTGGACAAGTTTTATCCCTGGATTGCATGACTAATCTGCAAACCACTAATACGAGGAGGAACTGGCATGAGTGCGCCCGTCTCATAAAAGATAATACAACAAACAAACCCTCCTTCACGCTTTGTTCATGAGAAATCAGAAAACTTTTGGCAGTGATAAACAAAGGAGATTAAGGGGTTGTGATCGTCCCCGTGCGGGAGCCGTTCCTCGAAACATGTCCAGTTCGGGAATTGATTGGGTTGTCTACTAACATTCGTTGACGAAATATGCACCACCCAAAATCATTTTTACCTCTGTTTTCAAAACCAAGAGCTCTGGTACATGTTTAGTCTTTGCTTCCAACCACGGGTCTTCAACCTCGCCATCAAATTCCACGGTTCGAGAGTCTCCAGCTTCTTTCTTCAAAGCACCAACTAGGAGAGCATAATTGTCATTCTGAGTGTAATGTGCATTGTCCCAAAGTATTACATTGTCTTCTGCATGGTTGTGGTATTATTTATTCTGAAATTCTTAGTTCTAGTCTCCTTTAAAACTCTGGAGGAGTTTCTGCATTTATGTTTTGCTTCACTCATGGAGGCTAGCGAGATACCACTCTAGTATGTTCAAAGCTATGTGCAATGTAATCTTGTCTTGATTTTCAGTAGTATATTATTTACTTTTAGTTATTTGTGATTGGTCACTTGAAAGAAAGATTGCTTCGTGCATTGTCCTCATAGCATTGTTTCAATACTTGCTAGACTCTTTTCGTAGTACATGCTTATATACATCTAATGAAGCAAAAGAGTTTGTCAAAGTCTTCTTTGTCGCGTCCAGTTCGTTGAACTGAATTGCTTGAGGACAAGCAATATGCTAAGCTTGGGGGAGTTGATACGTCTCAAACGTATCTACTTTTCCAAACACTTTTGCTATTGTTTTGCCCTCATTCTTGCATGATTTGAACTAAACTAACCCGGACTGACGCTGTTTTCAGCAGAGCTACCTGTATGGTTTTATTGTGTGCAGGAAAACGGATTTTTAGGTGTCTCAGAAAATTCCAAGAAAAATCATAGAAAATCCACGCACCCAAAGGGCCACTGTGCCAGAAGTGGGGCCAGAGGGCGGCCAGGGGGGCCCCAGGCGCCCTGCTGGCGCGGCCCCACCCCTGGCCGCGCCGGGGGGGCCGCCTGGGAGGGTCCTCCCCCCTCTGGTGCCCTACTTTGACTCTTATTTATCCCCGTGACGAGAAAACCCCAGAACAGAAGTCGTTTTCCCAGTTTCCGTCGCGGAGCCGCCGCCACCCTCTGTTCTTCTTCGGGAGGGCTAATCTGGAGGCTGATTTGGCCTCCGGAGAGGGGAGATCGTCGCCATCATCATCATCATCACCACTCCATCCTCCCTCCATGACTTCTCCTTCCATGTGTGAGTAATTCCCTACTGTAGGCAAAGTGGATGGTAGGGATTGGATGAGTTAGATCATGAAATAGTTTATCAGAATGTTGGGGGCATGTTGCCTATCATATACTTTGGTGTTTATCATCTTTGCTTCAACTCGTTGCTCTTAATGCTTGTCACTTAGGGCCCGAGCGCCATGATTTCAGATCTGAACCCTATGTGTTTGCATGAATATATTTGTGTTCTTGATCCTATCTATGAGTTGTTTGCATCTATTATGGTCCGGAACCGACGATCCCAAAGGTGACAGCTTGGGACACAAAAGTGGATGGTCCATAATTTGAGGATTCCATGTATCCATTAAGTTTATTGCTTTGTTTCGGTGCTCTTTGACAGGAGCACCTTAATCTCCATAAGTTCCTTTTGCCCCCGTTCGTAGCGGGATGGTAGGACAAAAGATGTTGTGCAAGTTCTTATTGCAAGCACGTACAACTACCTGTGGGATACATGCCTAATGTTTGATATTTGCCTAGATGATCATTACTTTTCTATGTGCCTTGCCCCAAGTTAGATTCATGATGTGTCTCATCCATGCAGCGCCCAACCATCCATCTCCCTAGCCTACAGTGTTTCAATCCTGCTGGTTATTAGTTGTTACTTTTGCTGTTCACTTTTGCTGTTTACTTTTGCTGTCACCACCATCACTATAATATCACCATTACCACTTATCTTTTGTTGCAAGTAAGTATATTTCAGGTGCGGTTGAATTGACAACTCAACTGTCAAAGCTTATAAATACTCTTTGGCTCCCCGTGTGTCGAATCTATAAATTGGGTTATTCTTTCCCGCGAAGACTATCTCGATCCCTTACGGTTGAGGGTTATCACCCGCCCATATGGACCCGCTTGAAGACTATCAACTCATATGCTTCTCCCCCTTTTGTCAGTAAGGACCAAAAAGGCTTGAAGACCTAGAGCCTCTACTCGTTCCCAGTTGGAGCAGGGGAGGATGCAGGGTCGACGTTGGTGTTTGGCGGTGTAGAAGTTGTTGGTGCAGTGCCGATACGCGCTGAAGTAGGAGGAGGTGAGGTAGCATCATCTTGATCATCTATCACCCTGTCGTCAATTGTTGCAGCGGAGGAGGAGTAGTCAGAATCTTCAAGAGACCGAGTTCGACGCATAACCGTATTCCTTGGAGGAGTGTGGTCAAACTTGAATCTCTCTGTGAAGCCATCGTCTTGAAGATCCGCTTCAGCAATCAGCAAGGTTAAACTCTTCCATGACCTCCGACAGGTTTCATGAGCAACAAAGGCATTCTTGGTGGCAAGATTGCGAATGCGATTGACGTCCACCAAGAGGCTTTGCATCTGACGCTTTAGCCAGTAGTGATGCTTATCCTGTTTCTGATGGAGGGCAACCAGAAGCTCTCGGTTATTGAGAACACGAGATCGCTTCTGAGGCCTTTGGGAAATGGTGCTCTCAGTGGCTTCAGTTTCAGTGTGTCGAGGTAGACGAGTACGGCCAGCCAGAGGATAAATGCGAGAGACTGCTGGAACTCCTTCAATTTACTGAGTGAAGCTCTGGTGATCAGCGTTGTGTAGACTAACATGCTCTTTGGCAGGCTCTTGGTATATAGCTTCAGCTGACATATCAACCTCAGGCAGGAATATATGATGGTTGCCAGCAGAGGGCTGATAGGTGATAGCTGAATGAATCTTGATGAGGCGCATAATCCATGGAGCATAGAACTTCAGACCAAATAGCTCAGAGCCAGACATAGCCAATTGCCTAATGAAGAAATCTTGAGCATTGAAGCTGATGCCATTGAAGATATAGAAGACCAATGTCTTCATGGTGCCTTCAAGCTTGGCTGATGAAGAATGTCCCTTGACAGGCCATAGAGTACGCCTGATGATATGATAGATGGTGCGTGGCAGATACTCGAGGTCATCAAGAAAGAATTCCTTTGGATATTCAGCATCACTTGGCAGAGGCTTCATCATGCTTAGCATCTGGCTCTTGTTGGGCTTGCACTTCTGAAAGATACTCTCCAAGGATTCATTGTGCAATTGACAGCCAGGTTCATACAGGTCTCCTGGAGTGGACAGGCCAGTAAGCTCAATGAGATCAAAGGCTTTGGCTTCATGATGGACATTTCCTGTCATCCACTGAAGGACCCATGTCTTAGGATCCCTACTGTAGCCTCGAATGTGGAGGGTTGCATAGAATTGCAGAAGTAGCTCTTCATTCCAATGCTCCTTGTCAGTCACAAAATTTAGCAGTCTAGCATCATGGAAGCAATCAAGAGCTTCCTCCAGATAGGGCAGTCCAGCAATAGCTTCAGTGTCAAGACGCATATGAGGGAAAATGCGCCCTTGATCATATAGTACTCTTGAGTAATAACTGCGCTGTTGATGGCTTCAGAACCTATCTGATGATATTCTTGGCTTGGAATATGGGTTCTTGGCGCTGTCAAAGAATGTGTTGTGCGCAGTGAAGCTATTGGCATTGAATGACCCTTGAGAGGTGGAAATACCTGGAATCCTTAGCAGTCTTGGCTTAGGCTTCTGAACCTGAGGCCTGTGCTCAACATGATGGTCAAACTGAGGACCAGCAGCATGCGGTCCAGTAGCAGGTGGTGCAGTCAAAATGGGCCATCGGACAGTTATGAGCTGATCATCTTGGTTGTATGCTTGCTCAATTGTGTGCGGCCTTGGAGGCGGAACAGGACAAGAGGCAGTGGCTTTAGGCTGCTGATTTTCTTCAGGTGCAACACTTCCTTCAGGCGCCATCACTTCAGGGACCACTATGACTTCAGGTGCCACATTGGCTTCAGCCATGACCACGTCATTGGCTTCAGTGTTGGTGGTGGCAGCCTCTGAGTTTGTAACCTCCACTTCAGGAGTTGGAGGGTCGGACACGTTCTCCTCGAGAACAGGAGGTGTGGCAGCACGTGCTTCTTCTGCTTGTGGTTGTTCTTCTTCTTGGGGTGGTTCTTCTTCGGCTGATGCAGCCGGAATATCTTCAGACGCTTTGGCTTCAGATTCTGAGGGGTTCACAGTAGGAGCAGCGTTGGGTACAGATTGTTGCTCTTCTCCTTCTGGAACACTTGGGGTGACGACTTGAGGCCTTGGTCCTTTGCGAAGCCTGCGAAATGCTGGCGACGCCTGAGGGGATGGAGGTTGTTGGGCCTCAAAGTCTTCAGCTTCAAGCACCGAACTGGTGCCTTGAGTTGGTTGGGGAGTTGCTGGTGTATCTTGTGGGTGATCAGCCCACGAGTCATCCTGTGCAATTGGCGTCAATGGACGACCAATGCTGATGCGTTCGCTGTTCGTAAGAACAGGCAAAGATTCAACGTTGTACTCGATCTGAGGAAGGACTTCATCATCTTCAACATTGTCATGAGGACCAATGTCTTCAGCTGCGGTGGGGTTAACAGCTGGAATGTCTTCAGCCTCTGTGGGAGTAGGCTCATGGACTGTCATGCAACGTTCTCGGTGTGTAGATGTAGGGCGACCAACTGATATGGGCTCGACAAAGATAGGCTCTTTGGAAGCAGCCTGATCCTTCTTTGTCTTGCGCTTCTTGGTGGGTGGAGCTTCATCAGTAGTTTGCTTGCGCTTGCGAGCTTCAGCTTCAGGCACCTTTGTCTTCTTGAGCTCGGAAGCAGTTGGGGTGACTTTCGGCTTCGTGCCAGTCATGCTGGCAGGGAAGACTATACGAGGCATTTCCTTCCTGGATTCTTCAGCTTCGGGCACAGGTTGCTTCTTCTTTTTCTTGGCAGCCATCCTTGGGTCAATGCCAGGATGCCTAAGGGCCTTACGCTTTTCAGCTTCATTGTAAGCTTGAACGCATTTGGCAGCCAAGTTCTTGATTCGCTCACGAGAACCTTTAGCTTCATCACGCCTCTGGCGAAAGGTTTCCTTGAGCTCATGCATCATTACCTTGAAGTTCTGAATCTCTTGGACGCTGAGCTTGTCCACATGCTTCTTGAACTGAGCCTTTTCATAATCGATCTTTTGCTTCAGCTCAACAATTCTCTGAGTCAGAGCTAGCTCAGAAGCAATGGCGCCATGTAAGGAGACGCTGAGGCCAACTGGAAGCTACAGATCGTCAAAGCTGAGGTTGGGGGTGTCAAACCATTCATCAATGAAATTGTTGAGCACTTCCACGTCGAAGAGCGGCAAATCATTGAAGATTTCTCCAGCTTGCTTGCTCTTTATTAGTTGCTCCAGAGCATAGTCACCAAGATCCTCATCGCTCGAGAGATCAAAGGCTTCATTGGCAGTCTTCAGAACAGCGTCAGGAGTGAGAGCTGGACTGGGGTTGTGCGAGGGCTTCTTCCTTAGTTGTCTGCTCTTGGAGATGCGAGAGTGATCCTCAGACTGCACACTTGGTGCTGGTGGAGCAGTGGCCAAAGGCTACACTCTAGAAGAAATTGGTGGAGTGGTCTTTGAGGCCTTGGATTTCTTCTTCTTGGGCTTCGGGGTTGCAGGTGCTTCATCAGAATCAGCGTCATCTGCAGGTTAATCCACATCCGCCCCTTGAACCCTGATGTGACTGATGAGGCCTTCTAAGTTGTAGAAGGGCCCAACCAGGTTTAGTTCAGCTTCGCACGTGCCATCAGCGCGGGGCGCAGAGGGGCCAGGATTGAAGTCCAATCCCCAGTTCTTCTTGTTCTCTTTGGCTGAGTTCTTGGCATATTGAAGATTTCGCTTGAACAAATTGTCGTCGCGGCACCAAAGCAGAGAAGTAGGATCAACATCAGCAGGTTGAGGCCCTCTGACCATGCAAGGGTAGAAGCCTTGAGCAATGGCTTCAGCACGAGTCTTGGGTGGAAGATTTTTGTAGGTGATATCTCCCCATGGATGCTTGATGGCGTTCTTTTAAGCATACTCTTGGGTCACGAACCTATACTTGAACCACTGTTCAGCCCAATATCTTCGAATCCATTGGATTCGTGTCTTCCTCTGATTGTAATCCTCCTCTAGATCAGTCTTGTACATCTCACTTAGATCAGGAGGCAAATCTTTGGAGGTGTTGCCACGGCGCTGTCTGCCACCCTTCCTAACTGTCTTGTCAGTTGCCATTGGCTTCAGTCTGAAGGGCTTCAACACTGGCAAATGCTTCGGTCTGCTGGTCAGACAGGAACTGGCTTCAGGAGAGTGAATGTGACGCTGCAAGAATTTTGCAAATGAATGCAGACTATGAGAACCAAGGGATTCTCCCACGGACATGTACCTGTGACAGCATTAGAGATGTGAGGGAAGGGGAAGAGGTCATATGCATTCTCAGAAGTTTTTGAAGATAAATCAGTTTTGAAGACTTTGACCTCATAGCGCGAAGACATTCACTCATATGATGAGAGTTGGTTCCAGATTTGTACGAATCCATCAATAGGTACAAGTGAGGAATCTAACTATGTTTGAAGCATTTGTGAATGTACTAGGCAAGATGTGAGATGCATACATGATAGATCTATATATTTGTGTAGGCAGAAACCTCTTGTGGTAAAAGTGATGAATCTTTCTGGATCAAGAAGATGGTAAAAGGAGAGTTTAATTTACCACACGATGAACTGCTTAGACGGAGAGGAGTTGGATGCCCAGTAGTTCGATCTTCCGTGCCCAAACTTGGCGACGGAGGACAGCTACGGCGACGGCGGAGTAGACGATGTCCGCGGCTGTCACACCCTGCATTTTGTAACATGATATTTGTAACTTTGAGGCATGAAAATTTGGACGAGCAAAATTTTTTAGCATCATTTGGCTTTTATTTGGAATTGAGTTTTCTTCATTTGCTTTTCCATGTGCTCATTAAAGTCAACTATGATCTCTTGTAGATTTCATCTCCATACCCCAAAACTCCTGCCCAATGATCATGCCAAGTGTTATATAGCAGTATAGTGTTTTCTTACAAAATTAATTTGGCCAAAAAGTATTTTATAAATTTAGTTTTCCAAAAACCCCTGAATTGAGATTTGCACTGCAAGTACTTGATTTAGGGTGAGAAAACTATTTCAAAAGGTTTATTTGACACCTAGTAGTCATAGGACTCCCAGAAACCACAAAGGTATAATTTTGAAAGTTATTTTCCTATTTTATTTAAAAGCTTTTTCTTAAGGCCAGAAATGGTCTTTAATAGGGAAAAATTATTTAACTATTTCAAAAATATTTGCCAAAATTCAGAGAGACTCAGAGGACATATATTGTCCATATATAAGAGTTTCAACACTTGGTCATGTTCAAAATAATGGGCTAAACCCTCTAAAACCCTTTCTGGATATTTCAAGCTTTTGAAATATTTACAAAGGAAACTTTCTCCAAAAATTCCAGGGAAATTCTATCATGTCATATATGACATATTTGATGATCTTGCCAAGTCCCATGCCTTGGGAAGCAAGAAAACCTCCTCAAACTCCTTCATAACCATTTTGTCCATATTTGAAGTTTGAGCAACTTTACATTGCCAAACTTGTCCAAATGCTCTCAAACTTGGTGCACATGCTAGAATGGCCTAATAAGGCACCTAGACCAAATGGAACAAGTATTTGAATAGAGCAACTTGATCAGATGACCTCAAAACCCTTTCTGTTCAAATGCAAATTTGAACAACTTTACATTACCAACTTTTTATCTGGAGCTTCAAACTTTGTGGGCATGATCAATACCCCAAATGATGATGCTACACCAAGTGGTGCATCAAGGGGAGATGATTAGCTTGACTCAATCAAGATGAAACTGATTATGTTGATTTCTAGGGTTCACCAAAGTTACATTGGCTAGTTTCTTCAAATGAGCCCAAATTTGGTGAAGCACCCTATTTTCTCATGTCTTTCAACCCTGTCAAGTGCCATGTCAAGTGGACTTCATTTACTTGATCAAACACAAATCAAACACCTTCTGCAGAAATTCCAAAACCTCCATTTTGACCACTTTCACTTTTCTCCATGGCCTCAACTTCTTACCACAGGCTCATTGATTTACCAACCACCTCCAGTAACTCCCCCAGCACCTCAGCTCCATGATTGGAGGGTGAAACCCCAGTTTTACCTTGCTGTACAGCCAACTTTCACCATTTTTACCAACACTCTCACTCTCTCTCTCTGCAGCCCAGAGCATCCAAGGCCTCAGGGCATTTCTTTACTCCTCCCTCTACTTGCTGGACACTGTTAGACACGCTGGGACGGACCAAGCCGGCGAGAGCACGCTGATGCCGGTCAAACGCACGCTCTGGAGCGCGTGAACAGTGCCCCCGCACGCTGGCTCGGGCCAATCGCCGCTCCCCGACAGCCTCGGGCCTCCCCCTCGCGCCAGTCGAGGCGCCTCGACGTCCGCAACCTCCCCGGCGCTGTCCCCCCTCCTCCCACGCCCTCCAGTAGCCGCCGTCGCACGCGCGCTGGCCGCCCGCGGCGGCCACTCCTCTGCCTCGCACGCGCGCACCCCTCTGACGCTCCCCCGCTCCTCCTCTCACCTCTACTGGACGTGGAGCTCGTCCAGGAACTCCACAGACCCATTCCCCTAGCCTCCCGTGCGCTGTAGCCTCGCCGGTGAGCTCGCCGGCGCACTGGACCACGGGTCCCCGTCGAGCTCCTATATATAGACCCTCCCGAGCCCCTCCATCATCATCCACAGCCTCACACCTCTCCTCTGAGACCCCCAGCACCGCCAGCTCGACCCCAGAAGGTCCTAGTGCTCGAGATCGACTGGAGCTCCGCCGCGTCGGGCCACCGGCGATCTCGAGGTATAGGCCTCCCCTGCCTCTCCTTCCACTCATTTTGGAACCGCCGCACCTCACTGACCCTTTTCCCCTCATTTCCCCTCTCTGTGGCAGTCGGAAACGACCCCGACCACCGTCCTCCGACGAGCTTCCGCCATCCCACCTCGTCGCCGGCGAACCAGACTTCCCCTCCGTGCCGCACTACCACCGCTACAACCGCGACACGACGCTGAGTCCGTCCCTGGCCTCCGTTGCCGTCGCCGTGGCCGGAATCGTCGCCGGTGAGCTCGCCGCCGCCGTGGCCGAGGGGTTAGAGATGACAGGCGGGCCCCGCCTGTCATCCCCCCACCTCTCTCCCCCTCCTCTGTGCCGCTGACCCATGGGCCCCGCCCGTCAGGTTTGAAACCTGACGTGCGCGCGCGCTGGCTCCGTGCGGCTGGGCCAGTTCGTCTGGGCCGTGCACTGTGGCCTCTTCTGGCCCAGTGCACAGAACCCCTTTTTCTTTTTCTTTTCTATAAATGATTTAAACATTTATGCAGAAAAGAATATTGATCCAAATTAAATATTTTCAACTCCTAAAATCTTGCAATATTCCAACCTATTTAATGTTGGAAATATGCCCTAGAGGCAATAATAAATTGGTTATTATTATATTTCCTTGTTCACGATAATCGTTTATTATCCATGCTAGAATTGTATTGATAGGAAACTCAGATACATGTGTGGATACATAGACAAACACCATGTCCCTAGTGAGCCTCTAGACGACTAGCTCGTTGATCAATAGATGGTTACGGTTTCCTAACCATGGACATTGGATGTCGTTGATAACGGGATCACATCATTAGGAGAATGATGTGATGGACAAGACCCAATCCTAAGCCTAGCACAGATCGTGTAGTTCGTATGCTAAAGCTTTTCTATATGTCAAGTATATTTTCCTTAGACCATGAGATTGTGCAACTCCCGGATACCGTACGAATGCTTTGGGTGTACCAAACGTCACAACGTAACTGGGTGGCTATAAAGGTGCATTACAGGTATCTCCGAAAGTGTCTGTTGGGTTGGCACGAATCGAGACTGGGATTTGTCACTCCGTATGACGGAGAGGTATCTCTGGGCCCACTCGGTAGGACATCATCATAATGTGCACAATATGTGATCAAGGAGTTGATCACGGGATGATGTGTTACGGAACGAGTAAAGAGACTTGCCGGTAACGAGATTGAGCAAGGTATCGGTATACCGACGATCGAATCTCGGGCAAGTGCTATACCGATAGACAAAAGGAATTGTATACGGGGTTGATTGAATCCTTGACATCGTGGTTCATCCGATGAGATCATCGTGGAGCATGTGGGAGCCAACATGGGTATCCAGATCCCGCTGTTGGTTATTGACCGGAGAGTCGTCTCGGTCATGTCTGCGTGTCTCCCGAACCCGTAGGGTCTACACACTTAAGGTTCAGTGACGCTAGGGTTGTAGAGATATAAGTATGCGGAAACCCGAAAGTTGTTCGGAGTCCCGGATGAGATCCCGGACGTCACGAGGAGTTCCGGAATGGTCCGGAGGTAAAGATTTATATATAGGAAGTCCTATTTTGGCCACCGGAAAATGTTCGGGATTTTTCGGTATTGTACCGGGAAGGTTCTAGAAGGTTCCGAAGTGGGGCCCACCTGCATGGGGGGACCCACATGAACGTGGGTAGTGGGGGCAAGGCCCCAAACCCCTGGTCAAGGCGCACCAAGATCCCCCCTTAGAAGGAATAAGATCATATCCCGAAGGGATAAGATCAAGATCCCTAAAAAGGGGGGATAACAATCGGTGGGGAAAGGAAATGATGGGATTTCTTTCCCCCACCTTTGCCAACGCCCCAATGGACTTGGAGGGCAAGAAACCAGCCCCCTCCACCCCTATATATAGTGGGGAGGCGCATGGGAGCCGCACCCCAAGCCCTGGCGCCTCCCTCTCCCTCCCGTGACACATCTCCCTCCTCCCGCAGCGCTTGGCGAAGCCCTACTGGAATCCCGCTACTTCCACCACCATGCCGTCGTGCTGCTGGATCTCCATCAACCTCTCCTCCCCCCTTGCTGGATCAAGAAGGAGGAGACGTCCCCGCTCCGTACGTGTGTTGAACACGGAGGTGCCGTCCGTTCGGCGCTAGGATCATCGGTGATTTGGATCACGACGAGTACGACTCCATCATCCCCGTTCTCTTGAACGCTTCCGCTCGCGATCTACAAGGGTATGTAGATGCACTCCCCTTTATGCTCGTTGCTAGATTACTCCATAGATAGATCTTGGTGATGCGTAGGAAAAATTTTGATTTTCTGCTACGATCCCCAACAGTGGTATCAGAGCTAGGTCTATGCGTAGCATCTTGCACGAGTAGAACACAAAGTAGTTGTGGGCGTAGATCATGTCAATTCTCTTGCCGTTACTAGTCTTATCTTGATTCGGCGGCATCGTGGGATGAAGCGGCCCGGACCGACCTTACACGTACTCTTACGTGAGACAGGTTCCACTGACTGACATGCACTAGTTGCATAAGGTGGCTAGCGGGTGTCTGTCTCTCCCACTTTAGTCGGATCGGATTCGATGAAAAGGGTCCTTATGAAGGGTAAATAGAAATTGGCATATCACGTTGTGGTTTTGGCGTAGGTAAGAAACGTTCTTGCTAGAAACCTATAGCAGCCACGTAAAAACTTGCAACAACAATTAGAGGACGTCTAACTTGTTCTTGCAGCATGTGCCGTGTGATGTGATATGGCCAAAAGGATGTGATGAATGATATATATGTGATGTATGAGATTGATCATGTTCTTGTAATAGGAATCACGACTTGCATGTCGATGAGAATGACAACCGGCAGGAGCCATAGGAGTTGTCTTATTTATTGTATGACCTGCGTGTCACTGAATAACGCCATGTAATTACTTTACTTTATTGCTAAACGTTAGCCATAGTAGTAGAAGTAATGTTTGGCGAGACGACTTCATGAAGACACGATGATGGAGATCATGATGATGGAGATCATGGTGTCATGCCGGTGACGATGATTATCATGGAGCCCCGAAGATGAAGATCAAAGGAGCAAGATGATATTGGCCATATCATGTCACTATTTGATTGCATCTGATGTTTATCATGTTTTACATCTTATTTGCTTAGAACGACGGTAGTGAATAAGATGATCTCTCACTAAAATTTCAAGAATTGTGTTCCCCCTAACTGTGCACCGTTGCTAAGGTTCGTTGTTCCGAAGCACCACGTGATGATCGGGTGTGATAAGTTCTAACGTTCGCATACAACGGGTGTAAGCCAGATTTACACACGCGATACACTTAGGGTTGACTTGACGAGCCTAGCATGTACAGACATGGCCTCGGAACACGGAAGACCGAAAGGTCGAACATGAGTCGTATAGAAGATACGATCAACATGAAGATGTTCACCGTTGATGACTAGTCCGTCTCACGTGATGATCGGACACGGCCTAGTCGATTCGGATCATGTATCACTTAGATGACTAGAGAGATGTCTATCTGAGTGGGAGTTCATTAGATGAACTTCATTGTCATGAACAATAGTCTAAGTTATCTTCGCAAATTATGTTGTAGACCAATAACTGCGTTGTAGCTCCCTGTTTAATACGATCCTAGAGAAAGACTAAGTTGAAAGATATTGTAAGCAAGGATGCGGACTGGGTCCGTAGTCCGAGGAGTGTCCTCACAGCTGCACAGAAAGCTTACGTCTTTGATGCACCGCTCGATGTGCAAACCCCTACAACGTTGTATGTGGATGTTGTGAACACCTGAGAGACACGTCCTGATGACTACTTGATAGTTTAGTGCACCATACTTTACGGCTTAGAATCGGGATTCCAATGACGTTTTGAACGCCATGGAACATATGAGATGTTCTAAGAGCTGAAATTGGGATTTCAGGCTCATGCCCGTGTTGAGAGGTATGAGACCTCTGACAAGTTCCTTTGCCAAAAAGATGGAGGAGAATAGCTCAACTAGTGAGCATGTGCTCAGAATGTCTGGGTGCTAAAATCACTTGAACCAAGTGGGAGTTAATCTTTCAGGTGAGATAGTGGTTGACAGAATTCTCTAGACACTATCACCAAGCTACTAGAACTTCGTGATGAACTATGACATGCAAAGGATGGAGATGATCCCGGAGCTATTAGCGGTTCTTAAGACCGCGAAAGTAGAAATCAAGAAGGAGCATCAAGTGTTGATGGTTTAACAAGACCACTGGTTTCAAAAGGGTAAGGGCTAGAAGGGAAACTTCATGAATGGCAAACCTGTTGTCGCTCTGATGAAGGAACCCATGGTTAAACCCAAACCTCGAGACTAAGTGCTTCTATTGTAAGGGGAACGGTCACATGGTAGCGGAACTACCCCAAATACATGGTAGATAAGAATAGCTGGAAACTTCAACAAAGTATATTTGATATACGTATTATTGATGTGTACCTCACTAGTACTCCTTGTAGCACCTGGGTATTGGATACCGGTTCAGTTGCTATTATTAGTGACTTGAAGCAAAAGCTACGGACTGAACGGAGACTAGCTATGGGCGAGGTGACGATGTGTTGAAAGTGTTTCCAAGGATGATAAGATCACCATCGCACGCTCCCTCTATTTTCGGGATTAGTGTTGAACCTAGATAAATGTTATCAGGTGTCTACGTTGAGCATGAATATGATTAGATCATGTTCATTACGGTTATTCATTTAAGTTAGAGAATAATGGTTATTCTGTTTACATGAATAATACCTTTATGGTCATGCACCCAATGGTTTATTGAATCTCGATTATAGCAATACACATGATGATAATATTAATGCCAAAAGATGTAGAGTTAATAATGATAGTACCACTTTCTTGTGGCACTGCCGCTTAGGTCATTTTGGCATAAAATGCATGAAGAAACTCCATGCTGATGGACGTTTGGAGTCACTTGATTTTGAATCGCTTGACCCATGTGAGCCATGCCTCATGGGCAGGATGACTAAGACCCCGTTTTCAGGTACAATGAAACGGGCAAGTGACTTGTTGGAAATCATACATGCTGATGTGTGTGATCCAATGAGAATTAAGGCGTGTGGTGGATATCATTATTTTCTCATCTTCACTGACGATTTGAGTAGATATGGGTATATTTACTTAATGAAGCAAAAGTCTGAAACGTTTGAAAAGTTCAAGCAATTTCAGAGTGAAGTTAAGAATCATCATAACAAGAAGATCATGTTCCTACGATCTGATCAAGGGAATATTTTCTGAATTATGAGTTTGGCAATCACTTAAGACATTGTGGAATTGTTTCGCAGTTGAAGCCCCCTGGAACACCACAGCGTAATGGTGTGTCCGGACATCGTAATCGAACCTTATGAGATATGGCGCGATCTATGATGTATCTTACCGATCTACCGCTGTTATTTTGAGGTTATGCATTAGAGACAGCTGCATTCACTTTAGATAGGGCACCATCTAAGTCCGTTGAGACGACGTCGTATGGTTTGGCAAGAAACCGTAGTTGTCGTTTCTCAATGTTTGGGGCTGCGAGGCTTATGGCTTCAGCCGGGAAAAGCTCGAACCCAAAGCGGACAAAACATCTTCATGGGATACCCACTGGTGACAGTTGGGTATACCTTCTATCTCAGATCCAAGGACAAAAATGTTTGTCGCTAAGAACGGGTCCTTTCTCGAGAAGGAGTTTCTCTCGAAAGAATTGAGTGGGAGGAAGATAGAACTTGATGAGGTTGTCGAACCCTCACTTCAACCGGAGAGTAGTGCAACACAGAAAGATGTTTCTGTGGAACCTACGATAGTTGAAGGGGAAACTAATGATAGTGATCATGAAGCTCCTGATCAAGTTGCTATCGAACCTCGTAGGTCGACAAGGATATGTACTACTCTTGAGTGGTACGGTGATCTTGTCTTAGAGGTCATGTTGTTGGACAACGATGAGCCTACGAACTATGGAGAAGCGATGGTGGGCCCATATTTCGACAAATGGTTAGAAGCCGATAAATCCGAGATAGGATCCATGTATCGAAACAAAGTATGGACTTTGGTGGACTTGCCCGATGACTGGCAAGCCATTGAGATAAATGGATCTTTAGGAAGGAAGACGGACGTGGACGGTAATGTCACCGTCTATGAAGCTCGACTTGTGGCGAAGAGTTTTCCACAAGTTCAAGGAGTTGACTACGATGAGATTTTCTCACCCGTAGCGATGCTTAAGTCCGTCGGAATCATGTTAGCATTAGCTGCATTTATGAAATCTGGCAGATGGATGACAAAACAAGTTTCCTTACCAGTTTTCGTAAGGAAAGGTTGTATATGATACAATCAGAAAGGTTTTGTCGATCCTAAGGATGCTAAAAGATATGCTAGCTCCAGCGATCCTTCTATGGACTAGAGCAAGCATCTCGGAGTCGGAATATATGCTTTGACGGAGTGATAAAAGTTTTTGGGTATACAAAGTTTGTTAGAAACTTGTATTTGCAATAAAGTGAGTGGGAGCACTACAACATTTCTGATAAGTGATTGATCCGAAATGATGTAGAATTTCTGGAAAGCATAAAGGGTTGTTTGAAATGAGTTTTTCAAAGGAAGACCTAGATAAAGCTGCTTACATATTGGGCATCAAGATCTATACAGATAGATCAAGACGCCTGATGATACTTTCAAAAGAACACACACCTTGGCATGATTTTGAAGGAGTTCAAAATAGATCAGTCAAAGAAGGAGTTCTTACCTGAGTTGTAAGGTGTGAAGTTGAGTAAGACTCAAAGCTTGACCACGGCAGAAGAAAGAGGAAGGACGAAGGTCGTCCCCTATGCTTTTGTCATAGGCTCTATACGGTATGCCATGCTAAGTACCGCACCTGATGTGTGCCTTGCCACATGTCTGGCAAGAGGGTACAAAGGTTATCCAGGAGCGGATCACTAGATAGTGGTCAAAATTATCCTTAGAGGAATAAGGAAATGTTTCTCGGTTATGGAGGTGATTAAAGAGTTCGACGTAAACAGTTACGTCGATGCAAGCTTAGCACCTATCCGGGTAACTCTAAGTGGAGATACCGGATACGTATAATGGAGCAACAGTTTGGAATAGCTCCAAGTGGAACGTGGTAGCAGCATCTATGATATGACATAAAGTTTTGCGAAGTACATAGGGATCTGAATGTTGCAGACCCGTTGACTACAACCTCTCTCACAAGCATAACATGATCAAACCCAGAACTCATTGAGTGTTAATCACATATTGATGTGAACTAGATTACTGACTCTAGTGAACTCTTTGGATGTTAGTCACATGGCGATGTGACCTGTGAGTGTTAATCACATGGCGATGTGAACTAGATTATTGACTCTAGTGCAAGTGGGAGACTGTTGGAAATATGCCCTAGAGGCAATAATAAATTGGTTATTATTATATTTCCTTGTTCATGATAATCGTTTATTATCCATGCTAGAATTGTATTGATAGGAAACTCAGATACATGTGTGGATACATAGACAAACACCATGTCCCTAGTGAGCCTCTAGACGACTAGCTCGTTGATCAATAGATGGTTACGGTTTCCTAACCATGGACATTGGATGTCGTTGATAACGGGATCACATCATTAGGAGAATGATGTGATGGACAAGACCCAATCCTAAGCCTAGCACAGATCGTGTAGTTCGTATGCTAAAGCTTTTCTATATGTCAAGTATATTTTCCTTAGACCATGAGATTGTGCAACTCCCGGATACCGTAGGAATGCTTTGGGTGTACCAAACGTCACAACGTAACTGGGTGGCTATAAAGGTGCATTACAGGTATCTCCGAAAGTGTCTGTTGGGTTGGCACGAATCGAGACTGGGATTTGTCACTCCGTATGACGGAGAGGTATCTCTGGGCCCACTCGGTAAGACATCATCATAATGTGCACAATATGTGATCAAGGAGTTGATCACGGGATGATGTGTTACGGAACGAGTAAAGAGACTTGCCGGTAACGAGATTGAGCAAGGTATCGGTATACCGACGATCGAATCTCGGGCAAGTGCTATACCGATAGACAAAAGGAATTGTATACGGGGTTGATTGAATCCTTGACATCGTGGTTCATCCGATGAGATCATCGTGGAGCATGTGGGAGCCAACATGGGTATCCAGATCCCGCTGTTGGTTATTGACCGGAGAGTCGTCTCGGTCATGTCTGCGTGTCTCCCGAACCCGTAGGGTCTACACACTTAAGGTTCGGTGACGCTAGGGTTGTAGAGATATAAGTATGCGGAAACCCGAAAGTTGTTCGGAGTCCCGGATGAGATCCCGGACGTCACGAGGAGTTCCGGAATGGTCCGTAGGTAAAGATTTATATATAGGAAGTCCTATTTTGGCCACCGGAAAATGTTCGGGATTTTTCGGTATTGTACCGGGAAGGTTCTAGAAGGTTCCGAAGTGGGGCCCACCTGCATGGGGGGACCCACATGAACGTGGGTAGTGGGGGCAAGGACCCACACCCCTGGTCAAGGCGCACCAAGATCCCCCCTTAGAAGGAATAAGATCATATCCCGAAGGGATAAGATCAAGACCCCTAAAAAGGGGGGATAACAATCGGTGGGGAAAGGAAATGATGGGATTTCTTTCCCCCACCTTTGCCAACGCCCCAATGGACTTGGAGGCAAGAAACCAGCCCCCTCCACCCCTATATATAGTGGGGAGGCGCATGGGAGCAGCACCCCAAGCCCTGGCGCCTCCCTCTCCCTCCCGTGACACATCTCCCTCCTCCCGCAGCGCTTGGCGAAGCCCTGCTGGAATCCCGCTACTTCCACCACCACGCCATCGTGCTGCTGGATCTCCATCAACCTCTCCTCCCCCCTTGCTGGATCAAGGAGGAGACGTCCCCGCTCCGTACGTGTGTTGAACACGGAGGTGTCGTCCGTTCGGCGCTAGGATCATCGGTGATTTGGATCACGACGAGTACGACTCCATCATCCCCGTTCTCTTGAACGCTTCCGCTCGCGATCTACAAGGGTATGTAGATGCACTCCCCTTTATGCTCGTTGCTAGATTACTCCATAGATAGATCTTGGTGATGCGTAGGAAAATTTTTGATTTTCTGCTACGATCCCCAACATTTAATGGTACCACTTTCATTCAAATCCATGAAACTTTTCTATACTGTTCAAATTTAAATTCAAATTTGAGCAGTATAACTCTTGTTCAAAAATCCATATATTCTATTCTGTAACTCCAAAACTCCAACTAAGATTTTTCCCCATCTTAGAAATCCCTCTAGTATTTTACAAAAATGAGTTGACATTTTTCTGAGCACTTTGATTTTTCTATTTCTTTTTGTATTCTTATTTTCCCGTGGTTATTATGCGACGTATAGATCCCGTATTTGACGAAGTTGCTGTGGAAGAAGAAGGAGGAGGACTTGAAGACTTTGAAGACCAAGCCAATCCAGGCAAGCAGCCCTTTGACCATGATACACTTGTTCCTCGGAACCCGTTTGTTTCCGATACATGATGATAGGGTTACGATGGTAACCTAGATGAACCACCACATGATGCATGCTTTATTGTTGATCTTGCTATATGCTAGATGACATGCAATAGTTGGTCTTGATGCTTATATGATGCATGTGTGTTATGAACCCTCGTAGTTGAAATCTTTGCATGAACCCATCGGGTGCCCCTAATGCCCGAGGGTGATGAAGTGTTAGGTCATCGCTTGAGAAAGAAGTGATGTGTCGGTAGATCATGTGCATGGTGGAATGATGGATTAGATTTATGTGTGACTACCGTCCCAACCAAACATGTGCAACCACACTACCCCTTATGGGATGGGGCTTTATTGATTACTTAGGTCGATACTAGCATGGTGCCCGCATTACTAGTGACGGGAAGACTTGAGGTCTTTCGCGGGACGGGGTCGTGCTTGGATAGGCGGCCATGACTGTTTTTACAGGGCACCGAACACACCGTTGGTCCCTTCGGGTACGCGTGACATTAAATTTGGGCAAGTCCCGTGATCTATTGTTTGTACCCGAGGGCCGTGTGCCAACAAGTGGACTCTATGTTAGTGTCGTCTAAGGAAAGGTAATGACCGGGTGCTTACCTCGGGTACTTGAGGTACCGCGGGTCGTGGATGACACAGAAGTTCCCCGGATCTTGTGGGTAAAGTGCGCAACCTCTGCAGAGTGTAAAACTATTCGAATAGTCGTGTCCACGGTCATGGACAGTTGGGTGGTGCTACTTAAACTATGTCCAGAATTTTACTTCCTCAGTGTTGGTATAAGTGTGATAAGTCAAGGTGGAGACTTGACTTGATGAGTTGAATTATATTCATGTTGATATCGGTAACCTGTCTTCGAGGTTACGCGAGGCTACTGATGCATAACTTGATGATAGCATATTGTTCTAGCTTCCTGCTAGATTGTTCATTATTGTTCCATTGCATTGTTACCACATCATGGGTTGCTTGCGAGTACATTCAAAGTACTCATTGGCTTGCCACTGGTTATTTAATTGGCCAGGCATGGAAGAGCAGGAGTATGAGGAAGAGTTCTTTGGAGACGAACATGCGAACTAGGACGCTATCCCAGTCAGAATGCATGTAGGGTTAAGGCATATGGCATGGGTTCTACCCGTTTATCGAAGACTTCCGCTACTTGAGTTATTTGCTATTCAGCCCGTGAGGCTCTATCTATGTAAGACTTGGCCATAATGGCCTTAATTCGTGTAAGACTATTTGTATGTATGTAAGACTCTTGTTATTTCAGCTTCTGTGTGTTCAGTGAGCATTGATCTCTTGGATCACTGTACACGTGCATTCGGTGATCTCGACTTCCAAGTCGGGGTCCCCACAGAGCTGGTATCAGAGCCATCCTGACTGTAGGAAGCCTTAGTTAGCATGGGCGTTAGTTAGTTGAGACCCCTTTTCAAAAACCTTCTGAACCTCTCTTCTTTTCTAAACCTGAGATTTTCTCAGCTTATTAACCCCTCCTATTCCACCTTTGTAGATGGCCGCTGTACCCGAAGAGCACCTGACCACTGGGTTTCCCCTACTTCTCGAGGATAGCCTCCAGGAGTGCCAGTTCCACCGAGCTCCCATCCTCACCTACCTGAGCATTGGGTGAGCGATACTGAGGTGGAGTACCATGTGGAAGTGATCGTGAAGGCAAACGATCCTCCCACAAGTTGGTTCTTCGAGGGACCCCAAATGGCGACACTACCACTCGCTGTCGAGGCTGCTGCACTCAAGGCACTAACCCGTCTCCGCGAGCTTCCTCCGGAGATGGCAGCCAAGATGGCAACTCGCTTCTTACCTTACCGGAAGGAAGGTGACGAAGAAAGCAGCGCACTAGCCCCTCCACTGAAGGAAGGACTCTCGCTTCGGTTCCAGACCTACTTCAGTCTATGTGCCGATAGCCTGGCACAAGACTTGGCCTCTGAATCAATGAAGCTTCGAGAAGAACTTTACAAGACCAAGGCACTTCTTCGTCGAGCTCAAGAGAAGGCAAACAGGATCAAGAAGGAAGGAGCACCTTCTGGACAATCCGCTATCGCATATCGAGGCGGAAGGCCCTCCGAGGATGTGTCTTCCAAGGGTGAAGAACCACCTCGGCGACGCCGGATGACAGCAAGGGAATACCGTAAGCTTTTCCCCGCACCACCGTCGAAGCACCGTCGTATCCAACTCCTCCACTTCCCCACTCCTTCAAGTGACAAGGGAGCCCAGACAGATGAAGACAAGGAGGAAGACCCAGAAGAGCCGGAATACGCGACCGAGCATTCCGCCGCTTAGGCATTATTCGCTACTCGGATATGCCCGTTGTAACCCCTATGGTAGGATAGGTCGTGTAACCCCTATGCGCAGTCGAGTCCTTGTATGGTTCATATGAAACCATCTAGCGTTTGCTTTTGTTGTGTCTGGATGTATGTCGTATTCTTCCTTCGGGAAGGTGTAAACGACTACATCACCCATTTGGATTTTAATGAATGTGTTTTGGCCTTACGGCCCTTGCATGATTTGATTTAGTGTCACACCCACCCCCTTACTAGGCACCCATCTATCTTGCTTTTCCTCTTCCGAGTCATGAGACCTTTTACCACTCCAACAGGATGCCTGTTGTAACTCGTACTGGTACCTCTACCCAGCAGCCCGAAGCCGGAGCATCCTCTCAGCCAGAGGCAGGCCACGACCAAACCAACGACCAAGCTCCACCACCACCTCCTCCAAGCATGGACATGGCTCAGCTTCACCAAGCTTTCCGAGAGGAACGCCAAGCCAACATTGCAGCTCTTCAGCTGATTGCTCAAGCTGTCGCCAACAACCGCCAGCCGGCGGGGAATGGCAATGGACGTTCCACGTTGGCAGAGTCCAAGAAGCATGCACCGCCAACCTTCATCGAGACTACAGAACCCCTGGATGCCGACGACTGGGTCCGTTCCATTGAGGAGATCCTGGAACTAGTCGGATGCACCGAAGATCGCGAGAAGGTGGCTTATGCAGCCCACTGCCTCGGGGGAACTGCTAGAGCTTGGTGGGATGGATTCAAGGTCATGCATGCTGAACAAGACATCACTTGGGTGAACTTCAAGGCAGAATTCCGTAAGGCCCACATTCCTTCCGGAATCATGGCTATCAAAAAGCGCGAGTTCCGAGCCCTGAAGAAAGGAAGTGGCACTGTCAAGGAGTACATGCAGAAGTTCAGCATTCTGTCAAGGTATGCCCCTGAGGATGTCAGCACTGATGCTGCCAAAAGGGAGCGCTTCATGGAAGGCCTTAATCAGACCCTGCAATACTCGCTTGTCGTGTGCGACTGCCCGTCTTTCCCTGACCTGGTGAACAAGGCACTTATGCTTGAAGACAAGCGGCGTGCTTTGGAAGACACTCGCAAGCGCAAGTTGGTCAGTAAGGGAAGTCCCAGCAACCAGAAGCCTCGTCCATGGCAGTCAGCCCCGGCCAAGCCAACCTATCAGCAGCCAAGAGCTCCTGCACCTCGTGCCAATCCTCAGCCTCAGCAGTATGCCAACCCCAGGCCAGCTTTCAACCCCAATACCGGTGGTGGCAACAAGATCAACACTCCAAACCAAGTCACTTATTTTGGGTGTGGTCAGCCCGGACACATCTCCAGGGTGTGCCCCAACAAGAAGACTGATGCCCCGCCCCCCAATGCGCAGAACCAGGGACAAGGCCGTGGAATGCCACCAAGGAACCCAGCTCCTCGCAATCCACCGAACTATGGGAAGGGGCATGTGAATCACGTCACTGCTGAAGAAGCCCAGGAAGACCCGGACGTCGTGCTGGGTACGTTCCTTGTCAACTCAGCACCTGCAACTGTCTTGTTTGATTCTGGAGCAACGCATTCATTTGTCACTCAAAGATTTGCATTAAAAAGTGGCATGACCCCTACACCCCTGAATAACCCTATGGTGGTACAAACCCCCGGAGCCGAGATGAGAGCCAAGATAGGCTGTAAAGGAGTCAGTATTACCATTAACGGAGTAGACTTCCTAGCAGACCTTATCGTCCTGAGATCGCAAGGCTTGGATGTGATCCTAGGTATGAATTGGCTCAGCAAGCACCAAGGCTTGTTAGACTGTGCCAATCGGACAGTCACTGTGACCAATGACCAGGGAGTAGAAGTCAAGTTTGCCCCCAACTCCTCTTCCGCTCAAGCCGCTAAAGTCAACTGTCTGTCTGAAGTTGGGCTAGATCAAGTACCGGTGGTATGTGAGTATCCTGATGTCTTTCCGGATGAACTACCGGGAATGCCCCCTGACCGTGACATTGAGTTCATCATCGAGCTCGTGCCCGGAGCAGGACCCATCTATAAGAAGCCTTATAGAATGGGGACGGAAGAATTAGCCGAGTTGAAGAAGCAGCTAGAAGAGCAGCTAAGGAAGGGATTTATCCACCCGAGTGCCTCCCCTTGGGGATCTCCTGTTCTGTTTGTGGCAAAGAGGGACGGTACCATCCGCTTATGCATTGACTATCGTTCCCTCAATGAAGTTACAATCAAGAACAAGTACCCACTTCCCAAGATCGAAGATCTGTTTGATCAACTAAGCGGAGCCAAGGTATTCTCCAAGATCGACCTCAGATCTGGGTATTACCAACTGAAGATCAGACCCCAAGATATTCCGAAGACGGCATTCATAACCAGATATGGCCTGTACGAGTGCACGGTCATGTCTTTTGGGTTAACAAATGCCCCAGCTTACTTCATGTATTTCATGAATAAAGTATTTATGGAATATTTGGACAAGTTCGTTGTTGTCTTCATTGATGACATCCTTGTGTTCTCGAAGTCGGAGGAAGAGCATGAGCAACATCTGAGAATGGTCCTAGACAAGCTTCGTGAACACCAACTGTATGCCAAATTCAGCAAGTGTGAGTGCTGGCTGCATAAAGTTGGATTCTTAGGTCATGTCTTGACCGAGGAAGGGTTATCTGTTGATCCTGCAAAAATCGAAGCTGTGACCCAATGGCAATCTCCAACGACCGTCAAGGAAGTCAGAAGCTTCCTCGGATTGGAGGGCTATTACCGCAAGTTCGTGGAAGGATTCTCTAGCATTGCATGACCAATGACTCAGCTCCTCAAGAAGGACAAGAAGTTCGAGTGGACGCCAAAATGCGAAGAGAGCTTCCAAGAGCTCAAGAAGAGATTGACCATCGCCCCAGTTCTGGCAACACCTGATATTCACAAGGAGTTCGTGATATATTGTGATGCCTCTCGAACCGGATTGGGAAGCATTCTGATGCAAGAAGGCCGCGTCATAGCATACCTCTCCAGGCAGCTACGACCCCATGAGGAGAACTACGCTACTCACGATCTTGAGCTAGCGGCTGTAGTTCATGCCTTGAAGACATGGCGGCATTACCTCCTAGGGAAACGGTGTGAGATTTACACAGACCACAAAAGTCTGAAGTATATTTTCACCCAAAAAGAGTTGAACATGAGGCAGCGGAGATGGTTGGAACTCATCAAAGATTATGACCTCAGTGTTCAGTATCACCCTGGGAAGGCTAACGTGGTGGCCGATGCCTTAAGCAGGAAGGCTTGCTCCTTGAATGCCGTTATTCAAGAAAGACAACCAGCCTTGTTTAAGGAAATCGAACAATTCAGTTTGGAATTGGTCACCCCCGGATTTCTGGATCATTTGGAAGTCAGACCGACCTTGATGGACGACGTCAAGAAGGCTCAAGATGGACACGCAAGCATCGAAGGTATCAAGAAGAAGATGAAGCTGGGCAAGGCCCCAGGGTTCTCCGAAGACGAGCACGGGATTGGTTGGTACAAAGGTCGCCTCTGCGTACCAAACAACACCGAGCTGAAGACGCTGATTCTGCAAGAAGCCCACGACGCCCCGTATTGCATCCACCCCGGAGGAACCAAGATGTACCAAGACTTGAAGGCACGATTCTGGTGGCACGGTATGAAGAGAGAGATTGCAACCTATGTTGCAAAGTGTGATGTGTGCCAAAGGGTCAAGGCTGAATATCAGCGACCTGCGGGATTGCTTCAACCACTCAAGGTTCCTGAGTGGAAGTGGGATAAAGTCGGAATGGACTTCATCACTGGATTACCAAGGTCGAATAGAGGACATGACTCCATCTGGGTCATAGTCGATCATTTGACCAAGGTGGCCCATTTCATTCCTGTCAAGACCACTTATGATGGCAACCGGCTGGCAGCTCTCTACATTGACCGAATCGTAAGTCTTCACGATGTTCCCAAGGAGATTGTGCCAGATCGAGGAACCCAGTTCACCTAAAGGTTCTGGAAGAAGTTCCAAGAAGCCTTGGGAACCAAGTTGTCTTTCAGCACGGCTTTCCACCCGCAGACCGGAGGTCAAACAGAGCGAGTCAATCAGATTCTCGAAGACATGCTCCGAGCCTGTGTCCTGACATATGGAGCCAAGTGGGAAGACTGTCTCCCTTTTGCCGAGTTCTCCTATAACAACAGTTACCAGTCAAGCCTTCAGATGGCACCATTTGAGGTGTTGTACGGACGCAGATGTCGCACACCCCTCAACTGGTCAGAGACTGGAGAAGGACTAGTTTTTGGACCGGATAATCTCCGCGCAGTAGAAGAGCAAGTCCAACTAGTCAGAGAGCGATTAAAGGCAGCCAAGTCAAGGCAGAAGAGTTACGCTGACACTCGACGCCGAGACATGAGTTTCCATGTCGGGGACCATGTGTACCTGCGGGTAACTCCTCTGAAGGGAACCAAGCGTTTCCACGTTAAGGGGAAGCTCGCACCAAGGTTCATTGGACCCTTTGAGATCACTGCACGACAAGGAGAAGTGGCTTATCAGTTGGAACTACCACCTGAGCTATCCGATGTGCACAATGTGTTCCATGTGTCACAACTCCGGAAATGTCTCCAAGTTCCAGACAAGCCCAATCTCTACAAGGATGTGGATCACCAAGCCATTGATCTGCAGCCTGACTTGACCTACCGCGAGAAGCCCATTCGTATTCTGGACGAAGCAGAACGACGTACGCGGAGCCGTACCATCAAGTACTTCAAGGTCCAGTGGAGCAACCACACCGAAGCAGAAGCAACCTTGGAACGAGAAGACTACCTCAGATCCGAGTTTCCCGACCTCTTTTAAGCCCTAGTTTAGGAATCTCGGGGACGAGATTCTTGTAAGGGGGGTAGGTCTGTCACACCCTGCATTTTGTAACATGATATTTGTAACTTTGAGGCATGAAAATTTGGACCAGCAAAAAATTTTAGCATCATTTGGCTTTTATTTGGAATTGAGTTTTCTTCATTTGCTTTTTCATGTGCTCATTAAAGTCAACTACGATCTCTTGTAGATTTCATCTCCATACCCCAAAACTCCTGCCCAATGATCATGCCAAGTGTTATATAGCAGTATAGTGTTTTCTTACAAAATTAATTTGGCCAAAAAGTATTTTATAAATTTAGTTTTCCAAAAACCCCTGAATTGAGATTTGCACTGCAAGTACTTGATTTAGGGTGAGAAAACTATTTCAAAAGGTTTATTTGAGACCTAGTAGTCATAGGACTCCCAGAAACCACAAAGGTATAATTTTGAAAGTTATTTTCCTATTTTATTTAAAAGCTTTTTCTTAAGGCCAGAAATGGTCTTTAATAGGGAAAAATTATTTAACTATTTCAAAAATATTTGCCAAAATTCAGAGAGACTCAGAGGACATATATTGTCCATATATAAGAGTTTCAACACTTGGTCATGTTCAAAATAATGGGCTAAACCCTCTAAAACCCTTTTTGGATATTTCAAGCTTTTGAAATATTTACAAAGGAAACTTTCTCCAAAAATTCCAGGGAAATTCTATCATGTCATATATGACATATTTGATGATCTTGCCAAGTCCCATGCCTTGGGAAGCAAGAAAACCATATTTGAAGTTTGAGCAACTTTACATTGCCAAACATGTCCAAATGCTCTCAAACTTGGTGCACATGCTAGAATGGCCTAATAAGGCACCTAGACCAAATGGCACAAGTATTTGAATAGAGCAACTTGATCAGATGACCTCAAAACCCTTTCTGTTCAAATGCAAATTTGAACAACTTTACATTACCAACTTTTTATCTGGAGCTTCAAACTTTGTGGGCATAATCAATACCCCAAATGATGATGCTACACCAAGTGGTGCATCAAGGGGAGATGATTAGCTTGACTCAATCAAGATGAAACTGATTCTGTTGATTTCTAGGGTTCACCAAAGTTACATTGGCTAGTTTCTTCAAATGAGCCCAAATTTGGTGAAGCACCCTATTTTCTCATGTCTTTCAACCCTGTCAAGTGCCATGTCAAGTGGACTTCATTTACTTGATCAAACACAAATCAAACACCTTCTGCAGAAATTCCAAAACCTCCATTTTGACCACTTTCACTTTTCTCCATGGCCTCAACTTCTTACCACGGGCTCATTGAGTTACCAACCACCTCCAGTAACTCCCCCAGCACCTCAGCTCCATGTTTGGAGGGTGAAACCCCAGTTTTACCTTGCTGTACAGCCAACTTTCACCATTTTTACCAATACTCTCACTCTCTCTCTGCACCCCAGAGCATCCAAGGCCTCAGGGCATTTCTTTACTCCTCCCTCTACTTGCTGGACACTGTTAGACACGCTGGGACGGACCAAGCCGGCGAGAGCACGCTGATGCCGGTCAAACGCACGCTCTGGAGCGCGTGAACAGTGCCCCCGCACGCTGGCTCGGGCCAATCGCCGCTCCCCGACAGCCTCGGGCCTCCCCCTCGCGCCAGTCGAGGCGCCTCGACGTCCGCAACCTCCCCGGCGCTGTCCCCCCTCCTCCTGCGCCCTCCAGTAGCCGCCGTCGCATGCGCGCTGGCCGCCCGCGGCGGCCACTCCTCTGCCTCGCACGCGCGCACCCCTCTGACGCTCCCCCGCTCCTCCTCTCACCTCTACTGGACGTGGAGCTCGTCCAGGAACTCCACAGACCCATTCCCCTAGCCTCCCGTGCGCTGTAGCCTCGCCGGTGAGCTCGCCGGCGCACTGGACCACGGGTCCCCGTCGAGCTCGTATATATAGACCCTCCCGAGCCCCTCCATCACCATCCACAGCCTCACACCTCTCCTCTGAGACCCCCAGCACCGCCAGCTCGACCCCAGAAGGTCCCAGTGCTCGAGATCGACCGGAGCTCCGCCGCGTCGGGCCACCGGCGATCTCGAGGTACAGGCCTCCCCTGCCTCTCCTTCCACTCATTTTGGAACCGCCGCACCTCACTGACCCTTTCCCCTCATTTCTCCTCTCTATGGCAGTCGGAAACGACCCCGACCACCGTCCATCGATGAGCTTCCGCCGTCCCACCTCGTCACCGGCGAACCAGACTTCCCCTCCGTGCCGCACTACCACCGCTACAACCGCGACACGACGCTGAGTCCGTCCCTGGCCTCCGTTGCCGTCGCCGTGGCCGGAATCGTCGCCGGTGAGCTCGCCGCCGCCGTGGCCGAGGGGTTAGAGATGACAGGCGGGCCCCGCCTGTCATCCCCCCACCTCTCTCCCCCTCCTCTGTGCCGCTGACCCACGGGCCCCGCCCGTCAGGTTTGAAACCTGACGTGCGCGCGCGCTGGCTCCGTGCGGCTGGGCCAGTTCGTCTGGGCCGTGCACTGTGGCCTCTTCTGGCCCAGTGCATAGGACCCCTTTTTCTTTTTCTTTTCTGTAAATGATTTAAACATTTATGCAGAAAAGAATATTGATCCAAATTAAATATTTTCAACTCCTAAAATCTTGCAATATTCCAACCTATTTAATGGTACCACTTTCATTCAAATCCATGAAACTTTTCTGGACTGTTCAAATTTAAATTCAAATTTGAGCAGTATAACTCTTGTTCAAAAATCCATATATTCTATTATGTAACTCCAAAACTCCAACTAAGATTTTTCCCCATTTTAGAAATCCCTCTAGTATTTTACAAAAATGAGTTGACATTTTTCTGAGCACTTTGATTTTTCTGTTTTATTTGTATTCTTATTTTCCCGTGGTTATTATGCGACGTATAGATCCCGTATTTGACGAAGTTGCTGTGGAAGAAGAAGGAGGAGGACTTGAAGACTTTGAAGACCAAGCCAATCCAGGCAAGCAGCCCTTTGACCATGATACACTTGTTCCTCGGAACCCGTTTGTTTCCGATACATGATGATAGGGTTACGATGGTAACCTAGATGAACCACCACATGATGCATGCTTTATTGTTGATCTTGCTATATGCTAGATGACATGCAATAGTTGGTCTTGATGCTTATATGATGCATGTGTGTTATGAACCCTCGTAGTTGAAATCTTTGCATGAACCCATCGGGTGCCCCTAATGCCCGAGGGTGATGAAGTGTTAGGTCATCGCTTGAGAAAGAAGTGATGTGCCGGTAGATCATGCGCATGGTGGAATGATGGATTAGATTTATGTGTGACTACCGTCCCAACCAAACATGTGCAACCACACTACCCCTTATGGGACGGGGCTTTATTGATTACTTAGGTCGATACTAGCATGGTGCCCGCATTACTAGTGACGGGAAGACTTGAGGTCTTTCCCGGGACGGGGTCGTGCTTGGATAGACGGCCATGACTGTTTTTACAGGGCACCGGACACACCGTTGGTCCCTTCGGGTACGCGTGACATTAAATTTGGGCAAGTCCCATGATCTATTGTTTGTACCCGAGGGCCGTGTGCCAACGAGTGGACTCTATGTTAGTGTCGTCTAAGGAAAGGTAATGACCGGCTGCTTACACCGGGTACATGAGGTACCGCGGGTCGTGGATGACACGGAAGTTCCCCGGATCTTGTGGGTAAAGTGCGCAACCTCTGCAGAGTGTAAAACTATTCGAATAGCCGTGTCCACGGTCATGGACAGTTGGGTGGTGCTACTTAAACTATGTCCAGAATTTTACTTCCTCAGTGTTGGTATAAGTGTGATAAGTCAAGGTGGCGACTTGACTTGATGAGTTGAATTATATTCATGTTGATATCGGTAACCTGTCTTCGAGGTTACGCGAGGCTACTGATGCATAACTTGATGATAGCATATTGTTCTAGCTTCCTGCTAGATTGTTCATTATTGTTCCATTGCATTGTTACCACATCATGGGTTGCTTGCGAGTACATTCAAAGTACTCATTGGCTTGCCACTGGTTATTTAATTGGCCAGGCATGGAAGAGCAGGAGTATGAGGAAGAGTTCTTTGGAGACGAACATGCGAACTAGGACGCTATCCCAGTCAGAATGCCTGTAGGGTTAAGGAAGATGGCATGGGTTCTACCCGTTTATCGAAGACTTCCGCTACTTGAGTTATTTGCTATTCAGCCCGTGAGGCTCTATCTATGTAAGACTTGGCCATAATGGCCTTAATTCGTGTAAGACTATTTGTATGGATGTAAGACTCTTGTTATTTCAGCTTCTGTGTGTTCAGTGAGCATTGATCTCTGGGATCACTGTACACGTGCATTCGGTGATCTCGACTTCCAAGTCGGGGTCCCCACAGCGGCCAGCGTGAAGACGGCGTCGACGAGGTCGCGGCAGCGAAGCGCTTCATCGACGACGTCGTCGAGAGCTAGCGGAGGCGCTAGGGTTGGTCGAGGTGGAGAGGTGGTAGAAGAACTTTTGACCGTGATGGGACGTGCATTTATAAGCATGGGAGACGGCACAGCACAATTACGCAGGTGCCCCTGGCGGTTCACATTTGAGGGACACGTGGCGGTCATGTAACGCATTGGGAGTTGTCCCACGATCCCACGTACACCACGACTATCGGAGTGGTCGTTCCGGCTTCTCTGGATTTCAGGCATAAAGGATGGAGCATTAAAATCGGACTTAAAGTTTGTCTCCATATCTTCTGCTAACAAGAATGCAGAGAAGATATTCGACAGTTCCAACAGAATGCATATGATTTGGATAGACAAAGTGTGAGATGAGAAAGCATAGAGAGGTTAGGGTCCGATCACATTCACTTAGTTCAAAAGATTCAAATAAGAAGACATGGCTATAAGTGAATGTTATAGAGGACAGAACACAACTATATATATATATATATATATATATATATATATATATATATATATATATATATATATATAATATATATATATATATATATATATATATATATATATATATATATCTCATAACACCCCTTAAGACCTTATTCTCCTAACACTGGCTTTTTCTGCTAACACCTGACTACCGTCTCACGAATCTAACTAGAGCAAAACTCCCCACCCCACCTTCCACCCCATGCCGCTGCCACCCCACCCCCCGCTCATGTCCACCTTCTACCGACGCCGCTGCCGGATCACCACCCAAGGGCGCTGCCCCACCGCCTGGCCCCCATCCACCCCCTAACAGCCCCGACTCCGGAGTACCACCATCGGCCGCCGCCGCCATGCCCCGACCCCATCCACCTTCTACTAGCTTCCGGCCGCCGCATTACTCGACCACCCAGTCCCCGTCCACTTTCTCCCGCCGTCGCACTACACCTTCCGGCCACCGCATCCCAGCACCGCAAGATCGGGTCTCCCCACACCCCTGGACTCCAGATCGGGCTTGCCCCATGCTCGTTGCCCAAGCTTCTTTGCCGCCGCCCCAAACTTCTCCGCCGCCGGCCTCCACCGTTCTCTCACCCCCAGCCCCGGCTAGTATTGCCACTACCTCACTCCTCCCTGACTCTCGCACTGTATTGCATCCCCACCGCCAGAAAAGAGGACTGCATCCCCTTCCCCGCCATTGACGGTGAGGTCAACGATCGAGGCCGTGGCCACCACACGGGGTGGCAAACAGTGAGCACCTGCACCTCACCCTGCGTCCCCAGCAGCTGGATCCGTCACACAATGCGATCGAGGGATCGGATGGGTGCTCCATCGCCGGCGATATTCCACCCGGTGCCTTGCAGTTCAGTTCATGTGCGCGCCACATCCCTCCATTGGGTGCGCGTGCAGTGCAGTCCAGCGCATGTGTTGTGAGCATGATGATCCCGTCGTGGACATCCACAGTTGGCACAACGGCAACTCTGAATGGCAAAAAACTCAACCTGACATCTGCAGGTAACTTCACTGACGAACTGTACGGATATTTCAGATGAGAGATACCATGCTTCAAGCTTGTCTCGTTCTCTCGTAGGTGATTTCCCCACATTGACCAAACTTTGCAACGATGATACCTTAATGCTCCAATTTCCCATTAACTAGATAACCGAGACAATCAACGGTATTCTCTAGTCTTTTTTCGGTAGAAACACGGGTAGTGATATGGTCCGTGCACAACATCTTCTAACATTTTTCCTTCCCGTGATGTTGCGCTAGCAGTATGTATGCTGGGACTATATGTTCAATACTCTCTAGTCTAATATTTTTTTCAGTGAAAGATGGAACAGGGTTGTGGGTGTTTGATCATTCTTATTTCTTATGCCTTGAACATTCGGCAGTGAAGTGGAGTTTAACTGAGTTTATCCACTGCAAAAATTGCTAAATTTGGTATTGAACACTTTGCATTCCCAGATTCTGCTAGAGTGGTTCAGTTGTGTTTGTTTTGTTGTGGATTTTCACTGACTTTGTTGTGTTGTGCAGTTCCCAGATTCTACTATAGAGCTTCACTGTCTTCTGTGCATTACCAATACGGTGGTTTTCGTTCCAGGCGAAGATGGTCGTGAGACTGTCGTGCAGTACGCCGGTCCATGGTGTGAGGTTCATCGGGTGCATGACTGCAGTGCTTTTTGTAGATTTTTCTGTTGAAGAGTTGGAACACCAATAGATAAGAATGCACTAGATATCCTTGATTATAGTTGTGTCAGATTTCCTCGAGTTATGATCGTTTCCTCTTTTGCTTACACACATGCTTGACTGTAATGGGCAGGGCGTCAACTTCTTCGTCAGTTTGTTATTCTAGCGGCTTCTGGACCAACATGGCCCACAAGTTCTGTACACAATGTTCTCGTCAGCGTGTGTGGTAGGGGCAATATTTGTGCGGCGACACGTAGTCGAAACATTAAATCAGTTTGTAATTTTGCCCCGATGACTTCCGGTTCACTTGGTTATGCAAAAAAAGATATGTCCTTGTTTGTAGGGTATGGTGCAGTTCTTTTGTATTCGTCCCTGTGTCAAAATTGTAAAAAAATGAATGCAGTTCAATTTTCCTTAGAATAGTTTAGAGCTTTTGCAGCTCACTTGTTTTGTTGTGAAAAAATTACGTGCAGTGCGGTTCCGGTTCAGTAGAAGACGAGAAACAAAAAAGAAAAGAAGAAAGAAAGTGTGCATCACTTTGGCAAAGTTTGTTTCTTGTAAAATGTAATTCATTAGTTCATTTTAAGAGTGATGCCGTTCACTTGCCCCCAACATGAAAAATGCAAAAAAAAAAAATTGCGGAATCTCAAAAAAAAATTGTTATCAAAACAACACAAAAAAGTAATGCGGTTCACTTGGTGATCCAAAAACAAAAACACATCGGAAAAGCAGCTCACTTCTCAAACACTTCTCAAACGCACGTAAAAAATTAATTAGTACGAAAAAAGACAAAAGCAAATCATGAGGTTCACTTTTTGGTAGTGTTGCGCTTTACTTTCGGGAGTGTTGCGGTCCACTTTCCTTCGAAAAAAAAAGTTGGAAAAAAAGACAACAAAACTCCTCTGAGAAAAATCTACGTCCAACAAAATAAATCATGAGGTTCGTTTGACTGTCTGATGCAGTGCGTTCTTCAGTCTGAAGCAGTGCGCTTTTCGCGTTTTTGTAATTTAAAAACTGCTCTTAAACCGTAATGGATTAGAGGGCGTGTTCTACATGAGAAAGTAGCGTCTCGACGATATCTTTCCAACGGTGTATCATTTGGATCATTTCGGCAAACGTTTTGTAAAAAATTCACGAAAAAAAGGCTGCTGCCGTTCGTAGCCAGCCGCACGACTTTCAAATTTAACTAAAAAACCGTAAGGAATCTCAAAAACATTTCAACATATGAAAGTTGCGCCTCGTTCGTAGCTTTCCAATGGTATATTACACGTCTTGTTTCGGCAAACGGTTAAAAAACTGGAGTGAAAACAGTACCGAAAATTTGAAAAAATTCGAAAAACACAATTCCGCGATTTAGTAAATTCAAAACTGCTCTTAAACCGTAGCGAATTAGAAAAAATAATAGATACAAAAAAGATGTCCGCCGACGATACCTTTCCAACGGTGTATCATATGTTTCGTTCCGACGAGCGGTTTAGAAAAAAACGCCAAAAAACGCTCGCTGCCATTCGTTGTGAGCCGCACGATTTTCGAAACTGCTCTTAAACCGTTCGGAATCTTGAAAAGTATTCAACATGGCGAATTTGCGTCTACTCCATAGCTTTTCAACGGTATATTACACGCATAATTCCGATAAACGGTTAAAAAACTAGAGCAAAAAAGGTACCGAAAAAACAACACGTACAGTTTTTTCAAACATGAAGTTCGCTGGTCTCTGTGGTGCGGTGCGTATAGCTCTCCAATGTAGTTTTGCAATGCAGTTCGGAAGTGTTATGAGAATATTATTCTCATAATGTTATGAGAATAGACCGGCTGTATATATATATCCTAAATGAAGATAAACCAAGTGTGAAGACTTTGCAAATGTAAAGCCATGAAAAACACTTCAAACAAGGATTTGGTGGTGACGTTACCCACCGTATAGGAAGTATTAGACCCAGACATGGCGCACAATTATCGTGGCGCTCCGAAGTCAATTTCCATGTTAATGTATTCTCACTTAAAATGTAAGTCTTCATTGATTGAAGATATACTTTACTTCGTGTGTTGCACATCTAAGTCATCAATTTGCATAAGTGTTATGATGTGTGCCTGATTACAGGACATTTGAGGATTCTAAGATATTTAGCTCACACCGCAACTTGTAAAACCTTTTCTCATCCAAGCGCTTTGTGAAGATATCTGCCAGTTGCTCTTCAGTGTTGACGTGTATGATATCAATATCTTCCTTTATGACATGATCTCTGAGAAAGTGATGATGAATTTCAATGTGCTTTGTCTTCGAGTGCTGAACTGGGTTGTAGGCAATCTTGATAGCGCTTTCATTATAGCGGTAGAGTGGCACATGCTTCAGATGGACGCCATAGTCCTTGAGCGTTTGCTTCATCCAGAGAAGCTGAGCGCGGCAAGATCCAGCAGCAATGTATTTAGATTCAGAAGTGGAGAGTGATACACAGTTTTGCTTCTTTGAAGAACAACAGACAAGAGATCGTCCTAGAAAGTGACATGTGCCTGATGTATACTTGCAATCAACTTTGTCACCAGCATAATCAGCATCTGAGAATCCAACTAGATCAAACTCAGAGCCCTGTGGATACCATAATCCTAGTGTTGGGGTGTAAGCCAAATATCGAAGTATTCGCTTCACAGCTAAGTGATGCGACTCCTTTGGTGCCGCTTGATATCGAGCACACATGGAAACACTAAGCATAATATCTAGCCTAGATGCACATAAATAAAGCAAAGAACCAATCATGGAGCGGTATACCTGTTGATCAAACTCTTTACCATTGGCGTCGGGACCCAGATGGTGTTTAGCAGGCATAGGTGTCGAGTACCCTTTGCAGTCTTGCATTCCAAACTTCTTCAGGCAGTCTTTAAGGTACTTCTCTTGAGATATGAAGATGCCGTTGCTTTGCTGACGAATTTGAAGACCAAGCAAGAACTTCAGCTCACCCATCATGGACATCTGATATTGCTCTTGCATCATGTGACCAAACTCATCACTGTATCTTTTGTCAGTGCAGCCGAAGATAATGTCATCCACATAGATTTGGCAGACAAATAGTTCATCATCATATGTCTTCGTGAAGAGTGTGGGATCTAGGGATCCAGGTTTGAAGCCTTTGCTCTTCATGAAGTCTTTGAGTGTGTCATACCAAGCACGAGGCGCTTGTTTGAGGCCATACAGTGCCTTGTTGAGTTTGGATACCATATCAGGATGTTTTGGATCTTCAAAGCCAGGTGGTTGTGCAACATACACCTCTTCTTCAATCCTTCCATTGAGAAAGGCACTCTTTACATCCATTTGATACAGAAGTATGTTGTGATGATTTGCATAGGCTAGCAGTATACAAATAGATTCAAGTCTAGCCACAGGAGCAAATGTTTCAGCGAAGTCAATCCCTTCGACTTGAGTGTATCCTTGAGCAACGAGACAAGCTTTGTTTCTGACCACTTGACCATGCTCATCTTGCTTGTTGCGATAGATCCATTTTGTGCCTATTATGTTGTGCTTGCGAGGGTCAGGACGCTTGACAAGTTCCCACACGTTGTTCAGCTCAAACTATTGAAGCTCTTCTTGCATTGCTTGAATCCATTCGAGTTCCATAAAAGCTTCAGCAACTTTCTTGAGTTCAGATATTGAGACAAATGCAAAGTGCCCACAGAAATTTGCAAGTTGTGTTGCTCTTGACCGAGTAAGTGGACCAGGAGCATTTATGTTGTCAATTATCTTCTCAACTTGTACTTCATTTGCAACACGAGGATGAGATGGACGAAGATTTTGCTCTTGCTGTACATTGTCATCGCCACGAGGGTTGTCTTCAGGCTGAGCATTGTCGTCAGGTTGATTTGGAGCAGAGATGATGAGTTCCTCGTCAGGTTGTGCTTCAGAAGGCATGATCTCACTGGTTCCCATTAGCTTGATAGATTCATTTGGTGAAGCCTCATCTAGCACATTTGGTAGGATGTCTCTTTGTGAACCATTTGTCTCATCAAACCGCACATCCATAGTTTCAACTATTTTATAGAGAAAGATGTTGAAGACTCTATAGGAGTGTGAGTCCTTTCCATATCCGAGCATGAAGCCTTCATGTGCTTTCGGAGCAAACTTTGACTTGTGATGTGGATCCTTGATCCAGCACTGAGCTCCAAATACTCTGAAGTAACTTACGTTAGGCTTCTTTCCAGTGAGGAGTTCATAGGATGTTTTCTTCAGAAGCTTGTGAAGATAAACATGGTTGATGATATGGCATGCAGTATCAATAGCTTCGGGACAGAACCTTCTTGGTGTCTTGTATTCATCGAGCATCGTTCGAGCCATGTCAATTAGAATTCTGTTCTTGCGCTCAACGATCCCATTTTGCTGAGGTGTATATGGGGCTGAGAATTCATGAGTGATTCCCATTGTATCCAAATAAAGATCAAGGCCAGTGTTCTTGAACTCAGTGCCATTGTCACTTCTGATATGCTTGATCTTGATGCCATAGTTGTTCATGGCACGGTTGGCGAAGCGTCTAAAGACATCTTGCACTTCAGTCTTGTAGATTATTATGTGCACCCATGTGTATCTTGAATAATCATCAACAATGACGAAGCCATAGAGACAGGCTGTGGTAGAGAACGTGGAGTAGTGAGTAGGGCCAAATAAGTCCATGTGGAGCAGCTCGAAGGGTTTGGATGTCGTCATGATTGTCTTCGAGGGATGCTTGGCTCTAGTCATCTTCCCAGCTTCACAGGCACCACATAGATGATCTTTCTTGAACTTGACTTCCTCGATGCCTAGGACATGCTTCTTCTTTGCGAGAGTGTGGAAGTTCCTCATGCCGGCATGTCCTAGCCTCCGATGCCAGAGCCAGCACTCTGAAGCTTTTGCTAGAAGACATACGGCCATCTGCGGTCCAGCTGAGAAATCTACCATATACAGATCACCTTTTCCGTATCCTTCAAATACTAAAGACTTGTCAGATTCCATTAGCACAAGGCAACGAAATTTACCAAAGATCACAATCATGTTTAAGTCACAAAGCACTGAGACAGACATTAAGTTGAAACCAAGAGATTCAACAAGCATGACTTTATCCATGTGTTGATATCTTGAGATTGCAACTCTACCTAGACCCAACACTTTGCTTTTACCAGTATCAGCAAATGTGATGTGACTCTTGTTAGATGGACGTAAGGTTGAGTCCATGAGAAGATTTCGATCTCCAGTCATATGATTTGTGCATCCGCTGTCCATAATCCATTCTGAAGACTTTTGTGTCACTCCCTACAATGCAGTTAGGAGGATAGGCTTCACCAAAAGCTATTATGAAGCATAAACATTTGACGTATAAGTGGATTATAAAAGCTTAGACACAAGTTAGGACTGATAAGATGATTAGCACGTGATTCATGAGCAGTATGAGCTGTAAGTCATTTTGGGTATTTGATCTTGTGCCCTACAAGTGTTTTAGGTCCCCAACAATAGCATCAGCCGCCTTTGATTTTCGGCTGGAGACATTTCCCTGTAAGAGAAAGTTAGTTCTTCTTAACCACCCACGTCTTCAAGGGTGGCTTAGAAGCAATGAGTCTAAGAGCAGCATCTGAGAATTTTGGCTTTGGAGCCCTAGCAAATAATCTTGCAGTAGGAGATTAATACTCATAAGAATAGGCAGAAAAATTCTTTGTTTTATGAATATAGCGGTTTGAAGAAACATGCTCATATTCATGGGTCTGGGTATGGTTTGTTGGAAATATGCCCTAGAGGCAATAATAAAAGTATTATTATTATATTTCCTTGTTCATGATAATTGTCTGTTATTCATGCTTGAATTGTATTGTACGGAAACAGCGATACATGTGTGAATATATAGACCACAATGAGTCCCTGGTAAGCCTCTAGTTTCTAGCTCGTTGATCAACAGATGGTCACAGTTTCCTGACCATGGACATAGGATGTCAGTGATAATGGGATCACATCATTAGGAGAATGATGTGATGGACAAGACCCAATCCTGAGCCTAGCACGAGATCGTATAGTTCGTAATGCATAAGCTTTTCGGTGTCAAGTATTTATTCCTTAGACCATGAGGTTGTGCAACTCTCGGATGCCGTAGGAATGCTTTGGGTGTGCCAAATGTCACAACGTAACTGGGTGGCTATAAAGGTACGCATCGGGTATCTCCGAAAGTGTCTGTTGAGTTGGTACGAACCTATACTGGGATGTTGTCACTCCGTGTGACGGAGAGGTACCTCTGGGCCCACTCGGTAAGACATCTTCATAATGAGCTCAAAGTGACTAAGGAGTTATTCACGGGATGATGGATTACGTAACGAGTAAAGAGACTTGCCATGACGAGATTGAACAATGTATCGGGCATACCGACGATCGAATCTCGGGCAAGTACCGTACCGATGGACAAAGGGAATAACGTACGGGATTGAGTGAATCCTTGACACAGTGGTTCATCCGATGAAGATCATCGAGGAACACGTGGAAACCAACATGGGTATCCAGATCCCGCTGTTGGTTATTGACCGGAGAGTCGTCTCGGTCATGTCTACGTGTCTCCCGAACCCGTAGGTCTACACACTTAAGGTTCGGTGACGCTAGGGTCGTAGAGATACATCCATGTGGAAACCCGAATGTTGTTCGGAGTCCCGGATGAGATCCCAGACATGACGAGAAGTTCCGGAATGGTCCGGAGGTAAAGAATGATATGCACGAAGTCCAGTTTCGGCCATCGGGTGAACTCCGGGGGTCACCGGGTGCGTCCCGGGACCACCGGAGGGGTCCCGGGGGTCCACCGGGTGGGGCCACCCATCCCTGTGGAGCCCCTAGGCCGCAAGGGGGAAGAGGCTAGCCCCTGGTGGGCTAGCGCACCACTTGCCCCCCCCCCCTCCATGCGCCTAGGGTTGAAACCCTAGGGGGAGGGGCGCCCCTATGCCTTGGGGGGGGGAAGATTCCCCCCCTGGCCGCCGCCCCACCCTGGAGATTGGATCTCCAGGGCCGGTGCACCCCACCTGGCCCCTATATATAGTGGGGGGGAGAGGGCAGCCGCACCCCAAGCCTCTGGCGCCTCTCCCCCCTCCCGTCACACCTCCTACTCCTCCGCAGGGCGCCGGCAAAGCCCTGCAGGTTTTCCTGCTGCATCCACCACCACGCCGTCGTGCTGCTGGATCTCCGACGACCTCTCCTCCCCCTTTGCTGGATCAAGAAGGAGGTGACATTGCTGTACCGTACGTGTGTTGAACACGGAGGTGCCGTCCGTACGGCGCTAGGATCATCGGTGACGAAGAACGCGAAGAGTACGACTACTTCATCCACGCTTCTTTGAACGCTTCCGCACGCGATCTACAAAAGGGTATGTACATGCACTCGAGTATGCTCGTTGCTAGATGACTAATTAGATTGATCTTGGTGAAAGCGTAGAATTTTTTTGAATTCTGCTATGTTCCCCAACAGTGGTATCAGAGCTAGGTCTTTTGCGTAGCATCTTGCACGAGTAGAACACAAACAAGTTGTGGACGTTGAGTTTGCTCAATTTTCTTGCCGTCACTAGTCCAATCTTGACTCGGTGGCATCGTGGGATGAAGCGGCCCGGACCGACCTTACACGTACGCTTACGTGAGACTGATTCCACCGACAGACATGCACTAGTTGCATAAGGTGGCTGGCGCACTACTAGGAAAAGGCCTACTAATGGCGCACCTAATTTGGCCATTAATTGCGCATTTGTGGTGCGCCATTAGTGCCACGCCATTAGTACATTTTACTAATGGTGCACCTCTTGTGCGCCATTAGTATCTGGTATACTAATGGCGCACCATAGATACGCCATTAGTGTGCACAATAGCGCGCCATTAGGATGCCTCCTAGGGGGCCATGTATACCCAGGTGCTTTGGCATACTAATGGCGCACGCCGGCAAGATGCGCCATTAGTAACTTCGGCATATTAATGGCGCACTGTCTAATAATGCGCCATTAGAATTCTTTGGCATACTAATGGCGCACTGTGATGTGATGCGTCATTAGTATGAATATTAGGGTTTTTTTCTGTTTTTTGCACAAGTTACAAAATGTATAATTGGAATATAGACAACACACATCAACAACAGATTCATCGAATACAATAGAAGATTAGTCTCTGAATACAATTCATCATATTAGTCTTCGAATACAATTCATCATATTAGTCTCCGAATTGAAAAGACCGAACAAAGATAGAACATTATATTACAAGTCTCGAGACCGCGAGTAGCGAGTTTTTCTTCACATTACAAGTCGATATCGATCATCTAAACTACCATCACATAGAATAGAGCTGCGGTCATCACGATGAGCATCATCACGATGAAACTCGTCTTCATCCGGTTCCTCCAACGCTCCCTCCCCTCTCCCGCTAGATACCGGACGTATCTAGATTCCGCCTCGGCCCTAGTGGTGTACCCTTTGTAACTGTTACCGCTGAATCGGTGAACCTGTCTCCGACACTCCTCCAAGTCGTCGTAGACTCCGGGAACCTTACCCTTGTACACGACATACGACGACATCACTATGCACTAGCCAAAGAAGAAAACACAATACGGTAATTATGATGTGCTAAGGTTGTTTGCCAAGCATGGAAGAACACAACAAAAAAAGTATAATACATATTACCAACACGTACAGTATAAGGTTGTTTGTGCTTCATCCTACATACAACTCACATAAAAAACTTCTCATTTTCACAAACTAGATGGGCCTTTGTTTGTTTTTTAATCATCTGTACGCTAGGTGGGCTTTTTTTTGTTTTTAATCATCTAAGCATATCTGCATTGTAGATGCCCTTACGACCATCGCGCGCTAACGACAACCATTGCTGGCGGTTCCGTTTCCCCGTGGTCGTGCGCGTGCACGTGTGTAAGGGGAGGGGAACGGGCACCGGCCGCATCGCCCACCCCATTTCCCCCAAATCGCCTGTCTCCCCCTCCTCTCTCCTCTGCCTCGTCGTCTCCCTCACCGGCCACCCCACCTGCTCGCTCACCACCATCGCCTCCCTCTCTCCTCCTGCTTGCTACTCGGATGGAGCAAGGCCGTGGCGAAGCTGCCATGATAGAAGGAGGTGCTACATCCCCACGCGCCGTGGAGGAGAAGAAGGTGGCCGTGGCGGCGGGTGTGGAGCAGAACAAGGTGGCCGTGGCGGCCTCCGCCGAGCCGGAGCTTGGCGTGACGGCGTCCAGCGGCCCATCTCATGGACCTACGGAGGCCGGCGGCGAGCACGTGGACCTGCAGGTAATCCTTGCCAGCAGTCCCCTCCGTTTCTAGTTACCCCCATTAAGCAGTAGATTTAGATGTTTGATTGATTGATTTATAGTGAAAGGTTAAGTTTGGTGTGATTGATCTACTAGTTAGGGTTTTCGAGTTAGTTGTTTAGTTGGGGGTTTTTGGTATTGGATTCAATTATAGCCACTGATATGTGGAATCTATGATTGAATTAATCATCCAGTGGATGTAGTGTGGTTAGGGTTTTTTTGTATTGGATTAATTTATAGGCAGTTATATGTAGAATCTGTGATTGAATCATCCAGTGGATGTAGTGGTTAGGGTTTTCTAATTAGATGTTTAGTTAGGTTATTTATATTAGAATCTGGATTGCCGCATGTGCTCAGATTATGTTATGTGTTGTATATGTTGTTAGATTTGTTGTGCATATTCCCTCAATTAATTGTTAGATTATGTTATGTGATGTGTTATATGTAGTTACTAGTATAATTGAATTAATTACTTATATTGCAGAATGAGGAAGCTGTTGGCAACAAGAGGAAGCTGGACATTGCTGGGTTCAACGACCCGTCAGATTCTGACGACGACGAGGAGGTAACCCCAAGCTGTTTTTTGGCCCTGTTTGGATGCATAGGTTAGAGCTAGTTTGGGGTGCTCGCCATGGATCTCTTCAAGGTCTACTACATCTAGCGTACCAGTTCAATGTCGTAGCTGCTACTATATGTGTTTTGGTAATAATCATGTTCAGTGTTTCCCATTTATCTAGGATTGGGAGCATCGACCAGGCACAATTTGCTTGATGTTATTATGTTATTATGTGAACTTCTGCCTGTGCTTTGAGTTCAGTTTGGTTAGATTTACATGTGGTCTATTTCTGTTTAATTAATTCCTGGACGTTCGTGGCTAGCTATTTGATGTTTGTTAATTAAAATTCCAGTAGATGGCAGTTATCTGATGTTTGTTTGTTCATTAAATTCCAGTAAATGGCAATTATCTGATGTTTGTTAATTACATTACTCTAAATGGGAAGTATGTATTTATGCAAATCATTTCTTTGTGCAGTACAACTCTGGAGATGAGCTGGAAGAGTGGAACCACAAGTCCTTCATTGAGAAGGAAGCCAACAAGATTAGGGAGAAGGGGAAGGCGGCGTACTACAAGTGGGGCAAGTTCAGGTGCCCATACTGCACCACTAAGCCAATTCCCATGGATGGGAGGTATGAGCACCTTATGTCGCATGCACGCGGTGTACAGACGAGTGGGAGGGACCTGAAGATCAGGGCAGAGCATGCAGCCCTCCTGAAAGCTATGAGTCCTATGTAGTCACCCTCCTGAACGCTAGCTAGTATGGTTGTGAACTGTATGAAGTGTTTGTGATCGAACTGTTAAGTAGAATGCATGGCAGGTTCTCAACTACTATATATGGCAGACTTAATTAAACCCCATCTAGTATATCTCCGGCATCCATATGTTTAATTTTCCTAGTATTTCTCCGGCATCCATATGTCTAATTTTCCTAGTATGTCTCTGAAGTATATCAACTGTCTAGATGCCGGCAGACTCTTAAGTACCCCATATGTCCTATTTTTAGAAAAGTCATGCTAAAATTTACGGAAAATTTCAGCATGACCTTTGCTGAAAATAGGACATATGGAGTACCCGAATTTGCCGAAACGGAAGTTAATCAACATTCCAGCAACACTGTCCATCAACTTTTCACTGAATGAATGTGTATTGTGACGATAAATGGAACAACCGTAGATATTATTATTTTCAATGCAATGTCCTAAATTTCAAAACGAGGATTATCTACCCGTCCTTAACCTACTAACTTGGTTCTCCAGAGTACTTAACAGTTAAACATAATGTCCAAATTAGACTGCCAAACCACCAAGACTTGAAAAAGTATGAGCATCAAATCGAAGTTGCAAAAGTGCATCATTCAGGCACGAGCAGATTTGACATGAACAAGCACAAGAAAATAAAACTATATGTATCATACATGTACTAGCTAATAAAATTGAGATGGAGCTCACCAATGACTTGTAGCCGACGAGGTCGAGGAGGACGCGAGGTGATGCTGGAGAGGCGGTGACGAACCAGCCGCTGCCGGAGCTTGAGATGGGAGGCCGTGACGAACACACTGCAGCGCGGATCTTAGCACTCCATGAGCTCCGATCTAGTCGGCTTCAAACTGGACCATCGGCGATTCGGCGGCACAGCGGGCACAGTGGGCACGAGCCAGCGGGCATAGCGAGCACAACTGGAACATCACCTCCGGTATGCGTACTCACCCAGTTTGCAGCCGACACAAGCTTGGAGGAGGATCGAGGTGGAGAGAATGAAGGGAAAGTGAGTGGGTAGGTGTGGCTGTCCAAAATATCTAGCTGTCCTACTTTACTAATGGCACACCAGCCATCCATGCGACATTAGTAATCAACGTTACTAATGGCGCATTGTTGCCTGGTGCGCCATTAGTAGTTTTGCAACAAAAAGAATAAAAAATATAATAAAAAAAGAACATTAATGGCGCACTTTACTGCTGGTGCGCCATTACTAGTTACACTAGTAATGGCGCACTTTGTCCCGATGCGCCATTAGTATGTTTGGACCGGCGCAGTAGTTCAAAAAAATTCCTTTTGATACTAATGGCGCACCCGGGGCCAGGTGCGTCATTAGTAGTTTGAACTCTAATGGCGTATCAGATGTTGGTGCGCCATTATTATATACTAATGGCGCACTGCTTGTATGGTGCGCCATTAGTATCAATTCCATCTATAGCCCTTTTCCTAGTAGTGGCGGGTGTCTGTCTCTCCCACTTTAGTCGGATCGGATTCGATGAACAGGGTCCTTATGAAGGGTAAATAGAAATTGACAAATCACGTTGTGGCTTTTGCGTAGGTAAGAAACGTTCTTGCTAGAAAACCTATAGAAGCCACGTAAAACTTGCAACAACAATTAGAGGTCATCTAACTTGTTCTTGCAGCATGTCCTATGTGATATGGTATGGCCAAGAAGATGTGATGAATGATATATGTGATGTATGAGATTGATCATGTTCTTGTAATAGGGAATCACGACTTGCATGTCGATGAATTTGACAACCGGCAGGAGCCATAGGAGTTGTCTTAATTATTGTATGACCTGCGTGTCACTGAATAACGCCATGTAATTACTTTACTTTATTGCTAAACGTTAGCCATAGTAGTAGAAGTAATAGTTGGCGTGACGACTTCATGAAGACATGATGATGGAGATCATGGTGTCGAGCCGGTGACAAAGATGATCATGGTGCCCCGAAGATGGAGATCGAAGGAGCAAGATGATATTGGCTAGATCATGTCACTTTAATTGATTGCATGTGATGTTTATCAAGTTATTGCATCTTATTTACTTAGAACGACGGTAGTAAATAAGATGATCTCTCACTAAAATTTCAAGAATTGTGTTCCCCCTAACTGTGCACCGTTGCTAAGGATCGTTGTTCCGAAGCACCACGTGATGATCAGGTGTGATAGGTTCTAACGTTCGCATACAACGGGTGTAAGCCAGATTTACACAAGCAATACACTTAGGGTTCACTTGACGAGCCTAGCATGTACAGACATGGCCTCGGAACACGGAAAACCGAAAGGTCGAACATGAGTCGTATAGAAGATACGGTCAACATGAAAGTGTTCATCGTTGATGACTAGTCCGTCTCATGTGATGATCAGACACGGGCTAGTCGATTCGGATCATGTATCACTTAGATGACTAGAGAGATGTCATTCTGAGTGGGAGTTCATTAAAATTTGATTAGATGAACTTAATTATCATGAACTTAGTCTAAAAATCTTTACAATATGTCTTGTAGATCAAATGGCCCGCGCTCAAGTTTCCCTCAACTTCAACACGTTCCTAGAGAAAACCAAGCTGAAAGACGATGGTAGCAACTATACGGATTGGGTCCCTAACCTGAGGATTATCCTCATAGCTGCCAAGACATCATATGTCCTTGAAGCACCGCTAGGTGATGCACCCGTTCTCCCAGCGACCCAAGACGTTATGAATGCCTGGCAGTCACGTTGTGATGATTACTCCCTGGTTCAGTGCGGCATGCTTTACTACTTAGAGTCGGGGCTCCAAAAGCGTTTTGAGCACCACGGAGCATATGAGATGTTCCAAGAGCTGAAAATGGTTTTCCAAGCTCACGCCCGAGTCGAGAGATATGACGTCTCCGACGCATTCTACAGTTGTAAGATGGAGGAGAATAGTTCTGTCAGTGAGCACATACTCAAGATTTCTGGGTTGCACAACCGCTTGTCTCAGTTGGGAATGAATTTCCCAGAGGAAGCGGTCGTTGACAGAATCCTCCAGTCGCTCCCACCTAGCTTCAAGAGCTTCGTGTTAAACTTCAATATGCAGGGGATGGAGAGGTCCATTCCCGAGTTGTATTCAATGCTGAAATCAGCGGAGGTGGATATCAAGAAAGAACATCAAGTGTTGATGGTGAATAAAACCACTAAGTTCAAGAAAGTCAAGGGTAAGAAGAACTTCAAGAAGGACGGCATAGGAGTTGTCGCGCCCGATAAGCCAGTTGCCGGGAAGAAGCCAAAGAATGGACCCAAGCCTGAAACTGAGTGTTTTCATTACAAGGGAACGGGTCACTGGAAGCAGAACTGCCCCAAATACTTAGCAGACAAGAAGGCCGGCAACGTCAAAGGTATATATGATATACATGTTATTGATGTGTACCTTACCAGCGCTCGTAGTAGCTCCTGGGTATTTGATACCGGTGCAGTTGCTCACATTTGTAACTCAAAGCAGGAGCTGGGGAATAAGCGGAGACTGGCGAAGGATGAGGTGACGATGCGCGTCGGGAATGGTTCCAAGGTCGATGTGATCGTCGTTGGCACGCTACCTCTACATCTACCCTCGGGATTAGTTTTAAACCTTAATAATTGTTATTTAGTACCAGCTTTGAGCATGAACATTGTATCTGGATCTCGTCTTATGCGAGATGGCTACTCATTTAAATCGGAGAATAATGGTTGTTCTATTTATTTGAGAGATATGTTTTATGGTCATGCCCCGCTGGTCAATGTTTTATTTTTGGTGAATCTCGAATGTGATGATACACATATTCATAGTGTAGATGCCAAAAGATGTAAAATTGATAATGATAGTCCCACATACTTGTGGCATTGCTGCCTTGGTCATATTGGTGTCAAGCGTATGAAGAAGCTCCATACAGATGGACTTCTAGAGTCTCTTGATTATGAATCATTTGACACGTGCGAACCGTGCCTCTTGGGCAAGATGACCAAGACACCGTTCTCCGGAACAATGGAGCGAGCAACCAACTTATTGGAAATCATACATACCGATGTGTGCGGTCCAATGAGTGTTGAGGCTCGCGGAGGCTATCGTTATGTTCTCACCCTCACAGATGACTTGAGTAGATATGGGTATATCTATTTGATGAAGCATAAGTCTGAGACCTTTGAAAAGTTCAAGGAATTTCAGAATGAGTTTGAGAATCAATGTGACAGAAAAATAAAGTTCTTGCGATCGGATCGTGGCGGTGAAAATTTAAGTCATGAATTTGGCACGCACCTTAGGAACTGTGGAATTGTTTCACAATTGACACCGCCCGGAACACCTCAACGTAAAGGTGTGTCCGAGCGTCGAAATCGTACTCTGTTGGACATGGTGCGATCTATGATGTCTCTCACCGACTTACCGCTATCTTTTTGGGGTTATGCTTTAGAGACTGCCACATTCACTTTAAATAGGGCTCCGTCGAAATCCGTTGAGACGACACTGTATGAACTTTGGTTTGGCAAGAAACCGAAGCTGTCGTTTATGAAAGTTTGGGGTTGCGATGCTTATGTCAAGAAACTTCAACCTGAAAAGCTCGAACCCAAATCGGAAAAATGCGTCTTCATAGGATACCTAAAGGAAACGATTGGGTACACCTTCTACCACAGATCCGAAGGCAAAGTCTTTGTTGCCAAGAATGGATCCTTTCTGGAGAAAGAATTTCTCTCGAAAGAAGTGAGTGGGAGGAAAGTAGAACTTGATGAGGTGACAGTCACCCCTCCTAAACCGGAAAGTAGCGCAGCGCAGGAAATTGTTCCTGGGGTGCCTGCACCGACAAGGGAGGAAGTTGATGATGATGATCATGAAGAAACATATCAAGTTACTACTGAACTTCGAAGGTCCACAAGGGCACGTTCCGCACCAGAGTGGTACGACAACCCTGTCATGGAAATCATGTTGTTAGACAATGGTGAACCTTCGAACTATGAAGAAGCAATGGCAGGCCCGGATTCCAACAAATGGCTTGGAGCCATGAAATCCGAGATAGAATCCATGTATGAAAACAAAGTATGGACTTTGGTGGACTTGCCTAATGACAGGCACGCGATAGAAAACAAATGGATATTTAAGAAGAAGACATACGCAGATGGTAATGTGACCATCTATAAGGCTCGGCTTCTCGCTATGGGTTATCGACAAGTTCAAGGGATTGACTACGACGAGACTTTCTCTCCCGTAGCGATGCTGAAGTCAGTCAGAATCATGTTAGCTATTGCCGCATTCTATGATTATGAGATATGGCAAATGGACGTCAAAACGGCATTCCTTAATGGTTTCCTCAAGGAAGAGTTGTATATGATGCAGCCGGAAGGTTTTGTCGATCCAGAGAATGCTAACAAGGTGTGCAAGCTCCAGCGCTCGATTTACGGGCTGGTGCAAGCATCTCGGAGTTGGAATATTCGCTTTAATGATGTGATCAAAGAATTTGGCTTTATACAGACTTATGGAGAAGCTTGTATCTACAAGAAAGTGAGTGGGAGCTCTGTAGCATTTCTCATATTATATGTGGATGACATATTGCTGATGGGAAATGATATAGAATTCTTTGAAAATGTAAAGGCCTACTTGAATAAGAGTTTTTCAATGAAGGACCTTGGAGAGGCTGCTTACATATTGGGCATCAAAATCTATAGGGATAGATCAAGACGCCCCATTGGTCTTTCACAAAGTACATACCTTCACAAGATATTAAAGAAGTTCAATATGGATCAGTCCAAGAAGGGGTTCTTGCCTGTTTTGCAAGGTATGAGATTGAGCAAGGCTCAGTCGCCGACCACGGCAGAAGATAGAGAATAGATGAGTGTCATTCCCTATGCCTCGGCCATAGGTTCTATCATGTATGCCATGCTGTGTACCAGACCTGATGTGAACCTTGCCATAAGTTTGGTAGGGAGGTACCAAAGTGATCCCGGTATGGAACAGTGGACAGCGGTCAAGAACATCCTAAAGTACCTGAAGAGGACTAAGGATATGTTTCTCATTTATGGAGGTGACGAAGAGCTCGTCGTAAAGGGTTACGTCGATGCTAGCTTCGACACAGATCTGGATGACTCGAAGTCACAAACTGGATACGTGTATATTTTGAATGGTGGAGCAGTCAGCTGGTGCAGTTGCAAGCAGAGCGTCGTGGCGCATTCTACATGTGAAGCGGAGTACATAGCTGCTTGCGAAGCAGCACAAGAAGGAGTCTGGATAAAGGAGTTCATCACCGACCTAGGAGTCATTCCAAGCGCGTCAAGCCCGATGACTCTCTTCTGTGACAACACTGGTGCTATTGCCATTAACAAGGAGCCCAGGTTTCACGAGAAGACCAAACACATCAAGCGCCGTTTCAACTCCATACGGAATTATGTTCAAGATGGAGAGATAGATATTTGTAAAGTGCATACGGATCTGAATGTCGCAGACCCGTTGACTAAACCTCTTCCACGGGCAAAACATGATCAACACCAGAACTCTATGGGTGTTCGATTCATCACAATGTAACTAGATTATTGACTCTAGTGCAAGTGGGAGACTGTTGGAAATATGCCCTAGAGGCAATAATAAAAGTATTATTATTATATTTCCTTGTTCATGATAATTGTCTGTTATTCATGCTTGAATTGTATTGTACGAAAACAGCGATACATGTGTGAATATATAGACCACAATGAGTCCCTGGTAAGCCTCTAGTTACTAGCTCGTTGATCAACAGATGGTCACGGTTTCCTAACCATGGACATAGGATGTTAGTGATAACGGGATCACATCATTAGGAGAATGATGTGATGGACAAGTCCCAATCTTGAGCCTAGCACGAGATTGTATAGTTCGTAATGCATAAGCTTTTCGGTGTCAAGTATTTATTCCTTAGACCATGAGGTTGTGCAACTCCCGGATGCCGTAGGAATGCTTTGGGTGTGCCAAACGTCACAACGTAACTGGGTGGCTATAAAGGTACGCATCGGGTATCTCCGAAAGTGTCTGTTGAGTTGGTATGAACCGAGACTGGGATGTTGTCACTCCGTGTGACAGAGAGGTACCTCTGGGCCCACTCGGTAAGACATCATCATAATGAGCTCAAAGTGACTAAGGAGTTAGTCACGGGATGATGGATTACGGAACGAGTAAAGATACTTGCCATGACGAGATTGAACAAGGTATTGGGCATACCGACGATCGAATCTCGGGCAAGTACCGTACCGATGGACAAAGGGAATAACGTACGGGTTTGAGTGAATCCTTGACACAGTGGTTCATCTGATGAAGATCATCGAGGAACACGTGGGAACCAACATGGTAATCCAGATACCGCTGTTGGTTATTGACCGGAGAGTCGTCTCGGTCATGTCTACGTGTCTCCCGAACCCGTAGGGTCTACACACTTAAGGTTCGGTGACGCTAGGGTCGTAGGGATACATGCACGTGGAAACCCAAATGTTGTTCAGAGTCCCGCATGAGATCCCGGACGTGACGAGGAGTTTCGGAATGGTCCGGAGGTAAAGAATGATATATAGGATGTCCAGTTTCGGCCATCGGGTGAACTCCGGGGGTCACCGGGAGCGTCCCGAGACCACCGGAGGGGACCCGGGGGTCCACCGGGTGGGGCCACCCATCCCGGTGGGGCCCCTAGGCTGCAAGGGAGAAGGTTCCAGCCCTTGGTGAGCTGGCGCACCACTTGCCCCCCCCCCCTCCATGCGCCTAGGGTTGAAACCCTAGGGGGAGGGCCGCCCCTATGCCTTGGGGGGCAAGATTCCCCCCCTGGCCGCCGCCCCACCCTGGAGATTGGATCTCCAGGGCTGGCGCACCCCCTGGCCCCTATATATAGTGGGGGGAGAGGGCAGCCGCACCCAAAGCCTCTGGCGCCTCTCCCCCTCCCGTCACACCTCCTACTCCTCCGCAGGGCGCCGGCGAAGCCCTGCAGGTTTTCCTGCTGCATCCACCACCACGCCGTCGTGCTGCTGGATCTCCGACGACCTCTCCTCCCCCTTTGCTGGATCAAGAAGGAGGTGACGTTGCTGTACCATACGTGTGTTGAACGTGGAGGTGCCGTCCGTTCGGCGCTAGGATCATCGGTGACGAAGAACGCGAAGAGTACGACTACTTCATCCACGCTTCTTCAAACGCTTCCACACGCGATCTACAAAAGGGTATGTAGATGCACTCCAGTATGCTCGTTGCTAGATGACTCCTTAGATTGATCTTGGTGAAAGCGTATAATTTTTTTGAATTCTGCTACGTTCCCCAACATGGTTTCCCTGCAAAACATTCGCGTTAGGGTGACTCAGGTGAGTCCTTTGTCTGTATGTAGCCTTAGGACCATATGAAGCCTTTGGTCTGGGGTTTGTCTTCTTCCCAAGAGGTGTCATGGTAACATTTGCTGGAAGTTTCTCAAGACAACCTTTTGGTACCCAGATCTTCTTCATAGGGGGGCCGTTCCTGCAGTTAGTACCATTGTACCTGGCAAACAATTCACCATTTTGATTCTTAAACAGTTTATAGTTTGCATCAAAGGATTCATCAATGATAAGAGGATTAGTACAAGTGAAGCCAGATAGGGTAGATGGATCCACTGAAGGTTCCTTTGCAGCAACCCATGTGGTTTTGGGATATTGCTCAGGCTTCCAGTATGAACCATCAACATTAATTTTCCTGTCGAACCCAACACCCTCTTTCCTAGGGTTTCGGTTCAGTATCTGCTTTTTGTGGACATCACATAGAATCTGATGCCCTTTGAGGCTTTTGTACATCCCTGTCTAAAGCAAAGTCTTCAACCTAGCATTTTCATCAGCAATAGTAGTGGTATCCTCAGCAGAGGGGTTAGTTACCACATCAGTAGTTGAAGATATTGCAACAGTGGCAGTAGTAGAACATTCAACAACAGTTGTAGTGTTATCACGCTCAATGCATTTTAGACATGGTGGTTCAAACTCTTCTTGAGAAGCAATGATTTGTTGAGCAAGTAATGAATCACGCTCCTTCTGAAGGTCTTCATAACATACTCTTAACTTTTCATGATCAGATAAGAGAGTGTTATGATGACTTTGAAGCGTGGTTAACTTAGCCTGAACTCTCTGAAGACTTTCAGCTAAGTTTTTCGACTGATCCATTTCTTCACCCAACATATCATTGTTGTTATTAAGCATTTTTTGAGCCTTTTCCAAAGCAATTTGTTGTTTAGTGGCAAGGGAAGCAAGTTTGACATAGCTGGGTCCGAATTCATCACCAGATTCATCATCACTAGACTCAGATGGATGGCATTCAGTTACCTTGGCACCTTTTTCCATAAGGCATGGTGCAGAGGATGATGGTTCCGGATTGAAAGTCATCGTCTTGAGAGATACATTGAAATCCTCGAACCCGGAATCATCACGAGTTCGATGTCCCTCATATACTTCAGAGAGACGGTCCCAGATAAGCTTCGCGTGATAAAGATGCATGATGTTCCTGAACTGATTTTGAGACAGACAGGAGCAAATGACGTCCTTCGCGGTGAGATTGAGGAGAGTGAACTTGCGAATGTCATCAGCTTCTACCCTCTTGCATAGATCGGTATAACCAATCTCAGTGACGGTCCACAGCTCACTGTTAATCGCCATGAGACGTTTCTTCATCATGGCCTTCCACTTGGGATACTCGTGACCGTTAAACATGGGGCAAGACACTGGCTTCAGTCCTGCGGTCGACATAGCTAAAACTCCAGGTGGTTAAACCGAATCACACAGAACAAGGGAGTACCTTGCTCTGATACCAATTTAAAGTGCAGTATATCGACTAGAGGGGGGTGAATAGGCGATTTTTATGAAATGCTTCAAAACATGGTAGTTTTGAAGACAAAAGATAAATTCAATCCTATTAGTATGCAGCGGAAAGTAGACTACACTAGACAAGCCATAGTCATGTATTCAATGAAGTGAAAGCACGAAGACTAATAGCAGCTAGGCAGTAGGGATCAAGATGGAAGAAGGAATGAAGCCAATCAGAACAAGTAGATACTCAGTGAAGTCAATCAGATAAGGCAAGCAGGCAATGACTTCACAACATAAGACCGTAAGTAAAGGGAAGGAAAGGATAGAACCAGTAGCTTGGGGAGGACAGTGATTTGTTAGACCAGTTCCAGCTGATGTGACAACTGTACGTTTGGTTAGGGAGACTGAGATTCAACTCAGAAGACCGAGTCTTCACCTTATCCCCCTTGAGCGAAGGACACCTAGTCCTCGCCCAATCACTCTGGTAAGTCTTCAAGGTAGACATCCAAACCTTCACAAACTTCGTTCACCGGCGATCCACAGTGACTCTTGGATACTCAGAATGCGACGCCTAACCGGCTGGAGGAAACATAGTTCTCAAGTGTAATAAGTCTTCAGGTCACAGAAACAGAAAGACTTCAGTGATGCCTAACACTCTTTGGCTCTGGGTGTTTTGGCTTTGTCCTCGCAAGGATTTCTCTCTCAAAAGCTTCGGAGGTGGGTTGCTCTCAAACGACAAAAGCCGTGTAATAACTCTGAGCAGCCGCCAATTTATGGTGTAGGGGGTGGGCTATTTATAGCCACTGGGCAACCCGACCGGATTTGTCCGAAGTGACCCTGGGTCACTAAGGAACTGACACGTGTTCCAACGATTAGATTTCAAACACTCAGACGGCAACTTTACTTGGGCTACAAGTAAAGCTAACTCATCCAACTCTGGATAAGATTTGCTCTCATTGTCTTCGCTTGAAGACATAGGATTTGGTTGAGCATCACTTCAGTCACTCTGACTTAGATCACTTGGACCCCACTTAACAGTACGGTGGTTCCTATGACTCAACAAAGAAGAAAGGGAAACACCGAAACGTCCAAGTCTTCGCTCTCCATAGTTTTCACACAATGTCTTCTCTTGTCATAGTCTTCAATAGGATTATGTTCATATACCACCACTGATGTCAATGTCTTCATACATTTTTAGGGGTCATCTCCGGTAGGTAAACCGAATCAATGAGGGACTACTACCTGTGTTATCCTGCAATTCTCACAAACACATTAGTCCCTCAACCAGGTTTGTAGTCAATACTCCAAAACCAACTAGGGGTGGCACTAGATGCACTTACAATCTCCCCCTTTTTGGTTATTGATGACAAACTGGTTGAAGTTTTCAACGGGGATAAAAGGTATGTGAAATTGTAAAGGATAAAGGTATTGTCTTTGTAAGTACCAAAAGGCTCCCCCTGAAGATGTGCATATAGTTGATTTGCCTTTGAATGCAAATGCACATGGCAGGTTGTACTTGTGGAGATCCTCTTCGACTTATGAAGACAATTCATCATGCACAATTGATATGTCGAATATAATGACATGCATAATGAAAAATGGACGTCTGCAATAATGACTAAGTGAGGAATATAACGTAGCAGATGCGGAATTTATCATCGCATTACAGAATAGTAGAAAACGTAGCAGACGACCATCAGTTTCAGTGTTACAACTCAAAGAACCAAATGTCGCAAAAACGAGAGTTGTAATCACTAGGCAAAATATAAAGCACCCACCCATATGGACCCGCTTGAAGACTTTTGTCAGTAAGGACCAAAAAGGTTTGAAGACATAGAGCCTCTACTCGTTCCCAGTTGGAGCAGGGGAGGATGCAGGGTCGACGTTGGTGTTTGGCGGTGCAGAAGTTGTAGGTGCAGTGTCGATACGCGCTGAAGTAGGAGGAGGTGAGGTAGCATCATCTTGATCATCTATGTCCGAGATTCCGGATTTACTTGGAGAGTTTTTCCAAGGGCGGGTGGGTGTTGGAAATTTCAAATCCCGACCCAAAGTGATATTCGGAGTATTAACAACCTCCGACGGTGACAATCCGGATTCGATGGGACCTAATCGCCCTTCGGGTCTGGTGTCAGTCCTAGAGCTCAAAGAACATAGTGTGTCTCCTAACCGGGACGTGTTTGGCTTGATGGGTTCGGAGATCCGGACTGTTGCGGTCTTCGTCTGGAGAGGAGAAGTCACTGTGACTCCATCCTCAACCGCTGCTACCAGATGAGTGATCGGAGAATGGTTGATCTCATCATGGTCGGATTTAAGTCCGATCTGATCTCCTGGCGATGAAAGCCCCAGGGCGGTGATGCGATCCAGTAGCTCGTTTATGGGTGAGAGTACTACCAAGGTCACTGTGACGCCCCCGATTTGACCGTACACTAATCATGCACGCAAATGTGTACGACCAAGATCAGGGACTCACTGGAAGATATCACAACACAACTCTAGACACAAATAAAATAATACAAGCTTTATATTACAAGCCAGGGGCCTCGAGGGCTCGAATACATAAGCTCGAAAGCACAAGAGTCAGCGGAAGCAACAATATCTGAGTACAGACATAAGTTAAACAAGATTGCCTTAAGAAGGCTAGCACAAAACATCAATGATCGAAAAGGCAAGGCCTCCTGCCTGGGACCTCCTAACTACTCCTGGTCGTCAGCTATCTCCACGTGGTAGTAGGCTCCGTCGGGGTAGTAGCAGTAGTCGAGTGTGGCATCTGGCTCCTGGACTCCACCATCTGGTTGCATCAACCAGCAAGAAGAAAGAAGGGGGAAAAGGGGGAGCAAAGCAACCGTGAGTACTCATCCAAAGTACTCGCAAGCAAGGATCTACACTACATATGCATCAGTATCAATGAAAAAGGTAGGATTTGTGGACTAAGCTGCAGAATGCCAGAATAAGAGGGGGAGAAGTTAGTCCTATCGAAGACTAGCATTTTCTGGAAACCACCGTCTTGCAGCAAGAGAGGGGAAGTAGAGTAGTATATCATAAGTCATATTTATGTTGTTGTTCCAACGCTCCGGGATCCTTTCTCGACTCCCGAAGCAACATATCCAAACAATGTCTCAGCATCCAGTTCTAGTTGTAGCGATCGGGATACAACTCCTAGTGTCCGTTACCGTAGGACAGGCTATCGATAGATGGTTTCTTCCCTGCAGGGGTGCACCAACTTACCCATCACGCTTGCTTAACTCCGGCCGGACACACCATCAGGTCATGCCCGCCCTCGGCCAAACAATACGCCGCAACCCGACCTAGGCTTAATAGAGAGGCATGCACACCGGACTAAACCCTATGCCCCCAGGGGTCATGGGCCAATCGGCCCGGGAACTCCTGCACGTTGCGTACGCGGCCGGTGAGCAGACCTAGCAGCCAGCTTTAAAAAGGTAGGAGCCTAACCAGTCCAACCCGACGCGTGCCGCTCAGTCACAATGATGTCGGTTAAGCTTCAGCTGATGCATACGACGCAGAACGCCCATACTATGCCCATGTGATGGTTAGCGCTATCGGGCCAGAGGCCCCTCGGATCAAATATCCAAACCGTTTAGTGTCTTGGGAACGTGCGGTAACTCACGAAAGACGTGACCCCATCGCCCCGTCTCGAGAACTTGCGGCAAGGGTGAGTGCCCGGCCACGCCTCGTATTTATCTCGCGGGAACCTTCCAGGTCAACCCGACTACACATCACTCACAATTAAGCTCGCGCGAGTACCCCTCAAGGTCGACCCGTCTTTAGTAACCCGGTTCAGTGTAAAGTCATAGTAACCATAGTAACTGTGTATCTGACACCAAATGGAAACCTGAGGAAATCACCCTCGATGGAATTCCACCTGATGTTTATCGTCAAGGTGAACGAAAGAGGAGTCACCCTCGAGGTCCACTCTTGAGGAGTTGCACGACAGTGTCGTTATCGGGACTGGAGAAAGAGGAATCACCCTCGATGACCACAACCAATGAACTAACCTACAAGGTTAACATCAGAAGTGCTGATGAGGTCTCACCCTCGGCACTCGATAGTAACCCAGTAGTGTCGAGCAACTAAGGGGAAAGTGATGTGCGGTGTCAGGTCCTTGTCTTCGATCATGTTGATCAGGTCTTCTGATAATCCAGCGGGGCAGTCAGGACAAAGTGTGGGGGGTCACTGGTGGATCTCTAACCAGCCTATACTAAGCAGTTTAGTATAAACATGTAAGGTATGAAATCAGTATCAACAACATGCTATGCATCAGAATAGGATCATATAAAAAGCAGTAGCAGTTCTAATGCAAGCATAAGAGAGAAGAGAATGGGCGATATTGGAATGATCAAAGGGGGTTGGCTTGCCTGGTTGCTCTGACAAGAAGGAGGGGTCGTCAACATCGTAGTTGATCACCGGTAGCATCAGTCTCGCGGTCTATCTGAGAGAAGAGGGGGAAGAAACAATAAATACAAAGCATACAGATGCAATAGAAAAGCACGACATGTCAACGCGCAGTGCTAGGGTGCTCTAACGCGGTGCTACACGATACCGGCGAAGGGGAATAACATCCGGGAAAGTATTCCCGAAGTTTGGCTTTTCGGACAGATGAATCGGAGGGGGAAAGTTGCAGGTTCACTATGCTAGGGATGTGTGGCGAATGAACAGGCCGTGCATTCGGATTCGTCTCGTCGTTCTAAGCGATTTTCATATATAAAACATTTTCATCCGAGTTACAGATTATTTTCTATGAATTTTTTGAAGTTTAAATAATATTCTACAATTTCTGGATTTTTAATAATTAAACAAAATAAATTGTAAATGCTAAGGGTACACATAAGTGTACCCAGCATTTCACACAGCGCATGACAGGTGGGCCATCGGTGCTGAGTCAGCAGCTGACTCAGCTGACCTTATCCACATGAACAATGCATGTGGGTCCCACCTGTAAGTGTCTCAACTTTAAAAATATTTAACTTAACCCTTTTTTACAAAACAAAAGCCAGGGCGCTGGGGGGGCACCGGGCAGAGGCCCAGGGCCTTAGCGGGCATTGGATCACGGGCGCGGTTGTGCGGGCGTGGGCACCCGGTGCTGGGCGCCGGAGCGCGCGGCGGCGCCGGCGGATCGTGGCGCCAGCGGAGGGTAGTAGCCCCGGCCCAGCATGGCTATCGCGGGCGTGCGGCCACCGGGCAGAGGCGGGGCGAAACGGCGGCAGGGTCCGGGTGCTCGACCCGACCGTGGGCCGAGCGGGCACGGCCGTTCGGGGAGAAGTAGGACGGGCGTCGGCGGAGGTCTCGGCCGGCCGATTCCGGTGGCCGGAGGGAGCGTGGCCGGGTCCAACGGGAAGCGGGAAGAGCGGCGCCTCGAAGCGGGGTGACAGCCAGCACGGGGACAACTGGAGTCGGCTTCAACGACAGGCGGGGCAGCGGTGCTCTCCGGCGAGCAACGGAGTGGCTCACCCCGGCGACCATTTGAACTGCTGAGAGGATCTACCCGATGCTGGCAGTTCAAGGCAGCGAACGGCCCTACGGTCACGTGCGGGAGTAGGCCGGAGCGTGGGCTACGGCAACGACCGAGCATCGGTAGCGGCGGCGCTCGACGGACGAGCTCGGTTTCGGTGTTGTGGTGCACGAAGAGGCGAGCGAGGGGCATCTATGGGTTCCTCGGGGCATGGGAGCACGAGGACATGGTCGGCTGCGACTGACGCGGGCATATGCAGCAGCGGCGGTGACACGCAACGGTGGCTGGCGGTGGCGCCCAACAATGTCGAGGCTAGCAGACGCACGCAGACACACGCGAAGGGGGTAAGGGGCAGGAGCTCACCCCTGAGCTATTTGCGTGCTCAGACGCGTCGGGGCAGTCGAGGCAGTGCAGATTGAGCGGCGGATCTCCTGTGGCCGCAATTGCGGAAGGCGACGATGGCGGGGGCTCCCCGGCGTTCCAGCTTGCGATGTTGTGCATAGGCGACGAGGAGGAAGGCACGCATCTCCTGGGCATCCTCTCGTCGTTCGGGGAAGGCACTGGCCGCGAGGATGATGGCGGCATGGCAACGATGGTCGCGGACGACAGCTAAACCGAAGGAGGAGGGGCGGAACAAGGGGAACGAATGAAAAGGTGGACTAGGGTTTTGGGCGAGAGAGGGAGCAGGGGCTACTCTTGTAGGCGTCGGAGACGGAGAGGAAAACCGCGCGATGGCCGGCGTGTGGACTGTGGACATGGCGGATGTCCTCCACGTCCTCTGCCTCTCCTGTAGCGAGAGGTAGGAGGAGGCAGAGGTGAGTGTTGGGCTGGGGTGGAATGGGCCACCCACTATGCTAATTGGGCCAAGGACAAATGGGAAAGGGGGTGGGCTATAGGTTTAGGTCCACAGGGAAAAGAAGGGGGTGGGCTTTTCTTCTTTTCTAAACTTTACTTTAATTCTTCATTTTTATACTTTTTCCAACAGCTTTTGCATTTTCTTTTAGCCACTAATGACTTTGCAAAATTATGCCACTAGACAAAACAATTTCAAGAATTATTGTGCACTCCCAAAAAAGATTGTGAGACTTTTGAAAAGTTTGTAATTCTTATAAATTAAAAGGCATTTAATTTAATTGTTCTAGCCATAGTTTAAATAGTTAGGGCAATTAGACATTTTTGCACAATGTTAGTTCACCACCAGTATTAACAAGTGATTAAATACCACAAGAAGAACATTTTAGTTTGACATATGAAGACTTTTAATTTTGACTTTGTACCAGTTTCGAACCGAAGCGAGTTTAGTAACAGTAATCGTGGTCACGTGGCATCATTGCCAGAGGGTTACTGTAGCTTGATTACCCGGGCGTTACAGTCACCTCATCGGCGTGGCCGGAATCGGCATAAAGGTGACGCTCGATGGCCGCAGGGAGTGTGGCCGACCCGGAGGCCATGCAGGCGCATACAGCGAACCCGCCGAGCTGGAGAACCTGACCGATAGCCAAGTTGTTTCCGAGGGTGATCCCGTCGTCGATGACGAGACGCGCCATCGATCGCTTATTGCGAGCGCACAACGGAGCTCTCAATGAAAGCACCATTATCATGTGTTAAAACCGGCAGATCTCGGGTAGGGGGCCCAAGCTATGCGTTTAGTGGATCGATGGTAATAGGAGGCCGGGGTCACAATGTTTACCCAGGTTCAGGCACTCTCGATCGAGGTAAAACCCTACTTCCTGCTATATTAGTATGGATGAATATGAATACAAGAGTTGATCTACCTCGAGATCGTATTGGCTAAACCCTAAAGTCTAGCCTATGAGGATATTGTGATGATGATCCCCTTTATAGACTAAACCCCCCGGCTTATATACACGCCAAAGGGGACCTAGGGTTACAAGGGTGCTTTGGGGAGGAAGTAATTGATACATCCGGACTCTACATTTGCCTTTCTACGTACATAAGAGTCCTGACCGAATACGGAAGAGGGTCTTCTTATTCTTTATGTGGCCCCTAAGTGCGGCCCAGCTTCAACAACCCGAATGACTGAGGACCCCTAACTATAGGACTCCCTCATTGGGTGTGTTGGGGATAAAAGAGACTCTTTGTTATTTGATTCCAGGGTTGTTTGAGAGAGACCATGTTCATCCTACGCCTACCATGGATTGTTAAACCTTAGGTCATCCACTTGAGGGAAATATGCTATTGTCCTACAAACCTCTGCATTCGGTGGCCCAACAACGTCTACAAGAAGAAGGTTGCGTAGTAGACATCAGGCAGCGGCTAGGACAAAACATCTCCATCATCGTCCTCATCTTGCATTGCATCATCAGTCTTGAAAACCCCTCTGAATTTTCACCACCAACAACAGAAAAGTCTGCTTGGACATAGCTCTCTTCCCCTTTGGTCTTAGCTTCCTACAACACAATAATCATTTTCTCTCCATGAAATCCAAAGTTTTTAGCTTGTGTTCTTTCAGAGGTATCCACAAGCATGTAGCCTTTTTTTCTTACTTGTGACAAGAACTCAGGTACTTTCATACGAGTGATTTTATTAGAGCAAACTACGGTACATTACACTATATTTTTCTCGCAACAACATATACAATCAATCACATTAGATGCATTCACATGAGTAATTTTTTCCTACAATTATTTCGATCAACAACACGAACAAAAACAGGGGATAATGCAACTAAATCCTAAGGTTCATGTTTCATATAAAAACAAAACATATAGGGGTGGTAAATTGTTGTACAAGACATGGAACATATGATTTGCCTCTATTCTAGGGTTCATGTTTCAGAGACACAAAGAACCTTTAGAGAAAAGCTCACCCAGTGTTCCTAGTGCGATCTGGTCGAAGCACCTTCGGGAAACACCACCGGGTTTCTTTAAACCAAGTTGTAAGTCCAGCTTGCAGGAAGTGGTCGGAGCTAAGATCGCTTGTCATGACTGTTCTCGAAGCAAGCCCCTCAGTGCGCTCAATCAGTGTCGGATCCACGCATATGCCGCACGGTATGGTACACCATGATGTTGCAGACGGATGATGTAGAGGTAGGAGTTGCCCTCGCACGCCGGTGATGGATGATTTTGTGGCGGTCTAGCGGCGCCATGCTCGGCACGGCTCTCTTGGGGTCTAGGGTTAGTAAGTGTTATTTGCAACACCGCTCTTGTTGCAAAACAGAGACCATATTTTAGAAAGGTAAATAAGAGTGGGTGTCATGTGCAAAGTTAGATCGAACAGCCATCCCTACGTCCGTCCAATGGCTAGCGAGGCGGCAGATGTTTTCTCATTATCCGCCATCGACGCCTAGCGCGGCCCATAGGCTATGATGTCTTAAAACAAATTTTGGATCCAAATCCGGAGGAAGGACAAGATCGACCTGGAACAGCAATTGCAACCAAATGGCCCTTCAAAAGAAACTTACGTCAAGCATATCCATTGCTGCAAGTCTGCAATCGGAAAGTCGTGGCGTCACACTTGTTGTTTGCCATTGCGTCTGGTGCATCTAGTCGCCGACGCATCCCATGGTCGGACCTCCCGTCAAAGCTTCCAGGTCTGGTGCTCTGGCGCCTGATGTCGCACATCGACCACGCCCTCCTCCAGGCCATCTATCAAACGTGGCGCTTCAGCACTGTTGCGTCACCCATTGCTGTTGCTGCTTCCGTGGCTCCGCGTCCCCGATGGCACCTTCCTCAGTCTGCTCGACAAAGCCGCCCAACATTTCCCTGTTCCATGTGACGTCACAAGTCGAGTATCCACTGGTAGTGCTCTCCTACTTGTGCATTGGTGGGTGCTCCTTCATAGGCCCATCCCCTGCTACCGTGATGACCCAGGCAGCCTTCTAGTTCTGTATTGGCACACGTCATGGAGATCATAAAATCCGCAAGGTGGTGGTTTTTATCACCTTCTTGTCGCTATGGAGTCAAGTGGGCAGAACAACACCGTCACCTCTACTCCCAAAGATAGTGGGCTCAGTGGGGCCTCCACGGCGGTGATAGAGTGGCTGCCGCCTCAGACAGGTTCACCGTTGACACTGCGCTCTTCTGCGGGAAACTCTATGTCCTGGCCATAGGGCTAGCTAAATACCAACATGAGCTCAGCATCTTTGATGCCAGCGATGGGTGGATCACAGCCATCAGTTTCATATGCAGCGACCATGATGGTCCTAATGACTAGATGCACATGCAATTGCAACCATGATACTCTCTCATCATGTCCAGAGATTGTCTATTGATGGTGATGTTAAACATTGTAACATGTAGGTAGTTCTGTGCGTGTGTATTGTTGTATTTTGTTAGGATACAGAGATATGATCCCAACCTTCTGTTAGCTAACTTGGCGATCAAATCATTGGCCTAACAAAATTGTAATCAGTCTGGCCTTTGCGACCTATATTGGCACGCATGTGTCCCTTTGTTATGAAACAAACTTATGCATTATCGGGGCCAACAGGCCAGCATATATACATGTAGGGAAATATGCAAAGAATCCCCTATACAATATGATAACTTCACACAGCACAACACACTGTTCTAACACCCCCCCCCCTCCCTCAAACTCAAGGGGGGTCTTGGACACTGAGTTTGGACAGGAAAAAGTTATGTTGTGACAGTGTGTGAGCTTTCATGAGAAAATCAGCAAGCTGAAGCTCCAGGGGCACATACTGAAGGGCCATAATCCTCTCTTACACATGAGAATGCGTGTAGAAGGAATCAACACCAATGTGCTTGGTGAGCTCATGCTTAATAGGATCAAGGGCAATGTTGAGTGCCCAGTGCTGTCAAAGAGTAAAGGGGTGGGTGCAGCAGTCGAAACACAAAAATCCTGAAGAAGCCACCATAGCCAAGTAATCTCTACAGTCACAAACGCCATACCTCGCAGCTAAGCCTCAGCACTAGAGCGTGATACAGTAGTCTGCTTCTTGGTCTTCCAGGCAGTCAGAGAGGAGCCAAGAAAAACACAATAGGCAAAGAGAGACTAGCGGTCAGTAGGATATGTAGCCCAGGTCGCATCATAGTAGGCCTGAAGCTGAAGAGAGCTGAAGCGAGGGAAGAATAAGCGATGAGTCATCATACCACAAAGGTAATGAAGAACCTGAAGAAGATGACTGTACTGAAGGAGAGTGGGAGTAGAGACAAACTGACTTAGAATGTGCACAGCGTAAGAAATGACAAGACGAGTGATGCCTAGATAGACAAGGCTCCTAACAAGATGGCGGTAGTGCGTGGGATCTGCAAGGGGTTCACCCTCACTAGGACAAAGATGGAGACCAAGCTCCATAGGTAGTGCGTGAGGCAGGCACGAGTGAGAAGATCTTGGATGTACTTCGCTTGAGAGAGATAAATACCATCAGGGGAAGAAGTCATCTCAAATCCAAGAAAGTAGCGAAGAGAACCCAAATCAGTCATCAAGAATTGCTCACGTAGACGTCTCTTCACAAAATCAATGAATTGGTGGTCATCCCCTATGATAATCATATCATCGACATAGAGTAGTAAAAGGGTGCGACCACGAGGAGAAGTGTGAATAAACAGGGCATGATCATGAGCACTAGCAGAGAAAACTGGTCCCTGTGATGACGGAGGAGAAACGCTCAAACCAGGTACAAGGAACTTGTTTCAGCCCATAAAGAGAGCGCCGAAGGCGACACACAGTGCCATCAGAGACAGTATAGCCAGGAGACGGCTGCATATATACCACTTCCTACAGCTCACCATTCAAGAAGGAAATCTTGACATCAAATTGAGATATGGACCACTGCCGAACAGCAGCAATAGCCAAAAGAGTGCTAACATTGGTCATGTGAGCAACAGGATAAAAAGTATCATCATAGTCACGACCATACTCCTGTTGGAAGCCGCGCGCAACAAGATGAGATTTGTAACGCACGAGAGAACCGTCCGAATGTGTCTTAACCTTGTAGGCCCATTTGGAAGTGATGGGTCGAATGCCTATAGGCAGGGGAAAAAGGCCCCAAGTGCATGTGCGCTCAAGAGCGTGAATCTCCTCTTCCGTAGCATGCTGCCATTCACAATTAGTAGTCACTTCACGATACGTAGATGGCTCAACAATAGTAGTAGTAGCAGCTACATAGTAGGCACGAGGTTGGAGAGTGCGGCGATCATGCAGATTATACCGAGGAGCACGGGGTAGGTGGTTCTGAACGATCGGGACCCAACAGGGAAGGAGTGGAAATGGAAGTGATTGCATCTAAGGGAGAAGGGTGTTGAGCACGAAGGGAGTAGACAAAAGGAAACAAAGAGAGAGTGGAAGTGGAAGGTGGTGCGTTAGAGGGGAAAGGGAGTTGAGCACGATAGGTGGGGAGTTAGGAACAGAAACCTCAACCTGTGTAAGTTCAAGGGCTAGGAATGGATCTAACAGGTGACTGTGAAGGTGGAGAATCGGGTAGAGTCAAAAAAAGAGGCTCGACTAATGACCAGTGATGACCCACGAGTATAGGAGATCAATTGTAGCTCTTTTCGATAAGTAAGAGTGTCGAACCCGACAAGGAGCAGAAGGAAGTGACAAGTGGTTTTCAGCAAGGTAATGTCGCGAAGTGATGAAATTGTAAGTAACAGAGTAGTTTGGTAGCGAGATAATTTGTAATGAGCAAGTAAAGTTAATAGTAACAAAAGTGCAGCAAGGTAGCCGAATCCTTTTGAGGCAAAGGACAGGCCAAAACGGTCTCTTATAGTAAGCAAAGCGTTTTTGAGGGTACAAGGGAATTTCATCTAGTCACTTTCACCATGTTGATTCTATTTGTATTCGTTACTTTGATAATTTGATATGTGGGTGGACCGATGCTTAGTTGTTGTTCTTACTTGAACAAACCTCCTACTTATGATTAACCCCCTCGCAAGCATCTGCAACTACAAGGAAGTATTAAGAATAAATTCTAACCATACCATTAAACTTTTGGATCCAATCGGCCCGTTACGGAATAGCGCATAAACTAGGGTTTAATCTTCTGTCACTCTAGCAACCTATCATCTAATAACTACTCCACAATGCATTCCCTTAGGCCCAAATATGTTGAAGTGTCATGTAGTCGACATTCACATCACAACACTAAGGGAATCACAACATACATATTATCAAAATATCGAACACATATCAAGTTCACACGATTAATTGCAACATGATTTCTCCCGTGAACTCAAGAACAAAAGTGACTACTCACAAATCATAATCATGCTCAAGATCAGAGGGGTATTAAATAGCATATTGGGTCTGAACATATAATCTTAGACCAAATAAACCATATAGTAATCAACTACAAGATGTAATCAACACTACTTGTCACCCAACAAGCACCAATCTATAGTTTCGGTACAAATATTGAACACAAGAGATGAACTAAGGTTTGAGAGGAGAAGGTGTTGTTGAAGATGTCGATGGAGATTGCCCTCCCCAAGATGGGAGAGTTGTTGGTGATGATGATGACTATAATTTCCCCCTTCGGGAGGGAAGTTCCCCTGGGGGAATCGCTCCGCCGGAGGGCAAAAGTGCTCCTGCCCAAGTTCCGCCTCGAGACAGTGGCGCTCCATCTTGAAAGTCCTCTGCTTATTTTTTTTCTAGGTCAAAATGACTTATATACCGGAAGATGGGCACCAGAGGTGGGCCTTGGTGAGCACAACCCACCAGGGCGCGCCTGGGCACCCTAGCGCGCCCAGGTGGGTTGTGCCCACCTAGTTGGACCCCTCTGTTACTTATTGGCTCCAATATTCCTCAAATATGACATAAAAATCTCCGTAAAGTTTCATCTTGTTTGGAGTTGTGCAGAATAGGTGGCCTGACGTAGCTTTTCCAGGTCCAGATTTCCAGCAGCCGGAATTCTCCCTCTTTGTGTGTACCTTGCATATTATGAGAGAAAAGGCATTATAATTACTCCAAAAAGCATTATTATGAATAAAAACATCAGAAATAACAGTAGGAAAACATGATGCAAAATGGACGTATCAACTCCCCCAAGCTTAGACCTCGCTTGTCCTCAAGCGAAAACCGAAATCGTAAAACATGTCCACATGCTTAGAGAGAGAGAGGTGCCGGTAAAAAGAAAATACGGACATAAATGCATCATCTGGATTATTATAAAAACAGCAAACTTAAACATAAGACTTTTATCATAGAACTTTTATCATAAACTTCTCATGAATAATTCATCACACAATTGAAGTATAAAGCACAAACTCTATTAGAAACCAACTAACTATGTTTGCAGTCAACTTTGCAACTACAATTCATCATCTTTTCAGGAAGGGTCACGTATTTAGGCAAGTCCACATAATCAACCATCATATAGTTTCTTCTATGATTGCTAAGACTACAACATACACATGAGCAAAACATTTCAACCGGACATGTAGAAAGATAGGGGCATATAGTTTCGCAATTGAAGTATAAAGCATAAAATCTATTAGAAATCAATAAACTATGTTCTCAGTCAACTATGTAACTACAATTCATCATCTTTTAAGGAAGGGTCACGTATCGGAGCCTTTAGGCAAGTCCACATACTCAACCATCATATAGTCTTCTATGATTGCTAACACTCACCGCGTACACATGAGAAAAATGTTTCAACCAAACATGTAGAAAGGTAGGGGCTTATAGTTTCCCCTCCCAACATATTCACCTCAAGGGTGATGTCAGCAATAATAACTCATGGCACCCATATTCAACTGGACATATGTGCCTAGATATTTCCTCACCACATGATGCTTGCGAAAGGAGAAAATAAAAGGGAGTAGAGAGAAGAAACTTTGACTCTTGCATAAAAGTAAACACATAAAATTAAAAGAGAGGCCTTTCACGGAGGGAAGTAGAGGTTGCCATGCGCTTAATTTTTTGTATGCTCAACCCCTTAGTGCAAAAGAATGTCACGTTGTATTGCCCCTTGTGCTTGCGACCTTTATTATGCAGTCTGTCGTTTTTATTCTTCACCATCACAAGTTCGTACAACGCTCAATTTTCTCTTACATTAAATGATCTCACACTTTTTGAAGCAATTTTTATTGCCTTATTGCACTGATGACAACATACTTAGCTCAATCCCTAGATAGGTATGGTGGACTCTCGAAAATAAGATTTGGGTTTAACGGTTTTTGATGCATAAGTTATATCTCTACTTAGTGCGGAATTGTTGGCTAGCAAAGATAGGGGCAAGCACCACATGTTGAAGGATCTATGACAATATAACTTCTATGTGAATATGAACAAACATAAATCATTACGTTGTCTTCCTTGTCCAACATTAACAATTTTGGCATATAATATTTTGATGGGGTCTCACAATCACAAAAGATTTCTAGGATAGTGTAGTTATATGTGAATCTTCTCTTCCCTTATTAATTCTTTCATGAGTTTCATCATTGACTAATGCTATGTTTGTTAATCTCTAATAAAATTTCCTACTTATACTTTTCCTTATGTGGTGTCATCACTTACCATAAGATTAGCATATAATGCTTTCAATTTTTATTTTTTATTTTTATGGCAACATCTTTCCCTAATAATTAAGGGATTAGCGCTTCTGCCCGTTCGCTCACCGTTGCCATGCTTTTCGCGGAAAAGACCTTCTGTTTTTGAGTAATTGAACCCCGCCGTCCAGTAAGTAAATATATAAATAAATAAGTAAATAAATTGTGCAGGTGGTGTTCGCTCGAAAATTAAAGGAAATTATGCAAACCAGGGCGTTCAGAGGAAGAAATTGGGATGATGATGGTGGACGCGAACGGAGGTGGAGCCGTGGGATAGAGGAGGCTCAGGGTGGCAGCGGCCTGCTGGCCGGACATGGCGGAGGTCCGCGAAGGGAAGGGGCTCCAGGCCTGAGGGAAGGCAACCCTGGCCTCTCTCGGCCAGTAGCTCGTGGTGGGGTGGCATTGTGGCCCTCGTCGGCCGGTGGCTTGGAGGTGCCGGACCGAGGCGGCGGTGACGCGCGAGGAAAGGAGGCAGCTGTGACGCGCCTCCATGGCAAGCAGGGGGGGCGAAGGGGGCGAGCGAGGTTGGCGCAGTGTGCAGTAGGAGAGGAGTAAGCGGCGGACGATGGCTTGTGCTCAACAGGACCAACACGTGCTAGCCGGCCGTCAGATCTGGCGAGCAACGGAGCCACTGCAGACCGGCCTTGCGTCACCCGTCGGCACCAGCCACCCACCGAGATAAGGTGCTCCACCACCACGGCACGGGGACGCCGCCCCGGCCCCCGTGCGTCGAAGAGCATACCGCCGTCGCCCCAGCCGATGCTGCCAGAACCTCCCGCGCGAAGGGAAGGGACGGGGGTGCTGGAGCTTGGTGGGGGAGGGGAGGAGAGGGGGCCGCGCGGGATCCCGGCGGCGGTGTGTGGGCTTAGGCTGCAGCGGTGGCGCATGGTGTCGGGATGGGGCGAGGTTGGAGAGCCCAGCGGAAGAGAAAAAGAAAATGGAGGAGATAAGGCTGCAAGGGAGGGAGCGAGCGCCAGCGAGACATCACGTGGCATCGATGTTACTTGTGGCCAGCCGACGTGTTAGCTAGCTAGCGTGGCACAGCACATCGACTGTTTTTCCGTTTTTAATTAAACTAGATGATACCCCGCGCGTTGCTGCAGGTACACTTGTTTATATTTCTAAAGAACTCTAAGATAAATACATGAACATATATCGATTAATAGAGGAAGAGTTAAAAGGGTAATCTCTCGCCAAGCACGTACTGCTTTGCCTGTGTAAAACTTGGAGTTTGAAGTACAAATGCAATAATGTTGTACAATTTTCAAAAAGTGTGATCCAGCACCAATACCAGTACAGTTGGTAGATTAGAGAATCTTTTCACACCTTAGCCTAAGTTGCTAGCTTCACACTATTTCTTATGAATAAAGATTCTGAGATGGTATAGAGTATAATCCATGCAGATATTCCTGGAATAACTAACTTGGAATTGCACTTACTAAAACAGCGAGGAATTGTTAATGTAGGATAAAGTCAATCCGGGTTCGAAATTTAACCTGGGCAGAAAATAAGCTAATGTCTGCTTCTTTTATTTTATTGTTTGGAACAGCGTCACCATCTACTCTTCACAGGAACAATAGAGAAATATATAAAATTTATAACTCTAAATCATCAAAGAGGGTAGTTGTCTCGGACTAAAAGAGCTACATGTTCATTGTTCCATGCCAAGCTATTGTATCGTACTACATTTAATCCATCACCATATGATACTGGACAGTTGGAACAAAGAGATACAGAAATAATGGCATGTCATGTTGCCATTAGCATTGCAACAAATTGTAAGATGCAGATATTGAAGCACCCTACTGTCAGAAATAATCCCACATCTTGTAGCCATCAGCTAAACTCAATCAGATAGTTTCCGCATAAATGTTACTGAAAAAACCAATCGATGTAACATGCATTATTGACTACTGCTGCAAGATATAAAGAAGGATTAACACGCCATGCATTAGTTGGCAGAAGGCTAAAACATAAATAAAATAGTAGAAGTGAATCCTGAAAGGCACATATGTCTGGAAGAAATAGGATTCGTGGGAATACGCAGGTAGAGGAATACTGTGTGGTACAACACATCAGATTGAAGCCCTTGCAATTGCTGGTCTGTTCAGGTCTTGAAGCAAAAGGACTCCTAATAATATTCGCTACCAGGTTGTTCCTCTGTGTCCGAACGGAGAGCCGGGTCGGTTGTCCGGGCGAAAGCGAACCAAGGTGCAGGAGAGCTGTCGAAGGCAACTAGACCCAGCGGCAAGAGCCGGACTCCGGAGGAATCCATCAGCAACATGACCACATGCGTAGAGATTCCTGTAGAACAGGTTACAACATCTTGCCAGTTTTTGTTTGTGCTTATGATTGAACCGCTGCTACAGATTAACAGCGTGCATACAGTAACTTCAGAGACGCGAGATGGTGCAGCAGGGACATAGGTAATACAGTAATAACTTAAGTAATTTCTGGACAAAATGTGGAGGGGATCACCGCTGCCGGAGATGCGAAGGTCGAACTCGAGATGTTGCTGTAGAGGTTACAGCCGAGGCCGGCTTGGTCGGGGCGGTTGATGATGATTACGTTGTCTTTCCCTTCTGCCGCCGCCAGTTCCATTACCATCGTGACCTCGACTTCCGGCACGCCGCCGCCGCGCCCAGAAGATCTTCTCGCCATCGGCACCGCCTGGGATCCCGACCCGGATCCTGTCCTCCCCTCTCGCCCTTCTCTCGCATGTTCTCGTTGGTTTCGTGGCTGAGTGTATTTTTCTTTTGTTGGACGATGGGTGGTGTGAGGCCGGAGCCGAGGCAGACCGGCAATCGTTCCGAAGCCAGAGAGAGGCGATTGCCACAGCCGCCACACCCACCTGGGAAGGACTGGAATTTCTCTGGATGGAGAGAGGGCTCGATGGATTGAAACCTGAGAAACCCGAGAGCACGCTCATTATATGGACACGGAGCAAAGGGCCCATGTGAGAAACGAAGGGCCTATGGGATGGATAGTGGATGGAAGATGGAGAGGCCCTGGTTTCGTCTTCCATATTAAAAGAGTGGGGATGAAGCGTCGAAACAGAGAAGAAGAAATCGCTTTAAATTATTTTTTTGAGGAACTGAATTCGTTTTAATATGTGGACCTATTTGATGACGTGGACAGCTCGCAACGACGTGGCACATCGATGACGTGGACGGTGTGGATGGTGGGAGAATAGGCAGTAGTGGGGAGCAACTTCTTAAAAATGGTAGATTAAAGTGCATTCTGGATCCTTCACACACGTGGCGTCGATGTCTTTATTAGTCTTTTTCTTTTAAGGTTAGAGCATACGCAGATGGTAAGAGTTAAGCAATGTTGGACTATAAGATTTGACTTATGATTTTTTAGTCCGCGTATAAGATTTCTCTAATGTTAAATATATATAGTTAAGTTAGATTGAGGTTATAGAAAAAATATAAGCATCCACAATATAAAATTGATGCCATTAGATGCGCCACCGAATCAACTTCCATATTGTATATCTCGTGTATTATAGATGTGGATAATTTTGGATATAAATTTGGTCAAATTTATAAATTTGCCTTAAGACAAATCTTACATGCAAAATAAAAAGAAACGGAGAGAGAGTATATACATATACACAAAGGGTAGAGCATACACCATAAAAACATATATGCTTGCGTGTCCAAAAAGTAAATACAAAATAAATTGTTTTCACACACTGTTGATCTCGGTTCAGACAAGTGCATAACAAATCGTCGGCGCCAAAACACAGACATTTACATGTCATGACTATAGAGTCTTTAGTGATCTCAATAAAATTATTGTTTCAAATCAGGAAAATGATTCCATGCCTGATGTCCCTAATGATGGACATATTGGATGTGGCATGAAGCAACTTTGCAACCACCTTAGACACACTTTTGCCCCAAACATTGATGTTACGGAGGAACAAGAACCATTGCATCTAGATAAAAATACTTTAAAGTTTACGTGCACAACATATTTTTTCGATGGCAGTACAATGGTTAATATATCAATGCGATTTGCTTTTTCACTAGGCATCGCCGATCCGATCTACGACGTCGTAACATTTTTGTGCTTTCTAAATCGCATCCATGAAAAACATGACACTAGCAACACATGCACCACCTTTAATTAACTCACTCATGCTTATTTCAAACTATATTTAAGGATACCATAGTACACAGATATAATTTAAATAAAAGAATATTGTAAAATAAAATAACCTACTTTACCAACGGACTAAGCAAAGATTCAATTGTGATGCAGAATCCTGCGTATATCGCAACAAAACAGGAAGTTAGAAGATCTACACGAAAATGATTTCACGATAATCACACACGACGGAAGCATGCATGCCTAGACGCCACATGAACTATACCACACTTTTATTGCTTTATGATAACTCAAAATAAGCATTGCATGTGTGATACTTTTATTATCTGGTTGTTCATCAGGTTAGTTGACTAGGATCCACGTCAAATTAGCGCCACAAAGAATTCTGTTGTTAATTGAATCATCATTTCGGTTATATCTACCTGGCCAGCCTGATTATTAATAATGGAAGTTTGTTGCGCAGTGAAGCACATTTGTTTTTATTTTTTTTCTCCCGTTGCAACGCAGGGGTATTTTTGCTAGTGAAAGTAAAGAAAGCAAAACTCAAACTAAACTTTATTATATATCTCGCACACGATTACAAGGATAGATCACTAAGCAAACTCTCGAAAGGAAAGGATCGAACTAAACTTTTATTCATTTAAAGCGAAAGATAACTATGGATCGAACTAGATTAAGTAAAGGCAAAAGATAGTGAGGATGGAATGATACCAGAGCACCTCCCCCAAGCTTGGCGGAAGCCAAGCGGAGTGTTCATACCCGATACTCAATTTTTTTTGTTGATGAAGAAGGTGGTGGTGACGGTGGTGAAGTAGATGTGATCTTATCCTCGGTCTTCCATGGCAGAGGTTCACCATCATAAGAGGAAGAATGAGTCTCATGGGTCCTGTAACTGTCACCCAAATTCATACCTTTAAACCTCGTCTCATATTCAAAGACTTGGTTTTGAAGATCATTTATCTGGCTTTCGAGGAAGTTGATTCGCTCGTTGAGGGTGAAGATGATGTCCTTCATGGACTTGACATCCACCTTGAGATCACGAGTAAGGTCCGTAATCATGAGGTGATTGGCATTGTGTCCACGCTCCACCATCCCCTTGCACCGGAAAGCTTCCTGCTCCATAGCTTCAAGCCTAGCCTGCACGGTTCCCGTCCCCTTGGGTCCTTGCACATCGCGGATGTGCACCACCCCCTCATGGATCTGGATGGCCTGAGGGTGATGCACCATGCTACTTCTCGATCTTGCATTGTATTCCCTCGAAGAGGAAAGGGTGAGGCAGCATAGTAGCGTAAGTATTTCCCTCAATTTTTGAGAACCAAGGTATCAATCCAGTAGGAGACCACGCGCGAGTCCCTCGCACATGCACAAACAAATAAGAACTTCGCAGCCAACGCAATAAGGGGTTGTCAATCCCTTTACGATCACTTACGGAAGTGAGATCTGATAGAGATGATAGTTTGATATTTTTGGTATTTTTGGATATAAGAACATAAAGTAAAAGCTGAAAAGTAAAGTAGATTGTAGATTGATATGTTGAGAATAGACACGGGGCCCATAGTTTTCTCTAGTAGCTTCTCTCATGATAGCGATATTCTACGACGGGTAAACAAATTACTGTCGAGCAATTGATAGAAAAGCGAATAATTATGAGACTATCTAGGCATGATCATTATATATAGGCATCACGTCCGAGACAAGTAGACCGAAATGATTCTGCATCTACTACTATTACTCCACACATCAACCGCTATCCAGCATGCATCTAGAGTGACCTCTCTTGTTTTTGTAAATATGATAGCTCGTCGTTCTTGATTCAGCTTGTTATGAATGAAACATGTTTGCAATGACAATTAGAGATCATAGCTGCTTATACCATGCTTAATTAGGTGATAGTTTATAATGGTCTATCTTGCGTGCCAACATGATATTAAAATGGTTGTGATGTGGTATGATGGGTGGTATCCTCCTGTGAACGATTTAAGTGACTTGACTTGGCACATGTTCACGCATGTAGTTGAAACAAATCAACATAGCCTTCATGATATTTATGTTCATGGTGATTTATATCCTACTCATGCTTTCATTCATTGTTGATTAATTTTAATGCCTGTTCATGACCTTTGTTGCTCTCTAGCTGGCTGCTTCCTAGTCTCCTTCTAGCCTTCACTTGTACTAAGCGGGAATACTGCTTGTGCATCCACTTCCAAAAAACCCAAAGTTATTCCACATGAGTCCACCATACATTCCTATATGCGGTATTTACCTGGCGTTCCAAGTAAATTTGTATGTGCCAAACTCTAAACCTTCAAATGAAATTCTGTTTTGTATGCTCGAACAGCTCATGTATCAACTAGGGTTGACTATATCTTCCATGCTAGATGTGTTATTCTCACGATGAGTGGACTCCGCTCATCATTCACGAGAAAATGGCTGGTAACCGGGATGCCCAGTCCCATGCTCAAAATCATAATAATTAAACAAAACTCCCCCAGGGCTGTTGCTTGTTTGGACGGTAACCCGTGGATTCGTCTGGCCGTGGAGTGTGCTTGTTGGTGTTTGGGGAAGTATAAAATTTACCATTCTGTTTGGGAACTGCCTATAATGTGCGTAGCATGGAAGATATCGAGATTCTTGGTTGCTATATTGACAATGAAAGTATACCGCTCAAAATGTTATTCAATCTCTATTCAAAAATTGAGCTCTAGCACCTCTACAAATGTCACATCCCTAGTCAGTGCTTGCATTAGGACTAGCTAGAGTGTGCATCATGTTACTTTCCAAAGAAACTTGAAATTGGAATGACAGAAACCCCAGCACCCCTCTTCTAGCAACTAGGGTTTGTTAAAATCTTTTCCAATGTACCCAAAATGCCCTTAAAAAATGTTCATCATTTCTGCCTTGGTCTTAAACCTCTGCCAAAAATGGTGCACAATTTTCTAGGACATCCAAGGTCTCTGGATTAATTCATATGGTATTTGCATTTGGGCATTTAAATGCTATAAAATATTTCATGTGCCCAAATAATCATAAACTAAAATGTTCCATACTGTTCATATTATATACAGTGGGCATGACTAGTTTTATGAGTTATAAAAATGTTCTGGCATTTTATTTAATTCAAAAAAGTTGCAAAAGAAATGAAACAGAAAGTAAATAAAAAAAGGAAGAAGCAGACTTACCTGAGCCCACTTACCTGCCTGGCCCAGACGGCCCAGCCCACCAGGGGCATCCCCGTCTTCTTCGCCGTGCCAGCGCACGAAGCAGCTCGGTGTCGAGCGCCGCCGACGCGCCGGCCACCTCCTGCCTGCCTGGATGCCCCCTCGACGCCCTGGATGCACCTAGTCGATGCCACGCACCCCCTGGCGCCTCTCTCACTCTCCCCCGTGTCTTTCCCCTCCTCTCTCCCCTCCGCCGAGCTCCACCGAGCGAGCTCGTCGCCGCCGATCGCTACCACCGCGCCCTACGCCACTCCCTCGCCTCCTCGACACACCATTTGCTCCGCCAAATCGCCCTGAAGCTCCCCACCAACGCACACGACTCCAGAAGCCCTGCAACGCCCTCCCCGCCGTCGTCTTCAACCTTTGGCATCGGAGATCGCCGCCACCCGTACGCCGTTGTCCGACCTCCCCCGAGCTCGCTTCGACGTCCTCTGCAACCGCTGTGAGCTCACGCTGCGAACCTCTCTCTCCACGGGCTCGATTACGCCTTGTAGCCGCCGCCCCCTTGCTGACCGTAGCTCACCGCTGCCGGCCAACTCGCCGCCGTGGCCACAGGCACCATGCCTCGCAGCTGAGCACGCCATTAGGATCAGTAGATCACCAGCAAGCTAATACCAGCTCTAACTCCTCCTATCATGCACCACAACGCCATCCCGGCCAACTCCGTGCGAGCGCCGCCGCGGACGAGCTCGTCGCCGTCGACTCTGGTGACCAATCGACCAACAAGTGGCACCGTTGGATGCGGTGCATCACCAGGAGTACATAGAGCCCATCCACGCGACAAATGGTCGCCGGAACAAAGATTCCGACGAGTCACCGCCATGCGAAATGGTCGCCGCCGGCCAAACACCGGCGGGCTGACGTGGCCTGTTAATTAGGAGCTAACAGTAATTAGATTAACCACCACAGTCACTGATAGTGGGCCCCATCGCTTAGTCAAACCCAGTCAACTCTAGTTTTGACCGGAATTAGCTCTAGAGACACTGACATGAGGGACCCACCAGTCAGGTTTGACCTGGATCAGGTCTGTTGACTTGCTGACTTCAGCATGATGTCATGCTGACACAGTAAAGAATTTTCTGGGATTATTTGATTTAAAAACAATTCAGGAAATTCCAGAAAATGATTTAAACTTCAAAAAAATCATATAAATTCAACAGTAGCTCAGGTGGAAAAGATTTATAAATGAAAGTTGATCAAAAAATCCAATCTTTCCAATGGCACTGGTTTCATGCATGTTTGAGCGAGTTAACCTTGCTGTATACTCTAAAACATGATAATGCACTTAAATAAATAATAGTTTGAGTTTCAATTTGAATCTTTGATTCAAATGGGCTCAAACCCTTCTGGTTATAGTTGCATTAGCCCAAAACACATGCATCTTGCCATATCATGAGCATGCATCATACTGTTGCATTTGTTTGCTTATTGATTGTATCGCCGATATTCTCCGTGTTAGGTCCTGCTCCCGAGGATACTTCTGCGTATCCAACTGAAGAGCAGTACCCGACAACCACTCTGTTAGGCAAGCAATCATTGATCATTCCGATACAAACCCATCTTCTCGCTCCTGCTCTCTTTTACTGCATTAAGGCAATAGCGTGCGAACTGCTACTTGCTGCGGTAGTTGAACCCTATTCCCTTGCATGACCTGTCATTGCCACAGTAAATAGTTGAAACCCACTAGCATGTGTAGGAGTTGTTTGAGCCATGTGATGTGTGATGCACCATGTTATTTGTTTATGTTGCCTGCTATGCTTAGAGTTGTGTCAGGTCTGGTTCATCTGGGTGATGGATCAGAGTGAAATGATCATATCGGTAAAGAGAGGGAAGTGTGGAACACGTTTGGTAAAGGTATCGATGAAAGGCATTGTAGGAGTACGTGGTGGGTTGTTTCATTGGAACTGTCTACAGGAGCTGAGATCTATATGTGTGATTCAAGTTACAGTTACTAGCACGCATTGGGCTCCGGGCGCTCCAAGCCCTCTCGTCTTATTAACTGCCCTTGTTCTCTGTCCAAGAGTTGCAACTAGTTCCTGGTGTTTGTAGTTTACTGGTGGTCGTGCACAGCGCTGACCCTCGGGGTGGGCTGTGATGTGACAGGTACGTGGCCGGGTGTACCGAGTGCCCGTTTGGTGACTCGGGAACCCTGTACACATCGTTTGGGGCCGTGAGCGACACCCCGGCCGGATCTCCCCACGGGTGGAACCCAAATAGGCGATAAACCTGGACAAGAGACTTGTGTAGTTAGTCAGGTCGTGGCCGACACCCTCGCTGGGCTTCTGCTTGAAGGTTGCCGAGTACATGTCGAGTAAACGGCGATAAGTGATGGGAGCGTGTGTGAAGAAGTACACCCCTGCAGGGTTATCAATCTATTCGAATAGCCGTTGTTCGCGGTACGGACTATTTGATTACTCTTACAGTTCATAGACAAGTTGATGGATACTACTAAAAGCCTCAAGACAAGTGTGAGTGCCGTGGATGGCCCTTCCGTAGGATGACGGAAGAGGATCCTCGGTGGTGTATTGTTGTGGTGAGTAGAGGACTCGTGTACATAGTAATATCTTGCAATCTGTTGAGAGTTGTAGTATAGGTTAGCCAAGAGTCAAAGCTGGCTTTCTGCTATGAACTCCACTACCCCTGTTGATAATGTTGCATGTATGATAGGTTCTGTTGTAAGACTTGCTGAGTACCTTTGTACTCATGTTTGCTTAATAACTGTTGCAGAGGAGAACACTGCCCCTTCTGATGGGTTCTACATAGACGTTGGCGTCGATGAGTAGCTTGCTACCCAGACGGAGATCTGGAGCTTGTGAAGGGCCTTGTAGATAGTCAGGCTACACCAAGCATGTTTTATTTTCCAAGTTGTCTATACTCAGACATGTTAGCTTCCGCTTGTGCTTGTATGACTGTATGACTTGAGTGTTGGGTCATGTGACCCCTACCTGTATGGACATGTTATGTATGGCTCTTGGAGCCTCTTAAATAAAGTACTTTGAGTCATAGAGTTCTGTTGTGATGCAATGTTGTATTTGCACATATTGAGCATATAGTTTGTATGATTGAAATGCTTGGTATGTGTGGGATCCGACACCTAGTGGTTTTCCTTTGGTAGCCTATCTTACAGGGAAATGCCTCCTAGTGCTTCCAATGAGCCTTGGTAGCTTGCTACTGCTCGGAACACGTAGGCTGGCCGGCATGTGTCCTTCTTCGTTCCTATGTCTGTCCCTTAGGGAAAATGTCACGCGTTGTTCCTTTAAGTCCATGTAGCTTGCTACGACTTGGGTTCATACGTTGATGACCGACACGTTCGTTGCTGGGTCATGGATGCCTGTCTCTGTAATTTAGTGCCACTTTTGGTTTATAACTAGCCATGTCTGCTCGGGTTCTCTGTCATATGGATGCTAGCGACACTGTCATATATGTGTGCCAAAATGCACAAACGGTCCCGGGCCAGGTAAGGTGGCACCCGTGGGGATACCGTGCGTGAGGCCGCAAAGTGATATGACGTGTTACAGCTAGATCGGTGTGACTTAGGATCGGGGTCCTGACAGCGTTGGCATCAAAGCCGGACTGCCTGTAGGTTTCTCAAGCCAAACTGGTCGATGTTGTGTCTAGAAAAATTCTTAGTTATATGTAGGGGAATTGATTGTGGAAGGGAACGTAAGGCTCTTTTTACTCCTTTACCTTATGCCCTTCTGATCTGAGTCAGTCTATTCTTTCCATGGGGATTTAGGACTAGGCCTCTTATCCTTACTAGGTTCACGTGTTACTAATCCGTAGACTCTTAGGATTGTTGGTTTCAAGCCTCAGTTCAGTTTCTACCCTTTTAGTATGATGATTTGTTGGACCCGGAACCTTGATATGATATTGTTGAGTGGCTATGCTATCTTTTGTATGATGTCTCAAAATCTTTTTTGAGCATTTACAGTTGTTATGCTGCCCGATTTCTTCCAGAAATACTAATGCCTTTGCATTACCTTGTCTTTCAGATGTTTGGCCGCACACTTCACCAAGTGGTTCGTTTGACTCGGTGCATTAATGTGCCCGGTCACACGGCCATGCTAGTTCGTGTGTTGACTGAGACCGGTTACCGCTTGTATCCCGAGTACACCGTGGAGGAACAATACCGGGATTTTAATCAGAGTCAGTATTTCTGCACAGTCCGGATACACCCCTCATATCCCGGAGCTAACGACCCCATCCATTGGCCTTATGGACTAGGGGTTACTATTGAGATGGCAGTGCAGGATGCCGCTTATTCGATGATGACCATCCTCCGGGCTAGGCATGCCTTGTTGCTGAACACTGAGTTCTGTTACATGCCAGCCTCACTTCCCGGAGAGGAAGGCTACTACACTGGTCTGTATACTGATGCTGCTCATGAGGATCCACTGCTTCAGACTACTGTTCAGATGCTGGAGGATAGGGACCGTGAGGTCCGTGCACTCCGAATGGAGCTATATAACACTCGAGCCGCCCACTGGACTACTTTGACATGGCTTGCACCTGCTGTGCACGCCGGATATCTGGATATGCGGGATTTGTACCCCGTGCGGACTCGTCTACCTGATCGTATGGATTGGCGTGACGTTCGGGGTATTACACCTCCACGTGGGCGTCGGTTACGACCAGCATCAGGCCCGAGGCCACATCCATGTCCCTATGGTCCACAGCCTTAGAGTGCTCGAGAGTTTCAAGATCCATCTGTGCCACTTCCAGGCTACGGTGGTAATCTTTACGAAGATTACTACGGGAATGTTTGAGCTAGACCGTGGAAGTAGTAGTATCATAGTAGTTGTATTTCCACAGTTCTGTGCGTCTTGTGGAATATGACTTAGTGTGTACTGAGTTCCGGAGGTGTAGTTAAATAATGTATAGGAGCTTGGAATGCCTCTGATGGGATGTATCGTCTTTCACCGCAGTTGTACTTTAGCCTTGGCTTGTACTAAACTATGTATGGTGTGTATGACCGCTGGTGTATATATGGCAGTTTCTATATTACCATGTCGTACGGATGAACATCTCTGCATTCCGTGTCATCCATTACATTCTGCACCCCTATGTCAAGTTTTGCCATCCTTGTCTAAACCGTTGTTTTGTTTTCCTAGGATGGTCAACACTCGCAGCACTCCTGCTGCTCAGGAGCAGGGTGAGGCTAGTGGGGCTAGAGATGAAAATCTGCCCTAGCCACCCTCCTTCGCTGAAGTTATGCTCAAGGCAGAACGGAACAAGAGAGAGACCAACCGTCTGCTAGAACGCATAGAGCAGAACACTGGGTTTCATCAGATGAATGACGTGGTGTCAATCAACGACTTTATCAAGATGTGCCCACCGAAGTTCCATCACTCCACCGAACCTCTGGATGCGGATGACTGGCTTCGTAGTATCACCCACAAGCTACACTCTGCCCGTGTGGCCGAAGCTGACAAGGTTATCTATGCCGCCTACCATCTTGAGGGCCCTGCCAGTCTCTGGTGGGAGAACTTTGAGGCTATGCGTCCTGCTGGCCAAATCACTACTTGGGCTGAGTTCAGTGAGGCATTCCGTGAACATCACATTCCGGAAGGTCTCATGGATCGCAAGCGGGAGGAATTCTGCAATTTCACCCACGGCCGATTAACCGTGGATGGCTATAGTCGCGAGTTTGGCAACTTGGAACGCTATGCACCCGAGGAAGTATCCACCGATGCCAAGAAGCAGGCGAGGTTCCGCAAGGGACTCAGCCCTGAACTCCGCCGAGATCTACGTCTGCACGAGTGCACTTCCTTCAAGAAGTTGGTGAACAAAGCTATCAACGATGAGACGGGCCAGACTGATTTCGAAGCCACACGCAAGCATCCTCGTGACTTTGGTACCTCATCTGGCTCTGGCTCTCACAAGCGCCGTGTGTGGGTTCCTAACACTGCTCTGCCACCCAAGTACACACCGAGGCCATCCTATGAGGCGCCTCGCCCAACTCAACAGTATGCACCTGCCAAGACTTATGGAGGACCACCTACCAACTTTGCTCCACGCACTCGCACTGTGACATGCTTCAAGTGTGGAGAACCGGGGCACTACATGCGTGAGTGTCCTCAGAACCAGCCAGGAAAACCCGTTGGCCGTGGTAAGCCAACCGGCAAGGTGAATTATGTCAAGCCAATCCCCACTGCACGTGGTCATGTCAACTATGTCTCTGCTGAGGAAGCTTATGAGGATCCTAACGTCGTCCTTGGTACGCTTCTTGTTAACTACCATCCGGCATCTGTTCTTTTCGATACTGGAGCATCTCATTCGTTCATATCTGAGATCTATGCTCGAATGCACAACATGACTTTTTGTGACATGCCCACCACCATGGAAATTCAAACTCCCGGCTCTAGATGGCAAACCTCTAGAGTAAGCCATGGGAATGAAATTCTTGTTGATAGACTTGTTTTCCTTGCATCACTAATCGCTCTCAAGTCCTCGGACATAAACATCATCTTGGGTATGGACTAGATGACAACTCATTCCGCCAAGATTGATTGCTACACTAGGACCGTTCAACTTACACACCCATCCGGCAAGACAGTCAATGTCTTGACCCGAATGGCTGAGTGTCAGCTCTACTCTCTTAATGCCGGCCCTCTACCAGAACTGGAAGATATTCCGGTAGTCCGTGACTTTCCGGATGTTTTTCCAGAAGAACTGTCAGGTGTTCCACCTGACAGAGATGTCGAGTTCGTGATAGATCTTATTCCAGGAACTGTCCCGATCTCTACGAGACCTTATAAGATGGCACCCTTAGAATTAGCCGAGCTTAAGAAACAACTCGATGAGTCCTTGAAAAAGGGTTTCATCCGTCCTAGTTCTTCCCCTTGGGCTTGTCCCGTCCTCTTCGTCAAGAAGAAGGATGGAACGGAATGGATGGTTGTAGATTACCGACCTGTCAATCTGGTCACCCTAAAGAACAAGTATCCGCTCCCAGGATCAACGACCTGTATGATCAGCTCGCTGGATCCTCAGTCTTTTCTAAAATGGATTTGAGGTTGGGCTACCATCAAATCAAGATCAAGAACGGGGACATTCCTAAAACGGCTTTTGTTCTCTCGGGTAATGAATTATATATTCATGGAGTATTTGGATAAATTCGTCGTGGTATACCTCGATGATATACGCATCTATTCCAAGAACAAGAAAGATCATGCCGAGCATCTAAGGCTGGTATTGACGAAACTTCGAGAGCACCGACTTTATGCCAAATTCTCTAAATGTGAATTCTGGTTGCCGGAAGTGACCTATCTAGGCCATGTGATCTCTAGCAAGGGTATTGCCGTCAATCCCGAGCGAGTTCAAGCCGTCCTTGATTGGACTCCCCCTGAATTGGTCAAGCAAGTTAGGAGTTTCCTTGGCTTAGCGAGCTATTGCCGACGCTTCATCGAGAATTTATCCAAGGTTGCTAAACCTCTAACTGAACTCCTCAAGAAAGATAAAACATTTGAGTGGACCCCACAGTGCGAGTCCAGCTTTCAGGAACTGAAAAGACGCCTGACATCTGCACCCGTACTGGTACCATCAGACTTTTCCATGGATTTTATTATCTACTGCGACGCCTCGCGACAAGGACTAGGTTGCATACTCATGCAAGATCGTCAAGTGATCGCATACTTATCTCGACAGTTGCGTCCACATGAGGATAACTATCATACACATGATCTAGAGTTTGCAGCTATAGTCCACGCACTCAAAACAAGGCGACATTACCTTCTTGGTAATCGCTGTGAAATCTTCACTGATCACCAAAGTCTGAAATACATCTTCACCCAATCGGATCTAAATCTCAGGCAAAGACGTTAGGTTGAGTTGTTCACAGATTACGACTTAGGAATCACCTACACCCCTGGGAAGGTGATACGTCCAAAACGTATCTATAATTTCTGCTTGCTCCATGCCCTTTTTGTGTGATATTGCAATGATATTTATGCACTTCCATACACTTTTGATCATATTTGGACTAACCTACTAATGGTTGCAAAAGTGCACAATGTTCTTGTTTTACACTTTATTGTGTAGGAATTACTTGGAAATTGACAAAAACGCAAAAGGAGTCGTATTGGAGTAGGACTCTGACTTTCCTGAAATCTGTCTGAGAACGTTTTTTAAAGATGGTCACGTTCCGGCCCGAAGACGACGTCAAACGGAAAAAGTCTAGTTGCGAAAGTTGTGGGTAATTTCGAGGCGATGTTTGTGGATATAAAATTCGTCCAAATCGGATTCCGGACGGCCGAGTAAAGCCCGTTTTACTGAGGCCCAAAATTTGATGACGGGAATCCGAGAGTCTATATAAAGAGAGGAAACCTAGGTCACCAAGGGCCACGAATTTTCATCCTCCCGAGCCGCCGTCTTGGAGGGGAGGACCAGCACCATTGCAGAACCATCCACAAGGAAGAAGGGCCGCCGCCGCCCCCTAGGGCCGCCGCCGCCCCCTAGGGCCGCCGCCGCCGCCGCGCCCCCATGGGCCGCCGCCGCCGCCTCCGTGGCTGCCGCCGGCCGTCTCCACCTCGCGGGGCTGCACCTCTCCATCAACACCATCATCAACCTCCTCCTCACCATGTCAATGTGTGAGTAGTCTTCTCCGGGGCCGAGGGCTCGTACGTGTAGCTATATGGTTATCTCTCTCTCCCATGATGTGATCTTCGTTGTGATCATAGGCTATGTTAATCTAGGGTGATCCCATGATATTTCCCCTTCCTCTATGTATTGGATTGATGTACTCACTTGTCTTTATCTAGTATAATCCCCGAGACCAAGGTGACAGCGGTCTATTGGACATGGATTAGAAAAATATTTTCATGAGTGATTTCCTCTCTTGTGTGTTGATTGAAGATTGAGAGTCTCTTGGTGCTTGTCTTTGACTATCCTTTAGATATGTTGTGGTGTTTGTGGGACTCTCTTTGGATGGCCTCGGTGACATTGGAAAATCCTTAGATTGAGAACTACGAACTTTGAGGTGTGCTTTTGTAGCCCTACATAATTCTCGTCCTCTCTTGACCACGAAGGAATGACCTCCGGGTGCGTCTCCATTGCATGTTTTATGGGAAATATCATGTGATTCGATTATGTTAATGTTGTTGGGAGTTTCCACTAGTGAAAGTATGATCCCTAGGCCTTGTTTCCACCATTGCAATACCATTTGTGCTCACGTTTACCACTTGTTTGCTTGCTGCACTTTTTATTACAGATTTATATTACTTTGCTTTGCCACTCCTATCATCCATATTTTACCATCTCTTCGCCGAACTAGTGCACCTATACAACTCCTAGTTGTATTAGGTGTGTTGGGGACACAAGAGACTTCTTGTATCTTAGTTGCAGGGTTGCTTGAGAGAGACCATCTTCAACCTCTACTTCCCTGAGTTTGATAAACCTTAGGTCATCCACTTGAGAGAAATTGCTGCTGTCCTACAAACCTCTGCGCTTGGAGGCCCAACATAGTCTACAAGAGTAGAAGCGTGTGTAGACATCAAGCTATTTCTGGCGCCGTTGCCGGGGAAGTGAGTGCTTGAAGGTATATCTTTAGATCTTGCAATTAAATCTTTTTGTTTCTTGTTTTTATTTCACTAGTTATGCTTATGGACAACCTTGCTATTGGATCGTTGCTTGTGGGAAGACGCCCCACACCTGTGGTGGTTGCTCCTCCCCCTACTGAAATTGTGCCCTATAAAATGCCAGTTGGTATTATCGATTATGTTTTGGCTAATCGTTATGCAGGAGACAGACATCCCGGTGAACACTTGCTATATCTGTCACAATTATGTTCATTATTTAAGCTTGCAGGTGTATCAAGGGAGTTTGTCATGAGGAAATTGTTCGCTGTATCACTTATAGATAAATCTTCAGATTGGTATAAGCTTCTCGATAACGCGAACTTGCTTGATTGGCAAGAGCTTATGTCTCTCTTTTATACTAAGTTTTATCCTCTTTATGAAATTCATCGAGACAGGAACTATATCTATAACTTTAGGTCTCGTGACGGAGAGAGCGTAGCTCAAGCTTGGGGGAGAATGAAAACGTTAATGCTAAAAAGTCCTAACCATGGGCTCCCCAAAGATGCTTATGTGGAGAGTAGAGTACCTTTTTGCATGTGGATCATGGTAACAATGTTTTATGTAATGCTTATATTGTTGAGTTTATTCGTGATCCCACTGAAAATTATTATGAGGAGGGAACATATGCTTATAGATATTTCAATAATATCAAGTTCCCTCTCTTTATGTTGAAGGTTTTGAAGCTGCACTTGTTTTGTCTTCCTATGCTTATTGCTTTGTGCTTCAATGAATTATTCTATTGGAATATTCCTATGCATAGGAAGCATGTTAGGCTTAAATGTGTTTGGTATTTGCTTCTTGATGCTCTCTTTTGTTCTTCAACTCTTATTCCTACGAGAGCATCATTAAAGTCTTATGCCTAGCTTAAAGGCATAAAAGAAAGCGTTTTTAGGAGGCAGCCCACAATGAATAAAATTTTATTTTGCTTTTGTTGTGTCTTGATGTTGTTACTACAATAGCATCATCATTGTATCTTTACTTTTTAGCTTTGTGCCAAGTGTAGCCTCTGATTGCAAGAAAGTTCAAAAGTTGTGACGTGTTGTCCAGGAAACAGATTCTGTCCTTGGACAGAAAAATTCGTATAAAATCACCAGATCATCTTTTTGGTCTGAATGTTTTCGACAGCATGCTCTATACAATTGGCTTTCGGGCGTCTGTTCTGAGTTTTTTGATTGGAGTTACAGAAGTGCCCCGAAAAAGTCATTTACTAGCTGCTGGTCTGTTTTTCACAGATTCTGTCCTGTTTTGCCTTTTCTTCGTTTTGCAAACCTTGATCTTGCTTTTTCTTTGCAAAAACCTTTTGGCAATCTTGAACAGTAGACCTTCAAGAATATCCTTATTTCCAGCAAGGAACAATTATTTTATTGAGGGTACTAACCTCGCTAATCAGATTATGATGAGTTATGTATGAAGGGAGTTTTCAAGTGTGCGAGGGAAGATGATAAAAAGATTCAGGAGTGTCAAGCGCTCAAGCTTGGGGATGCCCCCATGCACCCCCAAGAAATATTCAAGGAGACTCAAGCGTCTAAGCTTGGGGATGCCCCCGTGCATCCCCTTCTCCATCAACAATTATCAGTTCGTCTTTCGTTCCACTATATTTTTATCACTTCATGTGTTATGTGCTATGCTTGGAGCGTCTTGCTTTTAGTTTCCTTTTTAGTTTTCTTTAGCTTTGCTTGCTGTTCATAACGAGTTGGAACTCAGCTTTCTTTGTGTGGGAGAGAGACCCACTCCACTTCAACCTAGAACATAACATAGAATTTTCATGTCTATCTTAGCTGTGTGTGTTCTTTGTCTTTCAATAGCTACTATCATGTTCAGCTCTTAGTTTTCATGCTTATGTTTTTAAAGAGTTTTTGTTTAGTTGGTCGTTGGAACTCTCTTTATTTATCATGCTTATCTTATTAAGAGAGTTGGCTTCTGTTGCATTGGTCGATTTGTCTATGATAAAAATGCTACGTGCATAATGGTGCTTAGTAGTTCATGTTTTCTTATGGTTAGTCTCAAATAGCTGGGGGTTCCCAATGTGTTATTGGAGTACCAACATGATTTGTTTGCCTATGATGTGGTATGGTTTAGTGATATCTTCCTTCAAGAATTTATTTTGATTGACTTGGCGTATGCTCACGCATGTTTAAGACTGTAAAGAAAGTCTATCAAGCCTTGATGATCTTTAGTTTCTGAGTAGCGATATAACTTCCATGTCTGATTCAATGTTGCTTTGTTGCTCTGCATGATTATGACCGTCATTGCTCTTTTAGTTGGTCGCTCCTAGTCTTTTGCTAACCTTCGCCTGTACTAAGCGGACTGACTGCTTGTGCATCCAAAATCCTTTAAACCAATTATGCCATATGAGTCCACCATACCTTCCTATACCTGGTATTTACCTGCCATTTCTAACAAAGACTTTCATGTACCATCTCGAAATTACTCAAAAAAAAGCATTTCTCTTTTGTGCCTCTGTTTTAGCTCATGAGGAAGTAGTAGTTAATTCATGATCTTTTTAAGTTGGACAAGCTTCACCCCGGGATTGCATGTCTAATGTGCAAACCCATAATACGAGAAGGAACTAGCATAGAGTGCGCCCGGCTCATTAAAAAATTATACAACAAACAAACCCTCCTTCACGCTTTGTTCATGAGAAATCAGAAAACTTTGGCACTGATAAACAAATGAGATAAAGAGGATGTGATCGTTCTCATTCGGGAGCCGTTCCTCGAAACTTGTCCAGCTCGAGAAGTAATTGAGTTATCTCATTCGTTGACGAAATATGCATAATCTAAAATAATAATTATTACCTCTGTTTTTTAAAACCAAGAGCTCTGGTACATGTTTAGTTTTTGTTTCCGACCACGGGTTTTCAACCTTGCCAACAAAAGCCACGGTTCGAGAGTCTCCACCTTCTTTAAAGCACCAACTATTGAGAGCATGATTGTCATTCTGAGTGTAATGTGCATTGTCCCAAAGTACCATTGTACTTTGCATGATTATGATATCGTTTATTTTGAAATCATGGTATCTAGTCGTCACTTAAACCTTGGAGGTGCCCCTGCATTTATGTTTTGCTTCACTAAAGGGGGCAAGAGAGGTACCACTTTATCATATTTGCACACCATGATCATTACAAACCTATTGGAGTGTTTCAGTATCATATTGTAAAACTTTCAGTTCTTTGTGATTCTCTTATGAGGCAACTTAATTACTACAGATTCATTGTCTCAGTAAGCACTTGTCATGTGACTGTGAAAAGTCCTTATATGGTTAATAGCTAGTCACCACAGAAATTATGCATGTTATCATTTACCTACTCGCGGACGAGCAGGAATTAAGCTTGGGGATGTTGATACGTCCAAAACGTATCTATAATTTCTGCTTGCTCCATGCCCTTTTTGTGTGATATTGCTATGATATTTATGCACTTCCATACACTTTTAATCATATTTGGACTAACCTACTAATGGTTGCAAAAGTGCACAATGTTCTTCTTTTACACTTTATTGTGTAGGAATTACTTGGAAATTGACAAAAACGCAAAAGGAGTCGTATTGGAGTAGGACTCTGACTTTCCTGAAATCTGTCTGAGAACGCTTTTTAAAGATGGTCACGTTCCGGCCCGAAAACAAAGTCAAACGGAAAAAGTCTAGATGCGAAAGTTGTGGGGAATTTCGAGGCGATGCTTCTGGATATAAAATTCGTCCAAATCTGAGTCCGGACGGCCGAGTAAAGCCCGTTTTGCTGAGGCCCAAAATCTGATGACGGGAATCCCTGAGTCTATATAAAGAGAGGAAACCTAGGTCACCAAGGGCCACGAATTTTCATCCTCCCGAGCCGCCGTCTTGGAGGGGAGGACCAGCACCATTGCAGAACCATCCACAAGGAAGAAGGGCCGCCGCCGCCCACTAGGGCCGCCGCCGCCGCCTCCGTGGCTGCCGCCGGCCGTCTCCACCTCGCGGGGCTGCACCTCTCCATCAACACCATCATCAACCTCCTCCTCACCATGTCCAAGTGTGAGTAGTCTTCTCCGGGGCCGAGGGCTCGTACGTATAGCTATGTGGTTATCTCTCTCTCCCATGATGTGATCTTCGTTGTGATCATAGGCTATGTTAATCTAGGGTGATCCCATGATATTTCCCCTTCCTCTATGTATTGGATTGATGTACTCACTTGTCTTTATCTAGTATAATCCCCGAGACCAAGGTGACAGCGGTCTATTGGACATGCATTAAAAAGATATTTTCATGAGTGATTTCCTCTCTTGTGTGTTGATTGAAGATTTAGAGTCTCTTGGTGCTTCTCTTTGACTATCCTTTAGATATGTTGTGGTGATTGTGGGACTCTCTTTGGATGGCCGCGGTGACATTGGGAAATCCTTAGATTGAGAACTACGAACTTTGAGGTGTGCTTTTGTAGCCCTACATAATTCTCGTCCTCTCTTGACCACGAAGGAATGACCTCCGGGTGCGTCTCCATTGCATGTTTTATGGGAAATATCATGTGATTCGATTATGTTAATGTTGTTGGGAGTTGCCACTAGTGAAAGTATGATCCCTAGGCCTTGTTTCCACCATTGCAATACCATTTGTGCTCACGTTTACCACTTGTTTGCTTGCTGCACTTTTTATTACAGATTTATATTACTTTGCTTTGCCACTCCTATCATCCATATTTTACCATCTCTTCGCCGAACTAGTGCACCTATACAACTCCTAGTTGTATTAGGTGTGTTGGGGACACAAGAGACTTCTTGTATGTTAGTTGCAGGGTTGCTTGAGAGAGACCATCTTCAACCTCTACTTCCCTGAGTTCGATAAACCTTAGGTCATCCACTTGAGGGAAATTGCTGCTGTCCTACAAACCTCTGCGCTTGGAGGCCCAACATAGTCTACTAGAGTAGAAGCATGTGTAGACATTAGAAGGCCAATGTCATGGCCGACGCACTAAGTCGTAAGTCTTATTGTAACAACCTGATGTTACAACAAGGGCAACCACTTCTTCACGAGGAATTTCGTAAGCTTAACGTTCACATTGTTCCTCGAGGTTTCCTTTCCACCTTGGTGGCGAAACCTACCCTTATGGATCAAATCATAGCTGCCCAGAAGCAAGATACATGGATTTCCCGAATTGAGAGAAACATTCACAAAGGAGTTGCAGGTTGTTTCTCCATTGATAACATAGGTGTTGTTTCCTTCGAGAACCGTTTAGTGGTTCCCAAGAACCAACATCTACCGGAATTAATCCTTAAGGAGGCTCATGAATCTCCTCTCACGATTCATCCCGGTAGTACCAAAATGTATCAGGACCTACGTCAGAGGTTCTGGTGGACTAGGATGAAGAGAGAAATCGCTCAATTCATTGCTAACTGCGACGTTTGTCGTCGAGTCAAAGCAGAGCATCAACGGCCTGCTGGCACCCTTCAACCTTTAGCTATTCCTCAATGGAAATGGGACAAGATCGGTAAGGACTTCATTACCGGGTTTCCTAGGACCAGGAAAGGGAATAATGCTATCTTCGTCAATATCGACCGTCTCTCTAAAGTAGCCCATTTCCTACCTGTTCGAGAGAGTATAACCGCTAGCCAGCAAGCAGACTTGTATATCTCTCGGATAGTATCACTTCATGGTGTGCCGTTGGAGATTAACTCAGACCGTGGAAGTCTTTTCACTTCACGATTCTGGGAAAGTTTCCAGAATGCTATGGGGACTCATCTCTCTTTTAGCACCGCCTTCCATCCTCAGTCAAGTGGTCAAGTGGAACGAGTCAATCAAATTCTGGAAGATATGCTTCGAGCCTCTGTCATCTCTTTCGGTATGGACTGGGAGAAGTGTCTTCCATTTGCCGAATTCTCTTATAACAATAGTTATCAAGCCAGCTAGGGCAAGGCTCCCTTCGAAGTTCTATATGGACGAAGGTGTCGAACAACTCTTAACTGGTCAGAAACCGGGGAAAGACAACTCTTTGGTCAGGATATGATCCAGGAAGCAGAAGAGCAAGTTCGCATCGTTCGTGAGAAATTGAAAACAGCCCAGTCTCGCCAAAAGAGCCAATATGATAGTCATCATAAGGCTGTGACTTTTGAAGTCGGCGATAAGGCTTACCTTCGGGTTACTCCTCTTAAGGGAACCCATCTCTTCGGTATCAAAGGCAAATTGGCCCCTCGTTACATTGGTCCTTTTCGCATTCTATCCAAACGAGGAGAAGTTGCCTACCAATTGGAACTACCTCCGCACCTTTCCAGAGTTCATGATGTCTTCCATGTTTCTCAACTCAGGCGTTGCTTCTCGAATCCTATCTGCGGAGTGGACCACAAAACGCTTGATCTCCAGGACAATCTCACATATCGAGAATACCCCGTTCGTATTCTTGATCAAACCGAGTGTACCACTCGACGTCACAATATCAAGTTTCTCAAGGTTCAATGGTCACATCATTCCGAGAGTGAAGCTACTTGGGAAAGGGAGGATCGTCTTCGACTTGAGTACCCCACCCTCTTTCCGGAGGAACCCGAATCTCGGGACACGATTCTTTTGAGTGGGGGTGATTTGTCACATCCCTTGTCAGTGCTTGCATTACGACTAGCTAGAGTGTGCATCATGTTTACTTTCCAAAGGAACTTGAAATGGGAATGACAGAAACCCCAGCACCCCTATTCTAACAACTAGGGTTTGTTAAAATCTTTTCCAATGTACCCAAAATGCCCTTCAAAAATGTTCATCATTTTTGCCTTGGTCTTAAGCTCTGCCAAAAATGGTGCACAATTTTCTAGGACATCCAAGGTCTCTGGATTAATTCATATGGTATTTGCATTTGGGCATTTAAATGCTATAAAATATTTCATGTGCCCAAATAATCATAAACTAAAATGTTCCATACTGTTCATATTATATACAGTGGGCATGACTAGTTTTATGAGTTATAAAAATGTTCTGGCATTTTATTTAATTCAACAAAGTTGCAAAAGAAATGAAACAGAAAGTAAATAGAAAAAAAGGAAGAAGCAGACTTACCTGAGCCCACTTACCTGCCTGGCCCAGACAGCCCAGCCCACCAGGGGCATCCCCATCTTCTTCGCCGTGCCAGCGCACGAAGCAGCTCGGTGGCGAGCGCCGCCGACGCGCCGGCCACCTCCTGCCTGCCTGGCTGCCACCTCGACGCCCTGGACGCACCTAGTCGACGGCACGCACCCCCCTGGCGCCTCTCTCACTCTCCCCCGTGTCTTTCCCCTCCTCTCTCCCCTCCGCCGAGCTCCACCGAGCGAGCTCGTCGCCGCCGATCGCTGCCACCGCGCCCTACGCCATTCCCTCGCCTCCCCGACGCACCATTAGCTCCGCCGCATCGCCCTGAAGCTCCCCACAAATGCACACGATGCCAGAAGCCCTGCAACGCCCTCCCCGCCGTCGTATTGAACCTTCGGCACCGCAGATCGCCGCCGCCCGTACACCGCCGTCCGACCTCCCCCGAGCTCGCTTCGACGCCCTCTGCGACCGCTGTGAACTCACGCTTCGAACCCCTCTCTCCACAGGCTCGATTACGCCTTGTAGACGCTGGCCCCTTGCTGACCGTGGCTCACCGCCGCCGGCCAACTCGCCACCGTGGCCACAGGCACCGTGCCTCACAGCTGAGCACGCCATTAGGATCAGTGGCTCACCAGCAAGCTAATGCCAGCTCTAACTCCTCCTATCGTGCACCACAACGCCGCACCGGCCAACTTCGTGCGAGCACCGCCGCGGACGAGCTCGCCGCCGTCGACTCCGGCGACCAATCGACCAACCAGTGGCACCGTTGGATGCGGTGCATCACGAGGAGTACATAGAGCCCATCAGCGCGACAAATGGTCGCCAGAACAAGGATTCCGACGAGTCACCGCCATGCGAAATGGTCGCCGCCGGCCGAACTCCGGCGGGCTGACGTCGCCTGTTAATTAGGAGCTAACAGTAATTAGATTAACCACCACAGTCACTGTAGTGGGCCCCATCGCTTAGTCAAACCCAGTCAACTCTAGTTTTGACCGGAATTAGCTCCAGAGACACTGACATGAGGGACCCACCAGTCAGGTTTGACCTGGATCAGGTCTGTTGACTTGCTGACGTCAGCATGATGTCATGCTGACGCGGTAAAGGATTTTCTGGGATTATTTGATTTAAAAACAATTCAGGAAATTCTAGAAAATGCTTTAAACTTCAAAAAAATCATATAAATTCAAGAGTAGCTTAGATGGAAAAGATTTATATATGAAAATTGATCAGAAAAATCCAATCTTTCCAATGGAACTGGTTTCATGCATGTTTGAGCAAGTTAACCTTGCTGTATACTCTAAAACATGATAATGCACTTAAATAAGTAATAGTTTGAGTTTCAATTTGAATCTTTGATTCAAATGGGCTCAAACCCTTCTGGTTATAGTTGCATTAGCCCAAAACACATGCATCTTGCCATATCATGAGCATGCATCATATTGTTGCATTTGTTTTCTTATTGATTGTATCGCCGATATTCTCCGTGTTAGGTCCTGCTCCCGAGGATACTTCTGCGTATCCAACTGAAGAGCAGTACCCGACAACCACTTTGTCAGGCAAGCAATCATTGATCATTCCTATACAAACCCATCTTCTCGCTCCTGCTCTCTTTTACTGCATTAAGGCAACAGCGTGTGAACTGCTACTTGCTGCGGTAGTTGAACCGTATTCCCTTGCATGACCTGTCATTGCCACAGTAAATAGTTGAAACCCACTAGCATGTGTAGGAGTTGTTTGAGCCATGTGATGTGTGATCCACCATGCTATTTGTTTATGTTGCCTGCTATGCTTAGAGTTGTGTCAGGTTTGGTTCATCTGGGTGATGGATCAGAGTGAAATGATCATATCGGTAAAGAGAGGGAAGTGTGGAACACGTTTGGTAAAGGTATGGATGAAAGGCCATGTAGGAGTACGTGGTGGGTTGTTTCATTGGAACCGTCTACAGGACCTGAGATCTATATGTGTGATTCAAGTTACAGTTACTAGCACGCATTGGGCTCCGGGCGCTCCAAGCCCTCTCGTCTTATTAACTGCCCTTGTTCTCTGTCCAAGAGTTGCAACTAGTTCCTGGTGTTTGTAGTTTACTGGTGGTCGTGCACAGCGCTGACCCTCGGGGTGGGCTGTGATGCGACAGGTACGTGGCCGGGTGTACCGAGTCCCCGTTTGGTGACTCGGGAACCCTGTACACATCGTTTGGGGCCGTGAGCGACACCCCGGCCGGATCTCCCCACGGGTGGAACCCAAATAGGCGATAAACCTGGACAAGAGACTTGTGTAGTTAGTCAGGTTGTGGCCGACACCCTCGCTGGGCTTCTGCTTGAAGGTTGCCGAGTACATGTCGAGTAAATGGCGGTAAGTGGTGGGAGCGTGTGTGAAGAAGTACACCCCTGCAGGGTTATCAATCTATTCGAATAGCCGTTGTTCGTGGTACGGACTACTTGATTACTCTTACAGTTCATAGACAAGTTGATGGATACTACTAAAAGCCTCAAGACAAGTGTGAGTGCCGTGGATGGCCCTTCCGTAGGATGACGGAAGAGGATCCTCAGTGGTGTATTGTTGTGGTGAGTAGAGGACTCGTGTACGTAGTAATATCTTGCAATCTGTTGAGAGTTGTAGTATAGGTCAGCCAAGAGTCAAAGCTGGCTTTCTGCTACGAACTCCACTACCCCTATTGATAATGTTGCATGTATGATAGGTTCTGTTGTAAGACTTGCTGAGTACCTTTGTACTCATGTTTGCTTAATAACTATTGCAGAGGAGAACCCTGCCCCTTCTGATTGGTTCTACATAGACGTTGACGTCGACGAGTAGCTTGCTACCCACACGGAGATCTGGAGCTTGTGAAGGGCCTTGTAGATAGTCAGGCTACACCAAGCCTGTTTTATTTTCCAACTTGTCTGTACTCAGACATGTTAGCTTCCGCTTGTGCTTGTATGACTGTATGACTTGAGTGTTGGGTCATGTGACCCCTACCTGTATGGATATGTTATGTATGGCTCTTGGAGCCTCTTAGATAAAGTACTTTGAGTCATAGAGTTCTGTTGTGATGCAATGTTATATTTGCACATATTGAGCATATTGTGTGTATGATTGAAATGCTTGGTATGTGTGGGATCCGACACCTAGTTGTTTTCCTTTGGTAGCCTATCTTAAAGGGAAATGCCTCCTAGTGCTTCCAATGAGCCTTGGTAGCTTGCTACTGCTCGGAACACGTAGGCTGGCCGGCATGTGTCCTTCTTCGTTCCTGTGTCTGTCCCTTAGGGGAAATGTCACACGTTGTTCCTTTAAGTCCATGTAGCTTGCTACGACTTGGGTTCATACGTTGATGACCGACACGTTCGTTGCTGGGTCATGGATGCCAGTCTCTGTAATTTAGTGCCACTTTTGGTTTATAACTAGCCATGTCGGCCCGGGTTCTCTGTCATATGAATGCTAGCGACACTGTCATATACGTGTGCCAAAATGCGCAAACGGTCCTGGGCCAGGTAAGGTGGCACACGTGGGGATACCGTGCGTGAGGCCGCAAAGTGATATGACGTGTTACAGCTAGATCGATGTGACTTAGGATCGGGGTCCTGACAACAAATCCCTGCTTCCCTCTGCGAAGGGCCTATCTATTTACTTTTATGCAGAGTCATCATCCTCTTATCAAAGAGCACCAGTAGGAGAGCACCTCTGTTGTTGCATGTATTACTATTAATTTGCATTGAGTATGATCATGACTGGATCTCTTTTACCATGAATTACAATGTCTAGTCATGCCTTGATCTTTAAAGGTGCTCTGCATTTATGTTTTGCGGTCTCAGAAAGGGCTAGCAAGATACCATCCTATTATATCATATCATGATTGTTTTGAGAAGTGTTGTCATCCGAGGTTTATTATTATTGCTCGCTAGTTGATTATGCCATTGATGTGAGTAGTCTTGAGACCTGAAAGTTATTGTGAATGTGGTTAGTTCATGATCTTGTTGAAAACCTGAATGCTAGCTTACATATTTACAACAACAAGAGCAAACAGAGTTTGTCAAAGTTTTTCTTTATGACTTTCAGTTTATCAACTGAATTGCTTGAGGAGAAGCAAAGGTTTAAGCTTGGGGAGTTGATACGTCTCCAACGTATCTACTTTTCCAAACACTTTTGCCCTTGTTTTGGACTCTAACTTGCATGATTTGAATGGAACTAACCCGGGCTAACGCTGTTTTCAGCAGAACTGCCATGGTGTTGTTTTTGTGCAGAAATAAAAAGTTCTTGACATCGCCTGAAAATCAATGGAGATTTATTTCAAAAAATATAAAAAACACCTGCAAGAAGATCCACACCGGGGGGGGCCATGGGCTGTCCTCGAGGGTGGGGGGCGCGCTCCCCTGCCTCGAGGGCACCCCGATGCCCCACCGACGTATCCCCAGGTCATGTATATTCTGTTTCGTGTAGAAAAAACTCAAGGAGAAAGAATTATCATGTTTCACGAGACGGAGCCGTTGCCAAGCCCTAATCTCTGTCGGGAGGGCTGATCTGGAGTGCATTCGGGGCTCCGGAGAGTGGAGATCGTCGCTATCGTCATCATCAACCTTCGTCCATTACCAATTCCATGATGCTCACCACTTTGCGTGAGTAATTCCATCGTAGGCTTGCTGGACGGTGATGGGTTGGATGGGATCTATCATGTAATCGAGTTAGTTTTGTTAGGGTTTGATCCCTAGTATCCACTATGTTCTGTGATTGATGTTGCTATGACTTTGGTATGCTTAATGCTTGTCACTAGGGCCCGAGTGCCATGATTTCAAATCTGAACCTATTATGTTTTCATGAATATAAGTGTGTTCTTGATCCTATCTTGCAAGTCTATAGCCACCTACTACGTGTTATGATCCGGCAACCCCGAAGTGACAATAATCGGGACCACTCTCGGTGATGACCTGAGTTTGAGGAGTTCATGTATTCATTATGTGTTAATGCTTTGGTCCGGTACTCTATTAAAAGGAGGCCTTAATATCCATTAGTTTCCAATAGGACCCCGCTGCCACAGGAGGGTAGGACAAAAGATGTCATGCAAGTTCTTTTCCATAAGCACGTATGACTATATTCGGAATACATGCCTACATTGCATTGATGAACTGGAGCTAGTTTTGTGTCACCCTAGGTTATAACTTCTACATGATGAATTGCATCCGACGTAATTTCCCATCACCGATCCAATGCCTACGAGCTTTACCTATATTGCTAGTCCCTTATTCACTTTTCCGTTGCTATTATCACAAAAACTACAAAAACACTATCTTTACTTTTATTGCTTCTACCACCACTATCATATTACTGTGCTACTAAACTATCTTGCTGCAGATACTAAGTTTCCAGGTGTGGTTGAATTGACAACTCAGCTGCTAATACTTAAGAGTATTCTTTGGCTCCCCATGTGTCGAATCGACAAATTTGGGTTTAATACTTTATCCTCGAAAACTGTTGCGATCCCCTACACTTGTGGGTTATCAGGGGCCTACCGGCTGGCACACGAGGCAGGGGGTGCGCCCTGGGAAGGGGGCGCGCCCCCCACACTCGTGGACAGCCGGTGGCCCCCCTCGTGGACTTCTTTCGTCAGATATTCTTTATATTTTCTAAAACGAAGTTCTGTTGAGTTTCGGGGCTTTTGGAGTTGTGCAGATTGGGTTTCCAGAGAATGCTACTTTTCCAGCCCAGAATTTGAGCTACCGGCATTCTCCCTCTTCATGTAAACCTTGTAAAATAAGAGAGAAAAGGCATAAGTATTGTGACAAAACATATAATAACAGCCCATAATGAAATAAATATCAACATATAAGCATGATGCAAAATGGATGTATCAGACAACGCAAGATTGAATCCAAAGCCAAGCACTTCCCCCATTGCAAGAACTATAGATCTAGTAGGCCAACCAAACCAATAATTCAAAGAGACTTGCAAGGATATTATAATCATACATAAAGAGTTCAGAATGGAACCAAATATTTCTCATAGATAATATTGATCATAAACCCACATGCATTGGATCTCGACAAACACACTACAAAAATAGATTACATCGAATAGATCTCCTCAAAAACCGAGGAGAAGTTGGTATTGAGATCCAAAGAGAGAGAAGAAGCCATCTTGATACTAGCTATGGACCCGAAGGTCTGTGGTAAACTACTCACAATTCATGGTGAGACGATGATGATGATGTAGAAGCACTCTGTGGAAGATCCCCCCTCCGGCGGAGCTCCGAAACAGGCCCCAAGATGGGATCTCACGGGAATAGAAGGTTGCGGCGGTGGAACTAGGGTTTTCTCTCTTGTTCTGATAGTTTCGGGGTACATATGTATATATAGGAGGAAGGAGGGCACCGAGGGCCAGACGGGGTGCCCATGAGGCAGGGGGCGCGCCCTATAGGGGGGGGGGGCGCCCCCTCCCTCGTGGATGCCACGTCAGCCCTACTCCATGGTTCTCAAGTCTCCCGTGCGTATTTTGCTCCAAAAATATCTCTCCAGAAGTTTCATCCCATTTGGACTCCGTTTGATATTCATTTTCTGTAAAACCCTGAAATAGGCAAAAAACAGCAATCTCGACTGGGCCTTTGGGTTAGTGGGTTAGTCCAAAAAATAATATAAAAGTGTATAACAAAGCCCATTAAACATCCAAAACATCATAAATAATAGCATGGAACAATCAAAAATTATAGATACGTTGGAGACATATCATACCACCTCCCGCAAATATGGTTTGATGATGTTCTTGAAGAACTTGTCCTTGGAGGAGCTTGAAGCGGCCATAGTAGATGGGATCTGACAGAAAACAGCAAGGAAAGGAAAACAGAAGATTTCTCCGCAATATGGTGGTCAACAGGTTTGGATGGTATAAAAGGACTTTTTTATCTTGGGAAACAAGCCAACAGAAGAAAAATGGAGTCCGGAAGGTGCCCTAGGTGGGCACAACCCACCTGGGCGTGCCTGGCAAGCCAGGCTCGCCTTGGTGTCTTGTGCCCACCAGGGTACGCTTCCGGGTTGTTTCTTATTTTCCTAAAAAAAGTATTCCAGAACTAATAAAAAATATTTTTGCGTATTTTTCGGAGTCCGTTTACTTACCGTATCAAGAACATCCTTATTTTAATGATTCTGGAGTGTTCCGCAAGGACTCTTTTATGTATTCTTCTGGTGTCAATGTTTGTATAATATTACTTTCAACAATAATGGGTGTACCTGAGATATAATGTTTTATTCGTTGCCCGTTGACAACCTTCGGGTTAGTACCTTCGGCATTATTTATTTTGATAGTTGCATACCAATAAACCTCCTCGATAACATAGGGTCCTTCCCATTTGGAGATGACTTTTCCTGCAAAGAACCAGAAACGAGAGTTGTACAAAATAACATATTCTCCGACTTTGAACTCACACTTTTGGATTCTTTTATCAAGCCATCTTTTAACTTTTTCTTTAAATAATTTAGCATTTTCATAAGATTGGGTTCTCCATTCATTTAGTGAGCTAATATAAAATAACCTCTTTTCACCAGAAAGTTTGAAGTCATAATTGAGTTCTTTGAGTGCCCAACATGCTTTATGTTCTAACTCAAGATGCAACTGACAAGCTTTTCATAAACCATTTTATAAGGAGACATAGTGAAAGGGCATGTCCCTTCCTATGTGGTTTTGGTGATTGATGAAAATGCGTTTGCGGACTAATCGTGTGTGCCAAGTATTTCAAATATGAATCCAGAGGCACGAGACGATCATCTACCCTCCGAGTTATCAGCTCAAGACGTGTTGTTTTCCTACGCTTGTGTTGGTGGACTTGAGTCGTAGGAGACACCGTACTATGAATGGGGTCCGCATTTGAAAGGCCAGGGTGGAATCATCACGTACACTCTATTTTCGCACCCTCATCGTCTCTCCTTTCCTTGGGGATCTCCACATCTCTCTGTGGTGATCTTGTGTGTTAGGCGCGGTAGTACCGTAGCCAGGGCGGTAGTACAGCCTATACGCTCTAAGTGGTAGTACCGTTGAAGAAGCGCGGTAGTACCGCTTGGGTATATGCGCGGCAGTACCGCCACGGCTACGCTCCACCTCCGCGTCGATTCGGGACGAGTATTTCTCGTGTCGGGTTCTACGGTAGTAGCAACGATAGTAGCAGCGGTAGTACCGCTATAAGTGGTAGTACCGCTGCCACCACCGCGGCTACTACCGCTCCTACCCTCTGTGCCTCGTCCCTAACATAGGGCGGTAGTACCGCTCGGCCCAGCGGTAGTACCGCTCTATGCAGGTAGATAAGAGGGTAATGGTTCACTCTTCTCCTCCACTATATAAAGGGTTCTTCTTCCTCTAGAAGAACCACCTCATCTCCCCTAAGCTCCATTGTTGCTCCAAAAAGCTCATTTTCGCCCGATCTCTCTCCCTAGCCAATCAAACTTGTTGATTTTCTAGGGATTGGTTGAGAAGGCCCTGATCTACACTTCCACCAAGAGAAATTTGATTCCCCCACAAATCCCTTGCGGATCTTGTTACTCTTGTGTGTTTGAGCGCCCTAGACGGTTGAGGTCACCTCGGAGCCATATCCATTGTGGTCAAGCTCTGTGGTTTCGTTGGGAGCCTCCAATTCAGTTGTGGAGAGAGCCCCAACCTTGTTTGTAAAGGTTCAGTCGCCGCCTTCAAGGGCACCAATAGTGGAATCACGGTATCTCGCATTGTGTGAGGACGTGAGGAGAATATGGTGGCCATAGTGGATTCTTGGGGGGGCATTGTGCCTCCACACCGCTCCAACGGAGACGTACTTCCCATCAAAGGGAAGGAACTTCGAACACATCCTCGTCTTCACCGGCTCCACTTTTGGTTATCTCTATCCTTTACTTGTGCAAGCTTTAGTGTGGTAGTATCTTGTGCTTGCTTGCATACTTATCTTTGTTGTATCATATAGGTTGCTCACCTAGTTGCATATCTAGACAACCTATATTGTTGCTAAGTTTAATTTGGTCAAGAAAAGCTAAAAAATATTAGTTGCCTATTCACCCCTCCCCTCTAGTCAACCATATCGATCCTTTCAATTGGTATTAGAGACTCTTCTTTTTATTAACGACTTTACCGTCCAAAGAGTATGGGTGACAACGTAGTTGAGACGGAAGGACACTCCGGTGGAACTCCAGCCTTGCCTACATCCGATGGAGAAACCTCGGTCTCTCGTGAGGTGTTCAATGTGGCTATGGACTAATTGAAGGACTCACTAGTGACCGAGGTCAAAGGCATGTTCAAAGAATTTCTTGAGGGACTTAAATTACCCACCGCACCGTTGGAAGTGGTTCATCCCGCTACCAATGTGTCGGATACTATTCCCGACAAGGGAGAAACTAGTAGTGAGCAAGTCCCGGTGACTAAGAATGGGAGTAGGATTTTTGCTCACTCCGCGCCTCCTATCAATTATGGAGGACCCGTTCCTACTCTGCATTTAAATTCCGTTGGTCCTCCTCCTAAGTTTGTGAAAAATTCTGATTTTTCTACTTGGACGTTTCGCTTTATAAGTCATTTAAATCATTGTTCTACTAATATTTGGAGAATCATTGAGCAAGGTTTCTACCCGCATGATCCTTACAACTTAACTCCAAGAGAAGCTGCGGATCATCAATTCAACGAGTCCGTTCTTTGCATACTTCAAGAAGCAATCCCTCTCGAAGACATTGCACATCTTTGACCCTTCACCGTGGCCAAGGAAGCTTGGGAGCATGTTAGTTCCTTGTACAAGGGAAGCACAAGCATTCAACGCTCAAACTATGAAGTTGTGCAAGATGAAGCCGTTGAGTTTGCCATGATCGAAGATGAAGATCCATGTGAACTTTTTCGCAGATTAACCACTCTTGCAGTTTCACTTCGAGATCATGGGAGCAAGGATATGGATGACAATTGGATCAAGCGCAAATTTCTTAAGGCCATGATGCCTTATCACAAGGCCTTGTCCTCCGTCATCCGCCAAAGACCGGACTTCCACACTTTGTCTTCAAGTGAAGGGTTGGATGAGTTTGATGCCATGAGGATCGTGGATAAGACTGCCGACAATGTGGTTTTCTGAGCTCAATTATCAAACAAGTCCAATCTTGTGTTGAAGGCCAAAGTTTGTGTGGAAGAGGAGGATGAAGATGAGTGTTTCCCCGAAGACACCAAATATGCCTATCATGAGCACATGGCTCTTCCCTCAAGGAAATTTTGGGGCAACAAGAAGAACTCAAGGCCCAGGTTCAACAAGAACAATTCAAGTGGCCTCAAGGGCAAGCAACGAGTGAGGACGTGCTACAGTTGTGGCAATGTGAGTCACTTCGTTGTAGAGATTACCCATATGAGAAAGGAGAATACAATGGAGGCAAGCATATCCGAAAGGAAAAGGCCAAGTCTTATCCCAACAAGAACAACTTCAACAAGAAGACTCCTCCCAAAGGATTAGTGGCCCAAGAAGAATATGTTGAGGATGATGATGATGAAGAAGATGATGAGATGGTCACTATGGCCACCATTGCTATTTCAACAACTCCACGATCATCCCTCTTCGACTCACCAAATGAGAACATCATGGCCAAGTGCCTCATGGCTAAGGCCACGAACAAGGTAACCCCCAACATCAATTCTACCATCACCTCTAATCCTTCATTGACGGATTGTATTTATGAGAGTGAGGGGCGGAGGAGGGGGGAAATGAATTTGAGTTGTTTATCAGTAAACTCAAGGGCAAACCCAAGAAGCACTTCGTTGCTCTCTTGGAACAACTAGGTGAAGCCAATGACATGATCGAGGCTCACGAGGAGACCATTTCTAAAATGGAGAGTCATAGTCGAGACTATGCCGATGAGATCTTGGATATCTCCAATGCTCTTGAGGAAGAGCGTGGTCTTCGTTTGTCTCTTGAGGAGTCACACAACGATGATCTTGCTAAATTAAAGAAAGATCTTGATCATGCTTTAGTTGTCTCTCGTGTGCTCAATTCCGAGAAGGCAAAGCTCTTGGTTGACCATGCTAGACTCAAGGAGGATTTTGTTACACTTGACAAGGCTCACAAGGTCTTGAAGAGTGTACATACTAGCCTCAAAGAATCTCATGATCAACTTCAAGTTTCGCTAACCAAGGAGAAAGCTACCTTTCCTCGCATGGTTTTAATTGATAATGCAAATGCTACTAACCCATGTTGCGACATGTGCATCTTGTTGAAGAGAATGCCAAGTTGAAGAAGCAACTTGAGAAAGGCCTTGTGTCTTGTATACAAGGGGAGAAGAACCTCAATGATCTTTTGAGCAATCAAAAGGAAGTTGTGGCAAATGAAGGAATTGGGTTTGCTCCCAAGCCCAAGAAGAAGAAGAACAACAAGACCAAGCGACCTCCTCCTCTCAATCAAACATTCGTAAAAGAGGGAGAGGGTAAACCTAAGAAGAAGAATATTGTGAAGAGTGGCGGAGTCAAGAATAACACTGCCACGCCATCCAGCAAAGCCGGTGACAACCCTTCTTATGTTCTATGTCATGCTAGTGATGGACATGTTTTTGCTAAATTTGTTGGTTCTTCTTATGAGTACATTGAATGGTCTATTTGTGTTCCTAAGACCCTTGTTACTAACCTCAAAGGACCCATTACAAATTGGGTACATAAATCCAAGCATTGATCTCCTGTAGGAGTTTGCTTCCGGTTGGGATCATGGTTGCTCGATAGTGGAGCCACAAATCATATGACCGAAAGCAAAGACTTGGTGGTGGACATGCATCAAGGTTTATCTATGGCCACCAATGTCGGATGGGGTGATGCTTCATCTTCTAAGGTATTGGGGCTTGGCAAGGTTGTTGTTTCTCATGATCTCACGATCGAGAAATTCATGCTTGTTGAGTCCCTTGCATACAATTTACTTTCTGTTCGTCAACTTGCACTCATGGGCTTTGCCACTTTCTTTGATATTGATACTGTGGTCCTCTTGTGAAGCAAGACTCTTAAAGTAGCCTATATTGTGCATGTCAAAAACGGTCTCTAGGTGGTTAACTTCTCGGAGCAACCCACTAAGACCGCGACTTGCCTAACGGCTAAAGTTGATGTGGGTTGGCTTCGGCATCGCCAGCTAGCCCATGTCAATATGAGATCTTTGCAAAGTCTCCTCAAGGGGGACCATGTCCGTGGACTAACAAATGTTAGTTTTGCCAAAGATCGTGCTTCCAGTGCCTATATTGAAGGAAAGTTACATGAGAAGGCTCACCCTCCCACGACTATCATCTACTCAAAAAGACCGTTAGAGCTCCTTCACATGGATCTCTTTGGGCCTCCATCCTTTGATTGTCTTGGGGGTAGAAAGTATTGCTTGGTGATTGTAGATGATTATTCAAGGTACAACTAGGTATACTTCTTCAAGAGGAAGAGTGAGACCCAACAAACCATCATCAACTTTGCAAATGAAGCTCAACGTCAACATGATGCAAAGATCTTGATGATTCGAAGTGACAACGGCACGGAGTTTAAGAACTACACCTTGGTTGAGTTTCTTAGTGATGAGGGGATCAAGCATCAATATGCTGCACTGTATACTCCTCAACAAAACGGTGTGGCAGAAAGAAAGAACCGGACACTGATGGACGCGGCGAGAACCATGATGGCGGAGTTCAAGTCTCCGTACAACTTTTGGGCCGAAGCTATCAACACCGCTTGTCATGCATCCGATCGGCTCTATCTGCACAAAGGCTAGAACAAGACTCCATATGAGATACTTATCGGTCACAAGACCAATCTCAAGTACTTTCGGGTGTTCGGTTGTAAGTTCTTCATACTCAAGAAAGGTGCTTGTTTGTCTAAATTTGATGCTAGAGCTCATGAGGTCATATTTGTTGGTTATGCTACAAACTCTCATGTTTACCATGTCGTCGACAAGTCCAATGAACTCATTGAGGAGACGTGTACCATAGAGTTTGACAAGAATAACGGCTCCCAAGTGGAGCAAAGTGGTACTTGTGATGTAGGTGATGAAATTCCTCCCCAAGCCATAATAAGAATATGTATTGGTTATATCCTACCCCTTGTGGCCGAAGAAGAAGGACAATGTTCCACTCAAGTGAAATCATCACCAACCCAAGACCCACACGCTTCCGAAGAACAAAGTGAAGGCCCTCAACCAGATGAACAAGGACAAGTGCAAGATCAACCACAAGATGGTGGTGAGCCACCAAGTAATGCACAAGGCCAAGTTCCCTCTCCCGAGCTTGTTCAAGATCAAGATCATGCTCATGACGACGCTCAAGTTGATCAACTCATAGCTCCTCAATTATCTCTTGAAGAGCAATTGGAGCATCGTGCTGCCAAAGTTGCTTCTAGGCTCGCTTCTAGAGAGCATCACATGGAGAATATTCTTGGAAGCATCACAAAGGGGGTAAGAACTCGTAGACAATTAGAAAACTATTGTGCTCATCAAGCTTTTATCTCTTGTGTTGAACCTCAAAAGGTCTATGAGGCGCTCGAAGATCCCGATTGGCTCAATGCCATGCATGAAGAACTCCATAACTTCGAGCGCAACAAAGTGTGGCATCTGGTGCCAAGGCCGAAGGAGAACCATAATGTCATTGGAACCAAGTGGATCTTTAAGAACAAGCAAGATGCTCATGGAATTTTCATCCGCAACTCCCAAGTCGAGGGTATCGACTATGGTGAAACCTTTTCCCCCGTCGCTCGCCTTGAATCATTCGTTTGTTGCTTGCCTATTCTTCTCATCCTAACTTTAAATTGCAACAAATGGATGTGAAAAGTGCCTTTCTTAATGGTCCTCTTAATGAGTGGGTGTATGTCAAACAACCCCCGGGGTTTGAGGATCCAAAGTTCCCCAATCACGTGTATCAACTCGATAAGGCGCTCTACAGCCTTAAACAAGCCTTAAGCCCCACGTGTGTGGTATGAGCATCTTACCTAGTTGTTGCAACATCATGGGTTTGAAATTTGGAAAATCGACCCCACTCTTTTTACTAAGAAGGTCAAAGGGGAGTTGTTTGTATGCCAACTACATGTTGATCATATTATCTTTGGTTCACCTAACAAAGCTTTCATTGATGAGTTTGCCGCACTCATGACCGCGCAATTTAAGATGTCCATGATGGGAGAGTTGAAGTTTTTCCTTTGGTTCAAGATCAAACAAAGAAGAGAAGAATCTTCATCAAACAAGCCAAATACACTCAAGACATGATCAAGAGGTTCAATCTAAGTGATGTCAAGCCGGCTACTACTCCAATGCCTACGAAGTGCCCACTTGACATTGATCCCAATGGTAGAGGTGGATCAAAAGGTATATCGTTCTATGATTGGATCCTTACTTTACCTTTGTGCATCTAGACCGGATATCATGTTGAGTGTTGGAATGTGTGCACAGTTTCAAGCCTCACCTAAGGAAAGTCACTTTGTGGCAGTCCAGCGAATCTTTTGATATTTGGCTCATACCCCAAACTTTGGCTTATGGTACCCAAGAGGAGCAAACTTCAACCTTGTAGGGTTCTCGAATTCGGATTGGGCGGGAGACAAAGTGGATAGGAAGTCTACTTCTGGAGGTTGCTAATTTCTTGGTTGCTCTTTGGTGAGTTGGTCTTCCAAGAAGCAAAGTTGTGTATCTCTCTCTTCCACCGAAGCTGAGTACGTGGCGGCTGGCAGTTGTTGTGCTCAACTTCTATGGATGAGGCAAACTTTAAAGGATTACGGTGTCACGTGTGACAAAGTGCCTCTTTGGTGTGACAATAAAAGTGCCATCAAGATTTGTCTCAACCCGGTGCAACACTTCAAGACGAAGCATATTGAGATTCGGTATCACTTCATCCGGGAGCATATTCAGCAAGGGGAAATTGATATTCACTATGTCAGCACACATGATAACCTTGCATATATCTTCACGAAGCCTTTGGATGAAGCAAGATTTCGCGAGTTAATTAAGGCATGAGCTAAATATCACAGATTTGACCAATGTTGATTGAAGTTGTACACACCTCCCATTCAGACCGTGTTATCTTGTTTCGATGTAGGCATGGATATAAGGGGAGTGTTGTTCTCTTGATGAAATTTCTCTCCCTCCGTTATAAACAAATCGACCAAATCTTCAACATTCACCATTGTTGTTGGTACAAAATGTGCTTCAAAGATGAGTAGTGGTCATGGGCTCAAGGTTAAAATCTTCGCGGTGCCATACCACTTCACTCAAACATAGGTGGCCTCGGCCACCACCATCTCTTTCGAGAGGTGTGTGGTTGTTGTCGTGTTTTTCTCTTTGTTTGGGTGGTTGTGTGTGTGTTGTTCCCTCTGTTTTCTCGTGTTTTCTTCTCGTAGCTGTGAGTTTTCTCGCTAAAGGTTCTTGGGAGCAAATTGTCAGTTTAGAGACTCTTTTTCCGAGTTGGGCGGTACTACCGCTGGAGCGCACGGTACTACCACTTATTAACCTAAGCGGTACTACCACCCGCTAGAAGCGGTACTACCGCTGGAGCGCGAGGCTGCGGGGTTAAGTGGGGGTCGGGGAGTTTTCTTCCCTTACCCACACCCATTCACCCCCATTTCTCGTTCTCTTCTCCAACGAAGAACCTGCGTCGAGGTCGCCGGTGGGGTGCCTCCTCCGGGCCGTGTTTTACCTTTTCCTTTGGTGGGATCGATCCCCACCCCTTCCTCAAGCTATGGATGCCGGTATTGCCCCCCATTTCCTTCTTGTTGCTTCTAGTTTTCAGATCTAGCTTTTTAGGGGAAATGGACATACATTCCGTGATTTTTGGCCAAATCAAGGCTTGAGTAGGATGCTAAATGATGACCCACAAGTGTAGGGGATCTATTGTGGTTCTTTTGATAAGTAAGAGTGTCGAACCCAACGAGGAGCAGAAGGAAATGATAGGCAGTTTTCAGTAAGGTATTTTCTGCAAGCAGAAATTATAGATAACAGATAGTTTTGTGATAAGGTAATTAGTAGCAAGAGACAAAAGGAAAAAGTAAATAAGGTGCAGAAAGTTGTCCCAATCCTTTTTGTTGCAAAGGACAAGCATGGACAAACACTTATATAAAGGAAAGCGCTCCCGAGGACACATGGGAATTATCGTCAAGCTAGTTTTCATCACGATCGTCTGATTCGCGTTCGGTACTTTGATAATTTGGTATGTGGGTGGACCGGTGCTTGGGTGCTGTGCTTACTTGGACAAGCCTCGCACTTATGATTAACCTCTAATGCAAGCACCCGCAACTACAAAAGAATTATTAAGGTAAACCTAACACTAGACTGAAACATATGGATCCAATTCAGCCCCTTACGAAGCAACGCATAAACTAGGGTTTAAGCTTCTGTCACTCTAGCAACCCATCATCTACTTATTACTTCCCAATGCCTTACTCTAGGCCCAAATAATGGTGAAGTGTCATGTAGTCGACGTTCACAAGACACCACTAGAGGAGAGACAACATACATCTCATCAAAATATCGAACGAAGACCAAATTCACATGACTACTAATAGCAAGACTTCTCCGATGTCCTCGGGAACAAAAGTAACTACTCACAAGACATAATATTGTTCATGATCAGAGCGACATTAATATGCATAATGGATCTGAACATATGATCTTCCACCAAATAAACCAACTAGCATCAACTACAAGGAGTAATCAAAACTACTAGCGACCCACAGGTACCAATCTGAGGTTTGGGTACAAAGATTGGATACAAGAGATGAACTAGGATTTGAGAGGAGATGGTGCTGGTGAATATGTTGATGAAGATAGCCCTCCTCAAGATGGGAGAGTTGTTGGTGATGATGGCGGTGACAATTTCCCCCTCCCGGAGCGAAGTATCCCCGGTAGAATAACTCTGCCGGAGCCCTAGATTGGTTTCCGCCTCGAGATGGTGGCGTCTTATCCCAAAAGCTTCCCTCTGATTTTTCGAGGTCAAAAAACCTCATATAGGATAAGATTGGCATTGGGGCCTTCCGGCTGGCCCACGAGGCAGGGGCGCACCCTGCGAAGGGGGGTGCGCCCCCCACCCTCGTGGATAACCGGTGGCCCCCCTCATGGACTTCTTTTGCCAGGTATATTTTATATTTTCTAAAATGGAGCTCTATTGAGTTTCGGGACTTTTGAAGTTGTGCATAATAGGTTTCTAGAGTTTGCTCCTTTTCCAGCCCAGAATTCCAGCTGCCGGCATTCTCCCTCTTCTTGTAAACCTTGTAAAATAAGAGAGAAAAGGCATAAGTATTGTGACCAAACATGTAATAACAGCCCATAATGCAATAAATATCAACATATAAGCATGGTGGAAAATGAACGTATCAACTCCCCCAAGCTTAGACCTCGCTCGTCCTCAAACGAATGCCGAGATTGAAAAATATGTCCACATGTTTAGAGATAGAGGTGTCGATAAAAACAAGATACGGACATGAGGGCATCATGATCATTCTCATAAAAGCAACATATATATATATATATATATATATATATATATATATATATATATATATATATATATATATAT
>LR738712.1:729700376-729723917 GCA_902687465.1 Secale cereale | reverse complement strand
ATATATATATAATGTCATATGATTCTTATGCTAAAGTAACTATTCATCCACAATATCAAGTATGAATCATAAAGTTCATTGAAAACTAACAAACTTTTGATCTCGGTCATTGAAGCAATTGCAATTCATCATAACATCGGGAAGAGTCAATATAAGAGCTTTTCAGCAAGCCTACATACTCAACTATCATATACTCTTTCACAATTGCTCACACTCACGGAATACTTATGTTTATGGAGTTTTAATCGGACACAGAGAAAGATAGGGGCTTATGGTGTTGCCTCCCAACCTTTAACCTCAAGGGTAATGTCAAGAGTAATAGATCATGAAAACTTACATCCAAGTTGGTATATATGTCAGGATCTTTCCAACACAATGTGCTTGCCAAAGGATAAAATGTAAAAAGGAAACATGGATTTCACCTTGACAATTATAAGGCAAGAATAATAGATAGGCCCTTCGCAGAGGTTGTCATGTGTTTTGTGGTTGGATGCACAAAGTCTTAGCATAGAAGGACTTCACTTTATATTGCCACTTGTGATAAGGACCTTTATTATGCAGTCCGTCGCTTTTATTACTTCCATATCACAAGATCATATAAAGCTAATTTCTCCCACACTAATAAATCATACATATTTTAGCGGGTTTGCAACATGACAACTTACTTGGAAGGAACTTTCTCAATCCATAGGTAGGTATGGTGGACTCTCATGGCAAAACTGGGTTTAAGGATGTATGGAAGCACAAGTAGTATCTCTACTTGGTGCGAGGAGTTTTGGTTAGAAAGAGGGGGAAAGGCAAGCTCAACATGTTGGATGATCCATGACAATATACTTTATTTCAGATATTAGAAGACATAACCCATTATGTTGTCTTCCTTGTCCAACATCAACTCTTTAGCATGTCAAATTTTAATGAGTGCTCACAATCATAAAAGATGTCCAAGATAGTATATTTGTATGTGAAGCCTCTCTTCTTTTATTACTTCCTATTAATTGCAACGATGACCAAAACTATGTTTGTCACCTCCCAACAACTTTTATTCATCATACTCTTATATGTGAAGTCATTACTTCCCACAAGATCAACATGATCTCTTGGACATTCTTTATGTTTACTTTCTTTTTATCATGACCCAAGTGAGGAAATCAAGCCCTTGACTCAACACTAATCTGTATTATATAGCTCATGGACTCGATTACAAAGGGTAAAGATCATAAGGCAAAAGCTCACAACTAGATCATGCTAACTTTATTCTACTAGATCAAGATACTACCAAAAGGATCGAACTAAGTAAAATGGTAAAGATATGAGTGATGGTGATACGATACCGGGGTCACTCCCCCAAGCTTGGCAGTTGCCAAGGGGAGTACCCATACCCATATGATTATGTCTCCTTCTTCGGGGGTGGTGATGATGGAGTTGTTGATAGTAGTGACGGCGAATCATCATATATCGAGCGTAGGAGATCCTCCAGCTTGCAGATAATACCCTTGAGTGCAGCTATGTAATCCTTCAACAAAATATTTTCACTTGTGAGATGCTTGTTTCGAATCTGAGCTAACTCAATCATCCTCAAAGCTTCTATCTCAGATGAGGTAAAGATTCTAGGAAGGGATTTAGAGGTGTCTTCTTCTCCCGATGCCGGAGCCGGATCTTCCACCTCCAGCTTGATCTTCTTCTCCTTGTGGATCTCCTTGGGTCCTTCCCTCTTCAGATCTATCTTCATTAGCCAAGCATCGTTGCCTTCGTTGTTCGAGGAGGGAGACGACATGATGCCTGGCTTCGCAAACCCTAGCAGAAAACAGCTCTAAACAAGAATAGAGGATTTTTGCGTGATACAGAGGTCAAAACATTCGGGAGTATATATAATGATTTTTTACCAATTAAAAGGAGTAAGCCAAAAGAAAACAGAGTCCGGGAGGCACACGGGCTTCCCACGATGCAGGGGGCGTGCCCTGGGAAGGGGGCGCGCCCTCCACCCTCGTGGACGGCTCATGTCTCTTCCGCATTGCGGTTTATTTTCCTATTTTTCTAAATATTCCAAAACAGAGAAAAATTTCCTTTAGAACTGTTTTGGAGTCGGTTTACTTACCATATCACATACCTCTTCCTTTTGGGAGATTGAATCGTTCTGGAAAGTGTCCCTAATGTATTCCTCCGGGGTTATGGTTTCAATAATATTGGTTTCAACATTTGTAGGATTACCTGAGATATGATGTTTAATTCTTTCACCATTCACCACCTTCGGATTTGTGCCTTCGAAGTTGTTGATTTTTATGGCACCGGAATGATAGACCTCCTCGATAACGTAAGGTCCTTCCCACTTGGAGAGAACTTTTCCTGCAAAAAAACTTAAAGGAGAGTTGTATAGCAGTACATAATCACGTACATTAAACTCACGCTTTTGTATCCTTTTGTCATGCCATGTTTTAACTTTTTCTATAAACAGTTTGGCATTCTCATAGGCCTGGGTTCTCCATCCATCGAGACAGCTAATGTCAAATAACCTATTTTCACCGGCAAGTTTGAAATCATAATTGAGCTCTTTAATAGCCCAATATGCCTTATGTTCTAGCTCAAGAGGTAAGTGACAAGCTTTTCCATATACCATCTTATATGGAGACATACCCATAGGATTTTTGTATGCGTTCTATAGGCCCACAATGCATCATCATGTTTCTTGGACCAATTCTTCCTAGACCTATTAATTGTCTTTTGCAAGATTAATTTCAACTCCCTATTACTTAGTTCTACTTGACCACTAGTCTGTGGGTGATAGGGGATGCAATTCTATGGTTAACATCATACTTGGCAAGCATCTTATGGAAAGCACCATGAATAAAGTGTGAACCACCATCAGTCATTAGATATCTAGGGTCTCCAAACCTCGGGAAAATAACTTCTTTCAGCATCTTAATAGAGGTGTTGTGATCAGCACTACTAGTTGGAATAGCTTCTACACACTTAGTATCATAATCAACAGCAACTACAATATGTGTGTACCCATTAGAGGCAGGAAACGGTCCCATATAATCAAAACCCCAAACATCAAATGGTTCAATAACAAGTGAATAATTCATAGGCATTTATTGACGTCTACTAATATTACCAATTCTTTGACATTCATCACATGATAAGACAAACTTACGGGCATCCTTGAAGAGAGTAGGCCAATAAAAACCGCATGGTATCCTCCATAAGCTTCAGAGTGGCACTTGCGTAGGATCTATTCCTGTTCATGCTCAGGTACACAACGTCTAATAATACCATCTACTCCTTCTTTATAAAGATGTGGGTGATCCCAGATGTAATGTCTCAAATCATAGAAGAATTTTTTCTTTTGCTGGTATAAACTTAGCAACGATATAATTAGCATAATCAGCATACCATGGAGCAGTACGAGAAGTATTTATGACATCTAGTTGTTCATTAGGAAAGCTGTCATCAATAGGTTGTGGGTCATCAAGTATATTCTCTAACCTAGACAAGTTGTCTGCAACGGGGTTCTCAACTCCCTTTCTATCAATAATATGCAAGTCAAATTCTTGCAGCAAGAGAACCCATCTAATAAGTCTAGGTTTAGCATCTTTCTTTTCCATAAGGTATTTGATAGCAGCATGATCAGTGTGAATAGTTACTTTAGAATCAACAATATAGGGTCTAAACTTATCACAAGCAAATTCAATTGCTAAAAATTCTTTCTTAGTGGTAGCATGATTTCTTTGGGCACTATCTAGAGTTTTACTAGCATACTGGATAACATTCAATTTCTTATCAACTCTTTGCCCTAGAACAGTTCCTACAGCATAATCACTAGCATCGCACATAATCTCAAAGGGAAAATCCCAGTCAGGAGGCTGGACAATAGGTGCAGAGATCAACACTTTCTTAAGTATTTCAAATGCTTCTAAACAATCATCATCAAAGACAAAAGGAATATCTTTTTGTAAGAGATTAGTCAGAGGCCTGGAGATTTTGGAGAAGTCCTTTATGAACCTCCTAATAAACCCGACATGACCAAGGAAACTACGTATACCTTTGATGTCCTTGGGGCATGTCATCTTTTCAATAGCATCCACTTTAGCTTTGTCAACTTCAATACCTCTTTCAGAAATTTTATGTCCCAAGACAATGCCTTCATTAACCATAAAGTGGCACTTCTCCCAATTCAAGACAAGATTAGTGTCTTCACATCTCTACAAAACTCGATCAAGGTTGCTTAAGCAATCATCAAAAGAAGTTCTGTAAACGGAGAAATCATCCATGAAAACCTCAACAATCTTTTCACAAAAATCAGAGAATATAGCCATCATGCATCTTTGAAAGGTAGCAGGTGCATTACATAAACCGAAAGGCATACGTCTATAAGCAAAGGTAACGAAAGGACAAGTAAAGGTAGTCTTTTCTTGATCCCCTTTTAACACAGGTATTTGAGAGAAACTAGAATAACCATCTAGAAAGCAGAAATGAGTATGTTTGGATAACCTTTCTAGCATTTGGTCAATAAATGGCAAGGGGTAATGATCTTTCTTAGTAGCTTTATTTAACTTACGGAAATTAATTACCATCCTATAACCTGTAACTATTCTTTGCGGGATCAATTCATCTTTATCATTAGGGACGACAGTCATACCTCCTTTCTTAGGGACACAATGGACATGACTTACCCACTGGCTATCAACAACAGGATAAATAATACCTGCCTCTAGATCAATAACCGGTTTAGCATTTTCTTCCAAATTTATCTTGTGTTGGCATATAGTGGGACTAATGCCTTTAAGATCATCCAGAGTATATACAATAGCAGCGTGGTGCTTCTTCAGAGTTTTCAATAGTTTTTCTTCTTCCTGCTCTAAAAGGTTAGCACTAATAATAACATGATATATTTTCTTTTCATCAAGATAAACATACTTAAGATTATCAGGTAAAGGTTTAAGTTCAAACACGGGATCACCCTTGGGTGGAGGAGGATCCCCTAAGATTTCAACAGGAAAGTTATTTTTTTGTACGGGTCCCTATTTAAGGAACATTCCATCTATTTCCCTTCTCTCCTTCATATGCATATCATTTTCATGGTCTAGCAAGTATTGTTCTAAAGGGTCATTAGGAGGCACGGCAATAGAAGGAAGGCCAATAATTTCATCTTTACTGGGTGGTTCCTTTTCAAGGGGTTGTCTACGGAATTTAGCAAAGTTAAAATTATGAGACATATCCCATAACCCCGTAGTCACGATATCTTTCACATAGTCTATCTTGGCATTAACAGTATTCAAGAAGGGTCTACCAAATATAATGGGACAAAATTCATCTTGTGGGGAACTAAGAATAAGAAAATCAGCAGGGTATTTAACCTTCCCACACAAGACTTAAACATCTCTAACAATCGTAACTGGTGAAATAGTGTCTCTATTAGCAAGCTTGATAGTAGCACCAATCCCTTCTAACTCAACAGGTGCAATATCATGCATAATTTCGTTATACAAATCAAGAGGGATAATACTCGCACTAGCACCTATGTCACATAAACCATGATAGCAATGATCTCCTATCTTAACAGAGATAACAGGCAAGCCTACAACCGGTCTATGTCTATTCCTAGCATTGGGTTTGGCTATTCTAGCAGACTCTTCTTGCAGGTAAATAACATGTACATCTAAATCTTCTACCAAGAGATCTTTAACCATAGCAACACTAGGTTCAACTTTAATTTGCTCAGGGGGTATAGGTGTTCTAGTATTACTCTTAAGAACTACAGTTGAAGCTTGAGCATGATCCTTTATCCTAATAGGGACAGGTGGTTTCTTAATATAAATAGTAGGTATAACAGGATCAACATTATATGTGATAGTCTTTTCTTCAACTTTAACAGGTTCAACTACTTTTACTTTCATAGGGGGATGGTACTTAAACCACTTCTCCTTGAGGAGATCAACATGAGTAGCAAAAGATTCACAGAAAGAAGCTACTATCTGAGAGTCAAGTCCATATTTAGTGCTAAACTCACGGAAAACATCGGTATCCATAAAAGATTTAACACAATCAAACTTAGGGGTCATACCTGACTCCTTACCTTCGTCGAGATCCCAATCTTTAGAGTTGCGTTTAATTCTTTCCAATAAATCCCATTTGAATTCAATAGTCTTCATCATAAAACAGCCAGAACAAGAAGTATCGAGCATGGAGCGATTATTAAGAGAAAGTCGAGCATAAAAAATTTGAATGATCATTTCTCTTAAGAGCTCATGGTTGGGGCAGGAATATAACATTGACTTAAGCATCCCCCAAGCTTGAGCGATGCTTTCTCCTTCGCGAGGCCAGAAATTATAAATATAATTGCGATCACAATGAATCTGGTGCATAGGGTTGAACTTTTGATGAAATTTCAACTTCAGACAATTATTGTTCCATGATCCCATATCATCGCATAGCCTAAACCATGTCAATGTGTCACATCCCTAGCTTCTGGTAATGTACTAGGCTAGCCTCATGTGTGCATCATGTTTAATCTTGAAAGAAACTTGAAATGGGGATTGCCTAAACCCCTAGCATCAAAGGAATTCACTAGGTTCAACTAAAACATTTTCAGTAAATCCAAATGGCTTTCAATAATGTTCATCATTTATGGAAAATGCTGTAAACAGTAACCAGAGGTGATGCACATTTTTCCATGACATATTTGGGCTCTGAATAAAATCATACTCTATTTGCATTTGGGCATTTAAATGCTATAAAATATTTTAAATGCTCAAATAATCATAAACTAAAATGTTTGCTGTTGGATTTATTCTAAACAGTAGCCATGATTAGTTTCATGATTTTTGGAAATGCCCTGGCATTTTTAATAAAGCCCAGAACAAAATAACAAAATAGAAAAACAGGAGCTAAATAGAAAGAGAAGGGAGAGAAAGTTACCTGGACCTACCTACTGTGCAGCCCACCTGGCCTGGCGCTCTGCCGGCCGATCCGACCTCCACCTGCCTGTCGTCTTCCTCCCTAGGCTAGTAGACAGAGCGCGTGCTCGCCGCGCACGCACACGTGCCCGAGCCACCTCCTGCCTGGCTGCCTGCGTCCCCGACGCCCTGGACGCCTCCATGCGTCGCCACGCAGACCCCTGGACCCCCTCGATCGCTCCCCTCTCTCCCTGCCTTGCCTCTCTCGATCCCTCTCCCGAAGCCGAGCGAGCCCGTCGCCGCCGCTTGCTGCTGCCGCGGCCATCGGTCACCCCATGCCCCACCGACGCGCCAAGATGCTCCGCCGCGTCCTCCTCGTCCTCTGCACCGAGCTACGGGACACCGGGAATCCCTGCTTCGTCTTCACCGTCGTCGTTTTCAACCTACGGCCACGGAGATCGCCGGCAACCGTGCGCCCACTCCGACGCGTCCCCGAGCCGCTGAGCATCTCGTCTGCCTCTCTGTGAGCTCATGTGTGGAACCCCCTCCTCCCCGCTTTGTTTGCTCGCCGTAGACGCCACCCCCTTGCTCGCCGTAGCACGCCGCCGCCCGAGCTCGCCGTCGGTGCAGCTCCGGTGACCTTTTGGTCGCGCCTTTGTGCCAAACACGCCCGTTGCATCGCGTAGTGCCTCGCCCGTGCATTGGTTCATGCGTTTGCATGCTGCAGCTGCGATCCCGTGCACCCCCAAACTCCGGCTGCCGCCGCGCTGCTCACTATCGTCGTTTCCGGTCGCTCCAGGCCCGGCGACCACCATCGTTGGATGCGCGAGAGTGCCAGCAAGCCGTAGCAACAAACCGCGGCTCGAATGGTGCCCTATGGGCCATTTCTGACGTGCCCAGCCGTCTCGGCACTCGCCGGCGGCGAGCCGCCGACCAGTTTGACCCACGTGACCAGGTGTTTGACTCCCCCTGGGTCCTTGACATGTGGGGCCAGCCCCTGCTAATTATCTAGTTTAGGTTTAATTAAAAGATTAGCCCTTGCTCACTGACGTCTGGGCCTATGCCCCTGATAAATTAGTGTTAGGTTTAAATTAGTGTTAATTAACTTAGTTTTTAGTTGAGACACTGACAGGTGGGGCCCACTATCAGGTTTGACCTGGACCAGCCCCTGTTGACCTGCTGACGTCAGCATGAAGTCATGCTAATGCAGTAAGTATTTTCTGGAATTAAAATAAATCATAAAATTATTTATGAATTTCAGAAAATACCCCAAACTTAAAAAATCACAAAAAATAATCTATAACTCCAATGAAAATAATTTATATATGCAAAATGATCAGAAAAATTCAAGGAATATGTTTACGGCATTATCATGCATGTTTGAGCAACTTATGCCTGTTGATCATGTCAAATCAATTAAATGCCATTTGAATATTAACATATGGAGTTTGAATTTTAATCTTAGATTCAAACCAACTTCATTTAACCTATTGCTAGTTGCATTAGCTCAAATAACAGCATAATGCCATGTCATGATCATGCATCATATTGTGCATTGCATTGATTATGTTTCTTTCTCTGTTGCCGGTATTTGTCCCCTCTCGATAGACGTGGTTTCGACGATGAGATCGATGACATCGATGAAGAACTATACTATCTTCAGAAGTGCCAGGCAAGCAAAACCGCATTGAGCATTCTGATACAATCCCACCCTCTCGCTCTTGCTCTCTTTTACTGCATTAGGACAACAACGCTTCAACTGTTACCAGATGCGGTAGTTGAACCACCTTTCCTCTGCATGACCTGTCATTGCCATAGTAAATAGTTGAAACCCACTAGCATGAGTAGGAGTTGTTTGAGCCATGTTGTGCCTACTCATTCATGCTTTCTGGTTATGCCTGCTACTGCTTAGAGTTGAGTCAGGTCTGATTCATCAGGGATGAATTGGAATGGTGATGAACATGTCCTACTGTTGAGAGCTAAGTGTGTGAACACGTTTTTGTAAAGGTAGCGATGGGAGGCCATGTAGGAGTACATGGTGGGTTGTCTCATTGAAGCCGTCCTCAGTAACTGAGTTCTATGTTTGTGATCCCTGAATCAGCTACTACCACACATTGGGATCCTTAATTGATTCTCTCGACTTATTAACTGCCCTTGTCCTCTGTCCAGGACTTGCGACTAGTTTCTGGTGATTGTAGTTTACTGGAGGTCGTGCGCAGCGCTGACCCTTGGGGTGGGCTGTGACGTGGCAGGTACGTTTGGTGGCTCTGGAACCCCGTACACATCGTTTGGGGCCATGAGCGACACCCCGGCCGGATCTCCCCACGGATGGAACCCAAATAGGCGATAAACCTGGACTAGGGACTTGTGTGGTTAGTCAGGTCGTGGCCGACACCCTCGCTGGGCTTCCGCTTCAAGGTTGCCGAGTACATGTCGTGTAAACGGTGATAAGTGGTGGGAGCGTGTGTGAAGAAGTACTCCCCTGCAGGGTTATATATGATCTATTCGAATAGTCGTGTCCGCGGAAATGGACTTCTGGGTTACCTGTACAGTTCATAGACAAGTGGGAGTGGATACTCTAAAATGCGCAAGATAAGCGTGAGTGCTATGGATGTCCATCTCGTAGGGAGACGGGAGCGGATCCGTAGTGGTGTATTGATTGGTGAATATGTGGACTCATGTGCGCCACCTCAAAAGAGTTACTTGCAGTCGTAGTTCAGGATAGCCACCGAGTCAAAGCTGACTTACTGGAGTCAAACTGCACCACCTCTTTGTTGATACTGATGCATATGTAGCTAGTTCTGAAGTAAGTCTTGCTGAGTACCTTTGTACTCACAGTTTCTTAATTTATGTTTTGCAGAGAGACTTTAGTCTCATTAGTGGTTCCGCGTGGACTCTGACGTTTAGCTTGTTACCTCAGCTACGATCTTGTACCCTTGGAAGGGTCTTGTAGATAGTCAGGATTCTCAGCCTTTTTCATTTGTAGTTGTTTGTACTAAGACATGTTATGCTTCCATTGCATGTATGCTCTGTATGTTGGGCCATGTGACCTCTGTTTGTAATAAATGTTATGTGGCTCTTCTGGGCAGTTATCTATATGAGTTATGTTGTGATGCCATGTTGTACAACACATACTTGCATGTTATGCGTATGTGTAATGTGTATTGCTATGTATGGGATCTGACACCTAGTTGTTTACCCTTGGTAGCCTATCTTATAGGGAAATGCCTCCTAGTGCTTCCACTGAGCCTTGGTAGCTTGCTACTGCTCCGGAACACTTAGGCTGGCCGGCATGTGTCCTTCTTCCTTCCTGTGTCTGTCCCTTAGGGGAAATGTCACGCGTTGTTCCTTTAAGTCCTTGTAGGTTGCTACGACTGGGGTTCATACGTTGATGACCGACACGTTCGCTGTTGGGTCATGTATGCATGTCTCTGTAATTTAGTGCCACTTTTGGTTTATAACTAGTCATGTCGGCCTGAGTTCTCTGTCATAGGGATGCTAGCGACACTATCATATACGTGTGCCAAAATGCGCAAACGGTCCCGGGCCAGGTAAGGTGGCACCCGTGGGGATACCGTGCGTGAGGCCGCAAAGTGATATGATGTGTTACAGGCTAGACCTGTGTGACTTAGGATCGGGGTCCTGACAGAATGCGTCTCCCTTCAAAGATAAAGGGAAGACCTTCTTCTTGATAACATCCTCGGGCATACCTGCAAGCTTAAATAATCCACAAACTTCATCCAATTAGATTAGGTGTAAATCGGGATGAAGTGTTCCGTCTCCTGTAAAAGAATTTTCAAGCAATTTCCCTATCATACCCGAAGGAATCTCAAAGCAAACATTTTCAATAGGTGCGGTAGGTTGAGGAGCAACTCTTTGCTCCTCTGGTCGGGGTGAAGATACCCCGAACAAGCCCCTCAAAGGATTTTGAACCATAGTAACAAGTGACAATAAATTTCAGCAAACTATATAAATTTTTCCTTACCAAAGGCGCTCCACTCCCCGGCAACGGCGCCAGAAAAGAGTCTTGATGACCCACAAGTGTAGGGGATCTATCGTAGTCCTTTCGATAAGTAAGAGTGTCAAACCCAACGAGGAGTAGAAGTAAATGATAGGCAGTTTTCAGTAAGGTATTTTCTGCAAGCACTGAAATTATAGGTAACAGATAGTATTGTGATAAGGTAATTGGTAGCAAGAAACAAAACGTAAAAGTAATAAGGTGTAGCAAGGTGGAACAATCCTTTTTGTAGCAAAGGACAAGCCTCGACAAACTCTTATATAAAGGAAAGCGCTCCCGAGGACACATGGGAATTATCGTCAAGCTAGTTTTCATCACGATCGTCTGATTCGCGTTTGGTACTTTGATAATTTGGTATGTGGGTGGACCGGTGCTTGGGTGCTGTCCTTACTTGGACAAGCCTCCCACTTATGATTATCCTCTAATGCAAGCATCCGCAACTACAAAATAAGTATTAAGGTAAACCTAACCACAGCCTGAAACATATGGTTCCAAATCAGCCCCTTACGAAGCAACGCATAAACTAGGGTTTAAGCTTCTGTCACTCTAGCAATCCATCATCTACTTATTACTTCCCAATGCCTTCCTCTACGCCCAAATAATGGTGAAGTGTCATGTAGTCGACGTTCACATGACACCACTAGAGGAGAGACAACATACATCTCGTCAAAATATTGAACGAAGACCAAATTCGCATGACTACTAATAGCAAGACTTCTCCCATGTCCTCAGGAACAAAAGTAACTACTCACAAGACATAATATTGTTCATGATCAGAGGGATATTAATATGCATAATGGATCTGAACATATGATCTTCCACCAAATAAACCAACTAGCATCAACTACGAGGAGTAATCAACACTACTAGCAACCCACAGGTACCAATCTGAGGTTTGGGTACAAAGATTGGATACAAGATATGAACTAGGGTTTGAGAGGAGCTGGTGCTGGTGAAGATGTTGATGAAGATAGCCCTCACCAAGATGGGAGAGTTGCTGGTGATGACTGCGGTGACGATTTCCCCCTCCCGAAGGGAAGTATCCTCGGCAGAATAGCTCTGCCGGAGCCCTATATTGGTTTCAACCTCTGTTTCGCCTCGAGACGACGGCGTCTGGTCCCGAAAGCCTCCCTCTGATTTTTTTTCCAGGTCAAAACACCTCATATAGGAGAAGATGGGCATCGGGGGCCTTCAGGCTAGCCCATGATGCAGAGGGGCGCTCCCTGTGAAGGGGGGGCGCGCCCCCACCCTCGTGGACAGCCGGTGTCCCCCCTCGTGGACTTCTTTCGCCATATATTTTTTATATTTTCTGAAATGGAGTTCTGTTGAGTTTCGGGACTTTTGGTGTTGTGGAGAATAGTTTTCCAGAGTTTGCTCCTTTTCCAGCACAGAATTCCAGCTTCCGGCATTCTCCCTCTTCTTGTAAACCTTGTAAAATAAGAGAGAAAAGGCATAAGTATTGTGACAAAACATGTAATAACAACCCATAATGCAATAAATATCAACATATAAACATGATGCAAAATGGACATATCAGTGAACTCCTCTGTACTTCTAGGATTGAACTTTGATAGGACTATTTTTGATTTTAGCATCTCCGGTAGTATCGGATCAGACATGGTGTGCTGGGAGTTGTTGTTCCTCCGCCTGGAGCGGTACTACCCCTTTGTCGTAGCGGTAGTACTACTGGCAGCGGTACTTCCGCTTCCCATGTGTGGTACTTCCGCTTGTCCTATGCGGTTCTACCGCAGAGAGGCCATCCTCCATCATAATCCTATCAAATTTTAATTCTGTTTTGCTCTTTGTCTCGTGTCTTATGCTTGTTCGTTCTGTGTGTCTTTTATGTGTGTGTTTGTCTCCAGGAGATGGCCCAACGGAACACCCTGTGTCAGGACCGGTTTTCCAATAAAACACTTATTGAAAAATCGCCCCTTTCATCAAACTAGTATAGAGAAATCCTCCATACTGGCAGACAAATCCTTGATACAGAAAATCCAGAAGCACTAAATATTATACAGGGTTGAGCTGTGGCTGCTCAACAATTTATTACAAGTACGCCAATATCATACATAAAGGCGGGTATGACACAATGGGATATGGTGGCATAACTACTAACTCGTGGATATAGTGGTAGTGGATATGTCACAGTGGTGTGGGTGGCGTGACTCCAATATCTTACACTCATCAAGCGCCGGAGTGAGGCTTGATGATTTTATTATGGTGGCGGAAGCGTATATAATGCAAGTGACCAACTCCAGGATCGCAAGGGACTGACTGGGACTCCTCTAGGCGTCGGACTCGCTATCGAACTCTTCATCCATAAGATCGCCTTCATCAACATCTGGCCAAATCAACAAGCCAGGTGAGTACTTTGAATGTACTCGCAAGACAGTTTGGACATAAGATATAACAAATGCAAACATGATGCACACGAGCAGTAATGCACACGTGAGTAATTAAATTAGCGCTGCAATATAAATAAATAGCGGAAGATCGATCGGGTGTCTGAAGCGACGCCTCGAAAGGAAAAAATAGAATAAACATGCCACAGTCGGGCGTCAGGGCGACACCGCAGAAAGGGCTTATATCAAAGGTAAATAGCAAGAATGCCACAGTCGGACGTCTGAGCGACATCACATAAAGGGCTTATATCAAAAGTAAATAACAAGAATGCCACAGTCGGACGTCTGAGCGACATCACTTAAAGGGCTTATACCAAAAGTAAACAACAAGAATGCCACAGTCGGACGTCTGAGCGACATCACATAAAGGGCTTATATCAAAAGTAAATAACAAGGATGCCACAGTCGGACGTCTAAGCGACATCACATAAAGGGCTTATATCAAAAGTAGATAACAAGGATGCCACAGTCGGACGTCTGAGCGACATCACATAAAGGGCTTATATCAAAAGTAAATAACAAGAATGCCTCAGTCGGACGTCTGAGCGACATCATATAAAGGGCTTATATCAAACAAGGAAAAATTTGAGTAGTTCCTGGAGGTAGCACCATCCTAAGGAATACTCGGCACATAAAAGTAAACAGGTTAGTCCATTCACAGAAGTAGCATTCAACCGGGTTTACCCGTGTCAGAAGTATTAGTTCTACAGAGACTGACACTGAGACTGACACGGATCTGCTAACCAACGTCCTTGACCAAGGACTTGATTATGCGAATGGTTTTGACTCTGCAGAGTTTGTACCTTACCACAGCCAACGGATTTCAGTAGTCACCAAGGACTAGTTCCGTTCACGGTATTTTAGAAGAAAACACATTTAACCAGTACACACCCATTCCACATTCCGTTGCCAGGAACCACCCTAGGCAACGTTCAAGAAAAACTCTTGAGGCGGGGAGGTCACTCCTCGAATAGCATGGGATCAAATTTATATCGCGCGCTCTAAGGGGTGCCCCCCTCTCGGTCCCAACCGGAAACACCCATGCCCCCTGACCGGATGACGACTTTAATCCAGGGCCATGGAACCTTCATCACGGCCTCTCTATTTGGTGTGTACCAGGAAAGAGGTTTGCAACTTACTAAACCGTATTCTTTGCAGAAAACATGTGGTAGCACAAAAAGGGAAATGGACGGGATCGAGACTTGATCCACGTCGACACCGTAGTTAAACAGTTGATATACAACTGGCATGCTCCAACAATACCAGCTTATATCTTATCATGCCACCACATGATCAGGTTGTTCTCCATCATATGATCTCATCAAGTTTTATAGCTCACTTGCAACTTACCGTGCATGGAATATAACATCCAACAAATGCTTATATAAACATGCCTTAAGGAAAACCACACTAGCAAACATGAAAAACACTCGTCATATCAAAGGTTCAAACATGCTTGCCTGGTTCGGAGTAGTCGGAGTCTAGCTCGGCGAAGTTTGCGGCTCCGTCACCTCCTTCGGTATCTACGGTATAAGAGAAATCGAATACTACGTAAATACGTGCGTGCGCAAAAAGTGTTCCAAATATTTTTCAAATAAATATGATAAAAAACTAGGCAGAGTTATGAAGATGACAGAAAAGGAATCAACTAAAAATCCTTTTTAGTTTAAAAGTTATAAAGAAAACAAACCCAGGGACTAGTGTGTAATGAAACAGAAACTATCCAGGGGGTAGTTTGAATAGACAGAAAACGCTTCGGATGAAATACGCCAAGCTGAAAGGAAAGCGTACTTTGCCCGAAGGCGCTTTCAGAAAACGATTCGAATAAAAAGAAAAGACTGACAAGGGGGTCCCGCATGTCAGGTTTGAAAGGGGGGAAACAGAGCTCGCCGGCGCCAGAGACCTGCGATGATCGCCGGCGACGAACCACTGCGAGGCAGAGAGGGAGGGGAGTACCGGCGTGTTCAGGAGGTTCTTCCGCGTCGGTGGGTGGTGGAAGAGACCGACGGGAGGCACCACAGCGACGGCGACTTCCTCTACGGCGGACGGCGGCGTCGGGCGATGATGGGTCTCACCGGACGGGGCTTCTGACTACAAAATGACGCTTGGGTTAGACGAGGTGGTGGACCAGGGGGTTGCTGACCAAGTTTGGGAAGCGGGGGTGCTCTCGCCAGAGCGGATCTTGCCGGAGCCCGAAGCGGATCGGGGCGGCCGGAGTCGGGGAAGAAGGCCCTTCTGAGGCCCTCTGAGGGGTTTTGGCGAGGCTATGGTGAGGTGTGGTGGATGAGGTGGCTTCACAACGCCTCTGGGGTCCTATTAATAGGCGGGCGAGGGAGGTGCCGTGAGCGAAATATCTCCGGCGAGGGATTACGGCGAGGCAGTGGTCGGGCGGGTGGTTTAGGTGACTGGGCATCTTCGGATTGGTCCACTGGCTCCATTCAACGTCTAAGCTCGATCGCATTTGGCCTGCTCCGCGGTTTCGACGGAACGGAGCTCACGGGCTCGCCGGCGGCAGAGAGCGCGCTCTGCGCTTCTCAGGCCACGGCGACGGTTCTGCAGCGTGCTCAGGGGGGGGGGAAATGAACACGCGGAGGCCACTGGTGGCTTGGGCGGTGTGGAGCGGCGCCATACTGCAGGGCTCACCCCTGATGGCCGCCACGGGCGGTACTGTCACCGCGGACGACGCCGGAGCTGACGCGACAGTTCGCCACCGACGCTCGCAACCAGCCAAGCGACTGCGCGGCGCACTGGATAAGAAGGGGGAACAGGGAGCAAGGGGCCAAGCGAGGAACTGGTGAGATTGTCGACGATCAACTGACGGAAACGACACTGTCGACTGAAGTTTAACACTGAACCCTGAAACTTAACAGGAACAGTGCATGTAAGCTGTTTGATGAAATGTTTGACGCACGTGGAAAGCTTTTCTTGAGCTGGGACTTGGTGAGGGGGTCTTTTGATTCATCTGGAGGCTGCATGAATTACCATAGAATTTTTGGAAAGAAGAAAGAATGAAATTCACCAAAAATAGCAAATCTGCTCCAAACTTGCAGCAAGCATATTTTGAAAATTTTGAACTGATGACCAGTAGGTCTTGATGGATATGAGTTGAGGGTACTAAGGACTAGCCCTAGGAATTTATTTGGAGCCAAGATTCAAAAGAGATCTAGTAGTTCCTTTGTAAACTACTAAGGTCCAAATAAATGACAGAAAAAGATTTTGTGGTTTAAATAAATAGAAATAAAAACTTGGGAAAGTTGAAACTTGCTGGAATTGATGCTTGACTTGACCCAAGGTAGGGAGGAAGGTTTTGGGAGGAAGTTTTCAACATAGGTCATGGCAAGGGTGTATTTTTGAATAGGGAGGGATAAATCCAAAAATGATAGGAATTCTTTTTAACAAAAGAATTTGCCAAAACAATCCAAGAGTATTTGTGTTGAACCCACATAAGTAGAAAGATCCTCAAGACCAGAACCAAAATTGAGGAGGACTCAAAAAGATTTGTCAGAAGCAAAAATTTGGGAAGGAGGGTCTCTCAAAAAGAAAATTTTCAAATAACCTCCTTTAAATCAAATAAAGAATTTGGTAAAAATCAAACCAAAATTTTGGGGTGTTACAACACCCACCCCCTTAGGAAAAATCTCGTCCCCGAGATTCCAGCTGATCCTCAAATAGGTGTGGGTACTCTGTTCGAAGAAAATCCTCTCTCTCCCAAGTTGCTTCATCTTCGGTGTGATTGCTCCACTGAACCTTGAAGAACTTAATTGTCTTCTGACGGGTTCTCCTTTCAGACTCCTCCAATATTTTTACTGGACGTTCCCTGTAGGTGAGGTCCGGTTGCACGTCAATGTTTTCATGAGATACACGCTTTTCTGGGTTGCTTACACACTTCCTCAATTGTGATATGTGGAACACGTCATGGACGTCTGACAGTTCTTTGGGTAGGTCTAGCTGGTAGGCTACTGTGCCTCTTCGTGCAGTCACACAGAAAGGTCCAATAAAACGTGGTGCTAGCTTTCCCTTAATTTTGAATCGCTGCAGGCCCCGCATAGGGGATACTCTTAGATACACATAGTCACCGGGTTCAAAACTGACTTCACGATGTTTCTGGTCATAATAACTCTTTTGTCAGCTCTGGGCTGTCTTGAGTCGATTCCTGATTAATTTAACCTTCTCCTCAGCTTCTTTGAGCATGTCTGGGCCGAAGATACGGCTGTCTCCTGTCTCTGACCAATTTAATGGGGTACGGCATCTTCGCCCATACAAAGCTTCAAAAGGTGCCATCTGTAGACTGGATTGGTAACTGTTGTTGTACGCGAACTCGGCATATGGTAAGCTTTCTTCCCAGCTGGTTCCATAAGTGAGGACACATGCTCTCACCATGTCCTCCAGAATTTGGTTTACACGTTCAGTCTGTCCTCCAGTCTGGGGGTGATATGCCGTGCTGAATACCAGTTGAGTTCCCAGAGCTTGTTGCAAATGATCCCAAAATCTAGAGACGAATTGAGTGCCTCTGTCGGATATTATGGTCTTTGGAACTCCATGAAGACAGACAATACGGGAGAGATAAAGCTTGGCAAGCTTCTGAGTGGTGTGGGTTGTCTTTACCGGAATAAAATGTGCCACCTTGGTCAACCTATCTGTGATGACCCATATGGCATCATTTCCGTGTCGTGACTGAGGTAGTCCGACAATAAAATCCATTCCAATTTCGTCCCATTTCCATTCAGGTATCTTGTTTGGCTGTAATAGTCCTGCTGGTTTTTGGTGCTCGGCTTTAATGCGCTGACATGAATCACAACAGGCAATAAATGTGGCTATATCCCTCTTCATACCGTGCCACCAAAATCTTTCCTGAATGTCCTTGTACATTTTTGTTCCTCCAGGGTGGATGGAATATGGAGCGGTATGGCCTTCGGTCAAAATTTGTTGTTTGAGGTCTTCTACGTTTGGCACGCAAAGCCTGTCTCCGTACCATAGTATTCCCTCACTGTCCACGACGAATTCTGTGGCTTTGCCCAGACTCACTTTTCTTTTTATGCCTTCGATGCTGGGGTGTCCATGCTGGGCTTTCTTAATTTGTTCCATTAGGGTGGGTTGTATTTCCAAATTTGACATAGTGCCTTCAGTAACCAACATCATGTTGAGTTTGGCAAACTCCCTTTGAAACTCAGGTCTCAAGTTTTGTGAATTGTCGTTGCTCGAGCTTGGATTGCGGCTGAGAGCATCTGCCACTACATTTGCCTTTCCTGGATGGTAGTGAATGCCAACATCATAGTCTTTTACTAATTCCAACCAGCGTCGTTGCCGCAAATTGAGTTCTGGTTGTGTGAAAATATATTTGAGGCTTTTATGGTCTGTATATATTTCACAACGATTTCCAAGCAAAAAGTGCCTCCATTCTTTGAGTGCATGAATAACTGCTGCTAATTCCAAGTCATGAGTGGGGTAGTTTTCTTCATGCTTTCGCAGTTGCCTGGAAGCATATGCGACTACCTTGCCTTCTTGCATTAATACGCATCCGAGGCCCTTCCGGGACGCGTCGCAATACACTTCAAAAATTTTGTGTATGTCTGGTATGACCAATACTGGTGCTGTTGTTAATCTCTTTTTGAGTTCTTGGAAACTTTTCTCGCAATCCTCAGTCCACACAAATTTCTTATCCTTCTTGAGTAGCTGTGTCATAGGTTTTGCTATGGTGGAGAATCCCTCAATAAATCTTCTGTAATATCCAGCCATTCCCAGAAAGCTTCGTACGTCTGTTACGTTGGCTGGTGGTCTCCAGTCGAGTACGGCCTTGACTTTTTCTGGGTCCACGGCAACGCCTTCTTGGGTTAATACGTGGCCCAAAAAGCCCACCTGTTTTAGCCAAAATTCACATTTATTGAACTTGGCGTACAATTGATGCTTCCTTAATTCTCCCAGCACAATTCTGAGATGTTCAGCATGTTCTTCTGGTGTCTTAGAATATACCAAAATATCATCAATGAACACCACAACAAATTTGTCCATAAATTTCATGAACACTTTGTTCATGAGGTGAACAAAGTATGCGGGGGCGTTCGTCAGTCCAAACGGCATTACTGTAAATTCATATAATCCGTATCTGGAAGTGAATGCAGTTTTAGGGATATCTTCTGTCCGTACTTTTAACTGATGATATCCCGACCTTAAATCAATCTTTGAGAAAACCTTGGCTTGTGCAAGCTGGTCAAATAAATCATTGATCCGTGGCATCGGATATTTTTTTTTGATGGTAACCATGTTGAGTGCTCGATAGTCTATACATAATCTCAGTGTCCCATCCTTTTTCTTGGCAAATAATACTGGCGAACCCCAAGGTGAGGAGCTGGCCCGGATAAATCCTTTGTCCAGTAATTCCTTTATTTGCTTCTTCAATTCTACCAACTCGGAAGGTGCCATCCTATAAGGTTTCTTGTAAATGGGAGTGGTTCCAGGTGCTAGTTCAATAGTGAATTCTATTTCTCGGTCTGGTGGCATGCCTGGTAGCTCTTCAGGAAATACATCAGGAAACTCACATACCACTGGAACTTTACTTAAATCTGAAATATCCACCTTGTTCAATCTTGGTCGCAATGATACTGGTCTTACTTGAGCTGCAATTTTTATCGTCTTCCCGTGGTGATGAGTGAGGATCACAGTCCGATTGAAACAGTCGATAAATCCCTTGTTGGTGGTTAACCAGTCCATTCCTAGGATAACATCCAGTCCCTTATTTTCCAATACAATGAGGTTTGCTCGAAACTTTAATCCCTCGAGCTCAATAATCACACCTAGGCAATAACTCTGGGTGATTTGCTTAATCCCGGGGGACTTGATGGTCATAGAATTTTCCAAGGGGAGAATTGAAAAATCATGTTGTAAAGCAAATTTCTTTGAAATGAACGAATGAGAAGCTCCAGAATCAAACAAAACCGTGGCAGGTATTGTGTTGACAGGAAACGTACCGAGTACGATATCCGGAGCATTCTGCGCTTCTTCCTTGGTCACATGGTTCACGTGACCCTTCTTGTGATTGTTGCTGGGATTGAAGTTGTTACGCTTGGGGGCTGAATTATTTCCACCATTGTTTGTCTTGGGGGCCGAGTTTCTTGGCTTTGGGCATTGCTTGGCATAGTGTCCCTCTTCTCCACAAGCGAAGCAAGTAACGCCTGGGTGATACGTAAAATCTTTATCCCTTGCATGAAAATTCTTGTTTGAGCATGGAACACTGGTTGCGGATTTGTTCGCCCCATTTTTCCGAGAATCAATCTTGTTCCGGTTGTCGCGAGATTGAGAAGTCTTGTCCCGCTTGCGCTTGCGAAAATCCTCCAAGCTGCGGCGTTCATTCTCCAAGGTAATAGCTTTGTCCACAAGTGTTTTGAAATCCGGAAAGGTGTGCACGACCAGTTGGCATTTAAGTGCTGGAGCCAGACCGTCCAGAAATTTTTCCATCTTTTTATTTTCAGTCATATGTTCTTCGTTGGCGTAGCGAGATAGTTGAGTAAACTGACTATTGTACTCAGTCACTGACATGCTTCTCTGCTTGAGGTCATCAAACTCCCTTTTCTTGATCTTCATAACACTTCTGGGAATGTGCGCCCCACGAAAATTTTCCTTAAACTCCTCCCAGGTGATGTTGTTTTCATTGGGGTGCATATGTAGAAAATTTTCCCACCACGATGCAGCTGCTCCAGTAAGGTAGTGAGGTGCATAAAGTACTTTCTCACGGTCTGAACATTGTGCGATAATTAATTTCCTCTCAATGTCTCGAAGCCAGTCATCAGCCTCAAGAGGTTTATCCGTGTGAGAGAACGTTGGGGGACGCGTCTTTTGTAGTTCAGCCAATTTGGAATGCTGCTGGTATGGTTCGCGGTGATTTCTCATGTTGATAATATGGCTCATCATTTCTTGATGTTGCTGCTGGCTTTGCTCATAAAGGCGGCATACTTGAGAAAATGCTGCTTCACTGTTTTGCTGACTTGACTGCCCCTGTGTGAAATTGTTACTTGCCTGGGTACCATTATTTTCTTCCGGCGGGCTTCGCATGGAACGAGTCCAGGGACGATGCATTTTCCACTCTGGGGTATTTTGCAGAACTCATGAGAAAAACCGAGTAGTAAAAATAAATAATTTTGCAAAGGCAGGAATTTTAAAACTCCAAGATTTTTTTTAAGAAAACACTTGATTGCGCATGGAGAAGGACCGCTCAGTATCTTACAAGCAAGCCATAATTATACAATACCTCACTCAGGATGCGCGTACACATTCCTGACATGTTATTTAGGCTAGTGCACTTCTCCCAGTCCCTACAAGATGCGCACCCAAACTACTTCTCACCAAGCCTATGTACATATAAAACATATCATACAAGCAGGTACATCGCACGGCTGCTCGGCGCACTCAGTCGGAGATGGTAAATATTTCCTTCGGCCTGCCGAGGGTAAGTCCCTGTACTGCTGGGGACTCAACTTCTTCCTCACTAATAGGCTCCAGGCGCGGGGTACTGGGTTGTGCGGCTGAAACGGGTGTGGTAGGCGGTGCAGCACGAACTGGGGTAGGAGCAATGACTTGGTCAAACTCCTCAGTGGTAGGTAGGCGGCGAGCGGTGGCTCGGATGGCAGGTGCATAGGATGATGAGGACGAGATGTATGACAGTGGTGGTGCTGTATGGAGCAGCTCCCTCCTGTTGGCGACACAGCCCTGAACTGAGTCCATACGGGCAGCCACCAAGTCGTCCACGAGGTTATCAAAAGCTGCCTCAAGAGCCTTGAGATACTCAACAAGCATCTCAATAGCATCATCTCGTTCTCCCCTAGTGCAAGCGAATGCATAGTGACAAGTGTATGGCACGTGGCAGGGGAGGTAGCGGTAGCGACGAGCCTTCATCGAAGGAAGAGCATCCCGGAGACGAGCTATTGCCTCACGGGCAGCCATCTGCATGGCATGCTTCTCCGTAGGCATGGCCCTCCCAACAAATCGGAAGCGGCGTAATTCAGAACGCCCTCCCTTGAATTGCACCGCAGCCTGGTGCATAGACACGCTGTCGCTGATCTTGTGCTCGTAGAGTGTGAACTCTGGACGAGTCGATGGCCCGATCGCGATCTTGACGATGGAGGCGAGGAGTTTGATAAACCCCTCAGGCACATTGGCGAACACCTGTGATTCACAGTCGCGGCCAGCCATCTACAAAAGTAGACAAAAATTCCAGATAGTCAAATCATAAATTTATGATGACTAACAGAAAAATTGCTACAATTGCAATTTGCTAAAACAGCACCTATTACGCTAATAACCGATTAGCGAGCGCACCTAGTGGCTTCCTACAGTCAGCCTGGCTCTGATACCAAGGTTGTCAGGACCGGTTTTCCAATAAAACACTTATTGAAAAATCGCCCCTTTCATCAAACTAGTATAGAGAAATCCTCCATACTGGCAGACAAATCCTTGATACAGAAAATCCAGAAGCACTAAATATTATACAGGGTTGAGCTGTGGCTGCTCAACAATTTATTACAAGTACGCCAATATCATACATAAAGGCGGGTATGACACAATGGGATATGGTGGCATAACTACTAACTCGTGGATATAGTGGTAGTGGATATGTCACAGTGGTGTGGGTGGCGTGACTCCAATATCTTACACTCATCAAGCGCCGGAGTGAGGCTTGATGATTTTATTATGGTGGCGGAAGCGTATATAATGCAAGTGACCAACTCCAGGATCGCAAGGGACTGACTGGGACTCCTCTAGGCGTCCGACTCGCTATCGAACTCTTCATCCATAAGATCGCCTTCGTCAACATCTGGCCAAATCAACAAGCCAGGTGAGTACTTTGAATGTAATCGCAAGACAGTTTGGACATAAGATATAACAAATGCAAACATGATGCACACGAGCAGTAATGCACACGTGAGTAATTAAATTAGCGCTGCAATATAAATAAATAGCGGAAGATCGATCGGGTGTCTGAAGTGACGCCTCGAAAGGAAAAAATAGAATAAACATGCCACAGTCGGGCGTCAGGGCGACACCGCAGAAAGGGCTTATATCAAAGGTAAATAGCAAGAATGCCACAGTCGGACGTCTGAGCGACATCACATAAAGGGCTTATATCAAAAGTAAATAACAAGAATGCCACAGTCGGACGTCTGAGCGACATCACTTAAAGGGCTTATACCAAAAGTAAACAAGAAGAATGCCACAGTCGGACGTCTGAGCGACATCA
>LR738712.1:729683960-729700335 GCA_902687465.1 Secale cereale | reverse complement strand
AAGTAAATAACAAGGATGCCACAGTCGGACGTCTGAGCGACATCACATAAAGGGCTTATATCAAAAGTAGATAACATGGATGCCACAGTCGGACGTCTGAGCGACATCACATAAAGGGCTTATATCAAAAGTAAATAACAAGAATGCCTCAGTCGGACGTCTGAGCGACATCACATAAAGGGCTTATATCAAACAAGGAAAAATTTGAGTAGTTCCTGGAGGTAGCACCATCCTAAGGAATACTCGGCACATAAAAGTAAACAGGTTAGTCCATTCACAAAAGTAGCATTCAACCGGGTTTACCCGTGTCAGAAGTATTAGTTCTACAGAGACTGACACTGAGACTGACACGGATCTGCTAACCAACGTCCTTGACCAAGGACTTGATTATGCGAATGGTTTTGACTCTGCAGAGTTTGTACCTTACCACAGCCAACGGATTTCAGTAGTCACCAAGGACTAGTTCCGTTCACGGTATTTTAGAAGAAAACACATTTAACCAGTACACACCCATTCCACATTCCGTTGCCAGGAACCACCCTAGGCAACGTTCAAGAAAAACTCTTGAGGCGGGGAGGTCACTCCTCGAATAGCATGGGATCAAATTTATATCGCGCGCTCTAAGGGGTGCCCCCCTCTCGGTCCGAACCGGAAACACCCATGCCCCCTGACCGGATGACGGCTTTAATCCAGGGCCATGGAACCTTCATCACGGCCTCTCTATTTGGTGTGTACCAGGAAAGAGGTTTGCAACTTACTAAACCGTATTCTTTGCAGAAAACATGTGGTAGCACAAAAAGGGAAATGGACGGGATCGAGACTTGATCCACGTCGACACCGTAGTTAAACAGTTGATATAGAACTGGCATGCTCCAACAATACCAGCTTATATCTTATCATGCCACCACATGATCAGGTTGTTCTCCATCATATGATCTCATCAAGTTTTATAGCTCACTTGCAACTTACCGTGCATGGAATATAACATCAAACGAATGCTTATATAAACATGCCTTAAGGAAAACCACACTAGCAAACATGAAAAACACTCGTCATATCAAAGGTTCAAACATGCTTGCCTGGTTCGGAGTAGTCGGAGTCTAGCTCGGCGAAGTTTGCGGCTCCGTCACCTCCTTCGGTATCTACGGTATAAGAGAAATCAAATACTACGTAAATACGTGCGTGCGCAAAAAGTGTTCCAAATATTTTTCAAATAAATATGATAAAAAACTAGGCAGAGTTATGAAGATGACAGAAAAGGAATCAACTAAAAATCCTTTTTAGTTTAAAAGTTATAAAGAAAACAAACCCAGGGACTAGTGTGTAATGAAACAGAAACTATCCAGGGGTAGTTTGAATAGACAGAAAACGCTTCGGATGAAATACGCCAAGCCGAAAGGAAAGCGTACTTTGCCCGAAGGCGCTTTCAGAAAACGATTCGAATAAAAAGAAAAGACTGACAAGGGGGTCCCGCATGTCAGGTTTGAAAGGGGGGAAACAGAGCTCGCCGGCGCCAGAGACCTGCGATGATCGCCGGCGACGAACCACTGCGAGGCAGAGAGGGAGGGGAGTACCGGCGTGTTCAGGAGGTTCTTCCGCGTCGGTCGGTGGTGGAAGAGACCGACGGGAGGCACCACAGCGACGGCGACTTCCTCTACGGCGGACGGCGGCGTCGGGCGATGATGGGTCTCACCGGACGGGGCTTCTGACTACAAAATGACGCTTGGGTTAGACGAGGTGGTGGACCAGGGGGTTGCTGACCAAGTTTGGGAAGCGGGGGTGCTCTCACCAGAGCGGATCTTGCCGGAGCCCGAAGCGGATCGGGGCGGCCGGAGTCGGGGAAGAAGGCCCTTCCGAGGCCCTCTGAGGGGTTTTGGCGAGGCTATGGTGAGGTGTGGTGGATGCGGTGGCTTCACAACGCCTCTGGGGTCCTATTTATAGGCGGGCGAGGGAGGTGCCGTGAGCGAAATATCTCCGGCGAGGGATTACGGCGAGGCAGTGGTCGGGCGGGTGGTTTAGGTGACTGGGCATCTTCGGATTGGTCCACTGGCTCCATTCAACGTCTAAGCTCGATCGCATTTGGCCTGCTCCGCGGTTTCGACGGAACGGAGCTCACGGGCTCGCCGGCGGCAGAGAGCGCGCTCTGCGCTTCTCAAGCCACGGTGACGGTTCTACAGCGTGCTCAGGGGGGGGGGAAATGAACACGCGGAGGCCACTGGTGGCTTGGGCGGTGCGGAGCGGCGCCGTACTGCACGGCTCACCCCTGATGGCCGCCACGGGCGGTACTGTCACCGCGGACGACGCCGGAGCTGACGCGACAGTTCGCCACCGACGCTCGCAAGCAGCCAAGCGACTGCGCGGCGCACTGGATAAGAAGGGGGAACAGGGAGCAAGGGGCCAAGCGAGGAACTGGTGAGATTGTCGACGATCAACTGACGGAAACGACACTGTCGACTGAAGTTTAACACTGAACCCTGAAACTTAACAGGAACAGTGCATGTAAGCTGTCTGATGAAATGTTTGACGCACGTGGAAAGCTTTTCTTGAGCTGGGACTTGGTGAGGGGGTCTCTTGATTCATCTGGAGGCTGCATGAATTACCATAGAATTTTTGGAAAGAAGAAAGAATGAAATTCACCAAAAATAGCAAATCTGCTCCAAACTTGCAGCAAGCATATTTTGAAAATTTTGAACTGATGACCAGTAGGTCTTGATGGATATGAGTTGAGGGTACTAAGGACTAGCCCTAGGAATTTATTTGGAGCCAAGATTCAAAAGAGATCTAGTAGTTCCTTTGTAAACTACTAAGGTCCAAATAAATGACAGAAAAAGATTTTGTGGTTTAAATAAATAGAAATAAAAACTAGGGAAAGTTGAAACTTGCTGGAATTGATGCTTGACTTGACCCAAGGTAGGGAGGAAGGTTTTGGGAGGAAGTTTTCAACATAGGTCATGGCAAGGGTGTATTTTTGAATAGGGAGGGATAAATCCAAAAATGATAGGAATTCTTTTTAACAAAAGAATTTGCCAAAACAATCCAAGAGTATTTGTGTTGAACCCACATAAGTAGAAAGATCCTCAAGACCAGAACCAAAATTGAGGAGGACTCAAAAAGATTTGTCAGAAGCAAAAATTTGGGAAGGAGGGTCTCTCAAAAAGAAAATTTTCAAATAACCTCCTTTAAATCAAATAAAGAATTTGGTAAAAATCAAACCAAAATTTTGGGGTGTTACACCCTGCTCGTTGCATCAACCCCGGGCGCACTAGTTCAAAGCGCTATCGCACCTCTTAGGCAGCAGGTGGGTCTGCAAGTGGTTTTGTAGGGGTTCCTTCGTCCAGTGCACCACCGTCTCAATCACAATAGTCGTCCAAGAGTACTGCAAAGAAGCCAACTCAGAAGGCCAAGACTGTCACTGATATGTCAAACAAGGAGTTCTGGGAGAGGCATCGGCGCAATCCCTATGAGCATGAGCAAGAGCCCACCCTTGTCAATCGGTCGTTCTGGAACCGCTTTCAGTATGCAACCTACTTTGATGTGATCAAGGCCAAGAAGAATATCTTTGTTGATGTGCGCTCAATTGACATTACTCATTTAGAGAAGGACATGGCTTACTTCGGCGAAGCCCTGGAGATGTGTAACTAGCTGAACATTGTCAACATCATGTCATTCAACAAGGACTTTGATGCTGATCTGGTGGCTCAGTTCTATGCCACTGTCCAGCTTGGCACCGATGCAGAAACGACTTTGATGTGGATGACTAATGGCAGGCGTCTGGCGGTTAAGTGGAAAGCTTTCATGGAGCTTCTTGGTGTTGAAGATCTTGGACTAGGGAGTTCGATCGGCTTTCAACCTCATCACAATGCTACCTCCACTCGGAAGCAGAACCTTTGGCCATACTGCACTAAGAAGGTCAATCCTGATACTAGGAAGGAGACGTATGAGCTGCCTTTGTTTCTGGATATTCTTCATTGCATCTTCAGGGAGACTCTCTTTCCTCGCATTGGCCAGTATCAGAAGGAACGGAACACTGGAGAAACATTGGATATATCTTTGATAACCCACAAGTGTAGGGGGTCAGTTGTAGCCTCTTTCGATAAGTAAGAGTGTCGAACCCAACGAGGAGCTAATGGTAGAATCAATATTCCCTCAAGTTCTATCGACCACCGATACAACTCTACGCACGCTTGACGTTTACTTTACCTAGAACAAGTATGAAACTAGAAGTACTTTGTGGTTTTTGTGCCATAGGTTTGAAAGAATATAAAGAGCACATAAATAAAACTAGGGGCTGTTAAGATAAAGAAGCAACTAAATTAGTTTTAGTAGAGAGACTTTTGTCACGAGAAAGTTATTTGTCCCTAGGCAATCGATAAGTAGACCCGTAATCACTATTGCAATTTTATTTGAGGGAGAGACATAAGCCAACATACTTTCTCTTCTTGGATCATACGCACTTATGATTGGAACTCTAAAAAGCATCCGCAAATACTAATGATCATTTAGGTATAACCCAACCATAGCATTAAAGTATCAAGTCTTCTTTATTCCCATACACAAACAACCTACTTACTCGGGTTTGTGCTTCTTTCACTCACGCCACCCACCATAAGCAAATCATGAACATATTGCAAACCCTACACCGGGGATCCCTCACTCTTGCGCGACACGGAGAGCACCATAGGACAGCACCAATAATAAAGCATACAACTCAAACCAATCACGATCATCAATTAACCCATAGGACAAAACGGATCTACTCAACCATCATAGGATAGCCATACATAATTGGGAAATAATATATAGTGTTGAGCACCATGTTTATGTAGAGATTACAGCGGGTAGAAGAGGGGTTACACCGCTGCATAGAGGGGGGAAGAGTTGGTGATGATCGCGGTGAAGTTGTTGGTGTAGATTGCGGTGACGATGATGGCCCCGACGGCACTCCGGTGCCACCGGAAGTGAGGGGGAGAGAGCCCCCCTCCTTCTTCTTCTTCCTTGAACTTGTCCCTAGATGGGAGAAGGGTTTCCCCTCTGGTCCATGGTCTCCATGGCCTGGGAGGTGCGAGAGCCCCTCCGAGATTGGATATGTCTCTCTATTTCTGCGTTCCCAGATTCGGGCCCTTTACCGTTTCTTAAATTCCCGGAGAACCGTAACTCCGATTGGGCTGAATTTTGGACACGATTTTTATCCGGATATTAGATTTCTTGCGGCGAAAGAAGGGCATCAACCGCCTTACGGTGTGGCCACGAGGGCCCAGGGCAAGCCTGCCCCTGGTGGGTGCGCCCCTTACTTTGTCCGTTTTTATCCCATTTGGACTCCGTTTGATATGGATATTCTACGAAACAAAAAACATGCAGCAACCAGGAACTGGCAGTAGGCACTGGATCAATATGTTAGTCCCGAAAATAGTATAAAAAGTTGCCAAAAGTATATGAAAGGTGTAGAATATTGGCATGGAACAATAAAAAATTATACATACGACTGAGGCGTATCAGCATCCCCAAGCTTAATTCTTGCTCGTCCTCGAGTAGGTAAATGATAAAAAAGATAATTTTTTATGTGGAATGCTACCTAGCATAATCTTGATCATGTAATCTAATCATGGCATGAATATTAAGACACGAGTGATTCAAAGCAATAGTCTATCATTTGACATAAAAGAATTTAATACTCGGGCATCCCAACAAGCAATCAAGTCTTTCAAAATATCAATGCTAAAGAACGTTATCCCTACAAAATCATATAGTCTTTTATGCTCCCTTTTCTTAACACAAGGTATCCCTCATGCCTATCCCAGTGCCAGCCAAGGAATTGTTTTCATACTTTACTTTTTTGAACCTTTTCAACCCTTCACGCAATACATGAGTGTGAGCCATGGGCATAGCACTATGGGTGGAATACAAGGTGGTAGTAGACAAAAGGAGGGAGAAAGTCTCACATAAACTAGGCGTATAAATTGGCTATGGAGATCCCCATCGATAGATATCAATGTGAGTGAGTAGGGATTGCCATGTAACGGATGCACTAGAGCTATAAGTGTATGAAAGTTCAAAAGAAAACTAGTGGGTGTGCATCAACTTGCTTGCTCATGAAGACCTAGGGCATTTGAGGAAGCCCATCGTTGGAATATACAAGCCAAGTTCTATAATGAAAAAGTCCGACTAGTATATGGAAGTGACAACATAGGAGAATCTATATCATGAAGATCATGGTGCTACTTTGAAGCACAAGTGTGGAAAAAGATAGTAACATTGTCCCCTTTTTCTTTTCCTATTTTTTCTTTTTTTTCTTTTTTCTTTTTTTGGGCCTTCCCGTTTTTTATTTGTCCTTTATGTTTTTTTATTTGGCCTTTCCTTTTTTTTCTCTTGGCCTTTTTTTCTTTTTTTTCAAGGGACAATGCTCTAATAATGATGATCATCACACTTGTATTTACTTACAACTCGATATTACAACTCGATACTGGAACAAAAATATGACTCTATATGAATGCCTCCGGCGGTGTACCGGGATGTGCAATGATCTAGTGTAGCAATGACATCAAAAAAATGGACAAGCCATGGAAACATCATGCTAGTTATCTTACGATCATGCAAGGCAATATGACAATGATGGTGCGTGTCATAATAAACGGAACGGTGGAGTTACATGGCAATATATCTCGGAATGGCTAAAGAAATGCCATAATAGGTAGGTATGGTGGCTGTTTTGAGGAAGGTATATGGTGGGTGTGTGATACCGGAGAAAGTTGCGCGGAACTAGAGTGGCTAGCAAGGTGGAAGGGTGAGAGTGCATATAATCCATGGACACAACATTAGTAATGAGGAACTCACATACTTATTGCGAAAAATCTATTAGCCCTCGAAGCGAAAATACTACAACGCATGCTCCTAGGGGGGAGGTTGGTAGGAGTTAACCATCGTAAGCCCCCGACCTTCATGCAAAGATAAACAATCAAAAAACAATGCGCGCCAATTTGGTTACATAGTTAGGAGACCATACGTGCATGTTTCGGGAATCACAAACCTTAACACGAATATTCTTACTAAACATATAATCATATCTTAAGCATAGTTGTCGAGCATACCAATGCAACATATAAATTTGATCTCATAATAGTTTCCCTTTTTGTGTCAATCGATAATCCCTAAAGTTTTCACGTTGATCCAACGTTACTCCCATTACATAGTTGAATGGGGTTTTCTCAGGATTATCAAAGTAGTACATAATATCTTTCACATAATGAGCATCGAGGGTTTTAGGAGGTTCCCCATCTCCATGAGTAGCAACTACACCTAAGTTTTTTGGTATCTTGTGTTCCATATCCATAACTAAAGATAGAGAACAACTTAGAACAGCAAATAAAATCTACTTAGTGGTAAAGCAAACAAGCACACACGAGAATATTCACCCCACGCTATTACTCCCCGGCAATGGCACCGGAAAAAGGTCTTGATAACCCACAAGTGTAGGGGATCAGTTGTAGCCTCTTTCGATAAGTAAGAGTGTCGAACCCAACAAGGAGCTAAAGGTAGAACAAATATTCCCTCAAGTTCTATCGACCACCGATACAACTCTACGCATGCTTGACGTTTACTTTACCTAGAACAAGTATGAAACTAGAAGTACTTTATGGTTTTTGTGGGATAGGTTTGCAAGAATAGAAAGGGCACGCAAATAAAACTAGGGGATGTTAAGATAAAGAAGCAACTAAATTAGTTTTAGTAGAGATATTTTTGTCACGAGAAAGTTATTTGTCCCTACGCAATCGATAACTAGACTGGTAATCACTATTGCAATTTTATTTGAGGGAGAGTCATAAGCTAACATACTTTCTCTTCTTGCATCATATGCATTTATGATTGGAACTCTAGGAAGCATCCGCAACTACTAAAGATCATTAAGGTAAAACCCAACCATAGCATTAAAGTATCAAGTCTTCTTTATTCCCATACGCAAACAACCTACTTACTCAGGTCTGTGCTTCTGTCACTCACGCCACCCACCATAAGCAAATCATGAACATATTGCAAACCCTACAGCGGGGATCCCTCGAACTTGCGCGACACGCAGAGCACCATAGGACAGCACCAATAATAAAACATGCAACTCAAACCAATCACGATCATCAATTAACCCATAGGACAAAACGGATCTACTCAAACATCGTAGGATAGACATACATCATTGGGAAATAATATATAGCGTTGAGCACCATGTTTAAGTAGATATTACAGCGGGTAGAAGAGGGGTCACACCACTGCATAGAGGGGGGAAGAGTTGGTGATGACTGTGGTGAAGTTGTTGTTGTAGATTGCGGTGACGATGATGGCTCCGGCGCCACTCCGGTGCCACCGGGAGCGAGAGGGAGAGAGCCCCCTCCTTCTTCTTCTTCCTTGACCTTGTCCCTAGATGGGAGAAGGGTTTGCCCTCTGGTCCATGGTCTCCATGGCGTGGTAGGGGCGATAGCCCCTCCGAGATTAGATCTGTCCATCTGTCTCTCTCTGTTTCTGCGTTCCCAGATTCTGGCCTTCACCATTTCTTAAATTCCCGATGATCCATAACTCTGTTTGGGCTGAATTTTGGACATGATTTTTATCCGGATATTATCTTTCTTGCGGGGAAAGATGGGCAACAACCGCCTTATGGAGTGGCCACAAGGGCCCAGGGCGCGCCTGGCCCTGGTGGGCGCGCCCCTTACCCTTGTGGGCCACTCGGGCATCGTCTCACGTTGGTTCCGCTTCCCAAAATTCACATATATTCCAAAAAAATCTCCGTTTGTTTTTATCCCATTTGGACTCCGTTTGATATGGATATTCTGTGAAACAAAAAACATGCAACAAATAGGAACTGGCACTAGGGACTGGATCAATATGTTAGCCCCAAAAATACTATAAGAAGTAGACAAAGTATATGAAAGTTGTAGAATATTGGGATGGACCAATCAAAAATTATAGATACGACGGAGACGTATCACTATCATGTCATGTGGTCTGAACTGTTGTCGGCCATCTCATAGCGTAAGTGTCTCATCAATGCTCCATATATCATGCTCCTCACTGAGAAGGCTTGGGAGCACACCTACAATGGGTACCCACTACAGACTCGTGAGTTGGTCTCTCACGAGGTCAAGTGGCTTAGGAGGAAGGATCTCTGGAACACTCCGGTCACTCAGCCTGACATCCTGGCTGGTGCTGATGATTCTGAGGCAGAGGCCGGTCAGGATGATGATGATGATGAGTATATGCCATCTGGAGTTGAGCCCTCTTGGGCGGAGAAGCTTAAAAAGAAGATGAAGAAGCTGTTATGCATGGAGTCTCATGGCGAGTACATGGCCCATGTTTCTAAGAAGAAGTCCAAGACTCGTCACAAGGAACTTATGCGTCAGCTTGGTGCCATAGTTGCTAGCGGATCTGAGGGCCGGATCACCGATGAGGATGACTGGGTTCGACAGCACTGCCACTGGACTGACTCTGACCGCAAGAAGCCCCTAGCCAATGACGGAGGTGCAGATGACCATGCAGCGGTTTGATGATGTTGTGCCTTTCTCTCCCGCTTTTCGGTCTCTCGATGCCAGAGGGGGAGAGGTGATTTGCATATTGTGATTGTGTTTGTGTCTCGTGTGTTTTAGGTTCTTTGTCTTTCTTTGTCTTTCTGGTTTAGTTTGTGTTCATGGGACTCAATTACTATTCCCTTGTGTGAGGCCTATGCAATCTTAATTATGTCGAGTACTCTAGTAGGTTGTGCTTAATTACTGTTCTATCCTTTTGCACCTCCTATGTTACCCGCTTATGTCTCCTCATTATTAGATGTTATAGGATTATAAAATATAGGGGGAGCATTGATCCCTGAGTGTGTGCTTTGCATTCCACAAGAAACTCTTTTATAGGCACACATCTAGGGGGAGCTCGTCTATATTTTGTAGTCCGTGGGGTTATCTTACTCCTAGTATGTCATTATATTATGTGCAAATCCCGTGTTGTCATCAGTCCACCAAAAAGGGGGAGATTGAAAGGGCATGTCCCTTCCTATGTGGTTTTGGTGATTGATGATAATGTGTTCGGGGACTAATCGTGTGTGCCAAGTATTTCAGATATGAATACAGAGGCATGAGACGATCATCTACCCTCCAAGTTATCAGATCAAGAGTGTTGTCTTCCTAGGCTTGTGTTTTGGTGGACTTGAGTCGTAGGAGACACCGTACTATCAAGGGGGGGTCCACATTGGAAAGGTCAGGCATGAATCATCACGTACACTCTATTTTAGCACCCTCGTCGTCTCTCCTTTCCTTGGGGATCTCCACATCTCTCTGTGGTGATCTTGTCTGTTGGGCGCGGTAGTACCGTAGCCAGGGCGGTAGTACCGCTTGGGTATATCCATGGCAGTACCGCCGCGACTACGCTCCACCTCCGCGTCGATTCAGGACGAGTATTTGCATGGTGTCGGGTTATACGGTAGTAGCAACGGTAGTAGTAGTGGTAGTACCGCTTATAAGCAGTAGTACCGCTGCCATCACCGCGACTACTACCACTCCTCCCTAACACAGGGCGGTAGTACCGCTGGGGGTCGCGGTAGTGCTGCTGGCTCCAGCGGTAGTACCGCTCGACCTAGCGGTAGTATTGCTCTCTGCGGGTAGATAAGAGGGTAATGGTTCACTCTTCTCCTCCACTATATAAAGGGTTCTTCTTCCTCTATAAGAACCACCTCTTCTCCCCCAAGCTCCATTGCTGCTCCAAAAAGCTCATTTTCGCCCGATCTCTCTCCCTAGCCAATCAAATTTGTTGATTTTCTAGGGATTGGTTGAGAAGGCCCAAATCTACACTCCCACCAAGAGAAATTTGATTGCCCCCACTAATCCCTTGCGGATCTTGTTACTCTTGGGTGTTTGAGCACCCTAGACGGTTGAGGTCACCTCGGAGCCATATCCATTGTAGTGAAGCTCTGTGGTTTCGTTGGGAGCCTCTAATTCAGTTGTGGAGAGACCCCCAACCTTGTTTATAAAGGTACGGTCGCCGCCTTCAAGGGCACCAGTAGTGGAATCACATCATCTCGCATTGTGTGAGGGCGTGAGGAGAATACGGTGGCCCTAGTGGCTTCTCGGGGAGCATTGTGCCTCCACACCACTCCAACGGGGACGTACTTCCCCTCAAAGGGAATAAATTTCGGTAACACATCCTCGTCTTCACCGGCTCCACTTTTGGTTATCTCTATCCTTAACTTGTGCAAGCTTTAGTGTGGTAGTATCTTGTGCTTGCTTGCATACTTATCTTTGTTGCATCATATAGGTTGCTCACCTAGTTGCATATCTAGACAACCTATATTGTTGTTAAGTTTAATTTGGTCAAAAAAAGCTAAAAATTATTAGTTGCCTATTCACCCCCCCCCTCTAGTCAACCATATCAATCCTTTCACAAACCCATAGGATTTTTATATGTTGTTCTATAAGCCCAAAGTGCATCATCTAATTTCTTAGACCAATTCTTCCGGGACCTATTGACAGTCTTTTGTAAAATTAATTTTATTTCTCTATTTCTAAGTTCAACTTGACCACTAGACTAAGGATGATAAGGTGATGCAATTCTATGGCTAACATCATAGTTGGCAAGCATTTTACGGAAAACACCATGAATAAAGTGTGAACCACAACCAGTAATTAAATATCTAGGGACTCCAAACCTTGGGAAAATAACTTCCTTAAGCATTTTAATAGAGGTGTTCTGATCAGCACTACTGGTTGGAATAGCTTCTACCCACATAGTAACATAATCAATAGCAACCAAAATATGTGTATACCCGTTAGAGGAAGGAAAAGGTCCCATGTAATCAAATCCCCAAACATCAAATGGTTTAACAGCAAGTGAAAAATTCATAGGCATTTCTTGACACTTACATATATTACCTATTCTTTGGCATTCATCACAAGACAATACGAACTTACGGGCATCCTTGAAGAGAGTAGTCCAATAAAATCTAGATTGCAATACCTTTTGCGTAGTTCTGTCTCCAGCATGATGCCCTCCATAAGCTTCAGAGTGACATTTCCGTAGGATTTTTCCCTATTCATGCTCAGGTACACAACATCTAATAATACCATCTACTACTTCTTTATAAAGATGTGGGTCATCGCAAAAGTAATGTCTTACACTACTAGGGAAAAGCCTAACAGTAGCGCGGGTTTTTGACCTAGGAGTAGCGCGGGGTGCCGCGGTATTGCTACTGCGCTATAGCTAAAGGTTAGCAGTAGCGTATGTACACCCGCGCTACTGCTATATCAACTTAGTACTAACATTTCCATTAAACTGCACTACTGGTAATTCCTAGTAGCATGTCTCACTTCCCGTGCTACTAATATTATTCCGTATTCTATTTCTTTTTATTTTATGTCGTATTCATACAGCCTTATACAAGTTTTCATACAACAGTAATTTAGAGATTGTTTTTACATTATAATGAGATATTAATTCACTAGGTGAAAGAACCACGGATTAGTTTCAAGTGGATGGATACTAAGTGACCAAGTCATGGATTATCGTCATGGATTATCACGATAATCCATGACTTGATCACTTAGGATCCATCCACTTGAAACTAATCCGCGGTTCTTTCATGCAATGATATAATAACTCATCATCATCATCATATTAATATGAAAACTCTTGCATCATATCATCACCAACAAAACTAGCTAATAATCATCATAGTCATTACCACCAACACTATTTAATCATCATAGTCATAGTGTAGCTATATAATCACCACCAACACTAGCTAATAATAATCATCATAGTCATTGCCACCAACATTAGCTATTTAATCATAATAGTCATAGTGTAGTACATCATCATCTTAAAACTCATTCTAGCTACCTAATCACTCCTGCTGCTCACTCTGAGGTAAAATAGCATAGAACATGTGTAGCACTCCTGCTTCATCATATTGGCGCATGCAAATAAACCTATCTCCTAATCGTGTGTCGCGCTTCTAATTGCTGCCCCCTAGTACTTCTTTTTTGCGATCCTTCACAATTTGCTCCAGTCTTTGACTATTAAGACTTGATCACTTCGATAAATTTTAAATGCACTAAAGTGCAATGTAGGATGTCTAGGTCGTAAGCTAACCATTGTCATGCGACCTTTATGCTCGATCCATTGAGGCACATTCCCTATTGAAGAACACCGTCGTAACATACTTAGCCATGAAGTTTAGCTTAAAAATAATGTTTGCAAAAGATGCATTGAGGAAAAATAGTAAAAATCTTACCATATTTCCTAAATAGATGTGACCGTAGTTCAATACGCACGCTAGTGGTTGCACGTTTTGTGTACTAATTTTTTAAAGTCCAGGAAAATAAATTGCCTTGACAGTATCAAGATCCTCAAGACATGAAACATAATGATTTATCTCCTCGCTGTTTAGTTCAACTCCGGGACAGTAGCAGGTCATATCTACCAAGCACCGGACATGTTGGCTTGAATGAAAATGAGTTGTCAATAGAAATAAGTTGTCAACTATTTTTTAATAAACAATATCCAAGACATAAATATGGTAGAGAAACTCACATAATGGTAGAACTGGACGCATCTGCACATCGACCCAGATGTCAATATTACCTTCAACTTCATCTTCCGGACGAATATCTAAGGTGATAAGCATATCAGGCTCAAATTCATAAGCCTTGCATAGTGCTATCTAATTTTTGCATTCAAAATAGGTGTAGGTGTCTGGATTGTGTAATTTTACGGTAAAAGAATAACCATGCTCGATCCTCAATTGAACTCTCTTTACCTCCATAGTTTCCATAGTACTAAAACCAACCTTATCCAAGACATACATTCTTGCATTGAAGGGGATACACTAGTAAATTTAGTAAAAAATTAAAATTATAAGTTGAACCAAAAGAAACAGAAGTCATGCTTAATTACGAAAAAAGACTTGTCATTGTGACTTACTGTATCCACTTTGAAGGCCTCATCGAGCTTGATGCTGAAGTTCCTACCACCAACTAGGTGAGGCATGTCACACAGGCCGCGCTCGTCTTCGCAGTATTCACACATACCGAAATCCTTTTCATCGTCAGACATTTCCTATGTTCATAGTTGAAACATTAATTAATTAAAAATTGATCGATGGCAACTACCAGGAAACTCAACACACAGATCGCTATTAATCAATATGCAACGGGTTGACTTTAGGTATGTCGAGTCTTCCTTCCAAAACTCTCATCTCATGTATATGGTGGGCACTCCCTCTCTGATATTGCAACCGTAGGTGATGGTTGCTACTCCTCCTTCCCCTAGTGCACGAAAAAGGTCTAGCACAAAAAGAAGAAGGAGAAGCGACCCCCACGACAACAGTCGACATTATTCTTCTCTAATATATGGTGGAGACTCTCCCTCACCAATTTTTTGACTGTCATGTATGGAGCCCCGGCGGACCTAAAGTCAACTAAAAATGTCGTTTAATTAATTCTCTTTCTATAAAATCCGGTGCACTCGATATTTCCTACATATTCTAGCACAAGTCATGCTTAAATTCACGGAGAAATCCGGCATGACATTTCCTAAAATAGGACATATCGAGCGCCTGAAATTTGCCGGAACGGAAATGAATCAACACTTCGGCAAAACATAGGCCACTCGGATTTTCCCTGCAATACAAATATGTCCTTTCTCTCATATATCCGAATCAATTATCATAAGCATTCGCACACGAACATTTCAATATATCTTATAACCCGAACATTTCATTTGGTTAAGAAGCATAACTAAATACCATAGTTCAACTCTATTCAACACCGAGGAGTAGAGAAGGAGGAGGTGGACTTTTAGCTCACCGACTCGGGTCATCGAGGAGTAGAGAAGGAGGAGTAGAGAAGGAGAGGTAGCTCGGACGACGATCACTCCAAGGAGACACGATTCTACAAAACCTGCATATTCCACCGAGTAAAATTTTAATTACATCATCAAATCTCATATAGCATTCTTTGATGACAAAGTGATAATGACATAAATTCAACTACTTCTATTAATTCAACTAGTTCAACTAAGCACTTACTAAAAATAAACTAGTTCTATTAATTTTCCTACTAAAAATAAACTAGTTATATAGTAAAAATTTAATTAGATCATGGAATGCCTATTCACTAGTTTTCTATTACTAAAATTTTAGTAAGATGCAATGTACTAAAATTTTCCATTACTAAAACTTTTTTATATGACTAAAATTACAAACTATTTCTATACCTAATTTTATTAATAAGATTTTCTATTACTAAAACTATTTCTATACCTAATTACAAACTTGTAGAGAAAGGGAGGAGGGAGGAAGGGAGGGAGGGAGGCAGGAGGGAGGGAGGAGAGAGGGAGGAGGCCGAGATGGAGGGGAGGAGGGGTTGCATACGGAGGTGGGGCAGTGACTGGATGTCAGGACCGGTCCTTCAGTAAAATAATTACCGGAAGACCGATCTTTTGTTTAAGCCAGCGAGGAAGAATATTTCTTGCTGGTAGACAATTCCTTGATATAGAATTCCAGTACACTTAATATTATACAAGGTTGAGCTGGGGTTGCTCAACAATTTTATTACAAGCGCGCCAATATATTACATAAAGGCGGATATGACACCAAGGCAGGGTGGCATACTACTAACTCGTAATAAAAGGTGCTGGTTAATTATGTCACAGTGAAGTGGGTGACGAGACTCCAATACAATACAATTCATCGAGTGTCGGAGTGAGACCCGATGAATTCATTTGGTGGTAGGCGGAAGCGGTTATAAAATAGTGATCAACTCCAGGATCGCAAGAGACTGACTGGGACTCCACTAGACGTCGGACTCGCTATCGAACTCTTCATCCATTAGATCGCCTTCGTCCACATCTGGCCAAATCAACAAGCCAGGTGAGTACTTTGAATGTACTCGCAAGACAGTTCGGACTTAAGATATAATAAATGCCAACATTATGCATGTGAGTATTCTAACAAAAATGCGACCGGATAAAAATATTAGTGTGCTGTATGCAACAATAGAAGTCGGGAGGTAATCCTCCCGAAATCCATAAGATGAATAGACGGAGACTAAACGAGTGTCTGAGTGACGCCTCGTGAGAAAATAATAAATGAAAGCATGCCACAGTCGGTCATCTGAGCGACACCACATAAAGGGCTTAGAGCAAAAATATATAACAAGAATGCCTCAGTCGGATGTCTGAGCGACATCGCATAAAGGGCTTATAAATAAAAAGAATGCCACAGTCGGACGTCTGGGCGACATCACATAAAGGGCTTATAATTAAAAAGAATGCCACAGTCGGACGTTTGAGCGACATCACATAAAGGGCTTATAATTGAAAAGAATGCCATAGTCGGACATCTGAGCGA
>LR738712.1:729645145-729683834 GCA_902687465.1 Secale cereale | reverse complement strand
AAAAGAATGCCACAGTCGGACGTCTGAGCGACATCACATAAAGGGCTTATAAATAAAAAGGATGCCACAGTCGGACATCTGAGCGACATCACATAAAGGGCTTATAATTAAAAAGAATGCCACAGTCGGACGTCTGAGCGACATCACATAGAGGGCTTATAAATAAAAAGAATGCCACACTCGGACGTCTGAGCGACATCACAAAAAGGGCTTATAAATAACAATAGTATAATGATGAAATACTTCGGGAAGTAAATCAATACAGAGATAATTGGTGAGTTCATCTACCAAATAAACTTGACGAAATCACTACTCTTGTTACCATCAAGAATTTACTAGAGACGGTCACCGGGTTGACACGAAGATTGACCCTAGGGCATAAAAATGGCTACTGGAAGGATTTAACTCTGCAGAGCTTGTACTATTAACTCATAGCCAACGGATTCTACTTGCCACGGGGACTAGTTCCGTCCACGGTGTTTTAGTAGAAACCCACCTAACCAGTACACACCCATTTCACATCCTGTTGTCCAGAATCACCCGTGACAACGTTCACGAAAAACTTTAAGACAGGGAGGCTACAACCTCGAATAGCATGGGATCAAATTTGTATATGCGCGCTCGAAGGGGTGCCCCCCTCTCGGTCCCAACTGGAAACACCCATACCCCCTGACCGGATGATGGGCTTTAATCCAGGGCCATGGAACCCTCATCCCGGCCCCTCTACTTGGTGTGTACTCGGGAAGTGGTTTACAACTCACTAGAACGCAATCTTAACAGACGGCCTATGATAGTACCAAAAAGGAGATGAACGGAATCACGACGTGATCTCTGTTGATACTAAGTTAACTAGCTACTGGCATGCTCCAACAATACCAGCATACCACCCATCATGTCACTACATGATCGAGGTGGCTCAAACATTATCATTCGGGGCTCACCCGAAGCTTGCTTGCATGAAATATAACCATACACAAATGCTTATATGACCATGCCTATGAGAAGAACAACGCGAGCAAACATGCAACACACTCATCACATCAAAGGTTCAAACATGCTTGCCTGGTTCTGAGAAGTCGGAGTCTAACTCGGTGTGGTTCGCGGCTCCGTCACGTCCTTCGGTATCTACGTATTCAAACAAATGGATACTAACATAAATACCGTGTGTGCAAATAAAGTTGCTCCAAAAAATTTCACATAAATATGAAAAAAAACTAGACAGAAAACTAAAGAGGACAGAAAAAGAATCAACACAAAATCATCTTTAGTTAAAAAGATATTATAGTTTCTGTCCAGGGACTCATCTGTAATGAAACAGAAAGATTCGAGGGGCTAGAATAGAAGACATAAAAGCGAACCGGTACGCAGCACGCCAACTGAAGGAAAAAGCGTACTTCGCCCGAAGGAGCTTACAGAAAAATGGTTCGGGGGAGAGGTGAGAGGCTGACGAGGGGTCCCACTCGTCGGGTTTGAACTCTGGGACAGAGTCGCGCCGGCGCTAGATGCTGCAGTGGTCGCCGGCACCGATCCACGGTGAGCTAGGGGAGAAAATGGTACGTACAGTTTCCTGGTGATCTTCCACGTCGATTTGTGCTGGAGATGAGCGTCGGCGAGCCCCACGTCGACGGCGACCCTGTCTCCGGCGAACGGCGGCTCGGGTGGTCGTGGGCCTCATCGGGGAGAGTTCCTGGGGTCGAATTGAAGTGGGGGTTAGGTTTAGGTAGGCGCCAGGGTGCTACGCTCGAGTCCACGGCGGCAGAGGAGCTCTCACCGGAGAGAACGCTGCCGGAGCCCGAGGCGGACTGAGTTGGCCGGAGTTGGGGAAGAAGGGCCCCTCGAGGCTCTTCCAGAGGCTGGGCGCAGTCTAGGGAGATGGTGGAGGTGTGCGGGCTTGAGAACGAGCTCGGGGGTGCTTTATATAGCCGGCCCGAGGCGGTTGCCGTGAACGGGATAAGTCCGGTGAGCTATTACGGTGATGTAGTGGCTGGACGGCGGGTTTAGGGGCTTGAACATCGACTAGGAAGTGCACTGGTTCCATTCTCGTGCCAAACTCAGCAGGGGAGAGATGATTACGGGCTGCCCTCGACGGAACGGCCGTGCGGCACGTCGGCGGCAGAAAACGCGCTCTGCGCGTGCCAGGCCACGGCGACGGTGCTGCAGGCGTGCGCTGGCAGTGGGGATGGCCACGCGGAGCGCCTGGGTGACTTGGGCGGCGCCAAACGGCGTCGAGCAGCGGGGTGACTTCTGCCAGCCGCCACGGGCGGTTCTGTTGCCGTGGAAGTCGCCGGTGTGGTCGGGCCAGGGCGCCACCAACGCCCACAAGCAGCCAAGCGAGCGTGCGGCGTGCTGGATAAGCAGAAGGTGCAGTGTGCATCGATCCAAGGCAGGCACTGGCGAGATTGTCGCTGCGGCTCTGACGAACTGACGAACTGTCAAACTGCACTGTCGACAGCTTCAGTTAGCAGTTTCTGAACCTGACAGCACAATGCATGCTAGGTGTTCGATGAAATGATTCTGTCATGTGGGAAATGTTTTTGGGGCTGATATTTGGTGGAGTGGCCTCTTGCTGCATCTAGAGGCTGCCTGAATTTTCACAGAATTTTTAGAAGAAGATAAATATGAATTTCACCAAAATTTGCAAATCTGTTCCAAACTTGCAGCAGGTGAAATTTGAAAATTTTGAACTGTGGACCAGTGAAACAAGATGGATCTAGGTTGTGGGTACTAAGGACAAACTAGGGGAGTTAGTTTGGAAACAAAGAACAAGATGGAGTAAAATAATTAGAGGAAAATTCCAATAAGTTCAAAACTGACTGGAATTGATGAGAGACTTGTCCTAAGGTGTGGAGGGGGCCTTGGAGAGAAATATTTCTATTGGGGTCATGGCAAGATGGAGGATGGAGAGGAAGATAAGCCCAAGGTTAAACCTGAGAAGTTTAAATCAAGAAGGAAAAGAATTAAGCAAAACCATAAGAAGACAACTTGTGTTGAGCTACAACCTCGAATAGCATGTGATCAAATTTGTATATGTGCGCTCTAAGGGGTGCCCCCCTCTCGGTCCCAACCGGAAACACCCATGCCCCCTGACCGGATGACGGGCTTTAATCCAGGGCCATGGAACCCTCATCCCAGCCCCTCTACTTGGTGTGTACTCGGGAAGTGGTTTACAACTGACTAGACCGCAATCTTAACAGACGGCCTATGATAGTACCAAAAAGGAGATGAACTGAATCACGACATGATCTCCGTTGATACTAAGTTAACCAGCAATTGGCATACTCCAACAATACCAGCATACCACCCATCATGTCACTACATGATCGAGGTGGCTCAAACATTATCATTCGGGGCTCACCCGAAGCTTGCTTGCATGAACTATAACCATACACAAATGCTTATATGACCATGCATATGAGAAGAACTACTCGAGCAAACATGCAACACACTCATCATATCAAAGGTTCAAACATGCTTGCCTGGTTCTGAGAAGTTGGAGTCTAACTCGATGTGGTTCGCGGCTCCATCACGTCCTTCGGTATCTACGTATTCAAATAAATGGATACTAACATAAATACCGCGTGTGCAAATAAAGTTGCTCCAAAAAATTTCACATAAATATGACAAAAAACTAGAAAGAAAACTAAAGAGGACAGAAAAAGAATCAACTCAAAATCATCTTTAGTTAAAAAGATATTAGAGTTTCTGTTCAGGGACTCATCTGTAATGAAACAGAAAGATTCCAGGGGCTAGAATAGAAACCATAAAAGCGAACCGGTACGCAACACGCCAACTGAAGGAGAAAACGTACTTTGCCCAAAGGCGCTTACAAAAAAATGGTTCGGGGGAGAGGTGAGAGGCTGACGAGGGGTCCCACTCGTCGGGTTTGAACTCTGGGACAGAGTCACGCCGGCGCCAAATGCTGCGGTGGTCGCCGGCGCCGATCCACGGCGAGCTAGGGGGAGAAAATGGTACGTACAGCTTCCTGGTGATCTTCCGCGTCGGTTGGTGGTGGAGTTGAGCGTCGGCGAGCCCCACGTCGACGGCGACCCTGTCTCCGGCTGACGGCGGCTCGGGTGGTCATGGGCCTCGTCGGGGAGAGTTCCTGGGGTCGAATTGAAGTGGGGGTTAGGTTTAGGTAGGTGCCAGGGTGCTACGCTCGAGTCCACGGCGGCGGAGGGGCTCTCACCGGAGAGAACACCGCCGGAGCCCGAGGCGGACGGAGTTGGCCGGAGTTGGGGAAGAAGGGCCCCTCGAGGCTCTTCCAGAGGCTGGGCGCGGTCTAGGGAGATGGTTGAGGTGTGCGGGCTCGAGAACGAGCTCGGGGGTGCTTTATATAGCCGGCCCGAGGCGGTTGCCGTGAACAGGATAAGTCTGGCGAGCGATTACGGCGATGCAGTGGCTGGACGGGGGGTTTAGGGGCTTGAGCATCGACTAGGAAGTGCACTGGTTCCATTCCCGTGCCTAACTCAGCAGGGGAGAGATGATTACGGGATGCCCTCGACGGAACGGCCGTGCGGCACATCGGCGGCAGAAAATGCGCTCTGCGCGCCAGGCCACGGCGACGGTGCTGCAGGCGTGCGCTGGCAGTGGAGATGGCCACGCGGAGCGCCGGGGTGACTTGGGCGGCGCCAAACGGCGTCGAGCCGCGAGGTGACTTCTGCCAGCCGCCACGGGCGGTTCTGTTGCCGTGGAAGTCGCCGGCGTGGTCGGGCCAGGGCACCACCGACGCCCAGAAGCAGCCAAGCGAGCGTGCGGCGTGTTGGATAAGCAGAAGGTGCAGTGTGCATCGATCCAAGGCAGGCACTGGCGAGATTGTCGCTGCGGCTCTGACGGACAGACGAACTGTCGAACTGCACTGTCGACAGCTTCAGTTAGCAGTTTCTGAACCTGACAGCACAGTGCATGCTTGGTGTTCGATGAAATGATTCTAGCATGTGGGAAATGTTTCTAGGGTTGATATTTGGTGGAGTGGCCTCTTGATGCATCTAGAGGCTGCCTGTATTTTCACAGAATTTTTAGAAGAAGATAAATATGAATTTCACCAAAATTTGCAAATCTGGTCCAAACTTACAGCAAGTGAAATTGGAAAATTTTGAACTGTGGACCAGTGAAACAAGATGGATCTAGGTTGTGGGTACTAAGGACTAACTAGGGGAGTTAGTTTGGAAACAAACAACAAGATGGACATGGTGGTTTCTTTGTAAATCACCTAGGTCCACTATAAAAGATAGAAATAGTTTTTGGAGTAAAATAATTAGAGGAAAATTCCAATAAGTTCAAAACTCACTGGAATTTATGAGAGACTTTTCCTAAGGTGTGGAGGGGGCCTTGGAGAGAAATATTTCTGTTGGGGTCATGGAAAGATGGAGGATGGAGAGGAAGATAATCCCAAGGTCAAACCTAAGAAGAAAAAATCAAGAAGGCAAAAGAATTAAGCAAACCCTAAGAAGACAACTTGTGTTGAGCTAACACAAGAAGAAGCTTTCAAGACCAAAAACCAGGCTTGAGAAAAACACACAAACTTTGGCCAGAAGAGATTTTAGAAGGGTTTTAAGAGAAGATCAAACAACCCCCTTCCAAAAGACCAAAAGTTTGGAAGAAAACCCAAACCCAAAAATTTGGGGTGTTACACTGGAGGGGGAGGAGGGGAGAGGAGGGGGAGGAAGAGTGACGAGGAGGGAGGCAGGAGGAGGTGGTGGGAGGAGGAAGGAGGGCCCCGGAGGGAGGAGAGAGGAGGGCGACCGGAGGGAGGAGAGAGAGAGGATACCTTGGGGGCAACGGCAATGCGGCAGCGGGGGAGGGCCGAACATCATCGATGGCAGAACGCACGAGAGACTGAGATTAGGAGTCGGAAGAGTGAGGGCAGAGGTGGTGGAGGAGGAGTGGAGAGTTAGCAGCAGCGTGCTTCGAAATAAAGCGCTACCGCCAAAAGACATAGCAGTAGCGCCTTTTATCAGAGCAATGCTACTGCTATCCCTGTAGCAGTAGCGCATGTGTTAAAACGCGCTACTACTAAGGCTAAGCATCTAAAAAATTCAAAATTACATTGCTCATCAATGATCTTTTTGTGCAGAATCTAAATTGTCAGTAGAAATCCTCCCCGGTTTAGGAACCGGCAAGGATTCCTATTGTGGCCACAGATCCTACACATATAGTTCTATGAAGACCAAGTGGGTGTGATTGTTTGAGAAGTAACATATTTAAGGTGGTAAACACCCAATTCGCGGAGCGAGGTGGGACTAAATTAGTTGCAACGAGTGGACTAAACTTAGCAGCAGTGAGGGTGGGTGAAAAGCGTTGCTGCTTAGTTCAATAGCAGTAGCGCTCTTAGAAAATAGGCGCTACTACTAATCCTACCGTGGCGACAACGTCGTGTCCTTTGTAGTAGTAGTAGTGCTCTTTTTCTCTAACGCGCAACTGCTACGTTGGTAGTAGTAGCGCTATTTGTTTACGCGAACCCAACAGATTACTACGGACTGTTCTGTTTTTCTTGTATTGTTTGCTTATTCCGATGCATTTATGAGTAATATTGGAGGACATGAACCATAGAGAACTTGGAGTACAGTAGATTTAACACCAATATAAACAATGAATGGATTCCTTGATGTACCTTTGAGTGGTGGTTTGCTTTCTCTTACTAACGGAGCTCACGAGAGTTTTTGTCTAAGTTTTGTGTTGTGAAGTTTTCAAGTTTTGAGTATTGCTTTGATGGACTATGGAACAAGGAATAGCAAAGGCCTAAGCTTGGGGATGCCCATGGAACCCCAAGTAAATTCAAGATAATCAAAAGCCTAAGCTTGGGGATGCCCCGGGAAGGCATCCCCTCTTTCGTCTTCATCCATCGGTAACTATACTTGGAGCTATATTTTTATTCGCAACATGCTATGTGTTTTGCTTGGAGCGTCTTGTATAATTTGAGTCTCTGCTTGTTAGTTTTCCACAATCATCCTTGCTGGACACACCTATTTGAGTCTCTATGTGCTTCACTTATATCTTTTGAGTTGAATAGTTTTTGCTCTAGCGCTTCACTTATATCTTTTAGAGCACGGTGGTGGTAATATTTTGTAGAAATTGTTGAACTCTCATGCTTCACTTAGATCTATTTGAGAGTCTATTAAAACAGCAGGGTAAAGTGTTTAGGCTAAAGAAACTAGTCTTCACATGATAGACTTCCAACGTCAATGTAGTAAAAAAAATCACATCAAGTGCATTGAATACAAAGAGATGTTGGATGCTTGATAATTGTTTTGAGGCATGAGGATAGTGATATTAGAGTCGTGCTAGTGGAGTAATTATGAAATTGTGAAATATTTGTGTTAAGGTTGGTGATTCCCGTAGCATGCACGTATGGTGAACCGTTATGTGAGTAAGTTAAAGCATGAGGTATTTGTAGAGTGTCAACCTTTGTGTGGAGGTCGGGGGCACACGATGGTTAACTCCTACGAGCCTCATAGAGGTATTGCTTTGTTTTGATGACTCGTAGATTTTTTCAATAAGTATATGAGTTATTATGACTAATGTTGAGTTCATGGATCATACGCACTCTCACCCTTCCACCATTGCTAGCCTCTCTTGTACCGCGCAACTTTCGCCGGTGCCATAAACCCACTATATATCCTTCCTCAAAACAGCCACCATATTGTTCCTCAAAACAGCCACCATACCTACCTATCATGGCATTTCCATAGCTATTCCGAGATATATTGCCTTGCAACTTTCCACCGTTCCATTTATATGACACGCATCGTATTGTCATATTGCCATTGCATGATCATGTAGTTGACATCGTATTTGTGGCAGGCCCACCTTGCATAATTTTTATACATGTCACTCTTATTTCATTGCACATACCGGTACACCGCCGGAGGCATTCATATAGAGTCATACTTTGTTGTTGTAGTATCGAGTTGTAATCTTGTGTTGTAATGAAAGTGTGATGATCATCATTTATAGAGCATTGTCTCATGGGAGGAAAGGCTGAATCTATAAAGCCCCTCCACAAAAAGAAGGCCAAAGAGAAAAAGAAAGGCCCAAAAAAAGAAAAAAAAGGAAGAAAAAAAATAGGGACAATTGCTACTATCTTTTTCCACACTTGTGCTTCAAAGTAGCACCATGTTATTCCTTGTAGAGAGTCTCATGCTTAGTCACTTTCATATACTAGTGGGAATTCTCGTTATAGAACTTGGCTTGTAAATTCCAACGATGGGCTTCCTCAAATGCCCTAGGTCTTCGTGAGCAAGCAAGTTGGATGCACACCCAGTAGTTTCTTTTGTTGAGCTTTCATTCATATTTAGCTCTAGTGCATCCGTTGCATGGCAATCCCTACTCACTCACATTGATATCTATTGATGGGCATCTCCATAGCCCGTTGATACGCCTAGTCGATGTGAGACTATCTCCCTCTTTTTGTCTTCTCCACAACCACCTCTATTCCACCCATAGTGTTATATCCATGGCTCACGCTCATGTATTGCGTGAAAGTTGAAAGGTTTGAAAAGATATAGCATGAAAACAAATGCTTGGCTGAAATCAGGGTTGTGCATGATATGAATATTTTGTATGATAGCAAGGGAGCATAGCCAACACTATATGATTTTGTAGGGATAACTTTCTTTAGCCATAGTATTTTGAGAAGACGTGATTGCCTTGTTAGTATTGCTTGAAGTATTGTTATTTCTTATGTCAATATAGACTTTTATCTTGAATCTTTCAGATCTGAACATTCATGCCACAATTAAAAGAGTTACATTGAAAAACTATATTGGTTAGCATTCCACATCAAAAATTCTTTCTTTATCATTTACCTACTCGAGGACGAGCAGGAATTAAGCTTGGGGATGCTTGATACGTCTGCAACGTATCTATAATTTTTTATTGTTCCATGCTATTATTTATGAAGTCTTGGATGTTTAATGGGCTTTACCATTCACTTTTATATCATTTTTGGGACTAACCTGCTAACCCAAAAGCCCAGTCCAGATTGCTGTTTTTTTGCCTATTCAGGGTTTTGCAGAAAAGGAATATCAAACGGAGTCCAAACGGAATGAAACCTTCGCAGGAGATATTTTTGGAGGAAATCACGCACGAAAGTCTTCGGGGCCAAGCCAGGGGGCAGAGGGGCCACCCTCGAGGGTGGGGGCGCGCCCCCCTTCCTAGAGGGCAGCCCCTGTGGCCCCCGGTGCCCCTCTTCTTCCTATATATACCTACGTACACCAGAAACTCCATACGCAGAGAGAAAACCCTAATTCCACAGTCGTAGCTGCTATTCCCGTGAAGATCCCATCTTGGAGCCTGTTCCGGGACGGGGATCCATCACGGAGGCCTTCATCACCATCATCATCGCCCTCACCATGAGTTGTGAGTAGTTTACCACAGACCTTCGGGTCCATCGCTAGTATCTAGATGGCCTCTTCTCTCTCTCTGGATCTCAATACAAAGTTCTCCTCGGTCTTCGTGGAGATCTATTTGATGTAATATCTTTTTGCGGTGTGTTTGTCGAGATCCGATGAATTGTGAGTTTTTGATCAAGGTTATCTATGAAAGATATTTGGTTCCTCTCTGAACTTATTATGTGTGCTCATAATATCCTTGCAAGTCTCTTCGAATTATTGGTTTGGTTTGGCCTACAAGATCTATAGTTCTTGCAATGGGAGAAGTGCTTGGCTTCGGGTTCAATCTTGCGGTGTCCTTTCCCAGTCACAGTAGGGGCAGCAAGGCACGTATTGTATTGTTGCCATCGAGGATAAAAAGATGGGGTTTTCATCATATTGCTTGAGTTTATCCCTCTACATCATGTCATCTTTCTTAAGGCGTTACTCTGTTTGTATGAACTCAATACACTAGATGCATGCTGGATAGCGGTCGATGTGTGGAGTAATAGTAGTAGATGCAGGCAGGAGTCGGTCTACTTGTCTCGGACGAGATGCCTATATACAATGATCATGCCTAGATAGTCTCACAATTATTCGCTTTTCTATCAGTTGCTCGACAGTAATTTGTTTACCCGCCGTAGAATACCGCTATCATGTGAGAAGCCACTAGAGAAATCTATGGCCCCCGGGTCTATCTTTATCATATTACTTTCCCATCAATTTATATCTCCGTTGTTTATTTGCTGTTTTATTAAACCAAAAATACCAAAAATATTATCTTATCATCCCTATTGGATCTCACTATTGTAAGTGATCGTAAAGGGATTGACAACCCCTTATCGCGTTGGCTGCGAAGTTCTTATTTGTTTGTGCAGGTGCGAGGGACTGGCGCGTGGTCTCCTACTGGATTGATACCTTGGTTCTCAAAAACTGAGGGAAATACTTACGCTATTGTGATGCATCTCCCTTTCCTCTTCGAGGGAATACAACGCAAGTTCAAGAGGTAGCAAGAAGAATTTCTGGCGCCGTTGCCAAGGAGCATAGCTCTATTCTTTAAGTCACTCGGGATTTATATCTTCTTATCACTATAAGGAATTTGAAGGACTCAAAAACCAATATCTTACCCTCAACTACGAGGGGAGGTAAGGAACTGCCATCTAGTTGCGCACCTGATTCTACTTCTGTTATGAGTAAACTTGCGACACCTACTCCTCCTATTGAATCTGATATGTCGTATGTTCTTGATGATGCTACTTCTCCTATGTATGATGAAACTATCTCTATGCCTCATACTATGCCACTAGGTGAATTTCTAGATGAACAAATTGCTAAGGTTAGGGAGAATGCCAATGTTGATGATATTTATGAAAGTGATGATGAAACTACTCCCAATAAATATGAATTGCCTGTTGTGCCTGAGGGTTATGTTATGGATGAAGAAACTGCTAGAGACTTTCTTGCTTGCAATGATAGATATGATCTTAAGAAGATATTAGCTAAGCTGAAAGAAAAGTCTTTGAATGCTAGAATGAAATATGACCCTGCTTTTGCCACTTCACCTATCTGTGTCACTGATAATGATTATGAATTCTCTGTTGATCCTGAGTTAATTACTTTGGTTGAATCCGATCCTTTCCATGGCTATGAGTCTAAAACAGTTGTGGCACATCTTACCAAGTTGAATGATATAGCCACCCTGTTTACCAATGATGAAAAGATTCGCTACTACTATATCTTTAAGCTATTTCCGTTCTTGTTAAAGGGTGATGCTAAGACTTGGTTTAATTCTCTTGATCATGGTTGTGTGCGTAGTCCCCAGGATATGATGTATTACTTTTCTGCTAAATATTTTCCCGGTCATAAGAAACAAGCTGCCTTCGGGAAATATATAACTTTGCTCAAACTGACGAAGACAGTATCCCACAAGCTTGGGGGAGGCTTCTCCAGTTACTTAATGCTTTGCCTAATCATCCTCTTGAGATGCATGATATACTTGATGTCTTTTATAATGGACTAACCGATGCTTCCAGAGACCACCTGGATAGTTGTGCTGGTTGTGTTTTGAGGGAAAGAACAGTTGAATAAGCTGAATTACTATTGAATAATATGCTAGCCAATGAGAATAATTGGACACTTCCTGAACCAGCCCCTAAGCGAACTCCGAAGAAAAGAGGTGTTCTATTTCTCAGTCCTAAAGATATGCAAGAGGCAAAGAAACCTATGAAAGAAAAAGGTATTAAAGCTAAAGATGTTAAGAATTCACCGCCTATTGAAGAAATACATGGTCTTGATAACCCGACACAGGTAGTAAAGGTAAATTCTCTTTATATATTTGATGAAAGTGATATTCCTGGTTATAAGTCTGCTAGCCAATGCTTAGATGAGTTTGATAATTTTATTGTGAAACAAGAAAACTTCACTGCTTATGTTGGTAGACAATTACAACACAATGCTCATATGATTGAACGCTTGAGTGATTATCTGTCTAGTGCTAAAGATGAACTGAAACTTATTAGTATACATGCTTCTATGGTTACCACTCAAGTAGAACAATTACTTAAGGCTTAGAATAATTTTCTCAATGAATTAAATAATAAGAATAATGACTATGATGTTAGAGTTGCAACTACAGGTGGTAAAATGACTCAGGAACCTCTGTATCCTGAAGGCCACCCTAAGAGAATTGAGCAAGATTCTCAGAGAGCTAATTTAGAGGCACCTAGTTCTTCGAAGAGGAAGAAAAAAGAAAAATGATAGGACTTTGCATGCTTCTAGTAAACCTATAGCTCACCCACCTGAGAATCCCAATGATATATCTGTTTCTGATGCTGAGACACAATCTGGTAATGAACATGAGCCTAGTGATTATATTAATAATGATGTTCATGATGACGCTCAACCTAGCAATGATAATGATGTGGAGATTGAACCTGTTGTTGATCTTGATAACCCACAATCAAAGAATCAACGTTATGATAAGAGAGACTTTGTTGCTAGGAAACACAGTAGGGAAAGAGAACCATGGGTTCAGAAACCCATGCCTTTTCCTCCGAAACCATCCAAGAAAAAGGATGATGAGGACTTTGAGCGCTTCGCTGAAATAATTAGACCTATCTTTTTGCGTATGCATTTGACTGATGTGCTTAAAACAAATCCTTATGCCAAGTATATGAAAGATATTATTACCAACAAAAGAAAGATACCTGAAGTAGAAATCTCCACCATGCTTGCCAATTACACTTTTGAGGGTGGAATGCCTAAGAAATTAGGAGATCCAGGAGTACCTACTATACCTTACTCCATTAAGAGAAACTATGTGAAAACTGCTTTGTGTGATCTTGCAGCTGGTGTTAGTGTTATGCCTCTCTCTTTATATCGTAGACTTGACTTGAGTAAGTTGACACCTACTGAAATATCTTTGCAAATGGCTGATAAATCAACTTCTATACCTGTCGGTATTTGTGAGGATGTGTCTGTTGTAGTTGCAAATGTTACTATTCTAACGGACTTTGTTATACTTGATATTCCCGAGGATGATAGTATGTCTATTATTCTTGGAAGACCTTTTTTGAATACTGCAGGGGCTGTTATTGATTGCAACAAAGGCAATGTCACTTTTCATGTCAATGGTAATGAGCATACGGTGCATTTTCCGAGGAAACAACGTCAGGTCTTCAGCATCAATTATATTGGTAAAACTTCAACTATTACTATATATTGGAGGTTTTGAGTTTCCTATTGCTACTATCAAGAAGGCATATTACATACTTATTGTTGGGGACATACATATCCCCATTGAGGTAACATAGTGTTATTCGAAAATTCTCCGGTTTCATGTTACTCGGCAAGAGTTTATTAACAAGACCTGATCAACCTTGTTAATGGATTCCTTTTGATGAACATGGGATAGGTGAATCTTGATAGCACAAACCTTCTGTACCCTCCTTTTACTTTATGTTAATTAGGCTAAATAAAAGAAAAATAGCATTATCTGTCTGTTTCTAGACTTATCCGTGCAATAAAAAATATCCCAAAAATAAAAGTTCTCCAAATGCCATGAAAATGAAATATGATTTTTTCTAGAATATTTAAGAAAATATGGCACTGAAGACACAGCGAGGGGAGACAGCACGTGGCCTCGAGGGCACAGGACGCGCTCCCCTTCACATGGCGCGCCCCCCTGCCTCGAGGGCCCCATGTGGCCCCCCTCCACTTATCCTTTCACCCATGCTCTTCTTATTCCTCCCAAAAAATCCCCAACCAGCTCAAACCCGAGTTCTAGCTCATTTTGCTGCCATTCTCGATATCCTTGCTCAAAGCACCATTCACCAAACTGTTTGGGGAGATTTTTTCTTGGTATATGACTCCTCCAATTGTCCAATTAGTTTTTGTTCTAGTGTTTTATTTGTTGCAAATTTGTGCTGCTGTGGTGACCTTGTTCTTGAGCTTGCATATCAAATTTTCTTGGTCCCAAGTAGTTCTAATGCATGATTTAGCCTCTAGGCACTTATAGGAGTTGTTGCTATCATTCTTGTTGAGTTTAGTTAACTTTTATTGTGAGTTACTAAAAATTTCAGAAATTTTCAGAAAAGGTAAATGTTAAAAAGAATATTGAGGGACTCTTCCAACAAGAGCTCATAGGAGAAGAACAAAGAAGAAAACAAGAAGCCCAAGTATCATCTTCCTCGCATGGCGGAAGTTCGACCGTGCGATTGGCCTTGTAATAATTTCATGACGTATGTCGGTATTTACGAAGACTTTTATTGGATGGCTAATAATGCAAGCATCACCGACTTCATCAACGACCAAAAAGAATAGTATCTCTTACTCACCAATATTTTTACGCGTAGCTTTCATTTTCATTCTAGGAAAACACCACCTACGGTGGAGTTTCGCTTATATGATGTGGTTAAGGATATATCATTGTTAGATTTTTGTGAAATATGCAAAGTACCCTTTGAAGGCAGACTAGATGAACCACGTCATGAAGACGTCAAAGGGTTTATAGATATGATAGCTGTAGGTGAAACTAGACAAGTTTCAGGGGCAAGAATCACCAGTATACACTTCCCTGTTCTGCGCTACTTTGCTTTATTTGCTAGTATGTGTTTAATTGGTCGCGGGAACAGTGGGAATCTCAGTTCCCCTGATATTATCATTTTAAGCCATGCCTTGTTTCGTGACACAACTTTTAGCTTGGGCGCCGTCGTTGCCAAACGATGGAGTCTGAACCGCTCAAAGGGGCCCGTCTTTGGAGGCATCTTTGCTTCTCGCCTTGCTAAGCATTTTAATATACCTATTAGGCATCATGAGAAGGAAGAAAAACTGCTTGCCCCTGTTTATCTAGACTACAAGAGCATGGTAGCTCATGACTTTATTGTTAAAGACAAAAATATGCAGCTACTTTATAAATTGAGGTTTGATGAAATATACTGTGTAATTGTTACCTTGCCTACACCATCTCTGTTTGATCTGTCCACATGCAAGTACCTCATTACATCAGACGCCTTCTACCAGTACCAAGGCCAGGCACAAGTTTCAGAGCCTGAGCCAGAACCACCATTTGATCCTTCTTGTCAATCTGTTTATCGGTGGGATCTGGACGAGCTCGCCAACCAGTGTCATCCAGAGGACACATCTCAGTACACTGGAGGGAGTGGCTTCGATCCGTGGCCATAGACCAACTTAGTCCAAAAGCCTAAGCTTAGGGGAGTACGTGTTTCTCACCGACTTACATTCATGTTCACACACTTATTCTACTTGTCGGTGCTCACACTCTTTCACTGTACCATCCATGCTTAGTTTAAATTTCTTTTTCTTAGTCTTTTTCTTGTGTGCTAGAAAAACCCAGAAAAACAAAAAATATTAGTTGTAGCTTCTAGCTAGTTTACTTTCTTTGCTTGTAGTAGTAACTAAAAAAATGAAAACCCAAAAAGATTCCTCGTTCTTCTTTTGCTTGTTTGGAGCTTTCCCGTGTAAATAGTTTCTTTTCTTTTTTTAGGGTTAAGAGTAGAAGACCATGATGAAAATGCTTAGTGGCTCTCATGTGCTTTGTTGTTGATTTAACCTTGAGCCATATTACCATGTCTTCTCTCTTGTATCAAATGTCCGCAGATTCCAGCTTTGTCCAATGCACGTGCACTATTATTATTTTCCACACCGTTCGGTCGTGCGAGTGAAAGGCAATAAGGATGATATATGATAAACTAATTGAGATGAGAAAAGCTGGTATGAACTCGACCTCTCTTGTTTTTGTAAATATGATAGCTCGTCATTCTTGATTTAGCTTGTTATGAATGAAACATGTTTGCAATGACAATTAGAGATCATAGCTGCTTATGCCATGTTTAATTAGCTGAGAGTTTATAATGGTCTATCTTGTGTGCCAACATGATATTAAAATGGTTGTGATGTGGTATGATGGGTGGTTTCCTCCTGTGAACAATTTAAGTGACTTGACTTGGCACATGTTCACGCATGTAGTTGAAACAAATCAACATAGCCTTCACGATATTTATGTTCATGGTGATTTATATCCTACTCATGCTTGCATTCATTGTTGATTAATTTTAATGCATGTTCATGACCGTTGTTGCTCTCTAGCTGGTCGCTTCCCAGTCTCCTTCTAGCCTTCCCTTGTACTAAGCAGGAATACTGCCTGTGCATCCACTTCCATAAACCCCAAAGTTATTCCACATGAGTCCACCATACCTTCCTATATGCGGTATTTACCTATCGTTCCAAGTAAATTTATATGTGCCAAACTCTAAACCTTCAAATGAAATTTTGTTTTGTATGCTCAAACAGCTACTGTATCAACTAGGGTTGTCTATATCTTCCATGCTAGGTGGGTTATTCTCACAATGAGTGGACTCCGCTCATCATTCACGAGAAAATGGCTGGTAACTGGGATGCCCAGTCCCATGCTCAAAATCATAATAATTAAACAAAACTCCCCCAGGGCTGTTGCTTGTTTGGACGGTAACCCGTGGATTCAGCTGGCCGTGGAGTGTGCTTGTTGGTGGTTGGGGGAGTATATAGTTTACCATTCAGTTTGAGAACTACCTATAATGTGCGTAGCATGGAAGATATCGAGATTATTGGTTGTTATGTTGACAATGAAAGTATACCGCTCAAAATGTTATTCAATCTCTATTTAAAAATTGAGCTCTAGCACCTCTACAAATCCATGCTTCCCTCTACAAAGGGCCTATCTATTTACTTTTATGCAGATTCATCATCCTCTTATCAAAGAGCACCAGTAGGAGAGCACCTCTATCGTTGCATGTATTACTATTAATTTGCATTGAGTATGATCATGACTGGATCTCTTTTACCATGAATTACAATGTCTAGTCAGTCCTTGATCTTTAAAGGTGCTCTGCATTTATGTTTTGCGGTCTCAAAAAGGGCTAGCGAGATACCATCCTGTTATATCATATCATGGTTGTTTTGAGAAGTGTAGTCATCGGAGGTTTATTATTATTGCTCGCTAGTTGATTATGCCATTGATGTGAGTAGTCTTGAGACCTGAAAGTTATTGTGAATGTGGTTAGTTCATGATCTTGTTGAAAACCTGAATGCTAGCTTACATATTTACAACAACAAGATCAAACAGAGTTTGTCAAAGTTTTTATTTATCACTTTCAGTTTATCAACTGAATTGCTTGAGGAGAAGCAAAGGTTTAAGCTTGGGGGAGTTGATACGTCTCCAACGTATCTACTTTTCCAATCACTTTTGCCCTTGTTTTGGACTCTAACTTTCATGATTTGAATGGAACTAACCCGGACTGACGCTGTTTTCAGCAGAACTGCCATGGTGTTGTTTTTGTGTAGAAATATAAAGTTCTCGGAATCGCCAGAAAATCAACGGAGATTTATTTCAGAAAATATAAAAAATACCTCCAAGAAGATCCACACCGGGGGGGCCATGGGCTGTCCTCGAGGGTGGGGGGCGCCCTGTGGGGACCCCGACTCATAAGTCGTGATCACCGAATGCACGTGTACAGTGATCCCAGCGATCAATGCTCACTGAACACACAGAAGCTGAATAACAAGAGTCTTACATCCTTACATACCGTGTTACACAAGTAGGACCATAATGGTCAAGTCTTGAGTATATCATCGCAGTGGAAATCTTCAAAGACAACTGGGACCCTTGCCATCTGCCTTAACCCTACAGGCATTCTGACTGGGAAGCATCCTAGCTCACATGCTCGTCACCAAGAAATCTCCATCATAACCTGTTCTCTCCTGCCTGGCCAATAAAATAACCAGTGGCAAGCCAATGAGTACATTGAATGTACTCGCAAGCAACCCAAGTGTGATGACAGAATAATTATGCAAGGCTCTACTGCTAAATTGGCGGTTTTGCGGAAAGCTAGTTTTTCATATGCAAGTATGATCAACATATAACAAGGGCATGCATGTGTCTGTAACAAGTATCAGGAGGTCACAGACATCAATATCGAGAAAGAGTTGTAATCAACTCATGCACAAGCTCATTATGACTTCCTCACAATCACATCATCAATATCTCTGAATCGTGTTGTTTCCCAGAAACTTATGGACATAGTCTAAGTAGCACCACCCAACTGTCCTTGACCGCGGACACGGCTATTCGAATAGTTTGACACTCTGTAGAGGTTGCACACTTTACCCACAAGATCCGGGGAACTTCCGTGTCATCCACGACCCGCGATACCTCAAGTACCCGGGGTAAGCACCCGATCACTATCTTTCCCTATACGACACTAACATAGAGTCCACTCGATTGGTAGCAGCCCCGTGCCAAACATTTCACATCTCAAGGTTTGTGGAGACTCGCTCCGTATTCATCACATATCACAAGCACGGGGTACCAACGGTGTGTCCGGTGCCCTGTAAAGATAGTCATGGCCGCCTATCCAAGCGCGACCCCGTCCCAAGAGTGACCTCATGTCACCCCCGTCACTAGTAATGCGGGCACCATGCTAGTATCAACCTAGGTAATCAATAATGCCCTTTCCCATGTAAGGGTAGAGTGGTTGCGCATGTTTGGTTGGGATGGTAGTCACACATAAATCTAATACATCTCTGTAAACAACACTTTCGTCAAGCCTTGGCACACTACTCCCAGGGGCATTAGTGGCACCCACTGGGTCATTTGCAAGTATGTCAGGCCACACTTGTTTCACTCAATGCATAACCCCGACCCATTTTGCGTAGCCAACTACTATAGCATACCTCTATCTACTCCCACCCACATAACCCTCATAGGAAGGTAGGGTCATATTTGATGCAAGTTTCAACAGTAAAGTAACAGGGGTAGCAACCAAAGTGGTTACCACCTCAACATGATTCCGATGCATTCAATAATAAAGGAGCTATGAGACATGCATAAAAAGGTTTCTCGAACATGGTCAAAGGGCTGCTTGCCTTATTCTTCCGAGTCTTCAAATCTTCTGGTCCATCTCCGATTACTCCGTTTATTACGTCAACTAACGATGGAAACAATCATAGTAAGCAACACAATCAAAGCAAAAATAAAAGTGCTCTAAAAATAGGAGTTGGACTTTTCTAGGATACCTCTGGTATTATGAAAAATAACCAAGGTGGTTTCATAGGTGTTGGATCAATGGGTGATTTGGAACATTTCAATATGATGGAATCAAGGGTTTTATGGATTTGGAAGAAGTATACAGAAATATTTTCTTGAATGATGAGCAAAGGCACCCATCAACAAGTCATGATTTTAGAAGCATTTAGGAGTTGGTTTCAAAGGATTTGGAATTCAAATGAATTTCCTAGGATTTTCGAAAGCTGATAAATATAAAGAAATGGCTCAATATTTGGTGGGGTACAGAAACTATTATTAAAAATGTTCCAAAACTAAGTTTGGACATGACAAGCATCTAGGAACTTGAATCACTGCATTTGGATCAATATTGAGCTCTCTGTGATTTTCTAAAGTTCATCACAGAATATGAAATATGGGTGTTTGATAAATATTTGTGTGGGGAAAGTTTCTGGAATAATGTGCATGTAGCACCAACAGATAGAGAAAGATTTATGGAGTCATAGGAAATTTGAATCATCAAGTTTGGAGTTCATATGAATATTTGGGAGATATTTGAAGTTTACTGGAATACAGAAATTAAAAGGGAGAAGGGATTATACCCTTTTACTACGCGCTGGCGAGGGATAGATGGTGGGCCGGCCCAGCTGCACGGCCGTGCGGGCGGGGGCGGTGACGCCGAAGGCGTCATCTCCGAAGGGCGTTTTCGCCTGGGGAACACGGTTCCCAGCCCGGCCCGTCTCCACTTAAGCTGCTGGGCCCGCCGGCCGGGTCGCTGACAGGCGGGGGCCCCTCGCCAACTGGCGGGACGGTCGTCCCCTACCTCGCGCCTGAGTCAGAGGAACGACGGGGAGGCCCGGCCGGGCGGCGCTGGCGCCCGCCCCGACGGCTCCAGCAACCAGCGACGGCCCCCAACGCGCCGGAGGATGCAGCAGGGAGCGGCGACCCCGTACGTGTGCTCAGCACCCGCGGAGGAGCCTAGGCCACAGAGGGTTCTGGCGGCGGCCGCGGCGAGATTTTGACCGCGGTGGTGGATAGGGGGTGCGGGAGAGAGAGAGTCCAGGAGGATCAGGAGAGGGAGAGGGAGTCCATCGGAGCCACGAGGGGGCTCGGGGCGGCCTATAAATAGGTGAGCGCCGGTCCACCGAACACGCGTGCGCCGGCGAGGCCCTTGCTGTCGTTGCAAGCCACGGGGGCACCAGCGGGCATGTCCAGGGCGTTCGTGGGGCGGGTCCACGCTTAGAGGAAGAGAGAGGAGGAGCGGGGAGGCGTCAGAGGCTTCGCGCGTGCGAGCTTCCTCACTGGAGCTCGGGGAAGGCTGGTGCACGTGCGGACAGAGGTGAGAGAGGAGGAGAGAGGAGGGGGCCGACAGCCCAGCGTGTTGTGGACGTCGAGGGGACCTCGGGAGACACGGTCGCTCTGCCCAAGGCCGCCTGGAAGCCTCGGGAGGGCCGAGCTACAGTGCCTCGGTGCACTGTAGCGTGCTCCAGAGCGCGCCTTTGGCCGGCATGCTCATGTCTTTGCTTTCCAGGCCGTGTCCCCCAGTGTCTAGTAGTGTCCTGTAGTGCTAGGGGATAGTAAACAAAGGCGTGGAGGTCTTGGATGCTCTGGTGAGCCACTGAAATGAGGAGGGAGGTGATGGAGAAGGTAAAAACTGCTATCCAGCAGTAGGAATTGGGGTTCTACCCCCTCAATCATGGAGCTGGGGTGCTGGGGAAGTTACTGGGGGTAGCCAGTAACTGAATGAACATGTGGTAAGAAGTTGAGGCCATGGAGAAAAGTAAAAGTGATCAAGATGAAGGTTTTAGTAGAAAGCCAGAAGGTGTTCGATCAGTGTTTGGTCAAGCAAATGACATCCACTTGACATGGGACTTAACAGGATCAAATGTCACCTATAATTAGGCCCCTACACCAAATTTGAGCTCATTTGGGCAAAGTGGCCAATGTAACTTTGGTGATCCCTAGAAATCAACAGAAATGGTTTCACCAAGTTGGAGTCAATCAATTCATCTCCCCTTGATGCACCACTTGGTGTAGCATCATCATTTGGGGTTATGATCATGCCCACAAAGTTTGAGGCTCCAGATAAAAAGTTGACAATGTAAAGTTGTTCAAATTTGAATTTGAACAGAAGTGGTTTTGGGGTGATCTGATCAAGTTGCTCTATTCCAAATCTTGTGCCATTTGGTCTAGATGCCTTATTAGGCGATTCTAGCATGTGCACCAAATTTGAGAGCATTTGGACAAGTTTCGCAATGTAGAGTTGCTCAAACTTGAAATATGGACAGAATGGTTTTGAGGGGATTAGAGGATGTTCCCTTGATCTTCAAGGCATGAGGCTTTGCAAGATCATCAAATATGTCATATATGACATGACAGAATTTCCCTGGAATTTTTGGAGAATATTTCCTTTGTAAATATTTCAAAAGCTTGAAATATCCAGAAAGGGTTTTGGAAGGATTTGCCCAATATTTTGAACATGACCATGTGCTGAAAATCTTATATATGGACAATATATGTCATATGAGTCTCCCTGAATTTTGGCAACTATTTTTGAAATTATTAAATAATTTTTCCCTATTAAAGACCATTTCTGGCCTTAAGATAAAGCTTTTAAATAAAATATAAAAATAACTTTTCAAATTATACTTTTGTGGTTTCTGGGAGTCCTATACCTAATAGGATTCAAATATACTTTTTTAAAGAATTTTCACACCCTAAATAAGGTACTTGCAGTGCAAACCTCAATTCAGGGGTTTTTGGAAAACTAATTTTAGAAAATACCATTTGGCCAAAATATTTTTATAAGAAAATTCTATACTGGTCTATACACATGGCATGATCATTGGGAAAAGGTTTTGGGTCAAGGAGATGAAGTATAAGAGTTGGAGGATTTATTTGATTTTTAGAGCACTAGCAAACAGCAGACAAAAGTCAAATCAAGCAAAGTCAAAAGCACTCAAAAGTTTTTGCGAATCCACATTTTTAACATGAAAATTAGCTTAAGCAATGTGACATGAAAATCAGGGTGTGACACGCCCCCCCCTTCCCAGGGCGCGCCCCTGCCTCCAGGGCACCCCGATACCCCACCGACGTATCCCCAGGTCCTATATATTCCGTTTCGTGGAGAAAAAAATCAAGGAGAAAGAATTAACGCATTTCACGAGACGGAGCCGCCGCCAAGCCCTAATCTCTCTTGGGAGGGCTGATCTAGAGTCCGTTCGGGGCTCCGGAGAGTGGAGATCGTCGCCATCGTCATCATCAACCTTCCTCCATTACCAATTCCATGATGCTCACCGCCGTGCGTGAGTAATTCCATCGTAGGCTTGCTGGACGGTGATGGGTTGGATGGGATCTATCATGTAATCAAGTTAGTTTTTTTAGGTTTTGATCCCTAGTATCCACTATGTTCTTAGATTGATGTTGCTATGACTTTGCTATGCTTAATGCTTGTCACTAGGGCCCGAGTGCCATGATTTCAGTTCTGAACCTATTATGTTTTCATGAATATATGTGTGTTCTTGATCCTATCTTGCAAGTCTATAGTCACCTATTATGTTTTCATGAATATATAGTTTGAGGAGTTCATGTATTCACTATGTGTTAATGCTTTGGTCCGGTACTCTATTAAAAGGAGGCCTTAATATCCCTTAGTTTCCAATAGGACCCCGCTGCCACGGGAGGGTAGGACAAAAGATGTCATGCAAGTTCTTTTCCATAAGCACGTATGACTATATTCGGAATACATGTCTACATTGAATTGATGAACTGGAGCTAGTTCTGTGTCACCCTAGGTTATAACTTCTACTTGATGAATTGCATACAACGTAATTTCCCATCACCGATCCAATGCCTACGAGCTTTACCTCTATTGCTAGTCGCTTATTTACTTTTTCGTTGCTATTATCACAAAAACTACAAAACACTATCTTTACTTTTATTGTTGCTACCACCACTATCATATAACTATGCTACTAAACTATCTTGCTGCAGATACTAAGTTTCCAGGTGTGGTTGAATTGACAACTCAGCTGCTAATTCTTAAGAGTATTCTTTGGATCCCCTTGCGTCGAATCAACAAATTTTGGTTTAATACTTTACCCTCGAAAACTATTGCGATCCCCTACACTTGTGGGTTATTAGGTGATACGTCCAAAACGTATCTATAATTTCTGCTTGCTCCATGCTTCTTTTGTGTGATATTGCTATGATATTGATGCACTTCCATGCACTTTTGATCATATTTGGACTAACCTATTAACCCAGTGCACCACAGTGCCAGTTCCTGTTTTCTGCTGTTTTTCTATTTCAGGTTTCCCCCATATTAAAAGTGCTCCAAAAATTCTAGGAAAATATAGGAAAAATCAGCGTACAGGAAGCTTCGCGAAGAACCAAAGATGGGCCAGAGGGGAGCCAGGGGAGGCCCAGGCGGCCACCTGGCGCGGCCCCACCCCTGGCCGCGCCAGGGGGGGCACCTGGGGCCCCTGCTCCGCCTCTGGCTGCCCCCCTTCGCATATATATCCCTCTCGTCCCGAAACCCTCGAGGACAGAACCTTTTTTCGCGATCTCGCCTCTGTTCTGCCGCCGCAGCGCTTCCAAGATCGGGAGCATCAGGAGAACTTTTCCCGGCACCCTGCCGGAGGGGAGAACCACCACCGGGAGCTTCTCCACCACCATGGACGCTTCCCGGATGAGTCGTGAGTAATCCACCTTGGACCATGGGTCCTTGATCAGTAGCTATGTGATGTTCTCCTCCCCTCTTTGCTCTTCATGGTTTAGACCTCGTGAGCTGCCCTACATGATCGAGGCACATATGTAATCTTTCTGCTGTTGCTTTGCTGAGTTTGCTGGGATCTGATGGATTATGAGACTATGTTCAGATTGTGTTTGAGTAATATATTTGATTCACCTCTTTTATATCTTTGTTCTTGAGTAATTCTTGCATTTTCTCCGTTGCTGTTTATTGCTTTGGCCAAGTAGTAGGTAGTAACTCCAAGAGGGAGCGTTATGCTTGATTGTGGGTTCATGCCCCCTGATGACTAGCTTGAGTGACAGAAACATGAGTCTAGGGGATGTGCTGTTGCCATAAGGGAGAAAACAACGGTGCTTGTACTTGCGGGTGCAAGTGTTGTTTACTTTACGCAAAGTTCTTTTAATGCAGTTGTCTGTTGCTTTGAGTTTACATTTTGGGTGGGATTCGCAACTTAATACCAGCGAGATGTTCTCGATAGATATCTCAAGGTGGATGATTAGTAGTAGATGCAGATGGATTTCGGTCTACTTGCCTTAGCGTACCGCCCATACTTTTGAGCCTCTACCTTTCTTTGCAGCATCGTTAGCATTGGTTTGCGCACATAATCCTCTCAATTGCCCAGCTGTAATTTGTTTTCCTCGCTTTGCTGTTTTATCGTCTTTTGGGAGAGAGACATCACTAGTGAACATCATGGGACCCCGGTCCATATTACCATCGCTGATCACACCTTCTATTTACTTCCTGTTTTTATTTCCTAGTTGCGGTCATAGCTATCATTATTATCTCTTGTGTTTGATCCTTTGTAAACAACAAGGCCGGAGGGATTGACAACCTCTCTGTACTTGTTGGGAGCAAAGTTATATGTATCTGTGTGCAGGTCCCGTCAACCGCTAAGTTTCTGGCGCCGTTGACACCTACTTGTCGACCCTCGGAGTCTCACGGGATTCGATCCTTGGTATCTTTGCCAAAGGAAATTTGCCGCTACGCTACATCTCAACCTTCCACTTGGGGTAACCAACGAGGGGCGAGAAGCCATCAAGCAAGTTTCTGGCGCCGTTGCTGGGGACTCCACTCTTCAAGATAGGGGAGTTGCACGCTATCTTTTATCTTTGCTTTTTAGTCTTGTTAGTTTACCATTCAGTTTTTGCTTTAGTGTCCTTTACCAAAAATCACAAAAATAGTTATCTTGCTTGTTGCTGCTATGGGTTCCACCGAGAACACCAACTTGTGTGACTTCACTAGTCATAACAACAATGATTTTATCTGCACGCCTATTGCTACACCTGCCACTTCAGCACCTTCTTATGAGATTAAACCTGCTTTACTGAACCTAGTTATGTAAGATCAATTCTCCGGTGCTGGAGATGATGCTGCTTTGCACTTAAATAATTTTGTTGAGCTATGTGATATGCAAAAGTACAAAGAAGTAGATGGTGATATTGTTAAGCTCAAGCTTTTTCCTTTCTCCTTGAGAGGAGGAGCTAAAATCTGGTTTCAATCCTTGCCTAGGAATAGTATAGATTCTTGGGACAAGTGCAAGGATGCCTTCATTGGGAAGTACTATCCCCCTGCTAAAATTATCCAATTAAGGAGTAACATAATGAATTTTAAACAATTGGATAATGAACACGTTGCCCAAGCTTGGGAACGCATGAAATCTCTTGTCAAGAACTGCCCTACTCATGGTTTTACTACTTGGATGGTTATCCAAACTTTTTATGCAGGCTTGAACTTTACCTCGCGGAACTTGTTAGATTCGTCCGCGGGAGGAACCTTTATGTCAACTACACTTGGTTCTGCCACGAAGCTTCTCGACGAGATGATGACCAATTATTCCCAATGGCACACCGAACGCGCTCCAACAGGTAGGACGGTAAACTCTGTCGAGGAGATTTCCTCCCTAAATGAAAAAGTTAACTTGATCATGTCTCTACTTTCCAAGCAATCTTCTATTGATCCTCATGATGTTCCTTTAAATTCTTTGATTGCTCAAGATCAAGTAGATGTGAACTTTATCTCTAGAAACAATTTCAATAACAATGCTTATAGGAGTAATTTTGGTTGTAATCCTAGACCGTTCCCCTCTAATTCCTATGGGAACAACAATGCTTATCCTAGCACCAAGAACTCCACTTCTGAACTAGAGATTATGCTTAAAGACTTCATCACTACCCAAAAGGCCTTTAATAAGAGTGTAGAAGAAAAACTAGACAAACTAGATAATCTCTCTTCGAAGGTAGACAATTTAGCCCATGAGGTAGAGTTGCTTAAAATTAGAACTTCTCCTCTTGAAGAGAGGAGGACCACTCCTATGAATGCTATTCAAGTGCAAATTAATGAAAACATTAGGATGATGGCTAAACTTAAAAAGAGATGGGCTAGAGAAAAGGAGGAAGAAGATAGAATTAAGAGCCTTCCTACCCACCACACTGTTGCTACTATTCAAGTTGTTGAGGATGTCCAAACTCTTAGCACCCAATGCACTCCTAGTCCCATTGGACCTATTAATGGTGATGCTATGACCTCAACCGTAGAAGAAGAAACTCCTATGACCATAGAAGCTACCAAACAAGTGAGCCTAAAGGACACCACTACCACTTTACTTGATAGTAGTGACCTTGATTTTGATAATTGCACCCTTTCTGAAGTTATTGGTTTTCTTCACAAGATTTCTAGAGATCCCCACACTAGCACACTTAATCTTGCCTTCACGGAGCATATCACTAATGCTCTTATTAAAGCTAGGGAGGAGAAGCTTAGTGTAGAAGCCTCCATACCTAGAAAGGTAGAAGATAGTTGGGATCCTATGATTAAAATTAAGTTGAATAACTTCTCTTGCTATGCTTTATGTGATGTTGGAGCTAGTACCTCCGTTATGCCCAAAAGAATGTACGATATGTTTGAATTGAAACCTTTTGATCCTTGTTCTTTTGGTGTTCGTCTTGTTGATTCTACCGTAAATAAACCTTTGGGGAAGATCGACTATGTTCTTATCATTGTCAATGACAATTATGTTCCCATTGATTTCACTATTATGGATATTGAATGTGAACCTTCATGTCCAATTATTTTGGGACGTCCTTTTCTTCGCACCGTTGGTGCTATCATTGACATGAAAGAGGGGAATATAAAATTCCAATTCCCTCTAAAGAAAGGGATGGAACACTTCCCTAGAAAGAAGATTAAGTTGCCTTTTGAGTCCGTTACACGGGCTAGCTATTCTCTTACTCTTGATAAAACTTGATCTTCTCTTTTTGCATCATGCCTAGCTTAAAGGCATAAAAGAAAGCGCTTTTGGGAGGCAGCCCACAACGAATTAGGTTTTATTTTACTTTTGTTGTGTCTTGATGTTTGTTACTACAGCTGCATCATCATTGTATCTTTTCTTTTCAGCTTTGTGCCAAGTTTAGCCTCCGATTGCAAGAAAGTTCAAAAGTTGTGACGCGCTGTCCAAAAACAGATTCTGACCTTGGACAGCAAAATTCGAATAAAATCACCAGATCGTCTTTTTTATCTGAAATTTTTTGACAGCGTGCCCTATACAATTGCCTTTCGAGCGTCTGTTCTGAGTTTTTTTATTTGAGTGGCAGAAGTGCCCCGAAAAAATTATTTACTACCTGCTGGTCTGTTTTTCACAAATTCTGTCCTGTTTTGCCTTTTCTTCGTTTTGCAAACATTGAGCTTGCTTTTTCTTTGCAAAAACCTTTTGGAAATCTTGAGAAACAGTAGCTCTTCGAGATTATTTTTATTTCCAGTAGGGAAAATTTATTTTATTGTGGGTACTAACCTCGCTAATCAGATTATGATGAGTTATGTATGAAGGGAGTTTTCAAGTGTGCGAGGGAAGATGATAGAAGAAGATTCAGGAGGGTCAAACGCTCAAGCTTGGGGATGCCCCCGTGCACCCCCAAGAAATATTCAAGAAGAATCAAGCGTCTAAGCTTGGGGATGCCCCCATGCATCCCCTTCTCCATCAATAATTATCAGTTCGTCTTTCGTTCCACTATATTTTTATCACTTCATGCGTTATGTGCTATGCTTGGAGCGTCTTGCTCTTAGTTTCCTTTTTTTAGTTTTCATTAGCTTTGCTTGCTGTTCATAACAAGTTAGAACCCAGCTTTCTTTGTGTGGGAGAGAAACACGCTCCACTTCAACCTAGAACACAACATAGGATTTTCATGCTTATCTTTGCCGTGTGTGTTCTTTGTCTTTCCATAGCTGCTGTCATGTTTAGCTCTTAGTTTCATGCTTTTATTTTTAAAGAGATTTTGTTTAGTTAGTTGCTGAACTCTCTTGAGTTTTCATGTTTATCTTGTTAAGAGAGTTTGCCTGTTGCACTGAGTTGTGTGTCTTAACTTAAAGTAGGTAATTGAGGTTGCTATTTAATTTGTAGTGACTTGCAATAGTTTTGAGGTATTGCCATGAGTAATGTCTGAACTTTTGGTGTCAAGAGCTTTAGCCTATTAGTGATAGATGTCGTATTTTGGGCAATCCGTGTTTATTTTCGAAAACCTACAAAATAGTTGAGAACTTTAGCTACTAGATGGATCACTAATCTTTGGAGGGATCTAATATTAGAGTACACTCACGTACCATGAGTCGAGGATGCGCAAGGATAACCAAACCCCCATACACTCCTCCTCGGGGTACTTGTCTCTTTGTGAACCTCCTTATTAGATTGAGAGTTACCGATAATAAGTGCATGAGTTCTTCGGACTAATCTGAGTATTCGAAAGTTGACACTTCCACCTAGCCATATTTTTCTAGCCTCTTCGGTACCGTGCATTGCCCTTTCTCACCTCGAGAGTTGGCGCATACTTCGCCGGTGCATCCAAATCCTTGGCACGATACGCTCTGTCATCATAAGCCTCATTATATCCTTCCTCAAAACAGCCACCATACCTACCTATCAAGGCATTTCCATAGCCTTTCCGAGATACATTGCCATGCAACATCCATCTTCTCATGACTTGATCTTCATGTCATACATGCTTTTGCTTGATCAATGAGCCGCATGCTAGTTGGGCCTTGCCCTAATCATTGCTACATGACGCGCTAGTTTCATTGCATATCCTGCTACACTGGCAGAGGCATACATTTGCATACATCATGATTGTTTCATCTTCTTTATGTTGAGTACTTTTGTAAAGTGTGAAAGATCTTTTATACTTCTTGTAATATATAGAGTGTTGTCCCTAAAGTGAGGAAAAGATCCCAAAGAGGACAAAATCAAAAGATCCCAAAGAGGACAAATGAGAGTTAAATAGAAAGAGCCATTGAGGCCACAAAAAAATAAAAATAGAGAAAAAAGAGAAAAAGAAATAAAAAGAGAGAAGGGGGCACACTACTATTCCTTCTGAGAGATCCACACTCGAACTCCATCTTATACCTTGTACTCCATAGAGATTATAATTCATGCATATAGCTATGTGGGGACCTTCACACTATAGAACTTGGCTTGTATATTCCAATGATGAGCCTCCTCAAAAGTGCTCTAGGTCTTCTTGAGCGAGCAAGTTGGATGCACCCCCACTAGTTCCATTGGAGAGCTTACCTTAGCTCATATGTGCATCCGTTGCATGGCAATCCCTACTCCTCACATCATATCTATCATTTGGCTTTCTCTCTCCTATGATTGTCCTCATTGATGTGAGCCTTTCACACCTTTTTTGTCTTCCCCCTTCATCATTTTTCTCTCTTTGCCATCCTAAGTGTCAACTTTCTTGCTTACGCTCATCCATTGCATGAGTGCTCAAAATATCAAAAGGGAGTGGATCATTTTGACTTGTACCTGGCTAGTGGTCCGGGGATGAGTCAATATAAGATTCCAAAGAAGACCAAGTGTGAAACTTTAGTAGATTAAGTTCTCAACAATACAAAAACTATGTTTTACTCTCTCGTATATCCCTATCCCCTTTCTTGCACGCAAACACCATTTGGAGACATTCGAGTCACGGACAGCGAGAGCTCTTGCACCTTTATGTTCTTATGTTGCTTGTTACAATGCTAATATAGACTCTTGCTTGTTATGACTTGAATTGAATTACATGCCTTGATTGCTTTACTTAACAAGTTCTTATATGGTTGGTAGCATGTCACCACATAAATTATGCTTGTTATCATTTACCTACTCGAGGACGAGCAGGAATTAAGCTTGGGGATGTTGATACGTCCAAAACGTATCTATAATTTCTGCTTGCTCCATGCTTCTTTTGTGTGATATTGCTATGATATTGATGCACTTCCATGCACTTTTGATCATATTTGGACTAACCTATTAACTAAGTGCACCACAGTGCCAGTTCCTGTTTTCTGCTGTTTTTCTATTTCAGGTTTCCCCCATATTAAAAGTGCTCCAAAAATTCCAGGAAAAATATAGGAAAAATCAGCGTACAGGAAGCTTCGCGAAGAACCAAAGATTGGCCAGAGGGGAGCCAGGGGAGGCCCAGGCGGCCACGGGCGTGGCCCCACCCTTGGCCGCGCCAAGGGGGCGCCTGGGGCCCCTGCTCCGCCTCTGGCTGCCCCCATTCGCATATATATCCCTCTCGTCCCGAAACCCTCGAGGACAGAACCCTTTTTCGCGATCTCGCCTCTGTTCCGCCGCCGCAGTGCTTCCAAGATCGGGAGCATCAGGAGAATTCTTCCCGGCACCCCGCCGGAGGAGAGAACCACCACCGGGAGCTTCTCCACCACCATGGACGCTTCCCGGATGAGTCGTGAGTAGTCCACCTTGGACCATGGGTCCATGATCAGTAGCTATGTGATGTTCTCCACACCTCTTTGCTCTTCATGGTTTAGACCTCGTGAGCTGCCCTACATGATCGAGGCACATATGTAATCTTTCTGCTGTTGCTTTGCTAAGTTTGCTGGGATCTGATGGATTATGAGATTATGTTCAGATTGTGTTTGAGTAATATATTTGATTCACCTCTTTTATATCTTCGTTCTTGAGTAATTCTTGCATGTTCTTCGTTGCTGTTTATTGCTTTGGCCAAGAAGTAGGTAGTAACTCCAAGAGGGAGCGTTATGCTTGATTGTGGGTTCATGCCCCCTGATGACTAGCTTGAGTGACAGAAACATGAGTCTAGGGGATGTGTTGTTGCCAAAAGGGAGAAAACAACGGTGCTTGTACTTGCGGGTGCAAGGATTGTTTACTTTACGCAAAGTTCTTTTAATGCAGTTGTCTGTTGCTTTGAGTTTACACTTTGGGTGGGATTCGCAACTTAATACTAGCGAGATGTTCTGGATAGATATCTCAAGGTGGATGATTAGTAGTAGATGCAGATGGATTTCGGTCTACTTGCCTTGGCGTACCGCCCATACTTTTGAGCCTCTACCTTTCTTTGCAGCATAGTTAGCATTGGTTTGCGCACATAATCATGTCAATTGCCCAGCTGTAATTTGTTTCCCTCGCTTTGCTATTTTATCGTCTTTTGGGAGAGAGACATCACTAGTGAACATCATGGGACCCCGGTCCATATTACCACGGCTGATCACACCTTCTATTTACTTCCTGTTTTTATTTCCTAGTTGCAGTCATAGCTATCATTATTATCTCTTGTGTTTGATCCTTTGTAAACAACAAGGCCGGAGGGATTGACAACCTCTCTGTACTCGTTGGGAGCAAAGTTATCTGTATCTGTGTGCAGGTCCCGTCAACTGCTAAGTTTCTGGCGCCGTTGACACCTACTTGTCGACCCTCGGAGTCTCACGGGATTCGATCCTTGGTATCTTTGCCAAGGGAAATTTGCCGCTACGCTACATCTCAACCTTCCACTTGGGGTAACCAACGAGGGGCGAGAAGCCATCATCAGGGGCCTACCGACTGGCACACGAGGCAGGGGGCGCGCTGCCCACCCTCGTGGACAGCCGGTGGCCCCCCTCGTGGACATCTTTTGCCAGATATTTTTTATATTTTTTGAAATGAAGTTCTGTTGAGTTTCGGGGCTTTTGGAGTTGTGCAGATTAGGTTTCCAGAGTTTGCTGCTTTTCCAACCCAAAATTCCAGCTGCCGGCATTCTCCCTCTTCATGTAAACCTTGTAAAATAAGAGAGAAAAGGCATAAGTATTGTGACAAAACATATAATAACAGCCCATAATGCAATAAATATCAACATATAAGCATGATGCAAAATGGATGTATTAGACACCGCAAGATTGAACCCAAAGCCAAGCACTTCTCCCATTGCAAGAACTATAGATCTAGTAGGCCAAACCAAACCAATAATTCAAAGAGACTTGCAAGGATATTATAATCATACATAAAGAGTTCAGAAAGGAACCAAATATTTCTCATAGATAATATTGATCATAAACCCACAATTCATCTGATCTCGGCAAACACACTACAAAAAGAGATTACATCGAATAGATCTCCTAGAAAACCGAGGAGAACTTGGTATTGAGATCCAAAGAGAGAGAAGAAGCCATCTAGATACTAGCTATGGACCCGAAGGTCTGCGGTAAACTACTCACAATTCATGGTGAGACGATGATGATGATGTAGAAGCACTCCGTGGAAGACCCCCCCCCCCCTCCGGCGGAGCTCCGGAACAGGCCCCAAGATGGGATCTCACGGGAACAGAAGGTTGCGGTGGTGGAACTAGGGTTTTCTTTGTTGTTCTAATAGTTTCGGGGTACATATGTATATATAGGAGGAAGGAGGGCACCGGGGGCCAGAAGGGGTGCCCGCGAGGCAGGGGGAGCGCCCTATAGGGGGGGCGCCCCCCTCCCTCTTGGACGCCACGTCAGCCCTACTCCATGGTTCTCAAGTCTCCCATGCGTATTTTGCTCCAAAAATATCTCTCCAGATGTTTCATTCCGTTTGGACTCCGTTTGATATTCATTTTCTGTAAAACTCTGAAATAGGCAAAAAACAACAATCTGGACTCGGCCTTTGGGTTAGTAGGTTAGTCCCAAAAATAATATAAAAGTGTATAAAAAATCCCATTAAACATCCAAAACATCATAAATAATAGCATGGAACAATCAAAAAATATGGATACGTTGGAGACGTATCACACCACCTCCCGCAAATATGGTTTGATGACGTTCTTGAAGAACTTGTCCTTGGAGGAGCTTGAAGCGGCCATAGTAGATGGGATCTGATAGAAAACAACAAGTAAAAGAAAACATAAGATTTCTCCGCAATATGGTGGTCAACAGGTTTGGAGGGTATAAAAGACTTTTTTTATCTTGGGAAACAAGCCAACAGAAGAAAAATGGAGTCCGGAAGGTGCCCCAGGTGGGCATACCCCACCTGGGCGTGCCTGGCAAGCCAGGCATGCCTTTTTGTCTTGTGCCCACCAGGGTACACTTCCGGGTTGTTTCTTATTTTCCTAATTTTTTTATATTACAAAACTGATAAAACATATTTTTGCGGATTTTTCGGAGTCCGTTTACTTACCGTATCAAGAACATCCTTATTTTCATGATTCTGGAGTGTTCTGCAAGTACTCTTTTATGTATTCTTCTGGTGTCAATGTTTGTATAATATTACTTTCAACATTAATGGGTGTACCTGAGATATAATGTTTTATTCGTTTCCCGTTGACAACCTTCGGGTTAGTACCTTCAACATTATTTATTTTGATAGCTGCAGACCAATAAACCTCCTCGATAACATAGGGTCCTTCCCATATGGAGAGGAGTTTTCCTACAAAGAACCAAAAACGAGAGTTGTACAAAAGAACATATTCTCCGACTTTGAACTCATGCTTTTGGATTCTTTTAGCCAGCCATCTTTTAACTTTTTCTTTAAATAATTTAGCATTTTCATAAGCTTGGGTTCTCCATTCATTTAGTGAGCTAATATAAAATAACCTCTTTTCACTGGCATGTTTGAAGTCATAATTGAGTTCTTTGACTGCCCATCATGCTTTATGTTCTAACTCAAGAGGCAACTGACAAGCTTTTCCATAAACCATTTTATAAGGAGACATACTGAAAGGGCGTGTCCCTTCCTATGTGGTTTTGGTGATTGATGACAATGCGTTTGCGGACTAATCGTGTGTGCCAAGTATTTCAGATATGAATCCAGAGGCACGAGACGATCATCTACCCTCTGAGTTATCACCTCAAGACGTTTTGTCTTCCTACGCTTGTGTTTTGGTGGACTTGAGTCATAGGAGACACCGTACTATGAAGGGGGGGCCCGCATTTGAAAGGCCAGGGTGGAATCATCACGTACACTCTATTTTGCACTACTAGGAAAAGGGTTATAGATGGAATTGATACTAATGGCACACCAGACAAGCAGTGCGCCATTAGTATATAGTAATGGCGCACCAACAACAGATACGCCATTAGAGTTCAAACTACTAATGGCGCACCAGGCCCAGCGTGCGCCATTAGTATCAAAAAGTTTTTTTTTCAACTAGTGCGCCTGTCCAAACATACTAATGGCGCATCGGGACGAAGTGCGCCATTACTAGTTGTAACTAGTAATGGCGCACCAGCAGTAAAGTGCGCCATTAATGTTCTTTTTTTATGATATTTTTTATTCTTTTTTTACAAAACTACTAATGGCGCACTGTCCCACAGTGCGCCATTACTAGTTTAAACTAGTAATGGCGCACTGTGCGACAGTGCGCCATTAGTATGTTATTTTTTTTGCAAAACTAGTAATGGCGCACCCACTATAAATGCGCCATTAGTATCCTTGATTACTAATGGCGCATTTATAGTGGGTGCGCCATTAGTAAGTGGGCAGCAACAAGATATTTTGGACAGCCTCTCCTACCCACACTCACTTTCTCCCCCACTTCATTCTCTCCACCTCCTCCTCCTCTCGGGTCCCTCCTCTTTTTCACCTCATTTCCACCATATATTCATTCAAATTAAGTGGTTAAATTACCTTGTTTTGATAGGTAAGTAAGGGGGGAAGCTATATTTATGTTGTTCTCCATACAACAATGTGCACATGCACTTTTTATGGCCTAGCTAGATCTATGTATGTTCGTGGTGTTGCATATGTTTGTTGTGTTGCATATGTGTTTGTGTTTGGAGGTGTACCGGTATTTTAAATGCGATAGTTGCCAATATTTTCCCGGAATGTTGATTCATTTCCATTTCGGTGAGAATTTTGGCATTAAGCATTCTTTTTTGTCCTATTTTTGGGGAAAGTCATGGCAAATTTTTTCTTGGTTCTAAAATATCGTTTTGCTCTACCCCGCAGGTGACCATGGTGCGCACGATGACCGAAGGCATCGTAAATAGGTTTTTGAGGTCCGCGAAGGCAGAGATGCTTCAAAAGAAAGAGACGGAGATAAGATGTCCGTGTCGAAGATGCAAGCTGAAGAGCCTTATTGCGGACCCGGATTCCGGCCAGGTGCGGGACCACTTGCTCTTGCGTGGTTTCATGGATGGCTATCGGTGGCAAGCTGATGAAGATGACTACGAAGTCGTCCATGGGGGCCGGGCAAGAAATGAGGAAGGGCAGCAAGACAACCACCGCGGCTCGGGCGGGCGAGAAGACGAAGAATCCCCAGGAGATGATCACGACGGTGATGCTGTACACAGTCATCATGTAGAAGATGCAGGACATGATGATGAGGAAGATGCCGGAGCAGACGACGGGCATGATCATGAAGATGATGATGCCGGCGGAGCAGACGACGCTGGACCATCGATGGGCTGTGTGCAGGACACTCATATTCATGAGCTGCTTCTCAAGCAGACCGATAACGCAAGAGCTGCCGCCCGAGAGAAAGCAAAGATGGATCAACTTGAGTTAGACACGGTTACTCCATTGTATGAAGGATGCAGGCCCGAGGATACCCGCCTGAAAGTAACGCTCATGGCTCTGGAGATGAAGGTAAAACAAAAAATGACCAACGCATGCTTCGACGAGAACATGTCATTCTGGAACGAACGTCTTCCCAAGGGGAACAAGTGCCCCACCAGTTTGGAGGAGGCAAAGAAAATCGTGTGTCCTCTGGATTTACCGCACGTGAAATACCATGTGTGCATGAACAATTGCATCATTTATCGGGACGAGCACGCGGAGTCTACCATATGTCCGGTGTGCGGCGTCACTCGATACAAGAAGAGGAAGAAAGCTCCTCGAAAAGTGGTGTGGTACTTTCCGATCACTCCTCGTCTGCAGCGGTATTTCGCGGACCCTAAGGTAGCAAAGCTCCTGCGTTGGCACGCGGATAGGGAGGAGAAGAAGCGAGAAGATGACGCAAATGATCCGGAGATAGATAAAAAAGACAAGATGCTGAGTCACCCTAAGGATGCAAGCCAGTGGCAAGCGTTGAACTTCGAAGACCTAGAATTTGGCAACGATCCAAGGAACATCGTGCTTGGCGCGAGCATCGATGGAGTCAATCCGTTTGGCAGCCAGAGAAGCACACATAGCACCTGGCATGTGTTTGTGTGGATGTACAACCTTCCCCCCTGGTTGTGCATGAATAGGAAGTACATTCACATGAGTATGCTAATTGAAGGACCGAAACAACCAGGGAACGACATCAATCTGTATCTGGGGCTGCTGAAAGAGGAGCTAGACACGCTGTGGAAAACGCCAGCCAATACGTGGGACGCCGCAAAGAAAGAATATTTCCCTATGAGAGCCGCGCTGCTCACGACGGTGCACGACTATCTCGGTTACGGATATGTCGCGGGGCAGGTGGTCCACGGATTTTCTGGATGCGTCAGGTGCATGGATGACACAACGTATCGCCAGCTAGATAGAGATCCCGGGTCTTCGAAAACCGTGTTCATGGGACATCAAAGGTGGCTTCGCGACGATGACCTGTGGAGAAAACGCAAGGATCTGTTCGATGGTGAAACCGAACCCCGAGGACGCCCGCGTACGAGGAGCGGCGAGGAAATTGACGAGCTGTTGAAAAATTGGAAAGATTGCCCACTGCCGGGAAAGAAGCGAAAGGCGCCAGAGCCGGGAAAGAAGCAAAAGGCGCCAGAGCCGCTGCTGAAGGTATGGAAAACGAGGTCTGATTTCTGGGACTTGCTGTACTGGAAGATCCACCGTGTGCCTCACAGCCTTGATGTAATGCATATCACGAAGAACGTGTGCGAGAGTCTGCATGGTACCCTGCTCAACATGCCAGAGAGGACCAAAGATGGGCCGAAAGCAAGGGCAGACTTGAAATCAATGGGCATCAGGCAGGAGCTTCATGCTATATATGATGATCATGATGATGATGATGATGATGAGGCGAAGCAGGACACGGAAAGTCGTCGCAAAGGCAAAAGGCCAAGAAGACCGGAAATGACTACCCTCCCGCGTGCTTCACTCTATGTTAGGAGGAGATCGAGCAGTTTTTCACCTGCCTCGTAGGAGTACAACTTCCTTACGGTTACGCGGGGAAGATAAGCAGATACCTAGACCGGGCGAAGCTGAATTTCAGCGGGATGAAGTCTCACGACTGTCACGTGCTGATGACGCAGATACTTCCAGTTGCAATCCGTGGTATCATGGACACGCACGTCCGTGAAACCCTATTTGGCCTATGCAACTTTTTCGACGTCATCTCTCGGAAGTCTGTTGGCGTGAGGCAACTCAGAAGGCTACAGGAAGAGATCGTGGTGATACTATGCGAGCTTGAGATGTACTTCCCGCCCGCATTCTTCGACGTTATGGTGCATCTGCTGGTCCATATCGTGGACGATATCATCCAACTCGGGCCGACGTTCCTGCACAGCATGATGCCGTTCGGAAGGATGAATGATGTCATCAAAGGATACGTTCGCAACATGTCACGTCCGGAGGGAAGCATAGCCAGGGGCTTTCTGACTGAAGAGTGCATCTCCTACTACACGAATTATCTAGGCATCGACAACCCCGTTGGTCTGCCCGTCAACAGGCACCTCGGCAGGCTCGCTCGATGGGGTCACCGTGAGGGTCGCCGCAAAATGCATGTCGACTTCGAGGGTCGACTCGCCGACTTTGAAAGAGCAAACCTAGTCGCGCTACAACACATAGACGTGGTCGATCCTTGGGTGGTTCAGCACAAAAACTTTATTGAGAAGACGTACAATGACCGAGGCCAACAGAGGACGGACGGAGATATAATCAAAGAGCACAACTCATGTTTCACGCGTTGGTTCAAGCAGAAGCTTCTGTCGTACCCTTTACATGATGATTCTTCCGCGGAAGAACAACTCATATTCGCCTGATCACAGGGCGCCGAGCACAACCTGATGACCTATGAGGCGTACGATATCAACAGCTACACATTCTACACCGAGGCCAAGGACATGAAGAGCGATGGTTATCAGAACTCCGGGGTAACGATGGAATCCTACACCGGTAATGACAAGGACAGATACTACGGAAGGATCGAGGAGATCTAGGAGCTGAGCTACGCTGGAGAGAAGGTCCTGATGTTCCGTGACAGATGGGCCAAGAGCGTCCTAAAAGAAGACCGGTATTTCACCACCATGGTTATACCCGAAGCCAAATCCAAGACCGCGGGTGCAAACGTCACCGCGAAAAATGAGCCATGGGTACTGGCTTCCCAAGTTGACCAATGCTTCTACATTACCGATCCGTCAACCCCAGTCGTGTTGTCGTGAGGAGAGGCAAAAGGAAGATCATCGGAATGGATGGAGTAGCCAATGAGCAAGACTTCGACAAGTACGGCGACCCGAGGATCGAACATGACGACGATGATGAAGTAGCAGCTTACACCACAAGAAGAAGCAGGACCACCCTACCTAAAGGACGTCCGTTCCACAGAAGAACTCCATTTGCGAAAAAGAAGGGCAAGAAGATTGTGAACAGATAGCTAGCTAAGATCGATTGTATTTAAATCCCACCCTTCATTTCTCGATTGTATTTCATGGGCACTTTTTGAACTATCATGAATATTTTTAAATTTCATGGACACTCGATCTCGACACCCCCCTCCATCTCGATCGCTATCCTACCTCGCGAGATCCGGTCCCCCTCGCCGCCGAGCACCCCCGGTCCACCGGCCGCCGCCGCCGACCCCCCGCACCCTCGATTCCCCTACTCAACCGCCGCCGCCGAGCACCCCCCGG
>LR738712.1:729522564-729645039 GCA_902687465.1 Secale cereale | reverse complement strand
CCGCCGCCGCTGACCCCCCGCACCCTCGATTCCCCTACTCAACCGCCGCCGCCGAGCACCCCCCGGTCCACCGGCCGCCGCCGCCGACCCCCGGCACCCTCGATTCCCCTACTCAACCGCCGCCGCCGACTCATGATATATTCAAAATAATAAATTTGATGATATTTTTTCATATTCATAAATATTTTCAAATAACAAATTTGATGATATTTTTTAAAAAATTATTACTTTTTTATAAAAAAATATTACTGTTATGATTTAAACAAGTTTGAACATATTTAAACACAAATAAGTGTCAAACAGCATTTTAAAAGCAAAGAAAAATTGGGGAGCCTGGGAATCGAACCCATGACCTCCTGGTGGGTGTGCAGAGTGCTGACCAGTCGGGCTAGTGCGGGGGTTCTGTTGGGTAGTGGGTTAGGTGGAATATATACCTTTCTATCGGGCTAGTGACTAGAACACAATACTAATGGCGCACCTGGGGGTGGTGCGCCATTAGAGTCTACATACTTATGGCGCACAGAGCTGCGGTGCGCCATTAGTAATCCCCCCATACTTATGGGGCCGGCCGCACCCTCCTCTCTCTCCCTCGCCAGATCTCTCCCCTCTCCCCGATGCCTCTCTCTCCCTCACCCGCCGTCGCCTCTCTCTCCAGCCGCACCCGCCGACCCCCTCGAAGCCCGCGCCCCCGACGCCCCGGACGACTGAAGCTACGCTGCCGCCGCCCGCGCCGCCGACGCCCCGGCCTCCCCCAGGTGCGTGGCCATCTCCGGTCGCCTCCTCCAGATCCTCGCCGACCACGGGCCCCTCACCGTCGCCCACACCTGGAACCACGCCAAGGTATAAAGCTCCAAACTCCCCATGGCATCCTGCTCCTACCTACCAGTCCTTGCATTCTTCCATCCAATCGCCTATTATTAGGTTAGGTGTGGTGTTGGTCTCCATGACTTGAACCCAAATTCACTAGCTACTAGCAGCCTAGCAGTTCCCTTTCGCCCTAATTCCGCTAGTGAACTCTGGATTTACCAAGCAGGCAAGCAGTGTAATACTGCAAACGCAAGAATTGGGTTGGTCAGTTAGGAATTCGGCGAACTAAGTGACTACTTTTTCATTTGCCCCCAGAATCATTGAATATGTGCTCTTCTAGCCGCCACACACAATGTTTCAGCCTTCACGCGGATGATTGTTCGTTGAACAGACAAGAAAACCTTCCAACACTAGTCCTCCACTACCAGAGACTTTGACTGCCTTCAAACAACTAAAATATCAGGGGTAGAAAGAAAAATACTATCTAGTCCCACTGTCCTAGACCAATGTTCATAGCGCCAAATGACAGGTCAAACAAAAGTCAGCGGACACAATGCTTTTGTCATTTGAATGAAGGCATAAAGAGATCCTGACAAACATGTGTCGCATCTTTGGACAATAATACTGCCAGGCATAAAGAGAATTGTTTTACTGAACTATAATTATATTGTTATTTATATGTATGCACAAATACCAAGCTATACATAGTGGTAATACTGCCAGGCACAATACTGTCTGCTACAATATGATGGCAAAATTGCAACTGGTTACTAGTTCTCTGCACTTTTAAGAAGTTGGTCATCACATGTTACTGTTTCAAGTTTGAAACAACTGAAATATGTCGACATATCCTTGTAAGGGATGTCTAGGCATAGATTAAACTTACTGTATTTCCAAACATTGCTTATTAGATGCCATGCCCTAATTTTTTGGTGGTGTTTTAGGATAAAGATCTTACACTTTTTGAACTCGTTTAAAATAATTTTATAGAGAGGATAGTAATCAGATTGTGAGGTTCTGCTGAAAGTCACAAGTGCTTCAAGTTTGTATGTTGTAGCAATGTTGAAACTTAAAAAGCTCAAATACTAACCTGATTAGGAATTTTGAAACTAATTGTGTCCCCTGAAATTGAAAAAAAAGGGTGAAAAGCAATTGATTTTACCCAAAATCAAGACGGGTAAAGAAAGATGGGAGAGTTACTGGAACATGGGACCCATGGGTTGACTTAGACTATGCTAAAAGAGGCTCGCGTGTCACCCTTTTAAACGAGTTCTGACATAGGAGTATTTCTCAAAGGAAGATGACCAACTCTTCATATTTGATAAATCCTCTCTTGCTCAACCACTCTCACGTATCTCACTCGTTTAGGTTAACTTCTATTTTTCCGTGTGGAAAGAAATCATCTTATTGGAGGCTCTGCCCTTATGAGGTCAAGGATAGCCACTGTTACTTAAATATGCCATATTGATGCTGCTTTCTAATTAATACTGGCAGCAACATCAATTTTTGAGTTGTTGTTAGTTTGCTATCAAGCCGTGACTGTATGTCACACTAGGTTTTAGGTTTTAGGTTTTTTTTTTCATGTACACTAGTACTACTTGTATGTCACACTAGCACAATGATAATAATGGTGGTCATGTATTTGGTTCCTTGTTGTAAATATTTGAACTTCAAACTACTGTTTTACAAGCTTCTGCAACTTTTTCTTAACTGTTGATGCTGCTGTTATGCCTGTATTCACTGCTGTTGCTACTGTACTTGTCATGATGTTGTACTTGTCATGATGCTACTTGTGATCTTCTGAAATGACCCATTGGCGACTTCATTAGGCGGGGATAATGATTTTGCAGGTACCCCGAGAGGCCCTTGAGTTTGCTGGAATGTCGATTAACTTCCGTTCCGGCAAATTCGGGTACTCCATATGTCCTATTTTCAGCAAAGGTCATGCTGAAATTTTCCGTGAATTTTAGCATGACTTTGCTAAAAATAGGACATATAGGGTACTTGTGACTAATGCATGGGCCGGGGTATCTTAGTAGTTAATTAAGTAGGATCAAGTGCCCCTTTATTCTACCTGCATTAAACCATAGGCGGCAATAGAGCCAAGTGATTAGGCCCAACTTAGAATTCTCCTTCCCAGCTTAGCGTTTAGGATGCCTCGGTGTCGACAAACCATAAATTATAAAACCTTGGTATTTAGGGTGCCTCGGTGTCGATAAAAACCGAAATGATGAAAGCTTAGGCTTTTAGGGTGCCTCGGCGTCGAAAAACCCGCAATTATAAAAGCTTAGCTTTGAGGATGCCTCGGTGTCGACAAACCCTAAGTGATGAGACCATGATCTTGTTCCTTGACAATAACCAACTTTTTGACCAAACTTTGTTCCTATTTAGAGAGAAACATGGCCAACAACGATGAGGCCGGCGGTTCGGGCGGCAAGGCATTCTGGGAGCTATCCCAGGAGATGCAGGAACAACCTCACTTGTATGAGGACGCCGCCTTCCCCACCGATCCTGACACCACTGATGGTACCGCCAAGGATGACACCACTGATACCACCACTGATGGTGCCGCCGAGGATGCCACCACTAATGATGGCGGCGAAGGCACATATGGCAGCCAACCGAAGAGGCAACGGAAGGACCGGCGCCCGACCGTGCTCCGCACCCTCAAGGAGGAAGTTACTGAAGTGGACTCCGACGGGAATCCAACGGCGCCCGAATGAATAGTCAAGGGGTACTCGTTTCAGCTCGGGTGCATTCTCCGGAGCACCGTCTCGATCAACACCGAGAACCTGAGGCATCCTGACCGAGGGAATTTGCGCAACCTCCTCTTCACGAAGCTGCACGAACGATACAAGTTCCCCGCTCAATTTGAAAACACAAGCCTCAAAGGGAATAAAGTGAACAATGCTGCCCTCACGAGGATGAGCAAGGCCCTGTCTACTTGGAAAACCAATGTGAAGAGAATGATCGAGAAAGGTGAGAGTTATGAGAAGATCAAGGAGAAAAATCCTTCAATCACCAAAGATGACTACAACGACTTCAAGATCAATTGCTCGAGCACCGCACACTCCGAATCAAGTCAGTGAGGGAAAGAAATGCGGGAGCTGGACTTAGGGGAACACACACTCGGTCCCGGCGGTTACCGAGTGGCGGAGCCTATATGGGACAAGGAGGAGGCGGACCGTGCCGAGCAAGGCCTACCGCCCCTCTTCGATAAATACGGTGACAAGCAGACCAGGAACTTTGTCAGGGCCCGGTACAAGAAGGACCCGAAAACAAATGAGCTTACCACGGATCCGAAGACCAGGGCGCTTGAGCTTGTTCTGGTAAGGAATACACCCCCGCGTAATTAGCTCCATATGGTTGCATTCTAATTAATAAAGCCAAATTTCTAAATGATTCACATTCCTTCCGTAGGCGACTGAAAGCAGTAGCGCAGGGTAGACTAAGAGCAACCGTTGGGACACGACTCTAAATAGGGCGTTGAATGTAATGAAGAACAAGGATAAGCTCGATAAGCCGACGTCAGCTGGTCATGTGGCCGGCAAAGGCTTGTCGACAAAATGGTCGTCATACTATAACGCTGGTGGGCGAAAGGAGAAAAAGACCAGCTCGGAAAGCCAGGCGCGCGAGGTTCAAGAACTCAAGGCACAGGTGGCGCGGATTCCGGAGATTGTCCAAGAGCAAGTGCAACAACAGCTCGGAGCAACGATCACCGCCATTGTGCCTAGCTTGATCGAGGGGTTGCAGGCGTGGATTGCGGGCGGCCAACAGGGGCCGCCCCCGATTCCCAGCTTCACGGCCAGCAACTCGCAGAACGCGATGGCGGGGCCATTGGTGTCTCCGGCAGAGGTGGCATTGGTGTCTCCGACGCCGGCACGGGAGCTTAATGCACCCGGGTGTACGCCGGCCGGCACCTGTGCAGGAAGCGGCCCCTCCGTCAACTGCACGCCCGCCGTTGGCGGTGCCTCGACATTAGCCGAGCTCGACGCCATCATCACGGTAACTAATTAAGCCTCTCTCGGCCGAGGACTTCATCTCCTTGCCTTTGACTAGGCATCCCTGACGCCCTACATGTTTTCCCAGGGCGCCGTCGACGTTCCGTGCACTCTCCTGCACTTCGTGAACAACGAGTTGGTCGATGTCGCCAAGCGCAAAATCGTTCAACCGGGCAACCCCTTGTTCCGCGGTACCCAGATGCCACCCAACTTGTTTAGGGTTCAACTTGTTCGGGTGCTGCCAGGCTGCGATGAGGTGTTACCTCCGATTCGACCCGTCGGGGCCGACGCTGATGACGTGATGACCCTCAGCGCCTGCCTAAGCTGGCCCCTGCTTTGGCCGAAGAACCAGATTCATTTGGGGGCGGGGGACACCACCCCAAAGACAACACCACCAGTCGTTCCGGCGCCAAGTCGTCCTCATGGCAAGACCGCCGCAAAGGTGGCGGACATCCCTATGCCACTGGATCCAAACATGCATATGGGACAGGATCAGAACGATGACGACGACGATACATTTGCCAACGTCGATCAGTACTTTGCCGATCATGGGTACGGTGGCGACTTCATGGGGCCTCCTTCTCAAGAACCCAACCCAACAAAAGACGTGCGCGATCTAGCTGGTACCGCGAAGAAGCCAAGTTGCAACAAGCGTCGTCTGCCGTTCAGCTCTCAGGAGACGCCTCCAGCTGCCGACTTCACCGAGCCTCAGATAGGCGAGGTGCGAAATATTATCAGCCCCAACACACTCAAGAAGGCGGTCTCTGAGCAGAACTCGGTCCCAATTCAGGAGAAGAAGAAGGCACGCAAAAGAAAAACAAACAAGGGTGTGAGCCAGCCGGCACCGAGTACGATCCGTGCTCAGGACGGGCCACCTTCACCTGAGGATGTAATGAGGAGGGTGCATGTGGCGGGTAGGCCGATGCTACCGAGGAATATGCTCGATGCTGCAACCGGTGCTATGCCGAGTCTGCATGACAGTGTTCTTTCTTTGGAGAAGCGGCATCTCAGAGAGAAGGATGTGGCATACCCGGTTTTCGCGGCCAAGGTGCCAGAGGGCAAGGGCTTTGTGGATAACTCCATCGGGGGTACGATCGTCCTGCGGTTTGATGACATCCACGATATGTTGAACCTTCTTCCACTGCACTACACCTTCGTTCGGCTATTTTCGCTGAGTATGGAGATGCGGATCATTCGCGATAAGACCCCGGACATCGTGATAGTCGACCCCTTCTACATTCGTGCCAAGATTTTGGGCAGCGTTGGGGACCGGCAAGTCGAGAGTTCTTACCTCGAAGGCATCATTCTGGCAAACCGAGATAAGGATAACTTCCTCGTGCCTTACTTTCCCGAGTAAGTCCTCCGCCTCAACCGCCCCGTAACATATGAATTCTTAGATTTCGATCGTTCTTCTTTTAACATTCCATGTTTTCTGCAGTGACACACATTGCACGCTCATCCTCCTAAGCCCCAAATATTCCATGGCCATGTATTTCGACCCGGACCGTCAGTCGAAAGTAGACTACACAAATGTCAAGAAGGTTCTTGATGATTTTCTCCCCGGCTACGCCAAATCTGGAGGCACCTTCACCAGGCCTATTCGTAAGACTGGCAAGCACGTGTTCTCCCAAAATACGACGTTCTGCTGCGTCAAGCAGCCGCCTGGCGGTCAGAAGGGTGCCTACTACGCCATCCATCACATGCGGGCGATCGTACGGGACCATCATCAACTTCTGCTACCGAGTAAACTCAAAGATTGGGCCGCGAGCGTGTCGGCAATCCAGGACACGGACATCAGACAAGAATTCTTTTGCATCCAGTCGGAGTTTGCGGAAATCATCCATCAAGATGTCCTTCGTACCTCGGGGAAGTTCTACCTCAGAATTCAACCGTCGAACAGTGACATCGACACAATGCTACAAATGCAGGCTGACAACGCCCATTATTTCATTACTCCCACGATAGACGGTGGCTTCATCCACGCTCCGGTCCCTTGAGTCGAGTCGAAAGCAGTGATGCTGTGTCTAGTTCTGAAGCATCGATTGGCTCATGTTGTAATTAAGCTTTAATGAACTTGTAGTATGTCTCTTTGGTTTCGAGAGTCATTCAACTTAGATGTAATCGATGCTATGAATGTCTTGCTTTTCTCTTTTGATCGTTTTGTTGCATACTTATATATTGCTTATGTATTGTCTGTGAATTGGTACTAACGTTTCGTTTGGCTAGTGCATAGCGATGCCGTCATATGTCGTGTACAAGGGTAAGGTTCCCGGAGTCTACGACGACTGGGAGGAGTGTCGGAGACAGGTTCACCGATTCAGCGGTAACAGTTACAAAGGGTACACCACTAGGGCCGAGGCCGAATCTAGATACGCCCGCTATCTAGCGGGAGAGGGGAGGGAGCGTTGGAGGAACCGGATGAAGACGAGTTTCATCGTGATGATGCTCATCGTGATGACCGCAGCTCTCTTCTATGTGATGGTAGTTTAGATGATCGATATCGACTTGTAATGTGAAGACAAACTCGCTACTCGCGGTCTCGAGACTTGTAATATATTGTTCTATCGTTGTTCGGTCTTTTCAATTCGGAGACTAATATGATGAATTGTATTCGGAGACTAATATGATGAATTGTATTCAGAGACTAATCTTCTATTGTATTCGATGAATTTGTTGTTGATGTGTGCTGTCTATATTCTGTACAAATATACATTTTGTAATCTGTGCAAAAAAACAGAAAAATAATAATAAAAACCTAATATTCATACTAATGGCGCATCACAACACAGTGCGCCATTAGTATGCCAAAGGATACTAATGGCGCATCACCAGACAGTGCGCCATTAGTATGCGGACATTACTAATGGCGCATCCTGCTGGAGTATGCCATTAGTATGCCAAAGCACCTGGGTACACATGGCTCCTAGGAGGCATACTAATGGCGCACTACTGTGCATACTAATGGCGCATCAACGGTGCGCCATTAGTATACCAGATACTAATGGCGCACCAGAGGTGCGCCATTAGTAAAATATACTAATGGCGTGGCACTAATGGCGCACCACTAATGCGCCATTAATGGCCAAATTAGGTGCGCCATTAGTAGGCCTTTTCCTAGTAGTGTTGGCACCCTCATCGTCTCTCCTTTCCTTGGGGATCTCCACATCTCTCTGTGGTGATCTTGTTTGTTGGGCGCGGTAGTACCGTAGCCAGGGCGGTAGTACGGCCTATATGCTCTAAGCGGTAGTACCGCTGAAGAAGCACGGTAGTACCGCTTGGGTATATGCGCGGCAGTACCGCCGCGGCTACGCTCCAGCTCCGCGTCGATTCGGGACGAGTATTTCTCGTGTCGGGTTCTACGGTAGTAGCAACAATAGTAGCAGCGGTAGTACCGCTTATAAGTGGTAGTATCGCTGCCACCACCGCGGCTACTACCGCTCCTACCCTCTGTGCCTCGTCCCTAACATAGGGCGGTAGTACCGCTCGGCCTAGCGGTAGTACCACTCTATGCGGGTAGATAAGAGGGTAATGGTTCACTCTTCTCCTCCACTATATAAAGGGTTCTTCTTCCTCTAGAAGAACCACCTCTTCTCCCCTAAGCTCCATTGTTGCTCCAAAAAGATCATTTTTGCCCGATCTCTCTCCCTAGCCAATCAAACTTGTTGATTTTCTAGGGATTGGTTGAGAAGGCCCTGATCTACACTTCCACCACGAGAAATTTGATTCCCCCCACTAATCCCTTGCGGATCTTGTTACTCTTGGGTGTTTGAGCACCCTAGATGGTTGAGGTCACCTCGGAGCCATATCCATTGTGGTCAAACTCCGTTGTTTCGTTGGGAGCCTCCAATTCAGTTGTGGCAAGAGCCCCAAACTTGTTTGTAAAGGTTCAGTCGCCGCCTTCAAGGGCACCAATAGTGGCATCACGGCATCTCGCATTGTGTGAGGACGTGAGGAGAATATGGTGGCCCTAGTGGATTCTTGGGGAGCATTGTGCCTCCACACCGCTCCATCGGAGATGTACTTCCCCTCAAAGGGAAGGAACTTCGGTAACACATCCTCGTCTTCACCGACTCCACTTTTGGTTATCTCTATCCTTTACTTGTGCAAGCTTTAGTGTGGTAGTATCTTGTGCTTGCTTGCATACTTATCTTTGTTCTATCATATAGGTTGCTCACCTAGTTGCATATCTAGACAACCTATATTGTTGCTAAGTTTAATTTGGTCAATAAAAGCTAAAAAAAATTAGTTGCCTATTCACCCCCCCCCCTCTAGTCAACCATATCGATCCTTTCAATTGGTATTAGAGACTCATCTCTTTATTAAGGACTTTACCCTCCAAAGAGTATGGGTGACAACGTTGTCGAGACAAAAGGACACTCCGGTGGAACTCCAGCCTTGCCTACGTCCGATGGGGAAACCTCGGTCTCTCGTGAGGAGTTCAATGTGGCTATGGACAAATTGAAGGACTCACTGGTGACCGTGGTCAAAGGCATGTTCAAAGAATTTCTTGAGGGACTTAAATTACCCACAGCACCATTGGAAGTGGTTCATCCCGCTACCAATGTGTCGGATGCTATGCCATACAATGGAGAAACTAGTAGCGAGCAAGTCCCAGTGACTAAGAATGGGAGTAGGATTTTTGCTCACTCCGCGCCTCCTATCAATTATGGAGGACCCGTTCCTACTCCGCATTTAAATTTCGTTGGTCCTCCTCCTAGGTTTGTGAAAAATTCTGATTTTTCTACTTGGACGTTTCGCTTTAAACGTCATGTAAATCATTGTTCTACTAATCGTTGGAGAATCATTGAGCAAGGTTTCTACCCGCATGATCCTTACAACTTAACTTCAAGAGAAGTTGCGGATCATCAATTCAACGAGTCCGTTCTTTGCATACTTCAAGAAGCGATATCTCTCGAATGCATTGCACATCATCGACCCTTCACCGTGGCCAAGGAAGCTTGGGAGCATGTTAGTTCATTGTACAAGGGAAGCACAAGCATTCAACGCTCAAACTATGAAGTTGTGCAAGATGAAGCCGTTGAGTTTGCCATGATCGAAGATGAAGATCCATGTGAACTTTATCGCAGATTAACCACTCTTGTGGTTTCACTTTGAGATCATGGGAGCAAGGATACGGATGACAATTGGATGAAGCGCAAATTTCTTAAGGCCATGATGCCTTATCACAAGGCCATGTCCTCCGTCATCCGCCAAAGACCGGACTTCCACACTTTCTCTTCAAGTGAAGTGTTGGATGAGTTTGTTGCCATGAGGATCTTGGATAAGACCGCCGACAAGGCGGTTTTGTGAGCTCAACGATCAAAGAAGCCCAATCTTGTGTTGAAGGCCAAAGTTTGTGTGGAGGAGGAGGATGAAGAGGATGAAGATGATTGTTGCCCCGAAGACACCAAATATGACTATCATGAGCACATGGCTCTTCCCTCAAGGCAATTTCGGGGCAACAAGAAGAACTCAAGGCCCAATTTCAACAAGAACAATTCAAGTGGTCTCAAGGGCAAGCAACGAGTGAGGATGTGCTACAGTTGTGGCAATGTGAGTCACTTCGTTGTAGAGATTACCCATATGAGAAAAGAGAAGACAATGGAGGCAAGCATATCCAAAGGAAAAGGCCAAGTCTTATCCCAACAAGAACAATTTCAACAAGAAGACTCCTCCCAAAGGATTGGTGGCCCAAGAAGAATATCTTGAGGATGATGATGATGAAGAAGATGATGATATGGTCACTATGGCCACCATTTCTATTGCAATAACTCCACGATCATCCCTCTTTGACTCACCAAATGAGAACATCATCGCCAAGTGCCTCATGGCTAAGGCCACGAACAAGGTAACCCCCAACATCAATTCTACCATCACCTCTAATTCTTCAATGACGGATTGTATTGATGAGAGTGAGGGGAAAGAGGGGGGGGAATGAATTTGAGTTGTTTATGAGTAAACTCAAGGGCAAACCCAAGAAGCACTTCGTTGCTCTCTTTGAACAACTAGGTGAAGCCAATGACATGATCGAGGCTCACGAGGAGACCATTTCTAAAATGGAGAGTCTTAGTCGAGACTATGCCGATGAGATCTCGGATCTCTCTAATGCTCTTGAGGAAGAGCGTGGTCTTCGTTTGTCTCTTGAGGAGTCACACAACGATGATCATGCTAAATTAAAGAAAGATCTTGATCATGCTTTAGTTGTCTCTCGTGTGCTCAATTCCGAGAAGGAAAATCTTGTGGTTGGCCATGCTAGACTCAAGGAGAAGTTTGTTACACTTGACAAGGCTCACAAGGTCTTGAAGAGAGTACATACTAGCCTCAAAGAGTCTCATGATCAACTTCAAGTTTCGCTAACCAAGGATAAAGCTACCTTTCCTCGCATGGTTTTAATTGATAATGCAAATGCTACTAACCCATGTTGCGAGCATGTGCATCTTGTTGAAGAGAATGCCAAGTTGAAGAAGCAACTTGACAAAGGCCTTCTGTCTTGTATACAAGGTGATAAGAACCTCAACGATCTTTTGAGCAATCAAAAGGAAGTTCTGGCAAAGGAAGGAATTGGGTTTGCTCCCAAGCCCAAGAAGAAGAAGAACGACAAGAGCAAGCAACCTCCTCCTCTCAAGCAAACCTTCGTAAAAGAGGGAGAGGGTGATCCTAAGAAGAAGAACATTGTGAAGAGTGGTGGAGTCAAGAAAAACACTTCCATGCCATCCAACAAAGCCGGCGACTTTAACCCTTCTTATGTTATATGTCGTGCTAGTGATGGACATATTTTTGCTAAATTTGTTGGTTCTTCTTATGAGTACATTGAATGGTCTATTTGGGTTCCTAAGACCATTGTTACTAACCTCAACGGACCCATAACAAATTGGGTACCTAAATCCAAGCATTGATCTCTTATAGGAGTTTGCTTCCGGTTGTGATCATCGTTGCTCAATAGTGGAGCCACAAATCATATGACCGGAAGAAAAGACTTGGTGGTGGACGTGCACCAAGGTTTATCTATGGCCACCAATGTCGAATGGGGTGATGCTTCATCTTGTAAGGTATTGGGGCTTGGCAAGCTTGTTGTTTCTCATGATCTCACGATCGAGAAAGTAATGCTTTTTGAGTCCCTTGCATACAATTTACTTTCTGTTCGTCAACTTGCACTCATGGGCTTTGCCACTTTTTTGATATTGATATTGTGGCCCTCTTGTGGAGAAAGACTCTTAAAGTAGCCTATATTGGGCATGTTGAAAATGGTCTCTATGTGGTTAACTTCTTGGAGCAACCCACTAAGACCGCGACTTGCCTAATGGCTACAATTGATGTGGGTTGGCTTTGGCATCGCCGGCTAGCCCATGTCAATATGAGATCTTTGGAAAGTCTTCTCAAGGGGGACCATCTCCGTGGACTAACAAATGTTAGTTTTGCCAAAGATCGTGCTTGCAGTGCCTGTATTGAAGGAAAGTTACATGAGAAGGCTCACCCTCCCACGACTATCATCTACTCAAAAAGACCGTTAGAGCTCCTTCACATGGATCTCTTTGGGCCTCCATCCTTTGGTAGTCTTAGGGGTAGAAAGTATTGCTTGGTGATTGTAGATGATTATTGAAGATACAACTGGGTATACTTCTTCAAGAGGAAGAGTGAGACCCAACAAACCATCATCAACTTTTCAAATGAAGCTCAATGTCAACATGATGCAAAGATCTTGATGATTCGAAGTGACAACAGCTATGCTGCACCTTGTCAATATGATCAAGAGCACCGAGTTCAAGAACTACACCTTGGTTCATTTTCTTAGTGATGAGGGCATCAAGCATCAATATGCTGCACCGTATACTCCTCAACAAAACGGTGTGGCGGAAAGAAAGAACCGGACACTGATGGACGCGGCGAGAACCATGATGGCGGAGTTCAAGTCTCCGTACAACTTTTGGGCCGAAGCCATCAACACCTCTTGTCATGCAACCAATCGGCTCTATCTCCGCAAAGGCTTGAACAAGACTCCATATGAGATACTTACCGGTCACAAGCCCAATCTCAAGTACTTTCGGGTGTTCGGTTGTAAGTGCTTCATACTCAAGAAAGGTGCTCGTTTGTCTAAATTTGAAGCTAGAGCTCATGAGGGCATATTTGTTGGTTATGCTACAAACTCTCATGCTTACCATGTCCTCAACAAGTCCAATGGACTCACTGAGGAGACGTGTAACATAGAGTTTGACGAGAATAACGGCTCCCAAGTGGAGCAAAGTGGTACTTGTGATGTAGGTGATGAAATTCCTCCCCAAGCCATAAGAAGAATGGATATTGGTTATATCCTACCCATTGAGGAACCCCTTGTGGCCGAAGGAGTCGGACAATGTTCCACTCAAGTGGAACCATCACCAACCCAAGACCCACACGCTTCCGAAGAACAAAGTGAAGGCCCTCAACCGGATGAACAAGGCTAAGTGCAAGATCAACCACAAGATGGTGGTGAGCCACCAAGTGATGCACAAGGACAAGTTCCCTCTCCCGAGCTTGTTCCAGATCAAGAGGAAGCTCAAGATCAAGATCAAGCTCATGACGACGCTCAAGATGATCAACTCATAGCTCCTCAATTATCTCTTGAAGAGCAATTGGAGCGTCGTGCTGCCAAAGTTGCTTCCAGGCTCGCTTCTAGAGAGCATCACATGGAGAATATTCTAGGAAGCATCACAAAGGGGGTAAGAACTCAAAGACAATTAACAAACTATTGTGCTCATCAAGCTTTTGTCTCTTGTGTTGAACCTCAAAAGGTCTATGAGGTGCTCGAATATCCTGGTTGGCTCAATGACATGCATGAATAACTCCATAAGTTCGAGCGCAATAAAGTGTGGCGTCTGGTGCCAAGGCCGAAGGAGAACCATAATGTCATTGGAACCAAGTGGATCTTTAAGAACAAGCAAGATGCTCACGGAATTTTCATCCGCAACAAGGCGCGTTTGGTGGCTCAAGGCTACTCCCAAGTCAAGGGTATCGACTACGGTGAAACCTTTGCCCCCGTCGCTCGCCTTGAATCTATTCGTTTGTTGCTTGCCTATTGTTCTCATCATAACTTTAAATTGCAACAAATGGATGTGAAAAGTGCCTTTCTTAATGGTCCTCTTAATGAGTTGGTGTATGTCAAACAACCCCCGGGGTTTGAGGATCCTAAGTTCCCCAATCACGTCTATCAACTCGGTAAGGCACTCTACAGCCTTAAACAAGCCCCAAGCCCCACGTGTGTGGTATGAGCATCTTACCGAGTTGTTGCAACATCATGGGTTTGAAATTGGGAAAATCCACCCCACTCTTTTTACTAAGAAGGTCAAAGGGGAGTTGTTTGTATGCCAACTATATGTTGATGATATTATCTTTGGTTCACCTAACAAAGCTTTCAATGATGAGTTTGCCACACTCATGACCACGCAATTTGAGATTTCCATGATGGGAGAGTTGAAGTTCTTCCTTTGGTTCGAGAACAAACAAAGAACAGAAGAATCTTCATCAAACAAGCCAAATACACTCAAGACATTCTCAAGAGGTTCAATCTAAGTGATGTCAAGCCGGCTACTACTCCAATGCCTACGAAGTGCCCACTTGACATTGATCCCAATGGTAGCGGTGGATCAAAAGGTATATCGTTATATGATTGGATCCTTACTTTACCTTTGTGCATCTAGACCGGATATCATGTTGATTGTGGGAATGTGTGCACAGTTTCAGGCCTCACCTAAGGAAAGTCACTTTGTGGCAGTCCAGCGAATCTTTCGATATTTGACTCATACCCCAAACTTTGGCTTATGGTACCCAAGAGGAGCAAACTTCAACCTTGTAGGGTTCTCGAATTCGGATTGGGCGGGAGACAAAGTGGATAGGAAGTCTACTTCCGGAGGTTGCCAATTTCTTGGTTGCTCTTTGGTGAGTTGGTCTTCCAAGAAGCAAAGTTGTGTATCTCTCTCTTCCACCGAAGCTGAGTATGTGGCGCCGGCAGTTGTTGTGCTCAACTTCTATGGATGAGGCAAACTGTAAAGGATTACGGTGTCACGTGTGACAAAGTGCCTCTTTGGTGTGACAACAAAAGTGCCATCAAGATTTCTCTCAACCCGGTGCAACACTTCAAGACGAAGCATATTGAGATTCGGTATCACTTCATCCGGGAGCATATTCGGCGAGGGGAAATTTATCTTCTCTATGTCAACACACATGATAACCTTGCATATATCTTCACGAAGCCTTTGGATGAAGCAAGATTTCGCGAGTCAATTAAGGCATGAGCTAAATATCATAGATTTGGGCAATGTGGATTGAAGTTGTGCACACCTCCCATCCACACAGTGTTCTCTTGTTTCGATTTAGGCATGGATATAAGGGGAGTCTTGCTCTCTCGATGAACTTTCTCTCCCCCCGTTATGCACAAATCGACCAAATCTTCCACATTCACCATTGTTGTTGGTACAAAATGTGCTTCAAAGATGAGTAGTGGTCATGGGCTCAAGGTTAAAATCTTTGCGGTGCCATACCACTTCACTCAAACATAGGTTGCCTCGGCCACCACCATCTCTTTCGAGAGGTGTGTGGTTGCTGTCGTGTTTTTCTCTTTGTTTTTGTGGTTGTGTCTATGTTGTTCCCTCTGTTTTCTCGTTTTTTCTTCTCGTAGCTGTGTGTTTTCTCGCTAAAGGCTCTTGGGAGAAAATTGTCAGTTTAGAGACTCTTTTTCTGAGTTGGGCGGTACTACCGCTGGAGCGCACGGTACTACCACTTATTAACCGAAGCGGTACTACCACCCGCTCGAAGCGGTACTACCGCTGGAGCGCGAGTCTGCGGGGTTAAGTGGGGGTCGGGGAGTTTTCTTCCCTTACCCGCACCCATTCACCCCCATTTCTCGTTCTCTTCTCCAACGAAGAACCTGCGTCGAGGTCGCCGGTGGGGTGCCTCCTCTGGGCCGTGTTTTTACCTTTCCTTTGATCGATCCCACCCCTTCCTCAAGCCATGGATGTCGGTATTGCCCCGTGTTTCCTTCTTGTTGCTTCTAGTTTTCATATCTAGGTTTTTAGGGGCAATGGGCATACATTCCATGATTTTTGGCCAAATAAAGGCTTGAGTAGGATGCTGAATGATGACCCACAAGTGTAGGGGATCTATCATAGTACTTTCTATAAGTAAGAGTGTCGAACCAAACGAGGAGCAGAAGGAAATGATAGGCAGTTTTCAGTAAGGTATTTTCTGCAAGCACTGAAATTATAGGTAACATATAGTTTTGTGATAAGGTAATTAGTAGCAAGAGACAATAGGTAAAAGTAAATATGGTGTAGCAAGGTGTCCCAATCCTTTTTGTAGCAAAGGACAAGCATGGACAAACTCTTATATAAAGGAAAGCTCTCCCGAGGACACATGGGAATTATCGTCAAGCTAGTTTTCATCACGATCGTCTGATTCGCGTTCGGTACTTTGATAATTTGGTATGTGGGTGGACCGGTGCTTGGGTGCTTTCCTTACTTGTAAAAGCCTCCCACTTATGATTAACCTCTAATGCAAGCATCTGCAACTACAAAAGAAGTATTAAGGTAAACCTAGCCATAGCCTTAAACATATGGATCCAAATCAGCCCCTTACGAAGCAACGCATAAACTAGGGTTTAAGGTTCTGTCACTCTAGCAACCCATCATCTACTTATTACTTCCCAATGCCTTACTCTAGGCCCAAATAATGGTGAAGTGTCATGTAGTTGACATTCACATGACACCACTAGAGGAGAGACAACATACATCTCATCAAAATATCGAAGGAAGACCAAATTCACATGACTACTAATAGCAAGACTTCTCCCATGTCCTCGGGAACAAAAGTAACTACTCACAAGACATAATATTGTTCATGATCAGAGCGACATTAATATGCATAATGGATCTAAACATATGATCTTCCACCAAATAAACCAACTAGCATCGACTACAAGGAGTAATCAACACTACTAGCAACCCACAGGTACCAATCTGAGGTTTGGGTACAAAGATTGGATACAAGAGATGAACTAGGATTTGAGAGGAGATGGTGCTGGTGAAGATGTTGATGAAGATAGCCCTCCCCAAGATGGGAGAGTTGGTGATGACGGCGATGACGATTTCCCCCTCCCTAAGGGAAGTATATCCCCGGCAGAATAGCTCTGCCGGAGCCCTAGATTGGTTTCCGCCTCGGTTCCGCCTCGAGACAGCGGCGTTTGGTGCCGAAAGCCTCCCTCTGATTTTTTCCAGGTCAAAACACCTCATATAGGATAAGATGGGCATCGGGGGCCTTCCGGCTGGCCCACGAGGCAGGGGCACGCCCTGCGAAGGGGGGCGCGCCCCCCACCCTCGTGGACAGCCGGTGGCCCCCCTCGTGGACTTCTTTTGCCAGATATGTTTTATATTTTCTGAAATGGAGTTATATTGAGTTTCGGGACTTTTGGAGTTGTGCAGAATAGGTTTCCAGAGTTTGCTCCTTTTCCAGCCCAGAATTCCAGCTGCCGACATTCTCCCTCTTCTTGTAAACCTTGTAAAATAAGAGAGAAAAGGCATAAGTATTGTGACAAAACATGTAATAACAGCCCATAATGCAATAAATATCAACATATAAGCATGATGGAAAATTAACGTATCAACTCCCCCAAGCTTAGACCTCGCTTGTCCTCAAGCGAAAGCCGAGATCGAAAAATATGTCCTCATGTTTAGAGACAGAGGTGTCGATAAAAACAAGATACGGACATGAGGGCATCATGATCATTCTCATAACAGCAACATATATATATATATATATATATATATATATATATATATATATATATATATATATATATAATGTCATATGATTCTTATGCTAAAGTAACAATTCATCCACAATATCAAGTATGAATCATAAACTTCATTGAAAACTAACAAAACTTTAGATCTCAGTGGTTGAAGTAATTGCAATTCATCATAACATCGGGAAGAGTCAATATAAGAGCTTTTCAGCAAGCCTACATACTCAACTATCATATAGTCTTTCACAATTGCTCACACTCACGCAATACTTATGTTTATGGAGTTTTAATCGGACACAGAGAAAGATAGGGGCTTATGGTGTTGCCTCCCAACCTTTTACCTCAAGGGTAATGTCAACAGTAATAGATCAAGAAAACTTACATCAAAGTGGGTATATATGTCGGGATCTTTCCAATACAATGTGCTTGCCAAAGGATAAAATGTAAAAAGGAAAGGTGGATTTCACCTTAACACTTATAAGGCAAGAATAATAGATAGGCCCTTCGCAGAGGGAAGCAGAGGTTGTCATGTGTTTTTGTGGTTGGATGCACAAAGTCTTAGCATAGAAGAACTTCACTTTATATTGCCACTTGTGATAAGGACCTTTATTATGCAGTCCGTCGCTTTTATTACTTCCATAACACAAGATCGTATAAAGCTAATTTCTCCCACACTAAAAAATCATACATATTTTAGCGGGTTTGCAACATGACAACTTACTTGGAAGGATCTTTTTCAATCCATAGGTAGGTATGGTGGACTCTCATGGCAAAACTGGGTTTAAGGATGTATGGAAGCACAAGTAGTATCTCTACTTGGTGAGATGAGTTTTGGTTAGCAAGAGGGGGAAAGGAAAGCTCAACATGTTGGATGATCCATGACAATATACTTTATTTCGGATATAAGAAGACATAACCCATTATGTTGTCTTCCTTGTCCAACATCAACTCTTTAGCATTTCATATTTTAATGAGTGCTCACAATCATAAAAGATGTCCAAGATAGTATATTTGTATGTGAAGCCTCTCTTCCTTTATTACTTCCTATTAATTGCAACGATGACCAAAACTATGTTTGTCACCTCCCAACAACTTTTATTCATCATACTCTTATATGTGAAGTCATTACTTCCCACAAGATCAACATGATCTCTTGGACATTCTTTATGTTTACTTTCTTTTTATCATGACCGAAGTGAGGAAATCAAGCCCTTGACTCAACACTAATCTGTATTATATAGCTCACGGACTCGATTACAAAGGGAAAAGATCATAAGGCAGAAGCTCACAACTAGATCATGCTAACTTTATTCTACTAGATCAAGATACTACCAAAAGGATCGAACTAAGTAAAATGGTAAAGATATGAGTGAGGGTGATACGATACCGGGGTCACTCCCCCAAGCTTGGCAGTTGCCAAGGGGAGGACCCATACCCATATGATTATGTCTCCTTCTTCGGGGGTGGTGATGATGGAGTTGTTGATAGTAGTGACGGCGGATCATCATATATCGAGCGTAGGAGATCCGCCAGCTTGCGGATAATACCCTTGAGTGCAGCTATGTAATCCTTCAACAAAATATTTTCACTTGTGAGATGCTTGTTTCGAATCTGAGCTAACTCAATCTTCCTGAAAGCTTCTATCTCAGTTGAGGTAAAGAGATTAGGAAGGGATTTAGAGGTGTCTTGTTCTCCCGATGCCGGAGCCGGATCTTTCACCTCCATCTTGATCCTCTTCTCCTTGTGGATCTCCTTGGGTCCTTCCCTCTTCAGATCTATCTTTATTAGCCAAGCATCATTGCCTTCGTTGCTGGAGGAGGGAGACGACATGATGCCTGGCTTCGCAAACCCTAGCAGAAAACAACTCTAAACAAGAACAGAGGATTTTTGCGTGATACAGAGGTTCAAAACCTTCAGGAGTATATATAATGAATTTTTACCGACCAAAAGGAGTAAGCCACAAGAAAACAGAGTCTGGGAGGCACACGGGCTTCCCACGAGGCAGGGGGTGCGCCCTGGGAAGGGGGGCGCGCCCTCCACCCTCGTGGACGGCTCATGTCTCTTCCGGATTGCGGTTTATTTTTCTATTTTTCAAAATATTCCAAAACGGAGAAAAATTGCCTTAAGAACTGTTTTGGAGTCGGTTTACTTACCGTATCATATACCTCTTCCTTTTGGGAGGCTGAATCGTTCAGGAAAGTGTCCCTAATGTATTCCTCCGGTGTTACGGTTTCAATAATATTGGTTTCAACATTTATAGGATTACCTGAGATATAATGTTTAATTCTTTAAACATTCACCACCTTCGGATTTGTGCCTTCGAAGTTGTTGATTTTTATGGCACCGGAACGATAGACCTCCTCGATAACGTAAGGTCCTTCCCACTTGGAGAGAAGTTTTCCTGCAAAAAATCTTAAACGAGAGTTGTATAGTTGTAAGTGCATCTAGTGCCACCCCTAGTGGTTTTGGAGTATTGACGACAAACGTGGTTGAGGGACTAATGTGTTTGTGAGAATTGCAGGATAACACAGGTAGTAGTCCATCATTGATTCGGTTAACCTACCGGAGTTGACCCCTAGAAATGTATGAAGACATTGATATTAGTGGTGGTATATGAAGATAATCATATTGATGACTATGACTTGAGAAGACATTGTGTGAAGACTGTGGAGAGCGAAGACATAGATGTTTTGCTGTTTCTTTTTCTTCTTTGTTGAGTCATAGGAACCACCGTACTGTTAAGTGGGGTCGAAGTGAACTAAGTTAGAGTGACTAAAGTGATGCTCAACCAAATCCTATGTCTTCGAGCGAAGACTATGAGTGCAAATCTTATCCAGAGGTGGATGAGTCAGCTTTACTTGGAGCTCAAGTAAAGTTGCCATATGGGTTTGAAATCTGACCGTTGGAACACGTGTCAGTTCCTTAGTGACCCAGCGTCACTTCGGACAAATCAGGTCGGGTTTCCTAGTGGCTATAAATAGCCCACCCCCTACACCATAAATTGGTGGCTGCTCAGAGTTATTGCACGGCTTTTGTCGTTTGAGAGCAACCCACCTCCGAAGCATTTGATAGAGAAATCCTTGCGAGGACAAAGCCCAAACACCCAGAGCCAAAGAGTGTTAGGCATCACTGAAGTCTTTCTGTCTGTGTGACCTGAAGACTTATTACACTTAAGGACTGTGTTTCCTCCAGCCGGTTAGGCATCGCGTTCTGAGCATCCAAGAGTAATTGTGGATTGCCGGTGAATGAAGTGTGTGAAGGTTTGGAAGTCTACCATGCAGACTTACCAGAGTGATTGGGCGAGGAATAGGTGTCCTTAGCTCAAGGGGAACAAGGTGAAGACGCGGTCTTCTGAGTTAAATCTCAGCCTCCCTAACCAGACGTACAGTTTTCACAGCAGCTGGAACTGGTCTAACTAATCACTGTCTTCCCCGAGCTACTGGTTCTATCATTTCCTTCCCTTTACTTACTGCTCTACGTTGTGAAGGCATTGCATGCTTGCCTTATCTGATTGTCTTCACTGAGTATCTACTTGTTATGATTGGCTTCATTCCTTCTTCCTTTATGATCACTACTGCCTAGTTGCTATTAGTCTTCATGCTTTCACTTCATTGAATACATGACTATGGCTTATCTAGTGTAGTCCACTTTCCGCTGCATACTAATAGGCTTGAGCTTATCGTTTGTCTTCAAAACTACCATATTTTGAATCATTTCATAAAAATCGCCTATTCGATCTAGTCGATATACTGCACTTTCAATTGGTATCAGAGCAAGGTACTCCCTTGTTCTGTGTGATTTGGTTTAACCACCTGGAGTTTTAGCTATGTCGACTGTAGGGATAATCAAAGTCTCCGCTGCGTGCCCCATCTTCGATGGCACCGAATATCCCTACTGGAAGAACAAGATGCGCATGCATCTTGAAGCCATTGACGTGGACCTCTGGTTTGTCATCAAGAAAGCCATTCCCAAGACTGGTGAAGGCATCACCCTTGCTGATGTCAAGAGGCTCGTTCAATTGGATTCAACGGCCAAGAACATCATCTGTGGTCATCTGACCAAAGGACAGTACGGTCGTGTAAGTGCTCTGGACACGTCAAAGGAAGTTTGAGACTGGCTCTCAAAGGTCAATGAAGGAGTTTCTACCCAGAGAGATCAAAGGATCTGCGTCCTTCGCAATCTCTTCAATCGCTTCAAGAGACATGACAATGAGAATGTCCAGCACACTTTTGATCGTCTCACTGACATCACAAATGAGCTTCAATCACTTTGCGCCATTGAGATTACCAAGCATGAAATTGTCAATACCCTTCTGAGATTACTCAATAGCTCATTTGATATCCTTGCACTGATGATTCAAGAATGCCCTGACTTCAAGACTCTCGATCCGTCTGATATACTTGAGAGGCTCAACACACATGAGTTCCAGCTATGTGAGAAGCATGACATCTATGGTCCCAACTATGGCCGATCTCGCGCCTTAAAGGCAAAAGTTGTTTCCTCATTGTCGGGGAACGAATCCACGAGCACCTATGGGACCGGCGGACCGAGCCCCTTTCGGTTCGGCGGGGGCGAAGATCGCACGAAGAGTGGATCGAGGCGAAACACACGAGCAGTTTACCTAGGTTCGGGCCGCACAGATGCGTAAAACCTTACTCTTGCTTTGTGGTTTGTATTGAGTTCTTGCTCGGGAGCGCTGAGTGCTACAGTACACACCAGCAGCTAAAGAGACCGAGCGTGAGTGTTCTCCCCCTTTCTACGTTGCGCATGGGCCTCCTTTTATATGCTCAAGGGGTCACCGACAGGTGGCAACGTAGACAAGGGTAAAAATGGAAAGCTGTTACGGTTGGTACAACTACCTGCTACAGTGTATCATGCCTAACTCTAACGGCAGGGGACAAGGGCATTGAATGCGCATCTGCGTCGCCCAAATAGTGCAAAAGGGACCGTCAGGGACGCCACCGCTTGCCACGATGGCAATCTTGTCAGCACCGCTTGCCACCGCGCACCGCTGGCTGCACAGCCTCCCGCCACGTACGCCTGGAAGGGTCCTAGAGCGACAGGTTGGTGGATGTGCTGGAGCGCGGGTACAGAGTGGTAGCTTGCCGCGGCAAGCGCCTTGCCGCGGTCGTTGTCTTGTCACGTCCGGGAGCTCGTCGATCACCAGGCCTTGCCGGGACGCGTGGCGCGTCGCGGCAAGTTCCTTGAGATGCCTTGGTTGGCCTTCCCGGCAAGCTCCTCTTGCCGGGGTCTTGTCTCCTTCGCTTGAATACTTTGTTCTTGAATGGCTCCAAAGGAACCACGGAGGACCTTGGCGGTCACCCGGCAAGCCTTGCCGCGGGATGCTGCGACTGCCCGTGCACAAGTTCGGGATACTAGGGTACCCCTACTCTAGTACACCGACAGGAGCCCCCGGGCCTGGGCCATACACGGTGCCGAGCGCTGTTGGGCCAGGCCGAAAACAGGGCACGGGCATGCGCGGCCTGGGTTACTCCGCATCCACCACGCCCTCCCCGAACGACACACGTTGAATGCGGCGTCGTGGGAGAGATCGTGGGTGGTTTCTTTATTCGGAAAGACAGAACGTCCGCCCCCTCCCTCCTTATAAGCAGGGGAAACATGGGCAGTTTGCCCACTCGCCGGTTGCTATTCCAATCTCGGAAACCTCCGCCGCTCCCCCTTCTTCCCAAAGCTGAAAGAGAGCAGCGCTCTGCTCCCCATCGCCACCAGCACCACCAACGCCGTCGACCTCCCCCACCACTTCCGCCATGGCTCCGAAAGCCGACAAGGGGAAGGTCGTGAAGTCGACCGAGGCGCGGCGGCTCGTGGCGCTGCGAAAGGAGCGGGCAATCTCCCCCCCCCCCAAGCTCACCGCGAAGGAGCTGAGGGAGTATTACTACCTCTTCTGCTCGACGGAGACGCGAGCGCATCCGCGCACGAAGGTACTTCCAGCCGTCGCTTCGAGAATGGCTCCAAATGGATATCCCTTCTTTGCCTTGTTCTTCTACTGCGGGACCTGCCCGCCTTTCTCTGAGTCTTTCTGTGATCTTATGAACACCTACGGGTTCCGCCTCCTTGACTTCACACCCAATGATGTTCTGACCATGGCAGTTTTCGCACATCTCTGCGAAAACTTTGTCGGAGTCTATCCAAACGTAGCCCTTTTTCGCCATTTTTTTATGCCCTGAGTTGAGAGAGGAGAGCCTTTATCCGGCGGAATCTCCTGGATCTCGAGAGCCGGCAAGAAGGAAGCTTATCTGGAGGGAGAGTTCCGCGGCAAGTGGGAGGAATGGAGAGCAGACTGGTGCTGGATTGTCGAGAAGAACCCGCAGTCGTTTACCGCCCAGCGCCAAACCCCGGTAGCGCGCGGCAGCGATTGGAGCAACGTGGTCGCAGAAGACGATAGGCTGAAGATTGCCGTCACCCGGATCCAACGCCTTAGGCTTGCCGGGCTCACTGTAGGCGCGGTTGGCGCAGATTTTCTTCGCCGCTGCATCGCCCCCCTGCAGGAGAGGAGGAGACCCGCCTGGGACTTCCAGAATGCGGCGGACATCATGAGGCTGCGCCTGGGCCTTAACTTCAATTTCTCTGTTATGGAACTTGACGCAATGCTCCGGGAGTTGTTCAAGTACGACCCTCAACATCCTGAAGTGTTCAGGTTGCCGAAGGACGTCGTTCCACTGTGCAACAACTCCGCGCTCAGCCGCATCCGTGCAATGATGCTGCTGTGCGACTCGCATGGAATTGTCCCAACTTGGCAAGAGCCTGCAGACGTCGTCGTGCAGGAGTTCTTTGACGGCTTGGTAGAAGTGCTGGTCCGCTCCGACGAACAAAAAAGCCTTACTCGCGCCACCACCGATGCGGAGATGAAACGCATCGCCACTAGGCTGGAAGAGGTGGCGACAGCCGCAGCCGCGGGCGAGTTTGGATTCACCGTGGAGGAGGCAGAGGCAGCAGAGTCGGCAAGCCGTGCTGAGCGAGAGGAGCTTGCCGGCTAGGAAGAGCTTGACGGGCATGATGTCGGGTCGAGCGAGTCCACCAAGGATACGAGCGGCTCGTTGGAGATCAACTCCTCTTCCTCCTCATCTTCAGACAGCTCGTCGCAAGCAGAGCCCCCAGCTCCACCAAGAAGCCGTCTCCGCAAGGCCGGGGACGTAGCGGAGTGGCGGGCTAGTCGACAGTCGCCGCGCCGCGTGACACGCTCCACCGCGGCAAGCACTGTTGCCGCGGGAGAACCTCACGCTGCTGCGGCAACTGGAGCGGGGTCCACCAGGACCACCGCTTCTGCTCCTGCCGCTTCTCACACCGCGGCGGCAGCCGGAGCGGGGTCGTCTCGGACCACCGCCACTTTTCCCGCCAAGCGGCCAAGGGAACTTACTCCTCCGCCTCCTCGCGCCGGAGGTGAGCCGGACTTCGACTTCTCCGCGTTCAGCTCCGACGAGGAGGAAGAAGAGTAAGATTCTTTGTTGTACTTGTAGTTCTTCAATTCTTGCTATTTTGTCTTGTATCTCATTTGCTTTACTCCGAACTTATTCCTTTTTAGGACTCTGGCCCAGAGAGCGACGAAGAGAGCCAAGGTCCCGGCGCGTCCAAAGGGGGTGATTATCGTCGAGGACGAACCCACCGCGACAGCAGGGGGTGCGTCCGAGACCACCTTGCCGGACCCGACAACTATTCTCCAGAGCAGCCCCCAGCGTAGGTATATGGCTCGCTTTCCGCTGTTAGGCACGCATGGATGCTCTTTCTTTGCTGACATCTGATTGTTGGTTTGTGTAGGAGCAGAGCAGCCCCACCAGGAGCGCTCGGAGGCCGCCCGCGACATGCCATCTGCTTCGACTACGCCGACAAGGGAGAGTTCTCCGGCAAGGGACCCTGCCGAGGAGCTGGCTCGCGCAGGAGGGATGCCGGCCAGCGCTGCGGCGGCAAGCGGCAGCAACAGCGGCCCTCCGGCGGCGGAGACTACAACTGCAGAACCCGGTACAGGTAATCCTCTCGCTTCAAAACTTCCCTTGGGTTCTTCTTCTTTTGATCTTCTTTTTGGATATTTGCTTGACTTTTCTCTCTTTTCTGGCCGTCAGACCCATATGTTGTGGAGCCGATGGAGACCAAGGTTGCTGGCAAGGAGAACATCACCGAGGCCGCCGTCAATGATGTCGTCGAGATTGCCGCGGGCGGTGATACCGTCGACGCCGCTGCCACCGAAGAAGCAGCCGGCGCTGATGATCCCGCCGGCGAAGAGGCCGCCAAAGCTGCCGCCGCAAAAGCTGGCGAGGGGTCTGGCGATCGCACTGACAGCCCTGAGGCCGCAGGAGCGCCAGGCGCTACGCCGACCGTCGATCCTCCCGCCGCTGCTGCAGCGTCAGGCTCCGAAGAGCCCCAGTCAGGCGTCTACTTGAAGGCCGGCGGAAACGTCTTCATCAACCTCCCCTGGGCGTCAAGCTCCAGGGCGCCGGTCGAAGGAGAAAGCTTCGATGGAGAGGTGCTCGCCTCTGCTGGGCCGAAGCTGGTTGATGCGTCGAGCAGCAGCAGCGGCGAGCCTGAGGAGGAGCGGCTGCTGCGGAAGCTGGTGTCGCTCTATCGTGCTCGGCAGTCCAAGCTGGAATCCCGAGAGGCGCTTGTTGCGAAGGCGGGGGCGGACATCGAGAAGCACGCGGAGGAGCTCCGGGGTCTTAACCAGGAAGCTCACCAGTCCCTGGCAGAGGAGCGGGCGCAACTCGCCGAGGAGCAGAAGGCCTTCCTCCTCGAGAAGGCTGAAGTCGAAGAACAACAGCGGCTTGCCGCTGAGAAGCTATCTGCGTAGGAGGGCGAGCTAGCGCAGCGGAAGGTTAACCTTGTCAGCCACGAGGAGGATCTTACTGCGCGCGAGCAAACATTCGGCGGAGCCCTCAAGCAAGCAAAGGATGCTGCCGCAGCTGCCGAGGCCGCCAAGGAGGAGCTGGAGATGAAGGTGGCGCGGCTGGAGGCCGATCTCAAGGCGAGCGGTGAAGAGCTTGCCGCGCTCAAGCGTGAGCGGGAGAAGGACGCCTACAACTTGTCAGAGCTGCAGGTTCGTCTCTCTGAGAAGGGCAAGGAACTTGGCGCCGCCAAGGACTCCAACGCAGATCTTGAGTTGAAGCTGACTACTTTGACCAAGACGCTGGACGGCGCCAGGGAGCAGGAGGTGGCCTTGAAGGAGGAGATCAAGGCTGATAAGGCGCTGCTGGCGAGTGGTGCTGCCGCCCAGAACGCTTTGAGGGAGAATGTGAAGCACTGGACGGAGGGTCTCGTGGATGCTGCCGCAGACATTGACAGGGAGCTGGCGCAGCTGGGGATGGAGGATCTCGGGTATCCCTCCGATGAGAACCTCCAACTCAGTGCCAAGCTCACCTTGTTCTTCAATGGCGTGGCGACGGCCCTCCAGCGACTCCGGGAGAAGATTCCAAAGCAGCTGGCCGACGAGTCGTGCAAGATCTGCGCGGGAGCTCTTCAAAAGGTGTTGGTGAAGGTGGCCTTCCGCAACCCGGGCCTCAACCTCACCAACGTCCTCAAGACCCTGCCGCCGGATGCTGATCTGGAAGCGCTCAAGAACCTTGTCGCACCCATTGTGGACAAGGTGAGCGGGATCAAGAGGATTGAAGGCGATCGCGTAGACTAGGCCGCCCGTTTTCTTCTTTTCTTGTCGCTGCTGGTCATGTTATGAGAACAATCTGTTAGAGGCGCGACAAGCTACCTTGTAATATAACTCTATTTTGGGTAATGATTGCAATGTTATTTCCTTTACTTGATTCCTTCCTTTGTATGTTTTTGCCCTATGCTTTTAGGGAACTTGCTGGCGCAGGCACCTTAGCCGCGAGCGCTGAGTGCGGGACGTCAGCAGCCTGCTGGCGGTGCCGTTACCGACAAGAAACCTTGTCGCAACTAGTCGCATCACACTTAAGTTTTTGAGCGGGCTCAAAACAAAGTAAGGGCGCAACTAGCTACGAGTTGGTTCCTCCGTGCATAGGTTTTCCATACAAAGCACAGTCGTTCAAGGAAGATAACTTAAAAAATTTAAAAATCTGATTGCTCAAACTCTGGCAACTTAGCTTTTCTGTTGTTTGCTTCCCGTTAAGGCGAAACTTTCTTGAACGACGCCTAGTCCATACCATTATCTTCTCCTTTGCCCCCCGGCAAACTTGTGGGCGAGGGAACCTTCCTTTCCTTGAGAAAAAGAAAGAAGAGAAAATAAAGATATGGAGCCTTACGGCTCGTTATTGCTTACCGGGGGTAGGTGCTGCACAAAGTGTCAGATAACACATGCAAAAAATAGAAAGCATGAAATTGCCAAGATGTGCGGAACACATGAGCTTTGTTTATGCACAGGGTCTGCGCCTGGCTTTGTACGAAGGATTACATGCAACAGCGGCAAGACTTGTACAAAAGGTGGTTGCCGGAACAGGTTCCGGCAACCGTGCCTTGCGGGTAAAACTTACGAAGATGCTCAATGTTCCAGGAGTTGCTCACCGGAATGCCATCTTCGGTCTCAAGGCGGACAGCGCCAGGCCTAGTGACTCGTTTCACCCGGTAAGGGCCTTCCCACTTTGGCGTCAACTTGTTGGAATTCTTGGCGGACTGAACGCGCCGAAGAACAAGGTCGCCTTCCTCGAGACTTCTGGCGTTAACTTTGCGGCTATGGTAGCGGCGCAAAGCTTGTTGGTAGCGAGCAGCTCGTACAGCAGCCTGAAGACGGTTTTCCTCAAGGAGTAGCGCGTCATCTTGTCGCAACTGCTCTTTCTCAAGCTCATCATAAGCGAGCACTCGAGGTGACCCGTATACGAGTTCCGTGGGGAGAACTGCCTCTGCTCCATAGACTAGAGCGAAAGGTGTCTGGCCAGTGGCTCGATTTGGCGTCGTCCTGATCGACCAAAGAACTATCGGCAGCTCCTCAATCCAGTTTCTTCCGCACTTGCGCAGCCTGTCGAAAGTCCTGGTCTTGAGCCCACGCAGCACTTCAGCATTTGCCCTCTCCGCTTGACCGTTGCTTCTTGGGTGAGCAACAGAAGCGAAGCAGACCTTGGCGCCAAGATCTTGGATGTAATGCATGAAGGTGCGGCTCGTGAATTGCGTACCGTTGTCGGTGATGATCCTGTTAGGGATCCCGAAGCGGGAAAAAATCGACCTGAAGAACTTGACGGCTGACTGTGTTGTCACCTTCCTCACTGCTTCCACTTCCGGCCACTTTGTGAACTTGTCGATTGCAACGTACAAGTACTCAAAGCCCCCGACTGCTCGGGGAAAGGGGACGAGGATGTCGAACCCCCAGACCGAAAATGGCCAGGATAAAGGGATCGTCTGGAGAGCTTGAGCTGGCTGGTGTATCTGCTTCGAATGGAAATGGCACGCTTCACACTTGGTTACTTGTGCAGTTGCATCCTGGAGGGCTGTCGGCCAAAAGAAACCTTGTCTGAATGCTTTGCCGGCAAGTGCTCTTGCGCCAATGTGGTGACCACATATGCCTCCATGTATCTCTGCCAACAGCTTTTGTCTGCCTTCCCGGTGAATACACTTCAATTTCACACCGTTGAGTCTTCTTCTGTACAGTGTGTTGTCGACAAACTGGTACATACTTGACTGCCGGGCTACTCTTTCCGCTTCTTCTTGCTCTTCGAGAAGTTCTCCTGTCTGAAGGAAACGGACAATCTGTTGTGCCCATGCTGGAGCTTGTGGCTCGACAACAAGGACTAAAGGCACATCTGCTGCTGCGGGAACATCCGCTTCTACGGCGAGAACCTGCGGCTCAGCCGGAGCTTGACGTTCCCCGGCAAGCTTGCCGGAGCAAAACTTGTCGGGAGCCTCTGCTTCAACGGAACAAACCCTAGGGCTTGCCGGAGCAGACTGCTCCTCAGCACTCTTGGTGTTGATCTTGGGGACCTTCTTGGCGGTGGCTTCGGGAAGCTCTGTCGGAAAATAGTCACCAGAAATCAACTTCCTCTTCTTGCTCTGTCCAGTTGATGGCGTTACAGATGGTTGAGTCAGCTTGAGCACAAAGATCCCTGGTTCCACAGGTAACTTAAGTGCGGCGCACTTCGACAGGCCATCGGCAATGTCGTTCTGAGCTCTTGGAACATGCTCCATCTGTAGGCCGTCAAAGTGCTCTTCTAGCTTTCTCACTTCATCAATGTAGGCTTCCATCAACGGACTCTGATAACTCTTGTTCACTTGGCGGACGACAAGCTGCGAGTCACCCCTGACAATGAGCTTCTTGATCCCAAGGTCTGCCGCGATCCTGAGAACGGCAAGCAAACCTTCATATTCTGCGGTATTGTTTGTTGCTTGCTCCTTGGGAAAGTGCATCTGGACTACGTACTTGAGGTTCTCTCCGGTGGGTGCAACAAGCAGCACGCCAGCACCGGCGCCTTGCAGCGAGAAGGCACCATCAAAGTACATCAACCACTCTTTGCTTGCTTCCTTGACGGGGATGCTCGTTTCTGGAATTTCTTCATCTGGTGTTGGCGTCCACTCTGCTATGAATTCTGCCAATGCTCTGCTTTGGATAGTTGAAGTGCTCTCAAACTTCAGGCCAAAGCTTGACAGTTCCAGTGCCCACTCAACAATCCTGCCTGTTGCTTCTGGATTCTGCAGTATCCTCTTCAGCGGAAAACCAGTGACAACTGTGATCTCATGTGCTTGGAAGTAATGGCGCAGCTTTCTCGAGGCCATGAGAACGCCGAAAAGCAATTTGTGCACACCAGAGTACCTTGAAATAGCCCCCTGCAGAAGGGAACTGACAAAGTAAACTGGGCGCTGCACCATTCTCTTCTGTATCTCCTCGCGCGCCTGCTCAGATCCATCTTTGTCGGGACCAGAGCTTGTCGGGGAAGCCCCCTGCTTGTCACTGGATGCGCCTGCCGTGGTTGCTGGCTCATCATCTGCCTCCCTCTCCGCTACTAACGCGGCACTAACCACTTGATTGGTTCCCGCTATATACAGCAGCAACTTCTCTTGTGGCCTAGGTGCGACAAGTGTTGGAGTGGAGGACAGGTATCTCTTCAAGTCTTGCAGCGCAGCCTCCGCTTCCGGAGTCCATTTCATTGGACCTGCCTTTTTCAATATTTTGAAAAACGGGAAGGCGCGCTCAGCAGACTTAGAGATAAACCTGCTGAGAGAAGCCATGCAACCGGCAAGTCTTCGTACATCATTGACGTGCTTTGGTGCTTCAATCTGCTCAATGGCCTTGATCTTGTCGGGATTGGCTTCAATTCCCCGCTGAGACACGAAGAACCCGAGAAGCTTGCCGGAAGGGACTCCAAACACACACTTCTCGGGGTTGAGCTTGAGGCTGATCTTGCGCAGATTTGCAAAGGTCTCGTCTAAATCTTGAATCAGGGTTGCCTTGTCCTTGCTCTTGACCACTATGTCATCCATGTAGGCTTCCACATTTCTGTGTATTTGTGGCTCAAAAGCGACATGGACTACCCTTGCAAATGTTGAACCAGCATTCTTTAAACCGAAAGGCATCCGTATGAAACAGTACATGCCACATGGAGTGATGAATGCGGTCTTCTCCTCGTCCTCTTCTGCCATGAAGATCTGATGGTATCCTGAGTATGCGTCAAGAAATGAAAGCAAGTCACATCCGGCCGTGGAGTCAACAATCTGGTCAATACGCGGCAAGGGAAATGGGTCTTTGGCAAAAGCATTGTTAACATCAGTAAATTCGATACAAAGCCTCCATTTCCCGTTTGCCTTGCGCACGATTACAGGATTGGCCAACCACGTAGGATGGAGCACTCCTCTGACAAGGCCTGCTGCTTCCAACTTCTTGATCTCTTCTGCGATGAATTCTTGGCGCTCCACTGCTTGCTTCCTGACCTTCTGCTTGACGGGGCGCGCATGAGGACAGACGGCAAGATGGTGCTCAATTACTTTCCTGGGAACACCGGGGATGTCAGACGGTTGCCACGCAAACACGTCGACGTTCGCCCGCAGGAAAGCAATGAGCGCGCTTTCCTATTTAGGGTCAAGAGTGGCACTGATGGTGAAGGTACCACCAGTGCCGTCCTCCTTGGCGGACACCTTCTTGGTCTCTGGCGGAGCTGCCATTGTCTTCTTACACTTGCCGGTGGAGCTCGATGGTGCGTCCTCGACGGTAGCGCAGCACTCCGAAGAGGTGCGCTTGCCGGAGTTGGCATCAGAACTCTTGCCGGACTTGGTCTTCTTCTTCCCCCCGGGAGCTTCAACGGCAGGTGACTTGCGATATGTTGCGGCTGTCGCTTTCCGGTAGATCTTGTCGGCGCAGATAAGAGCATCCTTCTTGTCGCCAGGGACAGAGATGACACTTACCGGGCCTGGCATCGTCAGCATGTTGTATGCGTAGTGAGAATCTGCCATGAACTTGGTGAGTGCTGGACGGCCGAGTATCCCATTGTAAGGCAATGGAAAATCGGCAACGTCAAAAGTGACCCTCTCAGTCCTGAAGTTCAACTCGCTGCCAAATGTCACCGGCAACGTGATCTTCCCCTTCGGCTTGCTCCTTCCCGGGTTGATTCCTTGGAATGTGCCGGTCTCTTCAAACTTGCTGTCAGGGATCTGGAGTTTCTGGAGTACAGCAGAGGAGATCAGGTTCAAACTGGCCCCGCCGTCAACTAGCATCTTAGTGACCTTGAGGTTAAGGATAGTTGGTGAAACCAACATCGGCAAGCACCCGACCGCAGTTGTGCGATCAGGGTGATCCTCAATATCAAAGTTGATAGGCGTGCTGGACCATTTCATAAGCTTGCGTGACTCGACAGGTGGTTCTGCCGCATTGACTTCCCGCACCCACTGCTTGAGTTGGCGGTGCGAAGTATGCAGAGAAGCACCGCCGTCAACGCACAAGACCTCTATGGCTTTCTGGAACTCCTGCTCACTGGTCTCGACATCATCCATGTCTTCATCGTCGTCGTCATCTTCATCCTTGTCGCGTCCCTGGGGAGGTCTGTCTCCTTGCCGCTGCTTGGCCTTGCCGCGGCGTCCTCCCCGGCCGGTGCGCTTCTTGCCGGATCCTCCAGCACCTCCTTGGGACCTCTCCTTGTCGCGTGGCTCGTATTCAGCCTTTTGCTCCTCGACAAGCTGCTCGACCCTCTTGCAGCTCTGGAGGTCATGGCCCTTGGTGCGGTGGATCTTGCAGTACTGCTTGTCAGTGCCGTCCTGCTTGTCGGCGACCACCACAGCCTGGCAGTTGGTGCATGCGGCAATCTCCTTGTCGGAGCTACCAGCTTTGGCTTTCTTGGCGCCACCTTCGTTGCCGGACTGCTCAGTGACTAGCACATCTTTGCCTTTCTTCTTCCTGTTGTTCCGTCGCTGGTTTTTCTTTGCTGGGGCAGCATCCTCGCTGTCAGATCCTCCTGCTCCTGTATTCTCTCCGGGGAGTTTCCTCCCTTCCTCAGCACGTGCACACTTCTCGGCCAGGGCATACAGCTCACTAACATCTCTGATCTTGCACATCGCCATCTCCTCCCGCATCCTGCGGTTACGCACGTTCTGATGGAACGCGCTGATGACCGTGGCAGGGTGGACATCTGGGATGTTGTGCTGTACACGGCTGAATCTCTGAATGTACTTGCGCAGGGGCTCTCCTTCCTTCTGGGCGAGCAGATGAAGGTCACTCTCTTGGCCATGAGGTTTGTGGCCGCCTGTAAAGGCGCCGACAAACTGATGGCATAGGTCTGCCCAGGAGGATATGGAGTTGTCCGGCAAGTGCATGAGCCAGGACCTGACGTTGGGCTTGAGCACCAGCGGGAAGTAGTTGGCAAGGATCTTGTCGTCCCGCCCCCCGGCAGCTTGCACCGCGATGGTGTAGATGTTGAGGAACTCCGACGGATGCGACTTGCCGTCGTACTTGTCTGGTACGTCTGGCTTGAAATTCTTATTGTTGGGCCACTGGACTTGCTGCAGCTTACGAGTAAACGCAGGGCAACCTACCGCGTATGGCAAGTCGCCTGGTTCCCCTGGCGCATGCGTGTGGACAGAGGGCCCAGCGCGCTGGTCCGATTGACGCCGCGCTTCTCTTCGGCGCTTGATGCGAGTATGAGCGTCTTCTTGCTGTCATTCGTGAAGAACTTGGCGCTGATCGCGACGAGCTCGTGGATCTGATGACGCAGTGGAGTCGCTGTCAAGGTGGATCTGGCGAGTCGGCGATCTTGGTCTTCGAGGCGGAGAGTGCACGGTGGTTGCACCCCCACCGGTCTTGTCGCCACCGGCTTGTGCCTGGCTGACTTGCCGCGGCTGCGATGTACTCGGCTGCCGCGGAGTGTCGCCGTTGGCGAAGCCGATGAGACTCTGAATGGTGGCCCTCCAGTCGTCGATCCTGTCTGCCGTTGGAGGGTAATCCATGAGCAGTTGAGCTCGCGCCAAAGCTTCTGCTGAAGTGGTGGGTGGCGGTGGCGAACGGTGTGAGGAGCGGGATATGCTCGGACTTCTAACTATGTTGGAAGGAGCAGTATCCCGTCCAGGCGACCGTGCCTCGCTCGTAACAGCATGTTGGCGTGCATGCTGGTCTTGAGCACCATCTCGATCTTGGTCCAGCAAACGTATAGTACCATGAGTACCCTGACGCTGCCGGTCCCGCGCCTCCTGAGATGGGCGCGGTGCATGTACGGACGCCGAGGTCTTGGAGTGCGCCCGGTCGTTGTGGGAGCCGACTACGCCGCCGATGGGCAGCGCAGCATTGTCCTTGGACCTGGCAGCACCGTCAGCTCCCTCGTCGACGCCCGTTCTTCCGCCGGCGTCTACCCCACCAGCCGTTTGCTCCGGCGGTGGTGGGTTCGACGCGTACGGAGCAGCCGCCTCCGAAGCCTTCTTCTTCGGCAGCATGTCGATGAAGACGATGAAGATCTAGCTCGTGTGAACGCCGGATCAGGTTCACACAACCTCGACGCCCCCTACCTGGCGCGCCAAAGATGTCGGGGAACGAATCCACGAGCACCTATGGGACCGGAGGACCGAGCCCCTTTCGGTTCGGCGGGGGCGAAGATCGCACGAAGAGCGGATCGAGGTGAAACACACGAGCAGTTTACCCAGGTTCGGGTCGCACAGATGCGTAAAACCCTACTCCTGCTTTGTGGTTTGTATTGAGTTCTTGCTCGGGAGCGCTGAGTGCTATAGTACACACCAGCAGCTAACGAGACTGAGCATGAGTGTTCTCCCCCTTTCTACGTTGCGCATGGGCCTCCTTTTATATGCTCAAGGGGTCACCGACAGGTGGCAACGTAGACAAGGGTAAAAATGGAAAGGTGTTACGGTTGGTACAACTACCTGCTATAGTGTATTCTTACCTAACTCTGACGGCAGGGGACAAGGGCATTGAATGCCCATCTGCGTCGCCCAAATAGTGCAAAAGGGACCGTCAGGGACGCCACCGCTTGCCACGATGGCAATCTTGTCAGCACCGCTTCCCACCGCGCACCGCTGGCTGCACAGCCTTCCGCCACGTACGCCTGGAAGGGTCCTAGAGCAACACGTTGGTGGATGTGCTGGAGCGCGGGTACAGAGTGGTAGCTTGCCGCGGCAAGCGCCTTGCCGCAGTCGTTGTCTTGTCGCGTCCGGGAGCTCGTCGCTCACCGGGCCTTGCCGGGACGCGTGGCACGTCGCGGCAAGTTCCTTGAGTTGCCTTGGTTGGTGTCACAACCCTAGTTCTGGTATGCACTAGGTTAGCCTTGTTGTTGCATCATGTTTAAAATTTCAAATGAAATTGAAATGAGGACTTGTGAAACCCTCAGAAACCCTTTTGAAAATGACCCAAATAAAAGTTGCTCCAAAAAGGTCCAAGAAATTGTTCATGTGGCCCTCTAAAAATATTGGTCAGAGATAAAAATCAAGCCAATATTATTAGGAGCTCATAAGTATTTATTTTGGGCATTTGGAATTAATGCAATAGTTATTTGCATTGGATATATATATATATATATATATTATATATTTTTTATATGTCCAAAATTCTGGTTTTTTATTTTTAGGGGCTTGGGTTAATTTCTAGGTCCCTGCAAAATAAATATGTCAGAAGAAAATAATTGATTTAATTTAGATATTAAATCAAAACAAATGTCAGAAAAAAATAGAAAACAGAAAAGGAAATAAAAAGGATAGAGCCTTACCTGGGCCACTTGCTGGCCTGGCACTGGGCCGGCCCAGTTGCCAGCCGTCGTCCTCCTGGCGACGACAGGAGACCGAGCGTGTGGCCGGCGCGCGCGCACGGCCGGAGCGCCACGCCTCCTGCCTGCCTGTCCTCCCCCTCGCCGCCTGATGACCTCTGGACGAGCCACGCGCACCTTCCAGACCCCTCTGGCTCTCCCCCGTCGCCTCCCCTCTCCTCTATCTCCCTCTCTCGCAGATCCCGAGCGCCGCCGTCGCAGTCGATCGCCGCTGCCGTGGCCACAGACCACCCCACGCCCAGCCAAGGTGCCCAAGAGCTCCACCACTCCACCCCGACCTCTCCGACGAGTCACACATCGCCGGACGCCCCGAGGCCTCGACCCCGACCTCTTCTTCATCGCCGGCCGCCGGAGATCCCCTCCGCCGCCCTTCCTGCTCCGGTCCTCCTCCGAGCCCTCCGCCTGCACCGCTACGATCGCCGTAAGCTCCTGGCCATGCTCCCCCTCTCCGTTCTCCCCCTCGCAGGTCGTAGCTGCCGCTCCACGATCACCCGCACGCGCCGCCGCCCGCGCTCGTCGTCGGTGGTGCTCAGGTGACCTTTTGGTCCCGGGCGTGCGACCAACATGCTCCCCGCGTCGCGTAGAGGCCGTAGCTGCTAGCGCTGCCCCGACTAGGCCACCACAGCCTTGTGCCCGAGCTCGACCGAACTCCGGCGCCACCGCGAGCTCGTTTCCGGCGAGCTCCGGCCGCCCCAGCTGCTGCCGCTGGCTGGGATGGATGCGGGTGAGCTTCAGCTCCCCGTAGATGAACTCCGCTGCCCAAATGACCGCCGGAGCGGCATTTCCGTGCCCCTCCGCCGCGTCTGTGGTCGCCGGCGTCGAGCCGCCGGTGGGATTTGACCGCTGACCGGCGTGCTTTGACCCCCTGTGTCAATGACAGGTGGGCCCCACCCTTTTAGTTAGTTTAATTAATTAGTTTAGCCAGTGACATGTGGGCCCAGCCCTGCTAATTATTTCTGTTAGGACTAATTTAGAGTTAATTAACTCAGTTAATTAACTGAGTCACTGAGCAGTGGACCCCACTGTCAGGTTTGACTCTGGAACAGCCCCTTTGACCTGCTGACGTCATGCATGTGTCATGCTGACGCAGTAATCCAGTTCTGTTTATTTAAATAAATCTTAAATGATTTATTTATTTCCAAAATTGGCTTAAACTTCAAAAATCACAGAAATTCAACCGTAGCTCAGAATGAAATAATTTATATATGAAAAATTATCAGAAAAATTCAATCTATCCATCTGTACCATTTTCATGCATGACAAATAAAGTTAAACCTACTGTTTATATGAAAACACATATATGGCATTTTATAATACTTATTAAAGAGTTGCATTTGAACCCTTGGTTCAAATGGAGTTCAACCAATTAAAATGCTAGTTGCATTAGCTCAACAACATCATATTCTCATGCCATATTCATGCATCATATTGTTGCATATGCTTGTGTTTGATTGTCGGCACCGTTCTTCTCGATAGGTCCAGCTCCGGAGACCGATCCAGAGTACCTGTCAGAGGAGCAGTGCTCTGCACGTTGTTTCACCAGGCAAGCAAACCCCCTTGTTCATTCCGATACAACCCCTTTCTCGCTCCTGCTCCCTGTTATTGCATTAGGACACCAACGATTTCAACTGCTACTTTATGCTGCGGTAGTTGAACCATTCCTCTGCATGACCTGTCTTTCCACAGTAAATAGTTGAAACCCACTAGCATGTGTAGGAGTTGATTGAAGCCATGTTGTGATCTTACCATGCCTTGCTTGCTATTGCTTAGAGTGTGTCAGGTCTGATTCATCGGGAATGAATTGGAGTGAAATGATATGTTCTGATGCTGAGGGTTAAACGTGTGAACACGATTTGGTAAAGGTAGCGGTGAGAGGCCATGTAGGAGTACATGGTGGGTTGTCTCACTGGAACCGTCCCTAAGAACTGAGTTCTGTGTATGTTGTCCAATGACCAGCTACTACCACGCATTGGAATGCTTAAGTGCCCCTCTCGACTTATTAACCGACTTGGTCTCTGTCCAGGAGTTGGAACTAGTTTCTGGTGTTTGTAGGTAGTGTTAGTAGTCTACCAAGTGGCACTCGGCCAGTGGGCTTGGGACAGAATAGGCACCGTGGCACGGTGTACCAAGCGTAGATCCACTCGGCGAGGTGGGCTTGGGAACCCTGCGCACATCATTTGGGGCCGTGAGCGACACCCCAGCCGGATCTCCCCACGGATGGAACCCGAATAGGCGATAAACCTGGACTAGAGTCTTGTATGGTTAGTCAGGTCGTGGCCGACACCCTCGCCAGGCTTCCGCTTGAAGGTTGTCGAGATACACGAGATGTACCTGGGGGTAAGTGGCGAGAGCGTGTGTGAAGAAGTACACCCCTGCAGGGTTAACATAATCATTTCGAATAGCCGGGTCCGCGGATATGGACTTCTTGGATGCTTACGTGGTACATAGATAACTTGAAGTGGATACTCTAAAATACTCAAGACAAGTGTGAGTGCTATGGATGGCCTTCTCGTAGGGAGACGGGAATGAATCCATAGTGGTGTATTGTGTGGTGCTTAGTGGACTTGTGTGCGCCACCTCAAAAGTGTTACTAGCAATCGTAGAATAGGATAGCCACTGAGTCAAAGTTGGCTTGCTGCAACTAAACCCCACTATGCCTTCTTGATACAAGTGCATGTATGATAGGATCTGATGTAAGTCTTGCTGAGTACTTTTGTACTCATGTTTGCTTAATTTATGTTTTGCAGATAGGATTGATGTCTCACTAGTAGTTCCGCTTGGACTTCGACAAGTAGCTTGTACCTCAGCTACGATCTTGGAAGAGTGTTGTAGATAGTCAGGCTCTTCAGCCTTTTTCATTTGTAGATGTCTGTACTTAGACATGTAGTACTTCCGCTTGTTGCTTGTATGCTCTGAATGTTGGGTCATGAGACCCATGTTTGTAATACTTGGCTCTTCGGAGCCTAATGAATAAATACTTTGTTTATTAGAGTCTTGTTGTGATGCCATGTTGTATTTGCACATATTGAGCATATTGTGTGTATGTTATTGCAATGCTTGGTATGTGTGGGATCCGACACCTAGTTGTTTACCCTTGGTAGCCTATCTTACAGGGAAATGTCTCCTAGTGCTTCCACTGAGCCTTGGTAGCTTGCTACTGCTCCGGATCACTTAGGCTGACCGGCATATGTCCTTCTTCGTTCCTGTGTCTGTCCCTTAGGGGAAATGTCACGCGTTGTTCCTTTAAGTCCTTGTAGCTTGCTACGACTTGGGTTCATACGTTGATGACCGACACGTTCGTTGCTGGGTCATGAATGCCTGTCTCTGTAATTTAGTGCCACTTTTGGTTTATAACTGGTCATGTCGGCCCGGGTTCTCTGTCATATGGATGCTAGCGACACTATCATATACGTGAGCCAAAATGCGCAAACGGTCCCGGGCCAGGTAAGCTGGCACCCGTGGGGATACCGTGCGTGAGGCTGCAAAGTGATATGGTGTGTTACATGCTAGATCGGTGTGGCTTAGGATCGGGGTCCCGACAGCGCTGGTATCAGAGCCTGACTGCCTGTAGGATTACCAAGCCAAATGGTCGAAGTTGAGTCTAGAAATTCTTTATTTATATAAGGGAATTGATTGTGGAAGGGAACGTAAGGCTCTTTTTACTCCTTATACCTCATGTCTTCTGATCTGAGTCATCTTACCTTCCTACGGGGTTAAGGAACTAGGCTTTCTCTTCCGTCTATCAGGATCACGAGTTACTACTCCATAGTCCCTTAAGATTGGTTGATCCGAGTCCTAATCTTGTTTCAAGCTCTTCCGGTGAAGTTGTTTTAGTACTATCACAGAACCTTGAGTGATGATGTTGAGATGTTGAACTATCCTTTGTTAGCAGGATGTTTCATTCTGAGCATTTTACTGCCGTTATGCTGCCGGAATTATCCTAGTAATTCGAGAGATACTAATTTCTTGTTCTACCTTATGCGTTCTTTAGTTGTTGATGCTTCCGTCTTCGGTTTCGCTTCTCAGGATGTCTCCAGTTAAGCGAGGCTCAGCTGCTCGTAGACAGAACCACGAAGATGGTAGGGATGAGGAGGATCCTCCCGACCAGCCTTCGTTGGCAGAATTAATGATAGAGATGGAGAGAAACAAGCGTGAGTCTCACCGCTTGTTGGCACGTATTGAGGAGAACACCGCACATCAGTGCAAGGAATCAACCACCATCCATGACTTCATTCGTCTGAAACCACCCACCTTTCATCATTCCATTGAGCCACTCGATGCAGATGACTGGCTCCGTAGTATCACTCACAAGCTGCGTTCTGCGAATGTAGCTGAAGAGGACAAGGTCATCTATGCCACTTATCACTTGGAAGGTCCTGCTAGTCTTTGGTGGCAGAACTATGAGGCCATGATTCCAGCTGGCCAGATTCCTACCTGGAGAGATTTCACCGAGGCTTTTCGTGAGCATCATATCCCTCAAGCCCTTATCGATCGCAAGAGAGAAGAGTTCTGTAGTGTTACACAGGCTAAGATGGCTGTTGATGCTTATAGTCGAGAGTTTGAGAACCTCGCCCGCTATGCTACAGAAGAAGTGTCCACGGACGCCAAGAAGCAGGCTAGGTTCCGGAAGGGTCTCAACCCCAAACTGCATCGTGATCTTCACTTGCATCATTGCAACACATTCCAGGCTCTTGTGAACAAGGCCATCAACGCAGAGACAGCTCAACTCACTTACGATGAGTCTCGTAAGCACACCCTTGATTTGGGAACTTCCTCCGGTTCTAGTTCCCAAAAGCGCCGGATTTGGGTTCCGAAGTCTGTTCTTCCACCCACTTATCTTCCGAGGCCATCTCGTATGGTACCTCTTCCAGTTCAGCAGTTTGCTCCACCCAGGTCTATTGATGGACCGTTTGTCAATACGGGTCCACGTCTTAATCCCAGGATTTGTTACAAGTGCGGAGAGCCGGGCCACATCGCTCGTATTTGCACTCAGACCCGTGTTGCCCCATCCCAGTCCGTAAAGTCTGTCAGACGTGATAAATCATCACGCAAGATGATCAGTGTTATGTCAGCTCCCATCGAACATGGACGTGTGCATCACGTCTCAGCCAATGACGCTCATGATGATCCAGATGTCGTTCTTGGTACACTCCTTGTCAATTGTCATCCGGCATCGGTTCTATTCGATACTGGAGCGTCTCATTCTTTCATTTCTGAAAGTTATGCCTGCTTACACGACATGTCATTTTGTGATATGCCCTCCCCATTACTCATTCAAACTCCTGGATCCAAGTGGCAAACTTCTAGTGTAAGCCATGGTAATGAAATCCTTGTCGACAGACTTGTGTTCCTTGCATCACTTGTAGCCCTCAAGTCTTCAGATATTAATATCATCTTGGGTATGGACTGGATGACAGCTCATCATGCCAAGATTCATTGCTTCACTAGGTATGTTCAGCTTACACATCCATCTGGTAAAATAGTCACTGTCAACACTAGAGTTGCAAAGCGTCAACTCTATTCTCTTAATGCCAGCCCTCTCCCATATCTTGAAGATGTTCCGGTAGTCCGTGACTTTCCGGATGTCTTTCAAGAGGAACTGCCAGGTGTTCCACCCGATCGAGATGTAGAGTTTGTTATAGAGCTTATCCCAGGAACCGCTCCAATCTCTAGGAGACCCTACAAAATGGCACCCTTAGAACTAGCTGAGCTTAAGAAACAACTTGATGATTCCTTGCAAAAGGGTTTCATCCGTCCTAGTTCTTTTCCCTGGGCTTGCCCCGTCCTCTTCGTTAAGAAGAAGGATGGTACGGATCGGATGGTTGTAGATTATCGTCCCGTTAATTTGGTCACGGTAAAGAACAAGTATCCGCTTCCGAGGATCAACGACCTGTATGATCAGCTCGCTGGATCCTCAGTCTTCTCCAAGATGGATTTGAGGTTAGGTTACCATCAAATCAAGATTAGAAATGGGGACATCCCCTAGACGGCTTTCGTCACTCGTTATGGTCAGTACGAGTACACCGTCATGTCCTTCGGTCTAACAAATGCTCCAGCCACCTTCTCCCGCTTGATGAACTCGATCTTCATGGAGTACTTAGATAAGTTCGTCGTGGTTTACCTCGATGATATTCTTATTTACTCTAAGAACGAGGAAGAGCATACCGAACATCTTAGACTTGTTCTAGAAAAACTCAGAGAGCACCGCCTTTATGCCAAGTTCTCCAAGTGCGAATTTTGGTTGCCAGAAGTGACCTATCTCGGCCATGTAATCTCTGGTAAGGGCATTGCTGTCAACCCCGAGAGAGTTCAGGCCATTCTTGATTCGACTCCACCTGAAACAGTTAAACAAGTTAGGAGTTTCCTTGGTCTAGCCAGTTATTGTCGCCGCTTTGTTGAGAACTTCTCTAAAGTGGCCAAACCTCTCACGGAACTTCTCAAGAAAGATAAAAAGTTTGAGTGGTCCCCACAGTGTGGACACAGTTTTCAGGAACTGAAAAGACGCCTGACTTCTGCTCCCATACTTGTGCCACCGGATTTCACTAAGGACTTTGTTATCTACTGTGATGCCTAACGACAGGGACTAGGTTGCATTCTTATGCAGGATCGTCGTGTGATTGCTTATGCATCTCGACAGTTGCATCCACATGAGGAGAATTATCCTACACATGATCTAGAACTTGCAGCCGTAGTCTATGCACTTAAGACCTGGCGACATTACCTTCTTGGTAATCGTTGCGAGATCTACACCGATCACCAGAGTCTCAAGTATATCTTCACCCAACCAGATTTGAACCTTAGGCAAAGACGTTGGTTGGAATTGATCTCCGATTACGACTTAGGGATTACCTACACCCCGGGCAAGGGCAATGTCATGGCTGATGCGCTAAGTCGTAAATCCTATTGCAACAATCTCATGTTGCAGCAGGGCCAACCACTTCTCCATGAGGAATTATGTAAGCTTAACCTTCACATCGCTCCTCGCGGATTCCTTTCTACCTTGGTGGCGAAACCTACCCTTGAGGATCAGATTATTTCTGACCAAAAGTTTGATAGGGATGTTATCCGCATCAAGAGGAACATTAAAAAGGGAGTTGGTGGATGTTTCTCTATGGATGATCGAGGTGTTGTTTTCTTTGAGAATCGCTTGGTAGTTCCCAAGAAGCAACATCTTCGGCAAATGATTCTTAAAGAGGCTCATGAATCTCCTCTCACGATTCATCCCGGTAGTACTAAGATGTATCAGGATCTACGCCAGAGGTTCTGGTGGACTAGGATGAAGAGAGAAATTGCTGAGTTCATTGCTAAATGCGACGTTTGTTGTCGCGTTAAGGCAGAACATAAAAGACCTGCTGGCACCCTTCAGCCTCTAGCTATTCCTGAGTGGAAATGGGATAAAGTTGGTATGGACTTCATCACCGGCTTTCCCAGGACCAAGAGAGGGACTAATGATATCTTCGTAGTCATTGATCGTCTCTCCAAAGTGGCTCACTTCCTACCTGTTCGAGAGAGTATCACTGCTAGTCAGCTTGCTGACTTGTATATTTCTCGAATAGTGTCACTTCATGGTGTCCCACTAGAGATCAATTCAGACCGTGGTAGTCTTTTCACTTCTCATTTTTGGGAGAGCTTCCAGACTGCCATGGGCACCCATCTTTCTTTCAGTACCGCTTTCCACCCTCAGTCAAGTGGTCAGGTGGAATGGGTTAATCAAATTCTCGAAGACATGCTTAGAGCTTGCGTTATCTCTTTCCGTATGGATTGGGAGAAATGTCTTCCTTTCGCCGAGTTTGCTTATAACAATAGCTATCAATCTAGTCTCAAGCAAGCTCCTTTTGAGATACTCTATGGACGAAGATGTCGAACACCTTTGAACTGGTCAGAAACCGGTGAAAGACAATTCTTTGGACCGGATATGATCCAGGAAGCAGAAGAGCAAGTTCGCATCATTCGTGAGAATTTGAAAACAGCCCAGTCTCGTCAGAAGAGCCAATATGATCGTCATCATAAGGAAGTGGCTTATGAAGTTGGTGACAAAGCTTATCTTCGGGTTACTCCTTTGAAGGGTACCCATCGTTTCGGTATCAAGGGCAAGTTGGCTCCTCGTTACATTGGTCCTTTTCGCATTCTCGCTAAACGAGGAGAGGTTGCCTACCAATAGGAACTACCCCCACATCTTTCTCGAGTTCATGATGTCTTCCACGTCTCTCAACTCAGGCGTTGCTTCTTGGATCCCATCCGCGAAGTGGACCACGAAACGCTTGATCTCCAAGATAACCTCACTTATCGAGAGTATCCCGTTCGCATTTTGGATCAAGCAGAGCGTGTCACTCGACGTCATAACATCAAGTTTCTCAAAGTTCAATGGTCTCATCATTCCGAGAGAGAAGCTACTTGGGAGCGAGAAGATCGTCTCAGACTGGAGTACCCCACCTTCTTTCCGCCTACTCCTGAATCTCGGGACGAGATTCTTTCGAGTGGAGGCGAGTTGTCACAGCCCTAGTTCTGGTATGCACTAGGTTAGCCTTGTTGTTGCATCATGTTTAAAATTTCAAATGAAATTGAAATGAGGACTTGTGAAACCTTCAGAAACCCTTTTGAAAATGACCCAAATAAAAGTTGCTCCAAAAAGGTCCAAGAAATTGTTCATGTGGCCCTCTAAAAATATTGGTCAGAGATAAAAATCAAGCCAATATTATTAGGAGCTCATAAGTATTTATTTTGGGCATTTGGAATTAATGCAATAGTTATTTGCATTGGATATATATATATATTATATATTTTTTATATGTCCAAAATTCTGGTTGTTTATTTTTAGGGGCTTGGGTTAATTTCTAGGTCCCTGCAAAATAAATATGTCAGAAGAAAATAATTGATTTAATTTAGATATTAAATCAAAACAAATGTCAGAAAAAAATAGAAAACAGAAAAGGAAATAAAAAGGATAGAGCCTTACCTGGGCCACTTGCTGGCCTGGCACTGGGCCGGCCTAGTTGCCAGCCGTTGTCCTCCTGGCGACGACAGGAGGCCGAGCGTGTGGCCGGCGCGCGCGCACGGCCGGAGCGCCACACCTCCTGCCTGCCTGTCCTCCCCCTCGCCGCCTGATGACCTCTGGACGAGCCACGCGCACCTTCCAGACCCCTCTGGCTCTCCCCCGTCGCCTCCCCTCTCCTCTATCTCCCTCTCTCGCAGCTCCCGAGCGCCGCCGTCACCGTCGATCGCCGCTGCCGTGGCCACAGACCACCCCACGCCCAGCCAAGGTGCCCAAGAGCTCCGCCACTCCACCCCGACCTCTCCGACGAGTCACACATCGCCGGACGCCCCGAGGCCTCGACCCCGACATCTTCTTCATCGCCGGCCGCCGGAGATCCCCTCCGCCGCCCTGCCTGCTCCGGTCCTCCTCCGAGCCCTCCGCCTGCACCGCTGCGATCGCCGTAAGCTTCTGGCCATGCTCCCCCTCTCCGTTCTCCCCCTCGCAGGCCGTAGCTGCCGCTCCACGATCACCCGCACGCGCCGCCGCCCGCGCTCGTCGCCAGTGGTGCTCCGGTGACCTTTTGGTCCCGGGCGTGCGACCAACATGCTCCCCGCGTCGCGTAGTGGCCGTAGCTGCTAGCGCTGCCCCGCCTAGGCCACCACAGCCTCGTGCCCGAGCTCGACCGAACTCCGGCGCCGCCGCGAGCTCGTTTCCGACGAGCTCCGGCCGCCCCAGCTGCTGCCGCTGGCTGGGATGGATGCGGGTGAGCTTCAGCTCCCCGTAGATGAACTCCGCTGCCCAAATGACCGCCGGAGCGGCATTTCCGTGCCCCTCCGCCGCGTCTGTGGTCGCCGGCGTCGAGCCGCCGGTGGGATTTGACCGTTGACCAGCGTGCTTTGACCCCTTGTGTCAATGACAGGTGGGCCCCACCCTTTTAGTTAGTTTAATTAATTAGTTTTGTTAATTAGTTTAGCCACTGACATGTGGGCCCAGCCCTGCTAATTATTTCTGTTAGGATTAATTTAGAGTTAATTAACTCAGTTAATTAACTGAGTCACTGACCAGTGGACCCCACTGTCAGGTTTGACTCTGGAACAGCCCCTTTGACCTGCTGACGTCATGCCTATGTCATGCTGACGCAGTAATCCAGTTCTGTTTATTTAAATAAATCTTAAATGATTTATTTATTTCAGAAATTGGCTTAAACTTCAAAAATCACAGAAATTCAACCGTAGCTCAGAATGAAATAATTTATATATGAAAAATTATCAGAAAAATTCAATCTATCCATCTGTACCAATTTCATGCATGACAAATGAAGTTAAACCTACTGTTTATATGAAAACACATATATGGCATTTTATAATACTTATTAAAGAGTTGCATTTGAACCCTTGGTTCAAATGGAGTTCAACCAATTAAAATGCTAGTTGCATTAGCTCAACAACATCATATTCTCATGCCATATTCATGCATCATATTGTTGCATATGCTTGTGTTTGATTGTCGGCACCGTTCTTCTCGATAGGTCCAGCTCCGGAGACCGATCCAGAGTACCTGTCAGAGGAGCAGTGCCCTGCACGTTGTTTTACCAGGCAAGCAAACCCCCTTGTTCATTCCGATACAACCCCTTTCTCGCTCCTGCTCCCTGTTATTGCATTAGGACAACAACGATTTCAACTGCTACTTTATGCTGCGGTAGTTGAACCCATTCCTCTGCATGACCTGTCTTTCCACAGTAAATAGTTGAAACCCACTAGCATGTGTAGGAGTTGATTGAAGCCATGTTGTGATCTTACCATGCCTTGCTTGCTATTGCTTAGAGTGTGTCAGGTCTGATTCATCGGGAATGAATTGGAGTGAAATGATATGTTCTGATGCTGAGGGTTAAACGTGTGAACACGATTTGGTAAAGGTAGCGGTGAGAGGCCATGTAGGAGTACATGGTGGGTTGTCTCACTGGAACCGTCCCTAAGAACTGAGTTCTGTGTATGTTGTCCAATGACCAGCTACTACCACGCATTGGAATGCTTAAGTGCCCCTCTCGACTTATTAACCGACTTGGTCTCTGTCCAGGAGTTGCAACTAGTTTCTGGTGTTTGTAGGTAGTGTTAGTAGTCTACCAAGTGGCACTCGGCCAGTGGGCTTGGGACAGACTAGGCACCGTGGCACGGTGTACCAAGCGTAGATCCACTCGGCGAGGTGGGCTTGGGAACCCTGCGCACATCATTTGGGGCCGTGAGCGACACCCCGGCCGGATCTCCCCACGGATGGAACCCGAATAGGCGATAAACCTAGACTAGAGTCTTGTGTGGTTAGTCAGGTCGTGGCCGACACCCTCGCCAGGCTTCCGCTTGAAGGTTGTCGAGATACACGAGATGTACCTGGGGGTAAGTGGCGAGAGCGTGTGTGAAGAAGTACACCCCTGCAGGGTTAACATAATCTATTCGAATAGCCGGGTCCGCGGATATGGACTTCTTGGATGCTTACGTGGTACATAGATAACTTGAAGTGGATACTCTAAAATACTCAAGACAAGTGTGAGTGCTATGGATGGCCTTCTCGTAGGGAGACGGGAATGAATCCATAGTGGTGTATTGTGTGGTGCTTAGTGGACTCGTGTGCGCCACCTCAAAAGTGTTACCAGCAATCGTAGAATAGGATAGCCACTGAGTCAAAGCTGGCTTGCTGCAACTAAACCCCACTATGCCTTCTTGATACAAGTGCATGTATGATAGGATCTGATGTAAGTCTTGCTGAGTACTTTTGTACTCATGTTTGCTTAATTTATGTTTTGCAGATAGGATTGATGTCTCACTAGTAGTTCCGCTTGGACTTCGACAAGTAGCTTGTACCTCAGCTATGATCTTGGAAGAGTGTTGTAGATAGTCAGGCTCTTCAGCCTTTTTCATTTGTAGATGTCTGTACTCAGACATGTAGTACTTCCGCTTGTTGCTTGTATGCTCTGAATGTTGGGTCATGAGACCCATGTTTTTAATACTTGGCTCTTCGGAGCCTAATGAATAAATACTTTGTTTATTAGAGTCTTGTTGTGATGCCATGTTGTATTTGCACATATTGAGCATATTGTGTGTATGTTATTGCAATGCTTGGTATGTGTGGGATCCGACACCTAGTTGTTTACCCTTGGTAGCCTATCTTACAGGGAAATGTCTCCTAGTGCTTCCACTGAGCCTTGGTAGCTTGCTACTGCTCCGGATCACTTAGGCTGACCGGCATATGTCCTTCTTCGTTCTTGTGTCTGTCCCTTAGGGGAAATGTCACGCGTTGTTCCTTTAAGTCCTTGTAGCTTGCTACGACTTGGGTTCATACGTTGATGACCGACACGTTCGTTGCTGGGTCATGAATGCCTGTCTCTGTAATTTAGTGCCACTTTTGGTTTATAACTGTTCATGTCGGCCCGAGTTCTCTGTCATATGGATGCTAGCGACACTATCATATACGTGAGCCAAAATGCGCAAACGGTCCCGGGCCAGGTAAGGTGGCACCCGTGGGGATACCGTGCGTGAGGCCGCAAAGTGATATGGTGTGTTACATGCTAGATCGGTGTGGCTTAGGATCGGGGTCCCGACAGTTGGCCTTCCCAGCAAGCTCCTCTTGCCGGGGTCTTGTCTCCTTGGCTTGAATACTTTGTTTTTCAATGGCTCCAAAGGAACCACGGAGGACCTTGGCGGTCACCCGGCAAGCCTTGCCGCGGGATGCTGCGACTGCCCGTGCACAAGTTTGGGATACTAGGGTACCCCTACTCTAGTACACCGACACTCATCTGAAGAAGAATCTGACTGCAGTTCTGATGATCCTGAAGACATTGGAAAGGAGCTTGCCATGCTTGTGAAGAAGTTCCAGAAATTCACTAGGAAGAAAGGTTCAGAAAGTCTTCAAGATCCAGCTCAAGAAATGATGAAGCTTCTACTCATGACTACAAGAAGAGAACATGTCATAAGTGCAAGAAACCTGGTCACTACATCTCTCAGTGTCCTTAGTGGGACAATGAGAAGAAGAAGAAGAAGAAGAAGAGCAAGGAATATGATTCTAACGACAAGAAAAAGAAGAAATACTCAAAGTCTTCATCAAAGTATTCACACAAGAAGAATTCATCTGGCAAGGCTCGCGCAATTGTTGGCAAGGAGATGGATTCTGAGGAAGAGTCTGCTTCTGAAGAGGCGGAGGTGGAGTCGGAGGAGGAGTCTGCTTCTGGTGCTGCAAGTCTGGCTTTAGCCAGTGCCTACGTGGGCAAGTCCATCTTCAACACTGAAGACAATGTCCCCGTCCCCAACAATGATGATGAGGACGACGACTCTGCTCCCACCTTCTGCTTCATGGCACGCGGTGCCAAGGTAAAATCATGCGATGCTTACTTTCAAACATCTAGTGAAGATGACTCTGATTGTGAATCAAAACCTAGCTACAAAACACTTGCTAAAATTGCCACTGAACAGCAGAAAGCCATGGAACATATTCAAAAATTGTTAGACAAAAGCGATGACCTGTTGGACATGGAAATGACCCGTTCTTAGTTCTTAATTGAAGACATAAAAAATCTTCATGTTAAGTACCAGGAACTTGAATGTCTTTATGAATCGCTCTCAAAAACTCATGAAAAGCTTTCCCACGATTACATTCAAAGGAAACGAGAACTTGAGAAATTGAAAGCGGTTCATGAAGATCTTCAAAAGGAAAATGAGTCACTCCGCGCACAACTGATCAGCTCCACTCACGAAGAGTTTGAACCACCATGTCTAAAACGCATTGAACGTGATAATGCTACATCTGTTGCTGAATATTCTACTGCTGCCACTGTTGCAATATCTTCAACTATTGATGTGGTAACTAACCCCTCTGCTGAGGAAACCACTACTATTGCTGATGAAAATGCTAGGTTGAAAACTTTGCTTGAAACAGGGATGTACAAAAGCCTCAAAGGGCATCAGACTCTATGTGATGTCCTCAAAAAGCAGATACTGAACTGAAACCCTAGGAAAGAGGGTGTTGGGTTCGACAGGAAAATGAATGTTGATGGTTCATACTAGAAACCTGAGCAGTATCCCAAAACCACATGGGTTGCTGCAAAGGAACCTACAGTGGATCCATCTACCTTATCTGGCTTCACTTGTGCTAATCCTGTTATCATTGATGAATCCTTTGGTGCAAACAATAAACTGTTTAAGAATCAAAATGGTGAAGTGTTTGCCAGGTATATTGGTACTAACTGCAGGAATGGACCACCTATGAAGAAGATCTGGGTACCCAAAGTTTGTCTTGAGAAGCTTCCAGCAAATACTATCATGACACCCCCTGGGATGAAGACAAATCCCAGACCAAAGGCTTCATATGGTCCTAAGGCTTCATACCTACAAAGGACTCATCTGAGTCACCCTAACGCGAATGTTTTGTAGGGAAACCATATTCAGGCCCATGAATATGAGCGTGTTTCTTCAAACCGCTATGTTCATAAATCCAAGAATTTTTCTGCCTATTCTTATGAGTATTATTCTCGTCCTGTAAGACTATTTGCTAGGGCCCCAAAGCCAAAATTCTCAGATGCTGCTCTTAGACTCATTGCTTCTAAGCCACCCCTGAAAATGTGAGTGGTTAAGAAGAACGGACTTTCTCTTACAGGGAAATGTCTCTAGCCTATAATCAAAGGCTTCTGATGCTATTGCTGGGGACCTAAAACACTTGTAGGGCACAAGATCAAATGCCCAAAATGACTTGCTGCTCATACTATTCATAAATCACTTGCTGAACATCTTATCATTCCTAACTTTCATCTAAAGCTTTCGTAATCCACTTATGCATCAAATGTTTATGATTCACAATGGCTATTGGTGAAGCCTATCCTCCTAACTTCAGAATGGATTATGGATAGCGGATGCACAAATCATATGACTGGTGATCGAAAACTTCTCATGGACTCAACTTTACGTCCATCCAACAAGAGTCACATCACATTTGCTGATACTGGTAAAAGCAAAGTGTTGGGTCTAGGTAGAGTTGCAATCTCAAGAGATCAGCACATGGATAAAGTCATGCTTGTTGAATCTCTTGGCTTCAACTTAATGTCTGTCTCAATGCTTTGTGACTTAAACATGATTGTGATCTTTGGTAAATTTCGTTGCATTGTACTAATGGAATCTGACAAGTCTTTAGTATTTGAAGGATATAGAAAAGGTGATCTGTATATGGTAGATTTCTCAGCTGGACCGCAGATGGCCGTATGTCTTCTAGCAAAAGCTTCAGAGTGCTGGCTCTGGCATCGGAGGCTAGGACATGCTGGCATGAGGAACTTGCACACTCTCGCAAAGAAGAAGCATGTCATAGGCATCAAGGAAGTCAAGTTCAAGAAAGATCATCTATGTGGTGCATGTGAAGCTAGGAAGATGACTAGAGCCAAGCACCCCTCGAAGACTATCATGACGACATCCAAACCCTTCGAGCTACTTCACGGGGACTTATTCGGCCATACTCACTACTCCACATTCTCTACCACAGCCTGTCTCTATGGCTTCGTCATTGTTGATGATTATTCAAGATACACATGGGTGCACATAATACTCTACAAGACTGAAGTGCAAGATGTTTTCAGACGCTTCACCAACCGTGCCATGAACAACTATTGCATCAAGATCAAGCATATCAGAAGTGACAATGGCACTGAATTCAAGAACACTGGCCTCGATATTTATCTGGATGAGATGGGAATCACTCATGAATTCTCAGCCCCAGATACACCTCAGCAAAATGGGATCGTTGAGCGCAAGAACAGAACTCTAATTGAGATGGCTCGAACGATGCTCGATGAGTACAAAACACCAAGAAGATTCTGGCCCGAAGCTATTGATACTACATGCCATATCATCAACCATGTTTATCTTCACAAGCTTTTGAAGAAAACATCCTATGCACTCCTCACTGGAAGAAGCCAAATGTAAGCTACTTGAGAGTATTTGGAGCTAAGTGCTGGATCAAGGATCCTCATCATAAGTCAAAATTTGCACCCAAAGCTCATGAAGGCTTCATGCTCGGATATGGAAAGGACTCACACTCCTAGAGAGTCTTCAACATTTTTCTCTATAAAACTGTTGAAACTGTGGATGTGAGGTTTGATGAGTCAAATGGATCACAAAGAGAGTTCCTACCAGATGTGCTAGATGAAGCGTCACCAAATGAATCTATCAAGCTAATGGGAACTGGTGAGATCATGCCTTCTGAAGCACAACCTGACGAGGAACTCATCATCTCTGCTCCAAATCAACCTGACGACAATGCTCAACCTGAAGACAATACTCCTGATGAAGACAATACATAGCAAGAGCAAAATCTTCGTCCAGCTCATCCTCGTGTTGCAAATGAAGTACAAGTTGAGAAGATAATTGATAGCATAAATGCTCCTGGTCCACTCACTCGCTCAAGAGCAACACAGCTTGCAAATTTCTGTGGGCACTTTGCTTTTGTCTCAATATCTGAACCCAAGAAAGTTGCTGAAGCTTTTATGGAGCCTGAATGGATTCAAGCAATGCAAGAAGTGTTGGGGAACGTTGCATGGGAAACAAAAATTTTCCTACGCTCACCAAGATCAATCTAGGAGATGCACATCTACGAGAGGAGAGTTGGATCCACATACCCTTGTAGATCGCGATGCGGAAGCGTTGCAAGAACGCGGATGAAGGAGTCGTACTCGCGGCAACTCAAATCGCGGAAGATCCGATCTAGCGCCGAACGGACGGCGCCTCCGCGTTCAACAGACGTGCAGCCCGGTGACGTCTCCCACGCCTTGATCCAGCAAGGAGAGAGGGAGAGGTTGGGAAGACTCCATCCAACAGCAGCACGACGGCGTGGTGGTGGTGGAGGAGCGCGGGACTCCAGCAGGGCTTCGCCAAGCGCTGCAAGAGACGAGGAGGGAGAGGGGTAGGGCTGCGCCAAGAAGGAGACGTTCTCGTGTGTCTAGCAGCCCCAAAACCTCACATATATATAGGGGGGAGGGAGAGCTGCGCCCCCTTTAGGGTTTCCCACCCCTAGGGGTGCGGCCAGCCCTAGAAAACCCATCTAGGGTGCGGCCAAGGGGGGGGGAGAGAGAGGGGGCGCCCTAGGGTGGGCCTTAAGGCCCATCTGGACCTAGGGTTTGCCCCCCTCCCCTCTCCATGCGCCTAGGGACTTGGTGGGGGGGCACACCAGCCCCCTTGGGGCTGGTTCCCTCCCACACTTAGCCCACGCAGCCTTCAGGGGCTGGTGGCCCCACCTGGTGGACCCCCGGGACCCTCCCGGTGGTCCCGGTACATTACCGATATCGCCCGAAACTTTTCCGGTGACCAAAACAGGACTTCCCATATATGAATCTTTACCTCCGGACCATTCCGGAACTCCTCGTGACGTCCGGGATCTCATCCGGGAATCCGAACAACATTCGGTAACCGCGTACATACTTTCCCTGTAACCCTAGCGTCATCGAACCTTAAGTGTGTAGACCCTACGGGCTCGGGAACCATGTAGACATGACCGAGACAACTCTCCGGCCAATAACCAACAGCGGGATCTGGATACCCATGTTGGCTCCCACATGTTCCACGATGATCTCATCGGATGAACCACGATGTCAAGGATTCAATCAATCCCGTATACGATTCCCTTTGTCTATCGGTATAGCACTTGCCCGAGATTCGATCGTCGGTATACCGATACCTTGCTCAATCTCGTTACCGGCAAGTCTCTTTACTCGTTCTGTAACACATCATCCCGTGATCAACTCCTTGATCACATATTGTGCACATTATGATGATGTCCTACCGAGTGGGCCCAGAGATACCTTTCCATCATACGGAGTGACAAATCCCAGTCTCGATTCGTGCCAACCCAACAGACACTTTCGGAGATACCTGTAGTGCACCTTTATAGCCACCCAGTTACGTTGTGACGTTTGGTACACCCAAAGCATTCCTACGGTATCCGGGAGTTGCACAATCTCATGGTCTAAGGAAAAGATACTTGACATATAGAAAAGCTTTAGCATACGAACTACACGATCTGTGCTTGGCTTAGGATTGGGTCTTGTCCATCACATCATTCTCCTAATGATGTGATCCCGTTATCAACGACATCCAATGTCCATGGTCAGGAAACCGTAACCATCTATTGATCAACGAGCTAGTCATCTAGAGGCTTACTAGGGACATGGTGTTTGTCTATGTATCCACACATGTATCTGAGTTTCCTATCAATACAATTCTAGCATGGATAATAAACGATTATCGTGAACAAGGAAATATAATAATAACCAATTTATTATTGTCTCTAGGGCATATTTCCAACAGTCTCCCACTTGCACTAGAGTCAATAATCTAGTTCACATCGCCATGTGATTAACACTCACAGGTCACATCGCCATGTGACCAACATCCAAAGAGTTCACTAGAGTCAGTAATCTAGTTCACATCAATATGTGATTAACACTCAATGAGTTCTGTGTTTGATCATGTTATGCTTGTGAGAAAGGTTGTAGTCAACGGGTCTGCAACATTCAGATCCCTATGTACTTCGCAAAACTTTATGTCATATCGTAGATGCTGCTACCACGTTCCACTTGGAGCTATTCCAGACTGTTGCTCCATTATACGTATCCGGTATCTCCACTTAGAGTTATCCGGATAGGTGTTAAGCTTGCATCGACGTAACTCTTTACGTCGAACTCTTTATCACCTCCATAACCGAGAAACATTTCCTTACTCCTCCACTATCTAGTAATCCACTCCTGGATCACCTTTGTACCCTCTTGCCAGACATGTGGCAAGGCACACATCAGGTGCGGTACTTAGCATGGCATACCGTACAGAGCCTATGACAAAAGCATAGGGGACGACCTTCGTCCTTCCTCTTCCTTCTGCCGTGGTCAAGTTTTGAGTCTTACTCAACTTCACACCTTACAACTCAGGTAAGAACTCCTTCTTTCACTGATCTATTTTGAACTCCTTCAAAATCATGTCGAGGAGGGAGAGAGGTAGGGCTGCGCCAATCGACCGAGGTCAAAACTTGTTCTGGGCAGCCCTAAACTTCACATATATATAGGGGGGAGGTAGGGGCTGCGCCCCCATCTAGGGTTTCCTCCCTAGGGGTGGCGGCAGCCCCCCAGAACCCATCTAGGGTGCGGCCAAGGGGGGGAGAGAGAGGGGGCGCCCTAGGGTGGGCCTTAAGGCCCATCTGGACCTAGGGTTTGCCCCCCTCCCCTCTCCATGCGCCTAGAGACTTGGTGGGGGGGCGCACCAGCCCCCTTGGGGCTGGTCCCCTCCCACACTTAGCCCACGCAGCCACCTGGGGTTGGTGGCCCCACCTGGTGGACCCCCGGGACCCTCCCGGTGGTCCCGGTACATTACCGATATCGCCCGAAACTTTTCCGGTGACCAAAACAGGACTTCCCATATATGAATCTTTACCTCCGGACCATTCCGGAACTCCTCGTGACGTCCAGGATCTCATCCGGGACTCCGAACAACATTCGGTAACCGCGTACATACTTTCCCTATAACCCTAGCGTCATCGAACCTTAAGTGTGTAGACCCTACGGGTTCGGGAACCATGTAGACATGACCGAGACAACTCTCCGGTCAATAACCAACAGCGGGATCTGGATACCCATGTTGGCTCCCACATGTTCCACGATGATCTCATCGGATGAACCACGATGTCAAGGATTCAATCAATCCCGTATACGATTCCCTTTGTCTATCGGTATAGCACTTGCCCGAGATTCGATCGTCGGTATACCGATACCTCGCTCAATCTCGTTACCGGCAAGTCTCTTTACTCGTTCCGTAACACATCATCCCGTGATCAACTCCTTGATCACATATTGTGCACATTATGATGATGTCCTACCGAGTGGGCCCAGAGATACCTCTCCGTCACACGGAGTGACAAATCCCAGTCTCGATTCGTGCCAACCCGACAGACACTTTCGGAGATACCTGTAGTGCACCTTTATAGCCACCCAGTTACGTTGTGACGTTTGGTACACCCAAAGCATTCCTACGGTATCCGGGAGTTGCACAATCTCATGGTCTAAGGAAAAGATACTTGACATATAGAAAAGCTTTAGCATACGAACTACACGATCTGTGCTAGGCTTAGGATTGGGTCTTGTCCATCACATCATTCTCCTAATGATGTGATCCCGTTATCAACGACATCCAATGTCCATGGTTAGGAAACCGTAACCATCTATTGATCAACGAACTAGTCGTCTAGAGGCTTACTAGGGACATGGTGTCTGTCTATGTATCCACACATGTATCTGAGTTTCCTTTCAATACAATTCTAGCATGGATAATAAACGATTATCGTGAACAAGGAAATATAATAATAACCAATTTATTATTGCCTCTAGGGCATATTTCCAACAGTCTCCCACTTGCACTAGAGTCAATAATCTAGTTCACATCGCCATGTGATTAACACTCACAGGTCACATCGCCATGTGACTAACATCCAAAGAGTTCACTAGAGTCAGTAATCTAGTTCACATCAATATGTGATTAATACTCAATGAGTTCTGGGTTTGATCATGTTATGCTTGTGAGAGAGGTTGTAGTCAACGGGTCTGCAACATTCAGATCCCTATGTTCTTCGCAAAACCTTATGTCATATCGTAGATGCTGCTATCACGTTCCACTTGGAGCTATTCCAAACTGTTGCTCCATTATACGTATCCGGTATCTCCACTTAGAGTTATCCGGATAGGTGTTAAGCTTGCATCGACATAACTCTTTACGTCGAACTCTTTATCACCTCCATAACCGAGAAACATTTCCTTACTCCTCTAAGGATAATTTTGACCACTATCTAGTAATCCACTCCTGGATCACCTTTGTACCCTCTTGCCAGACATGTGGCAAGGCACACATCAGGTGCGGTATTTAGCATGGCATACCGTACAGAGCCTATGACAAAAGCATAGGGGACGACCTTCGTCCTTCCTCTTCCTTCTGCCGTGGTCAAGTTTTGAGTCTTACTCAACTTCACACCTTACAACTCAGGTAAGAACTCCTTCTTTGACTGATCTATTTTGAACTCCTTCAAAATCATGTCAAAGGTGTGTGTTCTTTTGAAAGTATCATCAGGCGTCTTGATCTATCTGTATAGATCTTGATGCTTAATATGTAAGCAGCTTTATCCAGGTCTTCCTTTGAAAAACTCATTTCAAACAACCCTTTATGCTTTCCAGAAATTCTACATCATTTCGGATCAACAATATGTCATTCACATATACTTATCAGAAATGTTGTAGTGCTCCCACTCACTTTATTGCAAATACAAGTTTCCAACAAACTTTGTATACCCAAAAACTTTGATCACTCCATCAAAGTGTATATTCCGACTCCGAGATGCTTGCTCTAGTCCATGGAAGGATCGCTGGAGCTAGCATATCTTTTAGCATCCTTAGGATCGACAAAACCTTTCTGGTTGTATCACATACAACCTTTCCTTACGAAAACTGGTAAGAAAACTTGTTTTGTCATCCATCTGCCAGATTTCATAAATGCAGCTAATGCTAACATGATTCCGACGGACTTAAGCATCGCTACGGGTGAGAAAATCTCATCGTAGTCAACTCCTTGAACTTGTGGAAAACTCTTCGCCATAAGTCGAGCTTCATAGACGGTGACATTACCGTCCACGTCCGTCTTAGTCTTAAAGATCCATTTGTCTCAATGGCTTGCCGATCATAGGGCAAGTCCACCAAAGTCCATACTTTGTTTTGATACATGGATCCTATCTCGGATTTATCGGCTTCTAACCATTTGTCGGAATATGGGCCCACCATCGCTTCTCCATAGTTCGTAGGTTCATCGTTGTCCAACAACATGACCTCTAAGACAGGATCACCGTACCACTCAGGAGTAGTACACATCCTTTGTCGACCCACGAGGTTCGATAGCAACTTGATCTGGAGCTTCATGATCACTATCATCAGTATCCTCTTCAACTGTCGTAGGTTCCACAGAAACATCTTTCTGTGTTGCACTACTCTCCGGTTGAAGTGAGGGTTCGACAACCTCATCAAGTTCTATCTTCCTCCCACTCAATTCTTTCGAGAGAAACTCTTTCTCGAGAAAGGACCCATTCTTAGCAACAAACATTTTTGTCCTTGGATCTGAGATAGAAGGTATACCCAACCGTTACCAGTGGGTATTCCATGAAGATGTATTTGTCCGCTTTGGGTTCGAGCTTTTCCTGGCTGAAGCCATAAGCATCGCAGCCCCAAACATTTAAGAAAACGACAACTTTGGTTTCTTGCCAAACCACACGACGTCGTCTCAACGGACTTAGACGGTGCCCTATATAAAGTGAATGCAGCTGTCTCTAATGCATAAACTCAAAATAATAGTGGTAGATCGGTAAGACATACCATAGATCGCACTATATCTCATAAGGTTCGATTACGATGTCCGGACACACCATTACGCTGTGGTGTTCCAGGTGGCTTCAACTGTGAAACATTTCCACAATGTCTTAAGTGATTGCCAAACTCATAATTCAGATAATATCCCCTTGATCAGATCGTAGGAACATGATCTTCTTGTTATGATGATTCTTAATCTTCACTCTGAAATTTTTGAACCTTTCAAACGTTTCAGACTTTTGCTTCATTAAGTAAATATACCATATCTACTCAAATCGTCAGTGAAGATGAGAAAATAACGATATCCACCACACGCCTTAATTCTCATTGGATCACATACATCAGCATGTATGATTTCCAATAAGTCACTTACCCGTTTCATTGTACCTGAAAACGAGATCTCAGTCATCCTGCCCATGAGGCATGGCTCGCATGTGTCAAGCGATTCAAAATCAAGTGACTCCAAACGTCCATCAGCATGGAGTTTCTTCATGCATTTTATGCCAAAATGACCTAAGCGGCAGTGCCACAAGAAAGTGGTACTATCATTATTAACTCTACATCTTTTGGCATTAATATTATCATTATGTGTATTACCATGATCGAGATTCAACGAACCATTGGGTGCATGACCATAAAGGTTTTATTCATGTAAACAGAATAACCATTATTCTCTAACTTAAATGAATAACCGTATTGCGATGAACATGATCTAATCATTTTCATGCTCAACGTAGACACCTGATAACATTTATCTAGGTTCAACACTAATCTCGAAAATAGAGGAAGTGTGCGATGGTGATCTCATCAACCTTGGAAATACTTCCAACACACATCGTCACCTCGCCCTTAGCTAGTCTCTGTTCAGTCCGTAGCTTTTGCTTCAAGTCACTAATAATAGCAACTGAACCGGTATCCAATACCCAGGTGCTACAAGGAGTACTACTAAGGTACACATCAATAACACGTATATCAAATATACTTTGTTGAAGTTGCCAGCTATCATATCTACCATGTATTTGGGGTGGTTCCGCTACCATGTGACCGTTTCCCCTACAATAGAAGCACTTAGTCTCGAGGTTTGGGTTCAACCATGGGTTCCTTCATCAGAGCGACAACAGGTTTGCCATTCATGAAGTTTCCCTTCTAGCCCTTACCCTTTTGAAACCAGTGGTCTTGTTAAACCATCAACACTTGATGCTCCTTCTTGATCTCTACTTTTGCGGTACTAAGAACCGCTGACAGCACCGGGATTATCACCATCCTTTGCATGTCATAGTTCATCACGAAGTTCTAGTAGCTTGGTGATAGTGTCTAGAGAATTCCGTCAACCACTATCTCACCTGGAAGATTAACTCCCACTTGGTTCAAGTGATTTCAGCACCCAGACATTCTGAGCACATGCTCATTAGTTGAGCCATTCTCCTCCATCCTTTTGGCAAAAGAACTTGTCAGAGGTCTCATACCTCTCAACACGGGCATGAGCCTGAAATCCCAATTTCAGCTCTTAGAACATCTCATATGTTCTATGGCGTACAAAACGTCATTGGCATCCCGATTCTAAGCCGTAAAGTATGGTGCACTAAACTATTAAGTAGTCATCAGGACGTCTCTGTCAGGTGTTCACAACATCCACAGACAACGTTGTAGGGGTGTGCACATCGAGCGGTGCATCAAAGACGTAAGCTTTCTGTGCAGCAGTGAGGACACTCCTCGGACTACGGACCCAGTCCGCATCATTGCTTACAATATCTTTCAACTTAGTCTTTCTCTAGGATCGTATTAAACAGGGAGCTACAACGCAAGCTATTGATCTACAACATAATTTGCAAAGGCAACTTAGACTATTGTTCATGATAAGTGAGTTTTAACTAATCAAATTACTTATAACTCCCACTCAAATTGACATCCCTCTGATCATTCGAGCTTGGCATGATCCAAATCCACCAACCCAAGTCCGATCATCATGTGAGATGAGGTGGTGTCAATGGTGAACATCTTCATGTTGATCATATCTACTATATGACTCATGCTCGACCTTTCGGTCTTCCGTGTTCCGAGGCCATGTCTGTACATGCTAGGCTCGTCAAGTCTAACCCGAGTGTTCTGCATGTGCAAAACTGGCTTGCACCCGTTGTATGCGAACGTAGAGTCTATCACACCCGATCATCACGTGGTGCTTCGAAACGACGAACCTTCGCAACGGCGCACACTTGGGGGGAACACAATTTTATCTTGAAATTTTAGTGAGGGATCATCTTATAATGCTACCGTCGTCCTAAGCAAGATAAGATGCATAAAAGGATTAACATCACATGCAAATCATAAGTGACATGATATGGCCATCAACTCGTGCTTTTGATCTCCATCTCCAAAGCACCGGCATGATCTCCATCGTCACCGGCGTAACACCATGATCCCCATCATCATGATCTCCATCATCGTGTCGCCATCGGGGTTGTCGCGCGCCCACCATGCTCTTACTACTATTGCTACCGTTTAGCGATAAAGTAAAGCATTACATAGCGCTTAATGATTGACACGCAGGTCATACAAAAATTAAAGACAACCCTATGGCTCCTGCCGGTTGCCGTATACATCGACATGCAAGTCGATATTAACTATTACAACATGATCATCTCATACATCAAATATATCTCATCATGTCATTGGCCATATCATATCACAAACATACCCTGCAAAAACAAGTTAGACGTCCTCTAATTTGTTGTTGCATGTTTTACGTGGCTGCTATGGGTATCTAGCAAGAACGCTTCTTACCTACGCAAAGCCACAACGGTGATATTTAAGTTGCTATTTAACCTTCTACAAGGACCGCCTTTGTCTATTCCGATTCAACTAAGATAGGAGAGACAGACACCCGCCAGCCATCTTATGCAACAAAAGTCACATGTCTGTCGATGGAACCGGTCTCATGTACGTGGACATGTAAAGTTGGTCCGGGCCGCTTCAACCCATAATACCGTTGAATCAAGAAAGACCAAGGAGGGAAGCAATCTAAACATCAACGCCCACAAACCCTTTTGTGTTCTACTCGTTAAAGCATCTACGCAAGAACCTAGCTCTGATACCACTGTTGGGGAACGTTGCATGGGAAACAAAAATTTTCCTACGCTCACCAAGATCAATCTAGGAGATGCACATCTACGAGAGGAGAGTTGGATCCACATACCCTTGTAGATCGCGATGCGGAAGCGTTGCAAGAACGCGGATGAAGGAGTCGTACTCGCGGCGATTCAAATCGCGGAAGATCCGATCTAGCGCCGAACGGACGGCGCCTCCGCGTTCAACACACGTGCAGCCCGGTGACGTCTCCCACGCCTTGATCAAGCAAGGAGAGAGGGAGAGGTTGGGAAGACTCCATCCAACAGCAGCACGACGGCGTGGTGGTGGTGGAGGAGCGCGGGACTCCAGCAGGGCTTCGCCAAGCGCTGCAAGAGACGAGGAGGGAGAGGGGTAGGGCTGCGCCAAGAAGGAGACGTTCTCGTGTGTCTAGCAGCCCCAAAACCTCACATATATATAGGGGGGAGGGAGGGCTGCGCCCCCTTTAGGGTTTCCCACCCCTAGGGGTGCGGCTAGCCCTAGAAAACCCATCTAGGGTGCGGCCAAGGGGGGGGAGAGAGAGGGGGCGCCCTAGGGTGGGCCTTAAGGCCCATCTGGACCTAGGGTTTGCCCCCCTCCCCTCTCCATGCGCCTAGGGACTTGGTGGGGGGGCGCACCAGCCCCCTTGGGGCTGGTTCCCTCCCACACTTAGCCCACGCAGCCTTCAGGGGCTGGTGGCCCCACCTGGTGGACCCCCGGGACCCTCCCGGTGGTCCCGGTACATTACCGATATCGCCCGAAACTTTTCCGGTGACCAAAACAGGACTTCCCATATATGAATCTTTACCTCCGGACCATTCCGGAACTCCTCGTGACGTCCGGGATCTCATCCGGGACTCCGAACAACATTCGGTAACCGCGTACATACTTTCCCTATAACCCTAGCGTCATCGAACCTTAAGTGTGTAGACCCTACGGGCTCGGGAACCATGTAGACATGACCGAGACAACTCTCCGGCCAATAACCAACAGCGGGATCTGGATACCCATGTTGGCTCCCACATGTTCCACGATGATCTCATCGGATGAACCACGATGTCAAGGATTCAATCAATCCCGTATACGATTCCCTTTGTCTATCGGTATAGCACTTGCCCGAGATTCGATCGTCGGTATACCGATACCTTGCTCAATCTCGTTAGCGGCAAGTCTCTTTACTCGTTCCGTAACACATCATCCCGTGATCAACTCCTTGATCACATATTGTGCACATTATGATGATGTCCTACCGAGTGGGCCCAGAGATACCTCTCCGTCATACGGAGTGACAAAACCCAGTCTCGATTCGTGCCAACCCAACAGACACTTTCGGAGATACCTGTTGTGCACCTTTATAGCCACCCAGTTACGTTGTGACGTTTGGTACACCCAAAGCATTCCTACGGTATCTGGGAGTTGCACAATCTCATGGTCTAAGGAAAAGATACTTGACATATAGAAAAGCTTTAGCATACGAACTACACGATCTGTGCTAGGCTTAGGATTGGGTCTTGTCCATCACATCATTCTCCTAATGATGTGATCCCGTTATCAACGACATCCAATGTCCATGGTTAGGAAACCGTAACCATCTATTGATCAACGAGCTAGTCGTCTAGAGGCTCACTAGGGACATGGTGTTTGTCTATGTATCCATACATGTATCTGAGTTTCCTATCAATACAATTCTAGCATGGATAATAAACGATTATCGTGAACAAGGAAATATAATAATAACCAATTTATTATTGCCTCTAGGGCATATTTCCAACAGCTGTTGGGGAACGTCGCATGGGAAACAAAAATTTTCCTACGTTCACCAAGATCAATCTAGGAGATGCATCTACGAGGGGAGAGTTGGATCCACATACCCTTGTAGATCGCTAAGCGGAAGCGTTCAAGAACGCGGTTGATGGAGTCGTACTCGCCGCGATTCAGATCGCCGAAGATCCTAGCACCGAACGGACGGTGCCTCCGCGTTCTTCACACGTGCAGCCCGGTGACGTCTCCCACGCCTTGATCCAGCAAGGAGAGAGGGAGAGGTTGGGGAAGACTCCATCCAACAGCAGCACAACGGCGTGGTGGTGGTGGAGGAGCGCGGGACTCCAGCAGGGCTTCGCCAAGCGCTGCGGGAGACGAGGAGGGAGAGAGGTAGGGCTGCGCCAATCGACCGAGGTCAAAACTTGTTCTGGGCAGCCCTAAACTTCACATATATATAGGGGGGAGGTAGGGGCTGCGCCCCCATCTAGGGTTTCCTCCCTAGGGGTGGCGGCAGCCCCCCAGAACCCATCTAGGGTGCGGCCAAGGGGGGGAGAGAGAGGGGGCGCCCTAGGGTGGGCCTTAAGGCCCATCTGGACCTAGGGTTTGCCCCCCTCCACACTCCATGCGCCTAGGGACTTGGTGGGGGGGCGCACCAGCCCCCTTGGGGCTGGTCCCCTCCCACACTTAGCCCACGCAGCCACCTGGGGCTGGTGGCCCCACCTGGTGGACCCCCGGGACCCTCCCGGTGGTCCCGGTACATTACCGATATCGCCCGAAACTTTTCCGGTGACCAAAATAGGACTTCCCATATATGAATCTTTACCTCCGGACCATTCCGGAACTCCTCGTGACGTCCGGGATCTCATCCGGGACTCCGAACAACATTCGGTAACCGCGTACATACTTTCCCTATAACCCTAGCGTCATCGAACCTTAAGTGTGTAGACCCTACGGGCTCGGGAACCATGTAGACATGACCGAGACAACTCTCCGGCCAATAACCAACAGCGGGATCTGGATACCCATGTTGGCTCCCACATGTTCCACGATGATCTCATCGGATGAACCACGATGTCAAGGATTCAATCAATCCCGTATACGATTCCCTTTGTCTATCGGTATAGCACTTGCCCGAGATTCGGTCGTCGGTATACCGATACCTTGCTCAATCTCGTTACCGGCAAGTCTCTTTACTCGTTCCGTAACACATCATCCCGTGATCAACTCCTTGATCACATATTGTGCACATTATGATGATGTCCTACCGAGTGGGCCCAGAGATACCTTTCCGTCATACGGAGTGACAAATCCCAGTCTTGATTCGTGCCAACCCAACAGACACTTTCGGAGATACCTGTAGTGCACCTTTATAGCCACCCAGTTACGTTGTGACGTTTGGTACACCCAAAGCATTCCTACGGTATCCGGGAGTTGCACAATCTCATGGTCTAAGGAAAAGATACTTGACATATAGAAAAGCTTTAGCATACGAACTACACGATCTGTGCTTGGCTTAGGATTGGGTCTTGTCCATCACATCATTCTCCTAATGATGTGATCCCGTTATCAACGACATCCAATGTCCATGGTCAGGAAACCGTAACCATCTATTGATCAACGAGCTAGTCATCTAGAGGCTTACTAGGGACATGGTGTTTGTCTATGTATCCACACATGTATCTGAGTTTCCTATCAATACAATTCTAGCATGGATAATAAACGATTATCGTGAACAAGGAAATATAATAATAACCAATTTATTATTGCCTCTAGGGCATATTTCCAACAAGAAGAGCTTCAACAGTTTGAGCTGAACAATGTGTGGGAACTTGTCAAGCGTCCTGATCCTCGAAAGCACAACATAATAGGCACAAAATGGATCTATCACAACAAGCAAGATGAGCATGGTCAAGTGGTCAGAAACAAAGCTCGTCTCGTTGCTCAAGGATACACTCAAGTTGAAGGGATTGACTTCGATGAAACATTTGCTCCTGTGGCTAGGCTTGAAGCTATTCGTATACTGCTAGCCTATGCAAATCATCACAACATACTTCTATATCAAATGGATGTAAATAGTGCCTTTCTCAATGGGAGAATTGAAGAGGAAGTGTATGTTGCACAACCACCTGGCTTTGAAGACCCAAAACGTCCTGATATGGTATACAAGCTCAACAAGGCACTGTATGGCCTCAAACAAGCGCCTCGTGCTTAGTATGACACTCTCAAAGTCTTCTTGAAGAGCAAAGGCTTCAAACCTGGATCCCTAGATCCCACACTCTTCACGAAGACATATGATGATGAGCTATTTGTCTGCCAAATCTATGTGGATGACATTATCTTCGGCTGCACGGACAAGAAATATAGTGATGAGTTTGGTCACATGATGCAAGAGCAATATCAAATGTCCATGATGGGTGAGCAACGGCATCTTCAAATTCATCAGCAAAGCAACGGCATCTTCATATCTCAAGAGAAGTACCTTAAAGACTTCCTGAAGAAGTTTGGAATGCAAGACTGCAAAGGGTACTCGACGCCAATGCCTGCTAAACATCATCTAGGTCCCGATGCCAATGGTAAAGAGTTTGATCAACACGTATAACTCTCCATATTGGTTCTTTACTTTATTTATGTGCATCTAGGCCAGATATTATGCTTAGTGTTTGCATGTGTGCTCGATATCAAGCGGCACCAAAGGAGTCGCATCACTTAGTTGTGAAGCGAATACTTCGATATTTGTCTTACACCCCAACACTAGGATTATGGTATCCAAAGGGCTCAGAGTTTGATCTAGTAGGATTTTCAGATGCTGATTATGCTGGTGACAAAGTTGATCGCCAGTCCACATCAGGCACATGTCACTTTCTAGGACGATCACTTGTCTGTTGGTCTTCAAAGAAGCAGAACTGTGTATCACTCTCCACTGCTGAATCTGAATACATTGCTGTTGGATCTTGCTGCGCTCAGCTTCTCTGGATGAAGCAAACACTCAAGGACTATGGAGTCCATCTGAAGCATGTGCCACTCTACTGTGATAATGAAAGCGCCATCAAGATTGCCAACAACCCAGTTCAGCACTCGAAGACAAAGCACATTGAAATTCGTCATCACTTTCTCAGAGATCATGTTATGAAGGAAGATACTGATATCATACACATCAACACTGAAGAGCAACTGGCAGATATCTTCACAAAGCCCTTGGATGAGAAAAGGTTTTGCAAGTTGTGGTGTGAGCTAAATATCTTAGAATCCTCAAATGTCCTGTAATCTGGCACACATCCTAACACTTATGCATGTTGATGACTTAGATGTGCAACACATGAAGTAAAGTATATCTTCAATCAATGAAGACATACATTCTAAGTGTGAATAAATTAACATGGAATTTGACTTCGGAGCGCCACGATAATTGTGCGTCGTGTCTGGGTCTAATACTTCATATACGGTGGGTAACGCCACCACCAAATTCTTGTTTGAAGCGTTTCTCGTGGCGTTACATTTGCAAAGTCTTTGCACTTGGTTTGTCTTCAAATAGGACATATATATATATATATATATATATATATATATATATATATATATATATATATATATATATATATATATATATATATATATATATAGTTGTGTTATGTCCTCAACAGCATTCACTTATAGCTATGTCTTCATATTTGAATCTTTTGGACTAAGTGAATGTGATCGGACCCTAACCTCTCTATGCTTTCTCATCTCACACTCTGTCTCTCCAAATCATATGCATTCTGTTGAAACAGTCGAATATCTTCTCTGCGTCCTTGTCAGCAGAAGATACAGAGACAAAACTTTAAATCTGATTTTAATGCTCCATCTGTTATGCCTGAAACCCGGCGAAGCCAGAACGACCACTCTGATAGTCGTGGTGTACGTGGGATCGTGGGACAACTCCCAATGCATTACATGACCGCCATGTGTCACTCGTACGTGAACCGTCAGGGGCACCTGAGTAATTACGCTGTGTCGTCTCCCATGCCTATAAATGCACGTCCCATCACGGTCAAAAGTTTCTTCTACCACCTCTCCACCTCGACCAACCCTAGCGCCTCCGCTAGCTTTCGACGACGCCGGCGACGAAGCGCTTCGCTGCCGCAACTTTGTCGACGCCGTCCTCACGTCGGCCGCGGACATCTTCAACTCCGCCGTCGCCGTAGCTGTCCTCCGTTGCCAAGTTAGGGCACGGAAGACCGAACTACTGAGCATCCAACTCCTACTCCGTCTAAGCAGTTCATCGTGTGGTAAATAAAACTTGATTTTTACCATCTTCTAGATCCATAAAGATTCTTCTACTTTACCACAAGAGGGTTCTTCCTACTTAGATATTTTTATCTATCCTTTCTGCATCTCATATCTTGCCTCGTACATTCACATATGCTTCAACTATAGTTAGATTCCTCACTTGTACTTATTCGTGGATTCGTACAAATCTGGAACCAACTCCCATGAGTGAATGTCTTCGCACTATGAGGTCAAAGTCTTCAAAACTGTTTTAATCTTCAAAACTTCTGAGAATGCATATGACCTTTTCCCATTCCCTCGCATCTCTAATGCTCTCACAGGTACATGTCCGTGGGAGAATCCCTTGGTTCTCATAGTCTGCATTCATTTGCAGAGTTTTCCCTTGGTTCTCCTAGTCTGCATTCATTTGCAGAGTTTTTGTAGCGTCACATTCATTCCCTTAAAGAAAGTTCCTGTCTGACCAGCAGACCGAAGCATTTGCCTGTTTTGAAGCCATTCAATTTGAAGCCCTTCAGGTTAAAGCGAATGGCAACTGACAAGACAGTAAGAAAGGGTGGCAGACAGCGCCATGGCAACACCTCCATTGATTTGCCTCCTGATCTCAGTGAGATATACAAGACTGATCCAGAGGAGGATTACAATCAGAGGAAGACACGAATCCAATGGATTCGAAGATACTGGGCTGAACAGTGGTTCAAGTATAGGTTCGTGACCCAAGAGTATGCTGAGAAAAACGCCATCAAGCATCCATGGGGAGATATCACTTATAAGAACCTTCCCCCCAAGACTCGTGTTGAATCCATTGCTCAAGGCTTCTATCCTTGCATGGTCAGAGGGCCTCAGCCTGCTGATGCTGATCCAAGCTCTCTGCTCTGGTGTTGCGACGACAATCTGTTCAAGCGAAATCTTCAATTCGCCAAGAACTCGGCCAAAGAGAACAAGAAGCTTTGGGGATTAGACTTCAATCCTGGCCCCTCTGCGCCCCGCGCTGATGGCACGCGCGAAGCTGAACCGAATCTGGTTCGGCCCTTCTACAACCTAGAGGGCCTCATCAGTCACATAAGGGTTCAAGGGGCAGACGTGGATCAGCCTGAAGCAGATGCTGACTCTGAGGAAGCACCTGCAACGCCGAAGCCCCAGAAGAAGAAACCAAAGGCTTCAAAGACTACTCCACCAAGAGCTTCTAGAGTGAAGCCTTCGGCCACTGCTCCACCTACACCAAGTGTGCAATCTGAGGAACACTCTCGTATCTCCAAGAGCAGAAGCTGAAGAAGAAGCCAACACGTAACCCCAGTCCAGCTCTCACTCCTCATGCAGTACTGAAGACAGCCAATGATGCCCTTGATCTCTCAAGTGATGAAGATCTTGGTGATGATGCTCTGGAGCTATTGATCAAGAGCAAGCAAGATGCTGAAATCTTCAATTATTTGCCGCTCTTTGACGTTGAAGTGCTCAATAACTTCATTGATGAATGGTTTGACACACCCAACCTGAGCTTCGACGATCTTCAACTTACAGTTGGCCTCAGCGTCTCCTTCCATGGCGCCATTGCTTCTAAGCTGGCTCTGGCTCAGAGAATTGTTGAGCTGAAGCAGAAGATAGACTATGAAAAAGCTCAGTTCAAAAAGCATATGGACAAGCTCAGCGTGCAAGAAATTCAAAACTTCAAGGTTATTATGCAAGAGCTCAAGGAAGCCTTTTGCCAGCGGCGTGAAGAAGCTAAAGGTTCTCGAGAGCGAATCAAGGACTTGGCTGCCAAATGCGTTCAAGCATTCAATGAAGCTGAAAAGCGCAAGGCACTTGGGCGTCCTGGCATTGACCCACCGATGGCTGCCAAGAAGAAGAAGAAGCAACCTGTGCCCGAAGCTGAAAAATCTGGGCAAGAAATGCCTTGCATAGTCTTCCCTACTAGCATGACTGGCACGAAGCCTAAGGCAACCCCAACCGCTTCAAAGCTCAAGATGACTAAGGTGGCTGAAGCTGAAGTTCGCAAGCGTAAGCAATCTACTGATGAAGCTCCACCCACCAAGAAGCGCAAGACTAAGAGGGATAAGGCTGCTTCCACAGAGCCTATCTTTGTCGCGCCAATCTCAGTTGGTCTCCCTACATCTGCCCAGAGAGAACGAAGACTGACTGTTCATGAGCCTGCTCCCATAGAGGCTGAAGACATTCCAGCTGTCGACCCCACGGCAGCTGAAGACATTGGTCCTCAAGACAATGTTGTAGATGATGAAGTCCTTCCTCAGATCGAATACAACATTGACTCTCCGCCTGTTCTCACGAACAGCGAACGCATCGGCATTGGTCGTCCATTGACGCCAAATGCTCAGGATGACTCGTGGGCTGATCACCCACAGGATACACAAGCCACTCCCCAGCAAACTCAAGACACCAGTACGGTGCTTGAAGATGAAGACTTTGAGGCTCAACAACCTCCATCTCCTCGAGCGTCGCCAGCTTTTCGCAGGCTTCGCAAAGGACCAAGGCCTCAAGTCGTCGCACCAAGTGTTCCAGAAGGAGTAGAGCAACCATCTGCACCTGATGGTGCTCCTACTGAAAACCCCTCAGAATCTGAAGCCAAAGCGGCTGAAGATATTCCGGCTGCATCAGCCGAAGAAGAACCACCCCAACAAGAAGAAGAACAACCCCAAGTTGAAGAAGAACGTACTGCCACACCCCCTGTTCTCGAGGAGAACATGTCCGACCCTCCAGCTCCTGAAGTGGAGGCTACAAATTCAGAGGCTGCCACCACCAACACTGAAGCCAATGACGTGGTCATGGCTGAAGCTTATGTGGCACCTGAAGACACTGTGGCGCCTGAAGTAACTGCGCCTGAAGCCAGTGCTGCTCCTGAAGCCAGTGCTATGCCTGAAGCTAATGCTGCACCTGACGCCAATCTGCAGCTTGAAGAAAATGCCTCTGCTCCTGTTCCGCCTCCACGTCCTCATACCATTGAGCAAGCATACAACAAGGATGATCGGCTTGTTACTCTCTGGTGGCCCATTCTGATTCCGCCACCTACAACTGAACCACGTGCTGCCGGTCCTTAGTTTGATCATCATGTTGCTCATAGGCCCCAAGTTCAGAAGCCTAAGCCAAGACTGCCAAGGCTTCCAGGTATTGCAACATCTTCAGGGTCATTCAATGCCAATAGCTTCACTATGCACAACACCTTCTTTGACAGCGCCAAGAACCCATATTCCAAACCAAGAATATCATCGGACAGGTTCTGGAGCCATCAACAGCGCAGCTACTACTCAAGAGTACTCTATGATCAAGGGCGCATTTCCCTCATATGCATCTTGACACTGAAGCTATTGCTGGTCTGCCCTGCTTGGAGGAAGCTCTTGACTGCTTCCGTGATGCTGGCCTACTAAACTTTGTCATAGATAAAGAGCATTGGAATGAAGAGCTACTTCTGCAATTCTATGCAACACTCCACATCCGAGGCTACAGTAGGGATCCGAAGACATGGGTCCTTGAGTGGATGACAGGCAATGTGCATCATGAAGCTAAAGCCTTTGATCTCATTGAGCTTACTGGCCTGCCCACTCCAGGAGATTTATATGAACCTGGCTGTCAACTGCACACTGAAGCCTTGGAGATTATCTTTCAGAAGCGTCAGCCCAACATGAGCCAAATACTCAGCATGATGAAGCCTGTGCCAAGTGATGCTAAATACCCTAAGGAATTCTTTGTTGAACACCTAGAGTACCTGCCGCGTACCATCTATCACATCATAAGGCGTACTCTATGGCCAATAAAAGGACATTCTTCATCAGCCAAGCTTGAAGGCACTATGAAGACTTTGGTCTTCGATATCTTCAATGTCATCAGCTTCAATGCTCAAGACTTCTTCATCAGGCAAATGGCTATGTCTGGAGCTGATCTATTTGGTCTAAAACTTTATGCCCCTTGGATAATGCGCCTCATCAAGTTGCATTCAGCTGTCACCTATCAACCCTCTGCTCGCAACCATCAGATTTTCTTGCATGAGGTTGATATGTCAGCTGAAGCCATCTACCAAGAGCCTGCTAAAGAGCCAGTTAGTCTTCACAACGCTGATCATCAAAGCTTCACTCAGCAGATTGAAGGGGTTCCAGCAATCTCACGTGTTTATCCTCTGGCTGGCCGTACTCATCAACCTCGACACGCTGAACCCGAAGCCATTGAAAGCACCATCGCTCAAAGGCCTCAGAAGCGATCTCGTGTCCTAAACACCCGAGAGGTTCTAGTAGCCCTTCATCAGAAACATGACAAGCATCACCTCTAGTTAAAGCGTCAGATGCAAAGCCTCTTGGTGGATGTCAATCGCATTCGCAATCTTGCCACCAAGAATGCTTTTGTTGCTCATGAAACATGTCGGAGGTCTTGGAAGAGTTTGACCTTGCTGAGTGCTGAAGCAAATCTTCAAGACGATGGCTTCACTGAGAGATTCAAGTTTGACAACACTCCTCCAAGGACTGCTGTTGCGTCGAACTCCATCTCTTGAAGATTCTGAATACTCCTCCTCCGCTGCAACAATTGACGCCAGGGTGATCGATGATCAGGATGATGCTACTTCACTGCCTCCTACTTCAGTGCGCATCGACACTGCACCAACCACCTCTGCACCACCAAACAACAACACCGACCCTGCATCCTCTTCTGCTCCAACTGGGAACGAGTAGAGGCTCTATGTCTTCAAACCTTTTTGGTCCTTACTGACAAAAGGGGGAGAAGCATATGCGTTGATAGTCTTCAAGCGGGTCCATATGGGCGGGTGCTTTATAATTTGCCTAGTGCTTACAACTCTCGTTTTGCTACATTTGGTTCTTTGAGTTGTAACACTTAAACTAATGGTCGTCTGCTACGTTTTTATGCTACTCTATAATGCGATGATAAATTCCACATCTGCTACCTTATATTCCGCACTTAGTCATTATGGCAGACGTCCATTTTTCATTATGCATGTCATTATCTTCGACATATCAATTATGCATGATGAATTGTCTTCATAAGTTGAAGAGGATCTCCATAAGTACAACCTCCCATGTGAATTTGCATTCAAAGGAAAATCAACTATATGCACATCTTCAGGGGGAGCCTTTTGCTACTTACGAAGACAATACCTTTATCCTTTACAATTTCACATATCTTTATCCCCTTGAAAACTTCAACCAGTTTGTCATCAATCACCAAAAAGGGGGAGATTGTAAGTGCATCTAGTGCCACCCCTAGTGGTTTTGGAGTATGGACGACAAACGTGGTTGAGGGACTAATGTGTTTTTGAGAATTGCAGGATAACACAGGTAGTAGTCCCTCATTGATTTGGTTAACCTATCGGAGATGACCCCTAAAAATGTATGAAGACATTGATATTAGTGGTGGTATATGAAGATAATCATATTGAAGACTATGACTTGAGAAGACATTGTGTGAAGACTGTGGAGAGCGAAGATATAGATGTTTCGTTGTTTCTTTTTCTTCTTTGTTGAGTCATAGGAACCACCGTACTGTTAAGTGGGGTCCAAGTGAACTAAGTCAGAGTGACTGAAGTGATGCTCAACCAAATCCTATGTCTTCGAGCGAAGACTATGAGAGCAAATCTTATCCAGAGGCGGATGAGTCGGCTTTACTTGGAGCTCAAGTAAAGTTGCCGTGTGGGTTTGAAATCTGACCGTTGGAACACGTGTCAGTTCCTTAGTGACCCAGGGTCACTTCGGACAAATCAGGTCGGGTTGCCCAGTGGCTATAAATAGCCCACCCACTACACCATAAATTGGTGGCTTCTCAGAGTTATTGCATGGCTTTTGTCGTTTGAGAGCAACCCACCTCTGAAGCATTTGAGAGAGAAATCCTTGCACAAAGCCCAAACACCCAGAGCCAAAGAGTGTTAGGCATCACTGAAGTCTTTGTCTGTGTGACCTGAAGACTTATTACACTTGAGGACTGTGTTTCCTCCAGCCGGTTAGGCGTCGCGTTATGAGCATCCAAGAGTAATTGTGGATTGCCGGTGAACGAAGTCTGTGAAGGTTTGGAAGTCTACCTTGAAGACTTACCAGAGTGATTGGGCGAGGACTAGGTGTCCTTAGCTCAAGGGGAACAAGCTGAAGACGCGGTCTTCTGAGTTAAATCTCAGCCTCCCTAACCAGACGTACAGTTGTCACCGCAACTGGAACTGGTCTAACAAATCACTGTCTTCCTCGAGCTACTGGTTCTATCCTTTCCTTCCCTTTACTTACTGCTCTACGTTGTGAAGACATTGCATGCTTGCCTTATCTGATTGTCTTCACTGAGTATCTACTTGTTGTGATTGGCTTCATTCCTTCTTCCTTTATGATCACTACTGCCTAGTTGCTATTAGTCTTCATTCTTTCACTTCATTGAATACATGACTATGGCTTATCTAATGTAGTCCACTTTCCGCTGCATACTAATAGGCTTGAGCTTATCGTTTGTCTTCGAAACTACCATGTTTTGAAGCATTTCATAAAAAACGCCTATTCACCCCCCCTCTAGTCGATATACTGCACTTTCAATAGCAGTACATAATCACCTACGTTAAACTCACGCTTTTGTATCCTTTTGTCATGCCATCTTTTAACTTTTTCTTTAAACAGTTTGGCATTCTCATAGGCTTAGGTTCTCCATTCATCGCGACAGGTAATGTCAAATAACCTCTTTTCACCGGCAAGTTTGAAATCATAATTGAGCTCTTTAATAGCCCAATATGACTTATGTTCTAGCTCAAGAGGTAAGTGACAAGCTTTTCCATATACCATCTTATATGGAGACATACCCATAGGATTTTTGTATGCAGTTCTATAGGCCCACAATGCATCATCAAGTTTCTTGGACCAATTCTTCCTGGACCTATTAACTGCCTTTTGCAAGATTAATTTCAACTCCCTATTACTTAGTTCTACTTGACCACTAGTCTGTGGGTGATAGGGGTATGCAATTCTATGGTTAACATCATACTTAGCAAGCATCTTATGGAAAGCACCATGAATAAAGTGTGAACCACCATTAGTCATTAGATATCTAGGGACTCCAAACCTCGGGAAAATAACTTCTTTGAGCATCTTAATAGAGGTGTTGTGATCAGCACTACTAGTTGGAATAGCTTCTACCCACTTAGTAACATAATCAACAGCAACTAAAATATGTGTGTACCCATTAGAGGCAGGAAGCGGTCCCATATAATCAAAACCCCAAACATCAAATGGTTCAATAACAAGTGAATAATTCATAGGCATTTCTTGACGTCTACTAATATTACCAATTCTTTGACATTCATCGCATGATAAGACAAACTTATGGGCATCCTTGAAGAGAGTAGGCCAATAAAAACCGGATTGCAATACCTTGTGTGTAGTTCTATCTCCCGCATGGTGTCCTCCATAAGCTTAGGAGTGGCACTTGCATAGGATCTGTTCCTGTTCATGCTCAGGTACACAACGTCTAATAATACCATCTACTCCTTCTTTATAAATATGTGGGTCATCCCAGAAGTATTGTCTCAAATCATAGAAGAACTTTTTCTTTTGCTGGTATGTGAAACTAGGAGGTATAAACTTAGCAACGATATAATTAGCATAATCAGCATACCATGGAGCAGTACGAGAAGTATTTATGAAAGCTAGTTGTTCATCAGGAAAGCTGTCATCAATAGGTTGTGGGTCATCAAGTATATTCTCTAACCTAGACAAGTTGTCTGCAACGGGGTTCTCAGCTCCCTTTCTATCAATAATATGCAAGTCAAATTCTTGCAGCAAGAGAACCCATCTAATAAGTCTAGGTTTAGCATCTTTCTTTTCCATAAGGTATTTGATAGCGGCATGATCAGTGTGAATAGTTACTTTAGAATCAACAATATAGGGTCTAAACTTATCACAAGCAAATACAACTGCTAAAATTTCTTTCTTAGTGGTAGCATGATTTCTTTGGGCACTATCTAGAGTTTTACTAGCATACTAGATAACATTCAATTTCTTATCAACTCTTTGCCCTAGAACAGCTCCTACAGCATAATCACTAGCATCGCACATAATCTCAAAGGGAAAATTCCACTCAGGAGGCTCGACAATAGGTGCAGAGATCAACGCTTTCTTAAGAATTTCAAATGCTTCTAGACAATCATCATCAAAAACAAAAGGAATATCTTTTTGTAAGAGATTAGTCAGAGGCCTGGAGATTTCGGAGAAGTCCTTTATGAACCTCCTATAAAACCAGGCATGACCAAGGAAAATACGTATACCTTTGATGTCCTTGGGGCACGTCATCTTTTCAATAGCATCCACTTTAGCTTTGTCAACTTCAATACCTCTTTCATAAATTTTATGTCCCAAGACAATGCCTTCAGTAACCATAAAGTGGCACTTCTACCAATTCAAGACAAGATTAGTGTCTTCACATCTCTTTAAAACTCGATCAAGGTTGCTTAAGCAATCGTCAAAAGAAGTTCCGTAAACGAAGAAATCATCCATGAAAACATCAACAATCTTTTCACAAAAATCAGAGAATATAGCCATCATGCATCTTTGAAATGTAGTAGGTGCATTACATAAACCAAAAGGCATACGTCTATAAGCAAAGGTACCGAAAGGACAAGTAAAGGTAGTCTTTTCTTGATCCCCTTTTGACACAGGTTTTTGAGAGAAACCAGAATAACCATCTAGAAAGCAGAAATGAGTATGTTTGGATAACCTTTCTAGCATTTGATCAATAAATGGCAAGGGGTAATGATCTTTCTTAGTACCTTTATTAATCTTACGGAAATTAATTACCATCCTATAACCTGTAACTATTCTTTGCGGGGTCAATTCATCTTTATCATTAGGGACGACAGTCATACATCCTTTCTTGGGGACACAATGGACAGGACTTACCCACTGGCTATCAGCAACGGGATAAATAATACCTGCCTCTAGAAGCTTTAGTATTTCCTTCCTTACCACTTCTTTCATTTTAGGATTTAACTGTCGCTGATGATCAATAACCGGTTTAGCATTTTCTTCCAAATTTATCTTGTGTTGGCATATAGTGGGACTAATGCCCTTAAGATCATCCAGAGTAGATCCAATAGCAGCATGGTGCTTCTTCGGAGTTTTCAATAGTTTTTCTTCTTCCTGCTGTGAAAGGTTAGCACTAATAATAACAGGATATATTTTCTTTTCATCAAGCTAAACATACTTAAGATTATCAGGCAAAGGTTTAAGTTCAAACACGGGATCACCCTTGGGTGGAGGAGGATCCCCTAAGATTTCAACAGGCAAGTTGTTTTTCAGTACGGGTCCATGTTTAAGGAACATTTCATCTATTTCCCTTCTCTCGTTCATATGCATATGATTTTCATGGTCTAGCAAGTATTGTTCTAAAGGGTCATTAGGAGGCACGGCACTAGAAGCAAGACCAATAATTTCATCCTTACTGGGTGGTTCCTTTTCAAGGGGTTGTCTACGGAATTTAGCAAAGTTACAATCATGAGACATATCCCCTAACCCCGTAGTCAAGATATCTTTCACACAGTCTATCTTGGCATTAACAGTATTCAAGAAGGGTCTACCAAATATAATGGGACAAAATTCATCTTGTGGGGAACTAAGAATAAGAAAATCAGCAGGGTATTGAACCTTCCCACACAAGACTTAAACATCTCTAACAATCCTAACTGGTGAAGTAGTGTCTCTATTAGCAAGCTTGATAGTAGCATCAATCCCTTCTAACTCAACAGCTGCAATATCATGCATAATTTCATTATACAAATCAAGAGGGATAATACTCGCACTAGCACCTACGTCACATAAACCATGATAGCAATGATCTCCTATCTTAACAGAGATAACATGCAAGCCTACAACCGGTCTATGTCTATTCCTAGCATTGGGTTTGGCTATTCTAGCAGACTCTTCTTGGAGGTAAATAACATGTCCATCTAAATCTTCTACCAAGAGATCTTTAACCATAGCAACACTAGGTTCAACTTTAATTTGCTCAGGGGGTGTAGGTGTTCTAGTATTACTCTTACGAACAACAGTTGAAGCTTGAGCATGATCCTTTATCCTAACAGGGACAGGTGGTTTCTCAATATAAGTAGTAGGTATAACAGGATCAACATTATAAGTAATAGTCTTTTCTTCAACTTTAACAGGTTCAACTACTTTTACTTTCATAGGGGGGTGGTATTTAAACCACTTCTCCTTGGGGAGATCAACATGAGTAGCAAAAGATTCACAGAAAGAGGCTACTATCTCAGAGTCAAGTCCATATTTAGTGCTAAACTCACGGAAAACATCGGTATCCATAAAAGCTTTAACACAATCAAACTTAGGGGTCATACCTGACTCCTTACCTTCGTCGAGATCCCAATCTTCAGAGTTGCGTTTAATTCTTTCCAATAAATCCCATTTGAATTCAATAGTCTTCATCGTAAAACAGCCAGAACAAGAAGTATCGAGCATGGAGCGATTATTAAGAGAAAGCTGAGCATAAAAATTTTGAATGATCATTTCTCTTGAGAGCTCATGGTTGGGGTATGAATATAACATTGACTTAAGCATCCCCCAAGCTTGAGCGATGCTTTCACCTTTGCGTGGCTAGAAATTATAAATATAATTGCGATCACGATGAACCTGGTGCATAGGGTAGAACTTCTGATGAAATTCCAACTTCAGACGATTATTGTTCAATGTTCCCACATCATCACATAGCCTAAACCATGTCAATGTGTCACATCCCTAGCTTCTGGTAATGCACTAGGCTAGCCTCATGTGTGCATCATGTTTAATCTTGAAAGAAACTTGGAATGGGGATTGCCTAAACCCCTAGCATCAAAGGAATTCACTAGGTTCAACTAAAACATTTTCAGTAAATCCAAATGGCTTTCAAAAATGTTCATCATTTATGGAAAATGCTGTAAACAGTAACCAGAGGTGATGCACATTTTTCCATGACATATTTGGGCTCTGAATAAAATTATACTCTATTTGCATTTGGGCATTTAAATGCTATAAAATATTTTAAATGCTCAAATAATCAAAAACTAAAATGTTTACTGTTGGATTTATTCTAAACAGTAGCCATGATTAGTTTCATGATTTTTGGAAATGACCTGGCATTTTTAATAAAGCCCAGAACAAAATAACAAAATAGAAAAACAGGAGCTAAATAGAAAGAGAAGGGAGAGAAAGTTACCTGGACCTACCTACTGTGCAGCCCACCTGGCCTCGCGCTATGCCGGCCCAGCCCACCTCCACCTGCCTGTCGTCTTCCTCCCTAGGCCAGTAGGCAGAGTGCGTGCTCGCCGCGCGAGCACACGCGCCCGAGCCACCTCCTGCTTGGCTGCTTGCGTCCCCGACGCCCTGGACGCCTCCATGCGTCCCCACGCAGACCCCTGGACCCCCTCGATCGCTCCCCTCTCTCCCTGCCTCGCCTCTCTCGCTCCCTCTCCCGAAGCCGAGCGAGCCAGTTGTCGTCGCTTGCTGCTGTCGCGGCCATCGGCCACCCCATGCCCCGCCGACGCGCCAAGAAGCTCCGCCGCGTCCTCCTCGTCCTCTGCACCAAGCTACGGGACGCCGGGAAGCCCCGCTTCGTCTTCACCGTTGCCGTCTTCAACCTATGGCCGCGGAGATCGCCGGTGACCGTGCGCCCACTCCGACGCATCCCAAAGCCGCTGAGCATCTCGTCCGCCTCCCTGTGAGCTCCTGCGTCGAACCCCCCTCCTCCCCGCTTTGTTTGCTCGCCGTAGACGCCGCCCCCTTGCTCGTCGTAGCACGCCGCCGCCCGAGCTCGTTGTCAGCGCAGCTCCAGTGACCTTTTGGTCGCGCCTTTGTGCCAAACACGCCCGTCGCATCGCGTAGTGCCTCGCCCGCGCTTTGGTTCGTGCTTTTGCACGCTGCAGCTGCGATCCCGTGCACCCTCGAACTCCGGCCGCCGCCGCGGTGCTCGACGTCGTTGTTTCCGGCCACCCCAGGCCCGGCGACCACCATCGTTGGATGCGCAAGAGCGCCAGCAAGCCGTAGCAACAAACCGCGCCTCGAATGGTGCCCTGTGCGTGATTTCCGATGTGCCCCGCCGTCTCGGCACTCGTCGGCGGCGAGCCGCCGGCCAGTTTGACCCGCCTGACCAGGGGTTTGACTCCCCCTGGGATCTTGACATGTGGGGCCAGCCCCTGCTAATTACCTATTTTAGGTTTAATTAAAGTAGGATTAGCCCTGGCTCACTGACGTGTGGGCCCAGGCCCCTGACTAATTAGTGTTAGGTTAAAATTAGTGTTAATTAACTTAATTTTTAGTTGAGACACTAACATGTGGGGCCCATTGTCAGGTTTGACCTGGACTAGCCCCTGTTGACCTGCTGACGTCAGCATGAAGTCATGCTGATGCAGTAAGTATTTTCTGGAATTAAAATAAATCAGAAAATGATTTATGAATTTCAAAATATACCCCAAGCTTCAAAAAATCACAGAATATATTCTATAACTCCAATGAAAATAATTTATATATGAAAAATGATCAGAAAAATTCAAGGAATCTGTTTATCGCATTATCATGCATGTTTGAGCAACTTATGCCTGCTGATCAGGTCAAATCAATTAAATGCAATTTGAATATTAACATATGGAGTTTGAATTTGAATCTTAGATTCAAACCAACTTCATTTAACCTATTGCTAGTTGCATTAGCTCAAATCACAGAATAATGCCATGTCATGATCATGCATCATATTGTGCATTGCATTGATTATGTTTCTTTCTCTGTTGCCGGTATTTGTCCCCTCTCGATAGACGTGGTTTCGACGATGAGATCGATGACATCGATGAAGAACTATACTATCTTCAGAAGTGCCAGGCAAGCAAAACCGCAATGAGCATTCCGATACAATCCCACTCTCTCCCTCTTGCTCTCTTTTACTGCATTAGGACAACAACGCTTCAACTGTTACCTACTGCGGTAGTTGAACCACCTTTCCTCTGCATGACCTGTCATTGCCATAGTAAATAGTTGAAACCCACTAGCATGAGTAGGAGTTGTTTTTGCCATGTTATGCCTACTCATTCATGCTTTCTGGTTATGCCTGCTACTGCTTAGAGTTGAGTCAGGTCTGATTCATCGGGGATGAATTGGAATGCTGATGGACATGTCCTACTGTTGAGAGGCCATGTAGGAGTAGATGGTGGGTTGTCTCATTGAAGCCGTCCTCAGGAACTAAGTTCTGTGTTTGTGATCCATGAATCAGCTACTACCACACATTGGGATCCTTAATTGACCCTCTCGACTTATTAACTGCCCTTGTCCTCTGTCCAGGAGTTGCGACTAGTTTCTGGTGTTTGTAGTTTACTGGAGGTCGTGCGCAGTGCTGACCCTTGGGGTGGGCTGTGACGCAACAGGTACGTGGCACGGTGTACTGGTCGCCCGTTTGCTGGCTCGGGAACCCTGTACACATCGTTTGGGGCCGTGAGCGACACCCCGGCCGGATCTCCCCACGGATGGAACCCAAATAGGCGATAAACCTGGACTAGGGACTTGTGTTGTTAGTCAGGTCGTGGGCGACACCCTCGCTGGGCTTCCGCTTGAAGGTTGCCAAGTACATGTCGTGTAAACGGCGATAAGTGGTGGGAGCGTGTGCGAAGAAGTACACCCCTGCAGGGTTATATATGATCTATTCGAATAGCCGTGTCCGCGGAAACGGACTTCTTGGTTACCTGTACAGTTCATAGACAAGTGGAAGTGGATACTCTAAAACGCGCAAGATAAGCGTGAGTGCTATGGATGGCCTTCTCGTAGGGAGACGGGAGCGGATCCATAGTGGTGTACTGATTGGTCAATATGTGGACTCGTGTGCGCCACCTCAAAAGAGTTACTTGCAGTCGTAGTTCAGGATAACCACCGAGTCAAAGCTGGCTTGCTGCAGTCAAACTCCACCACCTCTTTGTTGATACTAATGCATATGTAGCTAGTTCTGATGTAAGGCTTGCTGAGTATCTTTGTACTCACGTTTGCTTAATTTATGCAGAGAGACTTCAGTCTCACTAGTGGTTCCGCCTGGACTTCGAAGTTTAGCTTGTTACCTCAGCTACGATCTTGTACCCTTGGGAGGGTCTTGTAGATAATCAGGCTTCTCAGCCTTTTTCATTTGTAGTTGTATGTACTCAGACATGTTATGCTTCCGTTGCCTGTATGCTCTGTATGTTGGGTCATCTGACCTCTGTTTGTAATAAATGTTATGATGGCTCTTCTAGGCCTTTATCTATATGAGTTATGTTGTGATGCCATGTTGTACAACACATACTTGCATGTTACGCGTACGTGTAATGTGTATTGCTATGTGTGGGATCCGACACCTAGTTGTTTACCCTTGGTAGCCTATCTTACAGGGAAATGCCTCCTAGTGCTTCCACTGAGCCTTGGTAGATTGCTACTGCTCCGGAACACTTAGGCTGGCCGGCATGTGTCGTTCTACATTCCTGTGTGTGTCCCTTAGTGGAAATGTCACGCGTTGTTCCTTTAAGTCCTTGTAGCTTGCTACGACTTGGGTTCATACATTGATGACCGACACGTTCGTTGCTGGGTCATGTATGCATGTCTCTATAATTTAGTGCCACTTTTGGTTTATAACTAGTCATGTCGGCCCGGGTTCTCTGTCATATGGATGCTAGCGACACTATCATATACGTGTGCCAAAATGTGCAAACGGTCCCAGGCCAGGTAAGGTGGCACCCGTGGGGATACCGTGCGTGAGGCCGCAAAGTGATATGATGTGTTACAGGCTAGACCTGTGTGACTTAGGATCGGGGTCCTGACACAATGTGTCTCCCTTCAAAGATAAAGGGAAGACCTTCTTCTTGATAACATCCTCGGGCATACCTGCAAGCTTAAACAATCCACAAACTTCATCCACATAGATTAGATGTAAATTGGAATGCAGTGTTCCGTCTCCTATAAAAGGATTTTCAAGCAGTTTCTCTATCATACCCGAAGGAATCTCAAAGCAAACATTTTCAATAGGTGCAGTAGGTTGAGGAGCAACTCTTTGCTCTTCTGGTCGGGGTGAAGATACCCCGAACAAGCCCCTCAAAGGATTTTGAACCATAGTAACAAGTGACAATAAATTTCAGCAAACTATATAAATTTTTCCTTACCAAAGGCGCTTCACTCCCCGGCAACGGCGCCAGAAAAGAGCCTTGATGACCCACAAGTGTAGGGGATCTATCGTAGTCCTTTCGATAAGTAAGAGTGTCGAACCCAATGAGGAGCAGAAGGAAATGATAGGCAATTTTCAGTAAGGTATTTTCTGCAAGCACAAAAATTATAGGTAACAGATAGTTTTGTGATAAGGTAATTGGTAGCAAGAGACAAAAGGTAAACTAAATAAGGTGCAGCAAGGTGGCACAATCCTTATTGTAGCAAAGGACAAGCCTGGACATACCCTTATATAAAGGAAAGCGCTCCTGAGGACACATGGGAATTATCATCAAGCTAGTTTTCATCACGATCGTCTGATTCGCGTTCGGTACTTTGATAATTTGGTATGTGGGTGGACCGGTGCTTGGGTGCTATCCTTACTTGGACAAGCCTCACGCTTATGATTAACCTATAATGCAAGCATCTGCAACTACAAAAGAAGTATTAAGGTAAACCTAACCATAGCCTCAAACATATGGATCCAAATCAGCCCCTTACGAAGCAACGCATAAACTAGGGTTTAAGTTTCTGTCACTCTAGCAACCCATCATCTACTTATTACTTCCCAATGCCTTCCTCTAGGCCCAAATAATGGTGAAGTGTCATGTAGTCGACGTTCACATGACACCACTAGAGGAGAGACAACATACATCTCGTCAAAATATCGAACGAAGACCAAATTCACATGACTACTAATAGCAAGACTTCTCCCATGTCCTCAGGAACAAAAGTAACTACTCACAAGACATAATATTGTTCATGATCAGAGGGATATTAATATGCATAATGGATCTGAACATATGATCTTCCACCAAATAAACCAACTAGCATCAACTACAAGGAGTAATCAACACTACTAGCAACCCACAGGTACCAATCTGAGGTTTGGGTACAAAGATTGGATACTAGAGATGAACAAGGGTTTGAGAGGAGATGGTGCTGGTGAAGATGTTGATGAAGATAGCCCTCCCCAAGATGAAAGAGTTGTTGGTGATGACGGCGGTGATGATCTCCCCCTGCCGGAGGGAAGTATCCCCGGCAGATTAGCTCTGCAGGAGCCCTAGATTGGTTTCTGCCTCGGTTTCGCCTCGAGAGGGCTGCGTCTGGTCCCGAAAGTCTCCCTCTGATTTTTTTTCCAGGTCAAAACACCTCATATAGGAGAAGATGGGCATCGGGGGCCTTCTGGCTGGCCCACGAGGCAGGGGGGCGCGCCCTGTGAAGTTTTGGGACTTTTGGAGTTGTGCAGAATAGGTTTCCAGAGTTTGCTCCTTTTCCATCCCAAAATTCCAGCTTCCAACATTCTCCCTCTTCTTGTAAACCTTGTAAAATAAGGGAGAAAAGATATAAGTATTGTGACAAAACATGTAATAACAGCCCATAATGCAATAAATATCAACATATAAGCATGATGCAAAATGGACGTATCAGTAAACTCCTCTATACCTCTAGGATTGAACTTTGATAGGACTATTTTTTATTTTAGCCTCTCCGGTAGTATCGGATCAGACATGGTGTGCTGGGAATTACTGTTCCTTCGCCTGGAGCGGTACTACCGCTCCGTCGGAGGGGTAGTACTACTGGCAGTAGTACTACCGCTTCCCATGTGTGGTACTACCGCTAGGAGCGGTACTACCGCTTGTCCTATGCGGTTCTACCGCAGAGAGGCCATCCTCCATCATAATCCTATCAAAGTTTGATTCTGTTTTGCTCTTTGTCTCGTGTCTTATGCTTGTTCGTTCTCTGTGTCTTTCGTGTGTGTGTTTGTCTCTAGGCGATGGCCCAATGGAACACCCTGCTCATTGCATCAACCCCGGGCGCACAAGTTCAAAGCGCTATCGCACCTTTGAGGCAGCAGGTGGGTCTGCAAGTGGTTTTGTAGGGGTTCCTTCGTCCAGTGCACCATCGTCTCAGTCACAATAGTCATCCAAGAGTACTGCAAAGAAGCCAACTAAGAAGGCCAAGACTGTCACTGAAATGTCAAACAAGGAGTTCTGGGAGAGGCATCGGCGCAATCCCTATGAGCATGAGCAAGAGCCCACCCTTGTCAATCGGCCATTCTGGAACCGCTTTCAGTATGCAACCTACTTTGATGTAATCAATGCCAATAAGAATCTCTTTGTTGATGTGCGCTCAATTGACATTGCTCATTTAGCGAAGGACATGGCTTACTTCGGCGAAGCCCTGGAGATGTGTAACTAGCTGAACATTGTAAACATCATGTCATTCAACAAGGACTTTGAAGCTGATCTGATGGCTCAGCTCTATGCCACTGTCCATCTTGGCACCGATGCAGAAAGGACTTTAACGGGGATGACTAATGGCAGGCATCTGGAGGTTAATTGGAAAGCTTTCATGGAGCTTCTTGGTGTTGAAGATCTTGGACTAGAGAGTTCGATCGGCTTTCAACCTCATCACAATGCTACCTCCACTCAGAAGCAAAACATTTGGCCATACTGCACTAAGAAGGTCAACCCTGAGACAATGAAGGAGACGTATGAGCTACCTGTGTTTCTGGATATTCTTCATCGCATCTTCAGGGAGACACTCTTTCCTCGCATTGGCCAGCATCAGAAGGAACGGAACACTGGAGAAACATTGGATATATCTTTGATAACCCACAAGTGTAGGGGATCAGTTGTAGCCTCTTTCGATAAGTAAGAGTGTCGAACCCAACGAGGAGCTAAAGGTAGAACAAATATTCCCTCAAGTTCTATCGACCAACGATACAACTCTACGCACGCTTGACGTTTACTTTACCTAGAACAAGTATGAAACTAGAAGTACTTTGTGGTTTTTGTGGGATAGGTTTGAAAGAATATAAAGAGCACATAAATAAAACTAGGGGTTGTTAAGATAAAGAAGCAACTAAATTAGTTTTAGTAGAGAGACTTTTGTCACGAGAAAGTTATTTGTCCCTAGGCAATCGATAACTAGACCGGTAATCACAATTGCAATTTTATTTGAGGGAGAGGCATAAGCTAACATACTTTCTCTTCTTGGATCATATGCACTTATGATTGGAACTCTAGAAAGCATCCGCAAATACTAAAGATCATTAAGGTAAAACCCAACCATAGTATTAAAGTATCAAGTCTTTCTTATTCCCATACACAAACAACCTAGTTACTCGGGTCTGTGCTTGTGTCACTCACGCCACGCACCATAAGCAAATCATGAACATATTGCAAACCCTACAACGGGGATCCCTAACGCTTGCGCGACACGGAGAGCACCATAGGACAGCACCAATAATAAAACATACAACTCAAACCAATCACGGTCATCAATTAACCCATAGGACAAAACGGATCTACTCAAACATCATAGGATAGCCATACATCATTGGGAAATAATATATAGTCTTGAGCACCATGTTTAAGTAGAGATTACAGCGGGTAGAAGAGGGGTTACAACGCTGCATAGAGGGGGGGAAGAGTTGGTGATGACGGCGGTGAAGTTGTTGGTGTAGATTGCGGTGATGATGATGGCCCCGGCGGCACTCCGGTGCCACCGGAAGCGAGAGGGAGAGAGGCCCCTCCTTCTTCTTCTTACTTGACCTTGTCCCTAGATGGGAGAAGGGTTTCCCCTCTGGTCCATGGTCTCCATGGCGTGGGAGGGGCGAGAGCCCCTCCGAGATTGGATATGTCTCTCTGTTTCTGCGTTCCCAGATTCTGGCCCTTCACCGTTTCTTAAATTCCCGGATAACCGTAACTCCGATTGGGCTGAATTTTGGACACGATTTTTATCCGGATATTAGATTTCTTGCTGCGAAAGAAGGGAATTAACCGCCTTATGGTGTGGCCACGAGGGCCCAGGGAACGCCTTCCCCTGGTGGGCGCGCCCCTTACCTTCGTGTGCCACTCGGAATCGTCTCACGTTGGTTCCGCTTCCCAAAATTCACATATATTCCAAAAAAATCTTCGTCCATTTTTATCCCGTTTGGACTCCGTTTGATATGGATATTCTGCGAAACAAAAAACATGCAACAAACAGCAACTGGCAGTAGGCACTGGATCAATATGTTAGTCCCGAAAATAGTATAAAAGTTGCCAAAAGTATATGAAAGGTGTAGAATATTGGCATGGAACAATCAAAAATTATAGATACGACTGAGAGATATCAGCATCCCCAAGCTTAATTCCTGCTCGTCCTCGAGTAGGTAAATGATAAAAAAGATAATTTTTGATGTGGAATGCTACCTAGCATAATCTTGATCATGTAATCTAATCATGGCATGAATATTAAGACATGAGTGATTCAAAGCAATAGTCTATCATTTGACATAAAAGAATTTAATACTCGGGCATCCCTACAAGCAATCAAGTCTTTTAAAATATCAATGCTAAAGAATGTTATCCCTACAAAATCATATAGTCTTTTATGCTCCCTTTTCTTAACACAAGGTACCCCTCATGCCTATCCCAGTGTCAGGCAAGCAATTGTTTTCATACTTTACTTTTTTGAACCTTTTCAACCCTTCACGCAATAAATGAGCGTGAGCCATGGACATAGCACTATGGGTGGAATACAAGGTGGTAGTAGACAAAAGGAGGGAGAAAGTCTCACATCAACTAGGCGTATCAATGGGCTATGGAGATGCCCATCAATAGATATCAATGTGAGTGAGTAGGGATTGCCATGTAACGGATGCACTAGAGCTCTAAGTGTATGAAAGCTCAAAAGAAAACTAGTGGGTGTGCATCAACTTGCTTGCTCATGAAGACCTAGGCCATTTGAGAAAGCCCATCGTTGGAATATACAAGCCAAGTTCTATAATGAAAAATTCCCACTAGTATATGGAAGTGACAACATAGGAGACTCTCTATCATGAAGATCGGGTGCTACTTTGAAGCACAAGTGTGGAAAAAAGATAGTAACATTCTCCCCTTTTTCTTTTCCTTTTTTTCTTTTTTTTTCTTTTTTCTTTTGTTTGGGCCTTCCCTTTTTTTATTTGTCCTTTCTGTTTTTTATTTGGCCTTTCCTTTTTTTACTTGGCCTTTTTTTTCTTTTTTTTCAAGGGACAATGCTCTAATAATGATGATCATCACACTTCTATTTACTTACAACTCGATATTACAACTCGATACTGGAACAAAAATATGACTCTATATGAATGCCTTCGGCGGTGTATCGGGATGTGCAATGATCTAGTGTAGCAATGACATCAAAAAAATGGACAAGCCATGGAAACATCATGCTAGCTATCTTACGATCATGCAAGGCAATATAACAATGATGGTGCGTGTCATAATAAACAGAACGGTGGCGTTACATGGCAATATATCTCGGAATGGCTACAGAAATGCCATAATAGGTTGGTATGGTGGCTGTTTAGAGGAAGGTATATGGTGGGTGTGTGGTACCGGAGAAAGTTGCGCGGTACTAGAGTGGCTAGCAAGCTGGAAGTGTGAGAGTGCGAATAATCCATGGAAATAACATTAGTCATGAAGAACTCACATACTTATTGCGAAAAATCTATTAGCCCTCGAAGCAAAAATACTACGACGCATGCTCCTAGGGGGGAGGTTGGTAGGAGTTAACCATCGCACACCCCAGACCTTCATGCAGAGATAAATAATCAAAATACAATGTGTGCCAATTTGGTTACATAGTTAGGAGACCATACGTGCATGCTTCGGGAATCACAAATATTAACACCAATATTCTTACTAAACATATAATCATATCTTAAGCATAGTTGTCGAGCATACCAATGCAACATATAAATTTAATCCCATAATAGTTTCCCTTTTTGTGTCAAGTGATAATCCCTAAAGTTTTCATGTTGATCCAACGTTACTCCCATTACATAGTTAAATGGGGTTTTCTCAGGATTATCAAAGTAGTACATAATATCTTTCACATAATGAGCATCGAGGGTTTTAGGAGGTTCCCCATCTCCATGAGTAGCAAGTACACGTAAGTTTTTTGGTATTTTGTGTTCCATATCCATAACTAAAGATAGAGAACAACTTAGAACATCAAATAAAATCTACTTAGTGATAAAGCAAACAAGCACACACGAGAATATTCACCCCACGATATTACTCCCCGGCAACGGCACCGGAAAAAGGTCTTGATAACCCACAAGTGTAGGGGATCAGTTGTAGCCTCTTTCGATAAGTAAGAGTGTCGAACCCAACGAGAAGCTAAAGGTAGAACAAAAATTCCCTCAAGTTCTATCGACCACCGATACAACTCTACGCACGCTTGACGTTTACTTTACCTAGAACAAGTATGAAAAGAGAAGTACTTGGTGGTTTTTGTGGGATAGGTTTGCAAGAATATAAAGGGCAAGTAAATAAAACTAGGGGATCTTAATATAAAGAAGCAACTAAATTATTTTAGTAGAGAGATTTTTGTTACGAGAAAGTCATTTGTCCCTAGGCAATCGATAACTAGAGTGGTAATCACTATTGCAATTTTATTTGAGGTAGAGGCATCAGCTAACATACTTTCTCTTCTTGGATCATATGCACTTATGACTGGAACTCTATGAAGCATCCGCAACTACTAAAGATCATTAAGGTAAAACCCAACCATAGCATTAAAGTATCAAGTCTTCTTTATTCCCATACGCAAACAACCTACTTACTCGGGTCTGTGCTTCTGTCACTCACGCCACCCACCATAAGCAAATCATGAACATATTGCAAACCCTACAGTGAGGATCCCTCACGCTTGCGCGACACGGAGAGCACCATAGGACAGCACCAATAATAAAACATGCAACTCAAACCAATCACGATCATCAATTAACCCATAGGACAAAACGGATCTACTCAAACATCATAGGATAGACATACATCATTGGGAAATAATATATAGCGTTGAGCACGATGTTTAAGTAGATATTACAGTGGGTAGAAGAGGGGTTACACCGCTGCATATAGGAGGGAAGAGTTGGTGATGACTGCGGTGAAGTTGTTGGTCTAGATTGCGGTGACGATGATGGCCCCGATGGCACTCCGGTGCCACCGGAAGCGAGAGGGAGAGAGGCCCCTCCTTCTTCTTCTTCCTTGACCTTGTCCCTAGATGGGAGAAGGGTTTCCCCTCTGGTCCATGGTCTCCATGGCGTGGGAGAGGCGAGAGCCCCTCCGAGATTGGATATGTCTCTTTGTCTCTCTCTGTTTCTGCGTTCCTAGATTCTGGCCCTTCACCGTTTCTTAAACTCCCGATTATCCGTAACTCTGTTTGGGCTGAATTTTGGACATGATTTTTATCCGGATATTAGATTTCTTGTGGGGAAAGAAGGGCAACAACCGCCTTACGGAGTGGCCACAAGGGCCCAGGGCGCGCCTGCCCCTGGTGGGTGCGCCCCTTACCCTTGTGGGCCACTCGGGCATTGTCTCATGTTGGTTCCGCTTCCCAAAATTCACATATATTCCAAAAAAATCTCCGTTCATTTTTATCCCGTTTGGACTCCGTTTGATATGGATATTCTGTGAAATAAAAAACATGCAACAAACAGGAACTAGCACTGGGCACTAGATCAATATGTTAGTCCCAAAAATAGTATAAGAAGTTGCCAAAGTATATGAAAGTTGTAGAATATTGGGATGGAAAAAACAAAAATTATAGATACGACGGAGACGTATCACTATCATGTCATGTGGTCTGAACTGTTGTCCGCCATCTCAGAGCGTAAGTGTCTCATCTATGCTCCATATATCATGCTCCTCATTGAGAAGGCTTGGGAGCACACCTACAATGGGTACCCACTACAGACTGGCGAGTTGGTCTCTCACGAGGTCAAGCGTCTTAGGAGGAAGGATCTCTGGAACACTCCGGTCACTCAGCCTGACATCCTGGCTGGTGCTGATGATTATATGCCATCTGGAGTTGAGCCCTCTTGGGGGAAGAAGCTTAAAAAGAAGATGAAGAAGCTGTTATGCATTGAGTCTCATGGTCAGTACATGGCCCATGTTTCTAAGAAGAAGTCCAGGACTCGTCACAAGGAGCTTATGCGTCAGCTTGGTGCCACAGTTGCTAGCGGATATGAGGGCCGGATCACCGATGAGGACGACTGGGTTTGACAGCACGGCCACTGGACTAACTCTGACCGCGAGCAGCCCCTAGCCGATGATGGAGGTGTAGATGACCATGCAGCGGTGTGATGATGTTTTGCCTTTCTCCGCCCCTTTTCGTTCTCTCGTTGCCAAAGGGGGAGAGGTGATTTGCATATTGTGAGTGTGTCTATGTCTCATGTGTTTTAGGTGTTTTGTCTTTCTTTGTCTTTCTGGTTTGGTTTGTGTTCGTGGGACTCAATTACTATTCCCTTGTGTGAGACCTATGCAATATTAATTATGTCGAGTACTCTAGTAGGTTGTGCTTAATTCCTGTTCTATCCTTTTGCACCTCCTATGTTACCCGCTTATGTCTCCTCATTGTTAGATGTTATAGGATTATAAAATATAGGCGGAGCATTGATCCCTGAGTGTGTGCTTTGAATTCCACAAGAAACTCTTTTATAGGCACACATCTAGGGGGAGCTCGTCTATATTTTGTAGTCTGTGGGGTTTGCTTACTCCTAGTATGATATTATATTATGTGCAAATCTCGTGTTGTCATCAGTCCACCAAAAAGGAGGAGATTGAAAGGGCATGTCCCTTCCTATGTGGTTTTGGTGATTGATGACAATGCGTTCGCGGACTAATCGTGTGTGCCAAGTATTTCAGATATGAATCCAGAGGCACGAGACGATCATCTACCCTCTGAGTTATCAGCTCAAGATGTGTTGTCTTCCTAGGCTTGTGTTTTGGTGGACTTGAGTCATAGGAGACACCGTACTATCAAGGGGGGGTCCGCATTGGAAAGGTCAGGGTGGAATCATCACGTACACTCTATTTTAGCACCCCCGTCGTCTCTCCTTTCCTTCGGGATCTCCACATCTCTCTATGGTGATCTTGTCTGTTGGGCGCGGTAGTACCGTAGCCAAGGCGGTAGTACCGCCTATACGCTCTAAGCGGTAGTACCACTTGGGTATACGCATGGCAGTACCGCCGCGGCTACGCTCCACCTCCGCGTCGATTAGGGATGAGTATTTCCCGTGTCGGGTTCTATGGTAGTAGCAACGGCAGTAGCAATGGTATTACTGCTTATAAGCAGTAGTACCGCTGCCACCATCACGGCTACTACCACTCCTCCCCTCTATGCCTCGTCCCTAACACAGGGCGGTAGTACCGCTGGGGTTCGCGGTAGTACCGCTCGACCCAGCGGTAGTACCGCTCTCTGCGGGTAGATAAGAGGGTAACGGTTCACTCTTCTCCTCCACTATATAAATGGTTCTTCTTCCTCTAGAAAAACCACCTCTTCTCCCCCAAGCTCCATTGCTGCTCCAAAAAGCTCATTTTCGCCCGATCTCTCTCCCTAGCCAATCAAACTTGTTGATTTTCTAGGGATTGGTGGAGAAGGCCCAGATCTACACTACCACCAAAAGAAAATTGATTCCCCCCACTAATCCCTTGCAGATCTTGTTACTCTTGGGTGTTTGAGCACCCGAGACGGTTGAGGTCACCTCGGAGCCATATCCATTGTGGTGAAGCTCCGTGGTTTCATTAGGAGCCTCCAATTCAGTTGCGGAGAGACCCCCAACCTTGTTTGTAAAGGTTCGGTCGCCGCCTTCAAGGGCACCAGTAGCGGAATCACGGCATCTCGCATTGTGTGAGGGCGTGAGGAGAATACGGTGGCCCTAGTGGCTTCTTGGGCAGCAGTGTGCCTCCACACCGCTCCAACGGAGATGTACTTCCCCTCAAAGGGAAGAAACTTCGGTAACACATCCTCGTCTTCACCGGCTCCACTTTTGGTTATCTCTATCCTTTACTTGTGCAAGCTTTAGTGTGGTAGTATCTTGTGCTTGCTTGCATACTTATCTTTTTGCATCATATAGGTTGCTCACCTAGTTGCATATCTAGACAACCTATATTGTTGCTAAGTTTAATTTGGTCAAAAATGCTAAAAAGTATTAGTTTCCTATTCACCCCTCCCCCCTCTAGTCAACCATATCGATCCTTTCACATAACCATAGGATTTTTATATGTTGTTCTATAAGCCCAAAGTGCATCATCTAATTTCTTAGACCAATTCTTCCGGGACCTATTGACAGTCTTTTATAAAATTAATTTTATTTCTCTATTGCTAAGTTCAACTTGACCACTAGACTAAGGATGATAAGGTGATGCAATTCTATGGTTAACATCATAATTGGCAAGCATTTTACAGAAAACACCATGAATAAAGTGTGAACCACAATCAGTCATCAAATATCTAGGGACTCCAAACCTTAGGAAAATAACTTCCTTAAGCATTTTAATAGAGGTGTTCTGATCAGCACTACTGGTTGGAATAGCTTCTACCCACTTAGTAACATAATCAATAGCAACCAAAATATGTGTATACCCGTTAGAGGAAGGAAAAGGTCCCATGTAATCAAATCCACAAACATCAAATGGTTCAATAGCAAGTGAAAAATTCATAGGCATTTCTTGACGCTTACATATATTACCTATTCTTTGGCATTCATCACAGGACAATACGAACTTACGGGCATCCTTGAAGAGAGTAGTCCTATAAAATCCAGATTGCAATACCTTTTGAGTAGTTCTGTCTCCAGCATGATGCCCTCCATAAGCTTCAGAGTGACATTTATGTAGGATTTGTCCCTATTCATGCTCAGGTACACAACATATAATAATACCATCTACTACTTCTTTATAAAGATGTGGGTCATCCCAAAAGTAATGTCTTACACTACTAGGGAAAAGCCTAGTAGTAGCGCGGCTTTTTGGCCTAGCAGTAGCGCGGGGTTTCGCGGTATTGCTATGGTGCTACAGCTAAAGGTTAGCAGTAGCATTTATACACCCGTGCTACTGCTATATCAACTTAGTACTAACACTTCCATCAAACTACACTACTGGTAATTCCTAGTAGCACGTCTCACTGCCCGCGCTACTACTATTATTCCGTATTCTATTTCTTTTTATTTTATGTCGTATTCATACAGCCTTATACAAGTTTTCATACAGCAGTAATTTAGAGATTGTTTTTACATTATAATTAGTTATTAATTCAGTAGGTGAAAGAACCACGGATTAGTTTCAAGTGGATGGATACTAAGTGACCAGGTCATGGATTATCGTCATGGATTGTCACGATAATCCATGACTTGATCACTTAGGATCCATCCACTTGAAACTAATCAGTGGTTCTTTCATCCAATGATATAATAACTCATCATCATCATCATCATCATCATCATATTAATATAAAAACTCTTGCATCATATCATCACCAACAACACTACCTAATAATCATCATAGTCAAAACTTTATACTAACTTTTTACTAGTATCTTGGGATGGCTCCCACACCCCTCCTCTCCACCTCGGGCCACCATGGCGCCCACCCTTGATCCACTCCAATCCACCCAACAAAACCGTAAAACCAGCCAATGGATCCCTTCAGTGATCCCTCATCCATCGCTCATCAGCTGGTTTTCACTTTTGGCCACCGTTTCAGAAGCAAGGTTCGTGATCTTTTCAAATCTTCGGTCCACCCCGTTTCACCAGATCTGGGATTTCATTTGGTGATCTCGTTCGCCCGATCTACATTTTGTTTGAATGAGAAGAATGTTGGCATTGCATTATCATCATGCACGGGAGGAGCCCATGACTCTATGAATGTTTCTCATATTCATGGCAAAGTATATCGTTTCTCGATCTGTTCCAAGGCAATTGGGTTTTACCTCGTGCGCAAGAAATACTTCACATGTGATGCATTTAAATGCCACTTTCATCTCTGGAGTGGAGGCGGTCCTAATTGGCTATATGAGGAAAAAGTCTGGTATCAAGAACAAGATGCGGAATGGACCACTGTCTCTCGCAAGAAAGGTAACCATAGCCAATGCTCAATCCCTATTAATAATGTGTTTAACAGACTTGCCAACAATTTTCATCGCCCTAATGGTATATCCAAAGATTGTCCGATGGCTAATGTCTTGACGGGTGCTAATTCACTCCCGATTGGTAATTTTTCAAACTATGAACATGATCGGACTCCTCGCAACGATCTTGAAGATCCACGTGGTTCCTCCATGCATAACGGATCGGTGGTTGATGGTCTTGCTAACTCCACGGTCCATCAAGGTAATAAGACCACAGGCCCAATCCTCGACCCACCACCCCGGCCCAACAACTTGGAAGCGGGAGAGACCGGGGATCTTCTGTTATCTGAGAAGGAGATTCGTAGCTGTTCCCGATGCCTTGGTATTGATCATTATCGCGCTGCCTGCAAAAACAGAGTAAGATGCAGAGTCTGTTACAGATATAACCACATTGCGAGATTTTACCTCAACAAACTATCTAAAGGACGAGTATATAAAGTGAAATCCCAGGAATTGCGAGACCATACTCACCTTCCTACTGTCCCTCCACCCTCGAACTCGCCGCAGATAAGCACCACCCCATCCACAGCTGCCCGCACCACCATGGCTTGCTACCCATGCAACCCACACCCGCATCTTCCTCCAGGAACTGCTATCGTGCCTCCAGGACCCCTACGAGAACAGCGCAGCTACGTAGTTGTTGGTGGTGAGCTCCCTTTGGTATGTGATGAATGGGCCATTGCCACTCTCGAACCGGGCATCGCTCCAGAGGAGTTTCCAGGTGCTAATGCTATGATCATCGGCTACCTGGAAAGTAGAGGCTGGAGGATCAGCTACTCATCTCGCTGCGGTATGGGATCTGCCTTAATTCAATTTACCACAGCATGCTCCCGCGACACTGTAGTTAGCCTTAGCCCGTTCCAGATTGGAGATACTCTGCTTAGAATTACCAGACAAGATCGAGGTATTAATTATAGAAGCATCACTTTTACTCATGATATCTGGATGATGTTGATGAACTACCCCCTAGAGTGCTGGGATGTTAATGTTATCAGTAGAACTTTTGCTCCATACGGCAGATTTCTTATTTGGAATAAAGATCCAAGGGACAAAACCAGGATCATTGTGAAAGTTCGAGTCATGCATGCAGACACTCTCCCACTCAGCATTGTTATTCTTCGCAACTTAGATGATGTAGGCTATGGAGACTCTTGGACCTGCCCAGCATATATTCTATCTAGAGAACTTATTGGTCAGCATGGAGGAGATGAGGATCCTCTCCCCCCTAATGGAGGAAATCCTCACCCCCTTCACCATGTACATGCTGGGTTTTGGCATGATGATGTGCTTGGTAATATCCCTGTTGACCAGGTGGTGATCAACCCACACAATGAGGGCCTTGGAGCACCATATGAGGATGTTCATTTAGGTGTTGATCACAATGCTGCTATGGAAGGCAATGCAAATCCTAGCAATATGCATGATGTTGAACCTAATGTTGCTCATGGAACATCTCAGGTGGAAGAAATAGAGGGCAACAATCTGGAACCAAAGATCCATTATGATAAACCTATTGTTACTTATGGAACATCTCAGGTGGAAGAAACTGAGGGCAACAATCTGGAACCAGAGATCAATACCACCTCTGTAGATCATAATGTTACAACTACTGATAATCATGGGACAAAGAGTTTCATTCCTTTGTACAGCCCCATTTTCTCTCCTCTCAATAGTAACATGAACTACAATGATCAAGTGCCAGCCCAACAAAAGGATATACCTACAGAGCAAGTTGCAGCAGAGGTTTATGTTGATATCTCACCACTATAGGGCTTGATTGGCAATTTGGTGGAAAATGCTCAGGATATCATCCCTAAACTGGGAGGTGCCAAAATCATTAATGCTAAATGCAACATTGTTGATGTTGAAGGCACTAATGGAACCAACAAGAGGTGTTACTTGCAGATCCAAACTGTTCATGATACTCCACAGAACTCAAGCACTGCTAGCATTGTGGAAATTACAAAACAAGAATATGCTATTACTAGCAAGAATAACAACTTGACCAATAAGAGAAAGAAGAACAACATTGTTGATGAAGCTCTATGCAGGAGAAGTGATCGATTGGCCAAAATCAACATGGGGTTTAAAGATAAGAAAGCTGCAACTGCTGCCACCCTCAAGCTCCAGAGCCAAAGCAAACCTTCTAAAGGAGAGACCTCTACTGCACTACCAAACAAAGATAGGCTTGCTATCAACCTGGGACCTAAATTTGACTCTACTGTGAGAGACAGGAATGCCCCCCCACCACCACCAATCCCAATGCAAACCCTACAGGCCATTGGTACTGGGCCTTGCAAGATGCCACCAAAAGAGGTGTCAGCAAGTGCTTTGAACTATGACAGCTCTGATGATTAAACCCTCTATTGGATTTTGGGTGTCTGATGACCACCACAAATGTCATCCTATCATGTTTACTTTCAATATGAATCATGCTATGTGCTCCTTATTTTGGTATTTGTGCCTGCGTGCACTTTGGAACTACTTGGTTTGTAATAATGATGCATCTGAAACTTCAGATCATTACTATGGTCAAATTATCTTTCAGTCCAGTATGTTTATGCAGTATTTTTATCTTGAAACACATATGCAGTATGATCCTAGGCCAGAACTATCAATTGATGCTCCCATGATGTCCTCTTATTTCCCTTGTCTCATATTATACTACTACAAATATGAGACCAGAATTTCTCAGCTATCATACTATGAATAGAAGCTGGAACATTTTATGCTGGAATGTGAGAGGAATTAACTCTCAAGAAAGATTGGATGACATCTGAATGAAAATTGAAGAAAGTGCCTGTAACATTATTGCATTACAGGAAACCAAAAGACAGGAATTTGATATAGCATATATAAAGAAATTTTGTCCTAGGAGATTTAACAAATTTCTATATGCTCCGTCATCTGGCAACTCTGGAGGCATATTAACTATATGGAATGGCAATCACTTCACAGGTAAATTAGTATCCCAGAATTACTTCCAGATCACTGTGGAATTTACATCCACCATGGATAATACTACATGGCAATTATCTAACATCTATGGACCTAACACTGCTGAGGGCAAAAATGAATTCATTCAGTGGCTTACAAATCTGAATATCTGCTCCACTAAATATTGGATGTTGCTTGGAGATTTGAACTTCATTGGAGGACCTGAGAACAAAAACAAAGCTGGTGGTGATCATAATAATATGATGATATTCAATAATATTATTATCAACCTGGATCTTGTGGAGATTCCATTAAAAGGGAGATCATTCACATGGAGTAATATGCAAGATACTCCGCTTCTGGAAAAGCTGGATTGGATCTTCACCAACTCTGAATGGACTACTGATCACCCAAATACAATGGCTTTTCCTCTTGCAAAAATCTCATCTCATCATGTCCCAATCAAGGTTCAAATTGATAGCAAGATCCCTAGAAGTCAGATTTGAAGAATATTGGACAGAATTTGAAGGATTTATAGAAACTGTTGAAAATTATTGGAAGAACAGCACTTTCTACACAGACTCTGCTAAGAATATTGTGGCAAAATTCAAATCTATCAGAAAAGGTCTCAAAGTTTGGAGAAAGAAAATTTCCTGGCTTAGAAAAACAATTGAATATTGTTGTTTCTATGTTAAATTGCTGGATGGTGTGGAAGATCAAAGACATCTCACCAAAATTGAGAAAAATTTCAGGAGAACTCTGATCAAACACACAAATAAGCTATTGGAAGCAAAAAGAAAATATTGGAGAATCAGAGCCAATATTAGATGGGCAAATCTTGGAGATGAGAATACAAAAATTTTCCATGCCATTGCAACGCATATATTTAGGCATAACTACATCTCCTATATCAAATCCCCTGGCAATATTGATATCTATGATCATGAAGAGAAAACTGCTATACTATAGAATTCCTTCAAAGAAAGAATAGGTATTACTGAGGATACTATTCAACTCTTTGATATTCAGAACTTGGCACTCCAAGAAATTGATGATGATATAGCAAAGCCTTTCTCAACTGAGGAAATTGATAATGTCATTAAATGCATGCCTAATGATAAATCTCCAGGACCTGATGGGTTTAATGGACTCTTTATGAAAAAATGCTGACATATTATTAAAGATAGTTTCTATGACTTGATTAAAGATTTCCAAGATGAGAAAATCAACCTGGAACCTATCAACAGTGCCTTCATATCCCTCATTCCCAAAAAGGACAATCCCGAGACTCCTAATGATTTCAGACCAATCTCATTAGACAGCATGTCTGCAAAAATCATTAATAAACTCATTGCCAACAGAGCTCAACAGATCATCCTATCTGTCATCAGTAAGAATCAGTATGGTTTTATTAAAGGAAGAAGTATTCAAGATTGTTTAGCATGGAGCTTTGAGTATATTCATATGTGCCACAAATCCAAAAATAAAGCTATTATTTTTAAGATTGATTTTGAAAAAGCATTTGACAAAGTTGATCACAAAGCAATCAGCTTTATGATGAAACATCTTGGTTTCTGTGATAAATGGATTAGGTGGACCAATATGTTGCTCAGCACTGCCACTTCATCTGTTATACTAAATGGAGTACCAGGTAAAGTCATAAAATGTAAAAGAGGTGTTAGACAAGGAGATCCATACTCCCCTCTACTATATGTGATGGTTGTAGAATTACTTCAAATTCTTATCAACAAAGCATGGCAGCAAGGAGATATTAATCTACCTGTGGAATATCCTGGGGCAAAAAGAAACCTATTATCCAATATGTAGATGATACTTTGATTATCATGCCTGCCGAAACAGCCCAGCTGATCAAAGTAAAGGAGATACTTGAGATATTCTCATCTTTCACTGGTCTTAAAGTAAACTATAGCGAATCTTCAATTGCCAATTAACATCAATGATTCCACAGCATATGAATTGGCAAATGTCATAGGATGCAAGAAAGAAAATATGCCCTTTACTTATCTAGGCCTTCCAATGGGTTCTACTAGACCTAAACTTGATGATCTCATGCCTATGGTATCAAGACTTGATAAAAGATTATCTGGCATAGCAGGTATGATGACTTATGCTGGGAGATTGGTGCATTTGAAAGCAATAGTTGCTGCACTTCCTATATTTTCTATGTGCTCCATCAGAGTTCCTTTCACAATTCTTGATCATTTTGAAAAATCAGGGAGAAGTTTTCTGTGGTATGGAAATGAGATTAACAAACAGGGCAAATGCTTAGTTAGTTGGGATACAGTCTGTCTCCCAAAAAATCAGGTGGACTTGGAGTACTTGACCTCAGAAAACAAAACAGAACTCTGCAAGTCAAATTCCTATACAAATTTTTCAATAAACAGGATATTCCATGGGTGGAAATGATTTGGGACACATATTACTCTGATGGTACTGTACCTACATACCCTACCAGAGTAGGATCTTTCTGGTGGAGAGATTGATGTGCCATCCTAGATGACTTCAAATAAATGACAATATGTAAACCTGCAAATGGCAATTCAGTCCTGTTATGGAAAGATATATGGCAGCAAGATAGTTTATCCAACATGCTACCTCAGCTCCATTCATTTGCAAAAGATGATAACATCACCATTGCTAATGCAATGGATCTTACTGAGAACGATTTTTACAGCATGTTCCACTTAGCCATGTCATCGGTTGCAGTGCAACAGAGTCAATCTTTATACAACATATTGAGGAATGACATCAACAGAGGTAATAAAGATATATGGCAGTTTAAGTGGCAATCTAAGCACTACTCCAACAAAAAAATCTACATCTCATTGGAAACCCACCTGAAGCTCCAAAACCTTTCCAATGGATCTGGAAATCATGTTGTATGCCAAAGATTAAGTTCTTCTTTTGGCTCTTACTTCTGGACAGACTCAACACGAGAGATATGCTGATAAGGAAATCTTTCTTCATTGAAGAAAGCTGCTGTGTGTTATGTGATGAGGAACCTAATGAGTATCTCAAGCACCTTTTCTTCAGCTGTGACTTCAGTCAAATTTTTTGGATGAACCTAAATCTAGAATGGAATACTGATCTCAATATCAATGATATGATGATAGAAGCCAAAAACAGAACCAAGCTACTAGGGTTTAAAGAATGTATTATGGCAGGATGTTGGAGCATATCGAAGCACAGAAATTCTATCATCTTTGATAACAAGGCCAAAGATATTGCATATTGCATATCATGTTTCAAGGAGCACATCAGCATCATCATTAAGAAGGCTAAGCCTAACCTAAAAGAGGGAATGCAAACATGGCTAGACACATTGTAATTTGCTTCTTTTATTGACACTCTACCTGAAGTAATGTGTATGACCATTTGTAATTGCTCCATCTATTAATAGAAAATGAGTTATAGTGGGGGCCTTCCCCACTGTGTTTCCTCAAAAAAAATCATCATAGTCATTACCACCAACACTATTTAATCATCATAGTCATAGTGTAGCTATCTAATCACCACCAACACTAGCTAATAATAATCATCATAGTCATTACCCCCAACATTAGCTATTTAATCATCATAGTCATAGTGTAGTACATCATCATCTTCAAACTCATTCTAGCTAGCTAATCACTCCTGCTGCTCACTCTCAGGTAAAATAGCATAGAACATGTGTAGCACTCCTGCTTCATCATATTGGAGCATGCAGATAAACCTGTCTCCTAATTGTGGGCCGCGCTTCTAATTGCTGCCCCCTAGTACTTCTTTGTTGCGATCCTTCACAATTTGCTCCAGTCTTTGACTATTAAGACTTGATCACTTTGATAAATTTTAAATGCACTAAAGTGCAATGTAGGATGTCAAGGTCGTAAGCTAACCATTGTCATGCGACCTTTATGCTCGATCCATTGAGGCACATTCCCTATTGAAGAACATCGTCGTAACATACTTAGCCATGAAGTTTAGCTTAAAAATAATGTTTGCAAAAGATGCATTGAGGAAAAATAGTAAAAATCTTACCATCTTTCCTAAATAGATGTGACCGTAGTTCAATACGCACGCTAGTGGTTGCACGTTTTGAGTACTAATATTTTAAAGTCCAGGAAAATAAATTGTCTTGACAGTATCAAGATCCTCAAGACATGAAACATAATGATTTATCTCCTCGTTGTTTAGTTCAGCCCCGGGACAGTAGTAGGTCATGTCTACCAAGCACCGGACATGTTTGCTTGAATGAAAATAAGTTGTCAATAGAAATTAGTTGTCAACTATTTTTTTAATAAGCAATATTCAAGACATAAATATGATAGAGAAACTCACATAATGGTAGAACTGGAGGCATCTGCACATCGACCCAGATGTCAATATTACCTCTAACTTCATCTTCCGGACGAATATCAAAGGTGATAAGCATATCAGTCTCAAATGCATAAGCCTTGCACAGTGCTATCCAATTTTTGCATTCAAAATAGGTGTAGGTGTCTGCATTGTGTAATTTTACGATAAAAGAATAACCATGCTCGATCCTCAATTGAACTCTCTTTACCTCCATAGTTTCCATAGTACTAAAACAAACCTTATCCAAGACATACATTCTTGCATGGCAGGGGATACGCTAGTAAATTTAGTAAAAAATTAAAATTATAAGTTGAACCAAAAGAAGCAGAAGTCATGCTTAATTGCGAAAAAATACTTGTCATTGTGACTTACTGTATCCACTTCGAAGGCCTCATCCAGCTTGATGCTGAAGTTCCTACCACCAACTAGGTGAGGCATGTCGCACAGGCCGCGCTCGTCTTCGCAGTATTCACACATACCGAAATCCTTTTCATCGTCAGACATTTCCTATGTTCATAGTTGAAACATTAATTAATAGAAAATTGATCGATGGCAACTACAAGGAAACTCAACACACATATCGCTATTAATCAATATGCAACGGGTTGACTTTAGGTCTATCGAGTCTTCCTTCCTAAACTCTCATCTCACGTATATGGTGGGCACTCCCTCTCTGATATTGCAACCGTAGGTGATGGTTGCTACTCCTCCTTCCCCTAGTGCATAAAAAAGGTCTAGCACAAGGATAAGAAGGAGAAGCGACCCCCACGACAACAGTCGACATTATTCTTCTCTCATATATGGTGGAGACTCTCCCTCACCAATTTTTTGACTGTCATGTATGGAGCCCCGACGGACCTAAAGTCAACTAAAAATGTTGTTTAATTATCTTTCTAAAAAATCCGGTACACTCAATATTTCCAACATATTCTAGCACAAGTCATGCTTAAATTCACGAAGAAATCCGGCATGACATTTGCTAAAATAGGACATATCGAGCGCCTAAAATTTGCCAGAATAGAAATGAATCAACACTTCAGCAAAACATAGGCCACTCGGATTTTCCTTGCAATACAAATATGTCCCTTCTCTCATATATCCGAATGAATTATCATAAGCATTCGCACACGAACATTTCAATATATCTTATAACCCGAACATTTCATTTGGTTAAGAAGCATAACTAAATACCCTAGTTCAACTCTATTCAACACCGAGGAGTAGAGAAGGAGGAGGTGGACTTTTAGCTCACCGACTCGGGTGTAGAGAAAGTAGAGGTAGCTCGGATGACGATCACTCCAAGGAGACACGACTCTACAAATCCTGCATATTCCACCGAGTAAAATTTTAATTAGATCATCAAATCTCATATAGCATTCATTGATGACAAAGTGATAATGACATAAATTCAACTAGTTCTATTAATTCAACTAGTTCAACTAAGCACTTACTAAAAATAAACTAGTTCTATTAATTTTCTTACTAAAAATAAACTAGTTATATAGTAAAAATTTAATTAGATCATGGAATGCCTATTAACTAGTTTTCTATTACTAAAATTTTAGTAAGATGCTATGTACTAAAATTTTCTATTACTAAAACTTTTTTATATGAGTAAAATTACAAACTATTTCTATACCCAATTGTATTAATAAAATTTCCTATTACTTAAACTATTTCTATACCTAATTAAAAATTTGTAGAGAAAGGGAGGAAGGGAGGGAGGGAGGCAGGAGGGAGGGAGGAGAGAGGGAGGAGGCCGAGATGGAGGGGAGGAGGGGTTGCATACGGAGGTGGGGCAGTGACTGGAGGGGGAGGAGGGGAGAGGAGGGGAAGGAAGAGTGACGAGGAGGGAGGGATGAGGAGGTGGTGGGAGGAGGAAGGAGGGCCGCCGGAGGGAGGAAAGAGGAGGGCGGCCGGAGGGAGGAGAGAGAGAGAGGATACCTTGGGGGCGATGGCAATGCGGCAGCAGGGGAGGGCCGAACATCAGCAATGGCAGAACGCACGAGAAAGTGAGACTAGGAGTGGGGGGAGTGAGGGGAGAGGTGGTGGAGGAGGAGTGGAGAGTTAGCAGCAGCGCGCTTCGAAATAAAGCGGTACCGCCAAAAGACATAGAAGTAGCGCCTTTTATCAGAGTAGCGCTACTGCTATCCATGTAGCAGTAGCGTATGTGTTAAAACGCGCTACAGCTAAGGCTAAGCATGTACAAATTCAAAATTACATTGCCATCAATGATTTTTTTTGTAGAATCTAAATTGTGAGTAGAAATCCTCCCCGGTTTAGGAACCGGCGAGGATTCCTATTGCGGCCACAGATCGTACACATAGAGTTCAATGAAGACCAAGTGGGTGTCATGGTTTGAGAAGTAACATATTTATGGTGGTAAACACCCTGTTCATGGAGCGAGGTGGTACTAAATTAGTTGCAACGAGTGGACTAAACTTAGTAGCAGTGAGGGTGGGTGAAAAGCGTTGCTGCTTAGTTCAATAGCAGTAGCGCTCTTAGAAAACAGGCGCTACTACTATACCTACTGTGGAGACAATGTCGTGTCCTTTGTAGTAGTAGTGCTCTTTTTCTCTAACGCGCAACTGCTACGTTGGTAGTAGTAGCGCTATTTGTTTACGTGCGCTGCTGCTAAGTAGCAGTAGCGCCTTATTTTGAACCGCGCTGCTGGCAAGATTCTGTGTATAATGTTTTCCCTACTAGTGTTAAGTCATAGAAGAATTATTTTCTTTTGTTGGTAAGTAAAGCTAGGTGGTAAATATTTAGCAACAATGCAATTAGCATAATCAGCATACGAAGGAGTATTATTAGAAACATTTATTGCAGCTAACTACTCATCAGGGAAACTATCATCAATAGGTAGTGGGTCATCAAGCACATTTTCAAGCCTAGAAAAGTTATCAGATACTGGGTTCTCAGCTCCTTTCCTATCAGTAATATGTAAATAAAATTCTTGCACCAAGAGAACCCATCGAATAAGTCTAGGTTTAGCATCTTTCTTTTCCATAAGATATTTTATAGCAGCATGATCGGTGTGAATAATTACTTTAGAGTCAACAATGTAAGATCTAAATTTATCACAAGCAAACACCACTGCTAGGAATTGTTTTTTAGTAGTTGCATAATTTCGGTGAGCACCGTCTAGAGTTTTACTAGCATAATAAATAACATTCAGTTTCTTATCAACTCATTGTCCTAGCATCACACACAATTTCAAAAGGCAAGTTCCAATCGCGTGGTTGAACAATAGATGCAGAAATTAAGGCTTTCTTCAGTGTTTCGAAGGCTTCTAAACAATCATCATCAAAAACAAAAGGAACATCCTTTTGCAAAAGATTTGTCAGAGGCCTAGAAATTTTAGAAAAGTATTTGATAAATCTCATATAGAAACTGGCATCACCTAAGAAACTACGAATACCTTTGATATCTTTAGGACATGGCATTTTCTCAATTGCATCAACCTTAGCTTTGTCCACTTCAATACCTCTTTCAGAAATTTTATGGCCCAAAACAATACCTTCATTAACCATAAAGTGGCACTTCTCCCAATTCAAGACAAGATTTGTTTGCTCGCATCTCTACAACACTCGATCAAGATTGCTTAAACAACCATCAAAAGACTTCCCATAAACAGAAATGTCATCCATGAAAACCTCAACAATCTTTTTCACAAAAGTCGGATAATATAGCAGTCATACATCTTTGAAAGGTAGCGGGTGCATTGCATAAACCAAAAGGCATACGTCTATAAGCATAAGTTCCAAAGGGACAAGTGAAAGTGGTCTTTTCTTGATCAGGTTGAGAAACATGTATTTGTGAAAAACAAGAATATCCATCAAGGAAGCAAAGGTGTGTGTGTGCTTAGATAATCTTTCTAGCATTTTATCAATAAAAGGCAGAGGGTAATGATCTTTTCTAGTTGCTTTGTTAATTTTATAAAATCAATTACCATCATATAGCCTGTAACAGCTCTTTGTGGAATAAGTTCATTCTTATCATTAGGAACACCAGTAATACCTCCTTTCTTAGGAACACAATGAACAGGGCTTACCCGTCTACTATCAGCTATCGGATAGATTATACCTGCTTCTAGAAGTTTTAATATCTCCATTCTTGCCACTTCTTTCATCTTCGGATTTAATCAACATTGGTGATCATCGACGGGTTTAGCATCAGGTTCCATATTAATCTTGTGCTGACATAGAGTGGGACTAATACCCTTTAAATCATCAAGAGTATGTCCAATAGCAACTCTGTGCTTCCTTACAACTTTCAATAATCTTTCTTCTTCATGTTCTGAAAGTTTAGCACTAATAATAACAGGATATATCTTCTTTTCATCAAGATAAGCATAATTCAAAGTGTCTGGCAAGTGTTTTAATTCAAACACAGGATCACCTTTAGGTAGAGGAGGGCCTCCTATAGAGTTTCAAGAGGCAAGTTGTGTTTGAGCAGAGGACGTTGTTCAAAAAAAATCTTATCTATTTCATTTCTTTCATGCATATGTAAATCATTTTCTTGGTCTAACAAATATTGTTCTAGTGGATCAGTAGAGGCACATCAATAGAAGCAAGACCAATTATTTCATCCTTACTAGGCAATTCTTTTTCATGAAGCTTTCTACTAAACTTGGAAAAATTATACTCATGAGACCGATCACCAAAACTAACACCAACAGTTTGTTTCTCACAATCTATTTTAGCATTAACAGTGTTCAAGAAAGGTATACCAAAGATAATGGGACAAAAGTCATCTTGTGGGGAACCAAGAACAAGAAAATCAGTAGGGTATTTTATTTTGCCACACAAGACTTCAAGATCTCTAACAATCCCAATTGGTGAAATAGTATCTCTATTAGCAAGTTTAATAGTAAAATTTATGTCTTCTATCTCTGCGGGTGCTATGTCATTCATAATTTCTTGATATAAGGTGTAAGGAATAGCACTTACGCTAGAACCTAAGTCGCATAAACCATGATAACAGTGATCTCCTATTTTAACTGAGATAACGGGCATGCCAACAATGGGTCTATATGTTTTATCATGTTTGACAATTTGTAGCTTCATTACAAAAACAAATAACATGCCCATCTATATCTTCTTCCAAGAGATCTTTAACCATAGCAACACTAGGCTCTAGTTTAATTTGTTCATCAGGTTTAGGTGTTCTAATATAACTTTTGTTGACCACAGTTGATACTTTAGCATGTTCCTTTATCCTAACAGGAAAAGGTGGTTTCTCAATATAAGCAGTACGAACAACTAGATCAACATTATAAAGTATAGTTTCCTCTTTGACTGATATCGTTTCTTTAATTCCTTCTTTAATAGGTGGGTGATATTTAAACCACTTCTCTTTAGGGAGATCAACATGAGTAGCAAATGATTCACAAATGGAGGCTACTATCTCAGAGTCAAGTCCATATTTAGTGCTAAACTTTTGAAAAGCATCGGTATTCATAAAAGAATTAACACAATCATACTTAAGCTAAATACCTGGCTCTATACCATCTTCGAGTTCCCAATCTTCAGAGTTGCGTTTAATTCTTTCCAAAAGATCCCACCGGAATTCAGTAGTCTTCTTCATAATAGAACCAGCACAAGAAGTATAAAGCATGGGTCGATCATTATGAGAAAGCCGAGCATAAAAATTCTGGATAATAATTTCTCTTGAGAGATCATGATTGGGGCATGAATATAACATTGATTTAAGACTCCCCCAAGCTAGAGCGATACTTTCTCCTTCAGGAGGCCAAAAATTATATATGTAATTCCTATCACGATGAACTATATGCATAGGATAATTTTTTTGGTGGAACTCCAATTTAAATCAATTCCAATTCCAAGATCCAATATCATCGCATAGCCTATACCATGCCAATGCTTTTCCCTTCAAAGATAAAGGGAAAGTCTTCTTCTTAACTTCATCTCCGGGTAAACCTGCAAGCTTAAACAATCCACAAATTTGTTCTACATATATCAAGTGCATATCAGGATGTTCTGTTCTGTCTCCTACATAAGGATTAGCTAGCAGTTGTTCTATCATAACCGAAGGAATTTCATATTCAATATTTTCAGTAGGTGCAGTAGGTTGAGGGGTAGCTAATTGTGGTTCCGGTCGAGGTGAACATATCCCGAACAAACCCCTCAAAGGATTGTTTTCCAGTAACAAGTGACAATAAATTTCAGCATACTATATAAATGTTTCCTTACCAAATTCCACTTACCAAAGGCGATTCACTCCCCGACAACGGAGCTAGAAAATAGCCTTGATGACCCACAAGTATAGGGGATCAATTGTAGCTCTTTTCAATAAGTAAGAGTGTCGAACCCAATGAGGAGAAGAAGGAAATGACAAGTCATTTTCAGCAAGGTAATGTCCGCAAGTGCTGAAATTGTAAGTAACAGAGTAGTTTGGTAGCAAGATAATTTGTAATGAGCAAGTAACGATAATAGTAACAAAAGTGGAGCAAGGTAGCCCAATCCTTTTGAGGCAAAGGACAGGCCAAAATAGTCTCTTATATTAAGCAAAGCGTTCTTGAGGGTACACGGGAATTTCATCTAGTCACTTTCACCATGTTGATTCGATTTGTGTTTGTTACTTTGATATTTTGATATGTGGGTGGATCGGTGCTTAGGTGTTGTTCTTACTTGAACAAACCTTCTACTTATGATTAACCCCCTTGCAAGCATCCGCAACTATGAGAAAATTATTATGAATAAATTCTAACCATAGCATTAAACTTTTGGATCCAATCGGTCCCTTACGGAATAGCGCTTAAACTAGGGTTTAAGCTTCTGTTACTCTTGAAACCCATCATCTAATAACTACTCCACAATGCATTCCCGTAGGCCCAAATATGGTGAAGTGTCATGTAGTCAATGTTCACATGAAACCACTAAGGGAATCACAACATACATACTATCAAACTATCGAACACATATCAAGTTCACATGATTACTTCCAACATGATTTCTCCCGTGACCTCAAGAACAAAAGTGACTACTCACAAATGATAATCATGATCAAGATCATAGGGGTATTAAATAACATATTGGATCTGAACATATAATCTTCGACCAAATAAACCATATAGTAATCAACTACAAGATGTAATCAACACTACTAGTCACCCACAAGCACCAATATATAGTTCCAGTACAAATATTGAACACAAGAGATGAACTAGGGTTTGAGAGGAGATAGTGCTGTTGAAGATGTTGATGGAGATTGCCCTCCCCAAGATGGGAGAGTTGTTGGTGATGATGATACCTATAATTTCCACCTCCGGGAGGGAAGTTCCCCCGGTGGAATCGCTCCACCGGAGGGCAAAAGTGCTCCTGCCCAAGTTCCGCCTCGAGACGGTGGCGCTCCATCCTAAAAGTCCTTTGCTTATTTTTTTTCTAGGTCAAAATGACTTATATACCAGAAGATGGGCACCGGAGGTGGCCCTGGGTGAGCACAACCCACCAGGGCGCGCTTGGGGTCCCTAGCGCGCCCAGGTGGGTTGTGACCAGCTGGTGGGCCCCCACTGGTACTTATTGGCTCCGATATTCCTCAAATATTCCATAAAAAATCTCCGTAAAGTTTCAGCTTGTTTGGGGTTGTGCAGAATTGGTGGCCTGGCGTAGCTTTTCTAGGTCCAGTTTTCCAGCTGCCGGAATTCTTCCTCTTTGTGTGTACCATGCATATTATAAGAGAAAAGGCATTAGAATTACTCCAAAAAGCACCCTATCGGTGTACTAGAGTAGGGGTACCCTAGTATCCCGAACTTGTGCACGGGCAGTCGCAGCATCCCGCGGCAAGGCTTGCCGGGCGACCGCCAAGGTCCTCGGTGGTTCCTTTGGAGCCATTCAAGAATAAAGTATTCAAGCCAAGGAGACAAGACCCCGGCAAGAGGAGCTTGCCGGGAAGGCCAACCAAGGCATCTCAAGGAACTTGCCGCGACGCGCCACGCGTCCCGGCAAGGCCCGGTGAGCGGCAAGCTCCCGGATGCGACAAGACAGCGACCGCGGCAAGGTGCTTGCCGCGGCAAGCTACCACTCTGTACCCGCGCTCCAGCACATCCACCAACGTGTCGCTCTGGGATCCTTCCGGGCGTACGTGGCGGGAGGTTGTGCAGCCAGCGGTGCGTTGTGGCAAGCGGTGCTGACAAGATTGCCATCGTGGCAAACGGTGGCGTCCCTGACGGTCCCTTTTGCACTATTTGGGCGACGCAGACGGGCATTCAATGCCTTTGTCCCCTGCCGTCAGGGTTAGGTATGATACACTGTACAAGTAGTTGTACCAACCGCAACACCTTTCCATTTTTACCCTTGTCTATGTTGCTACCTGTCGGTGACCCCTTGAGCATATAAAAGGAGGCCCATGCGCAACGTAGAGAAGGGGGGGAACGGAAGGAAAACACTCGCGCTCGGTCTCGTTAGCTGCTGGTGTGTACTGTAGCACTCAGCGCTCCCGGGCAAGAACTCAATACAAACCACAAAGCAGGAGTAGGGTTTTACGCATCCGTGCGGCCCGAGCCTGGGTAAACTGCTCGTGTGTTTCGCCTCGATCTGCTATTCGTGCGACCTCCGCCCCCCGCCGAACCGAAAGGGGCTCGGTCCGCCGGTCCCATAGGTGCTCGTGGATCAGTTTCCCCGACATCTTTGGCGCGCCAGGTAGGGGGCGTCGAGGTTGTGTGAACCTGATCCGGCGTTCACACGAGCCAAATCTACGTCGTCTTCATCGACATGCCGCCGAAGAAGAAGGCTTCGGAGGCAGCTGCTCCGTCCGCGCCGAACCCACCACCGCCGGAGCAAACGGCTGGTGGGATAGACGCCGGCGGAAGAACGGGCGTCGACGAGGGAGCCCATGGTGCTGCCAGGTCCAATGACAAGGTTGCGCTGCCCATCGGCGGCGCAGTCGGCTCCCACAATGACCGGGCGCACTCCAAGACCTCGGCGTCCGTCCATGCACCGCGCCCGTCTCAGGAGGCGCGGGACCGACAGCTCAAGACCGAGCTGGTGGATCTCGGAATGCTCAAGACCAGCATGCACGCCAACATGCTGGCACGAGCGAGGCACGGTCGCCTGGACGGGATACTGCTCCTTCTAACATAGTTAGAAGTCCGAGCATATCCCGCTCCTCACACCGTTCGCCACCGCCACCCACCACTTCAGCAGAAGCTTTGGCGCGAGCTCAACTGCTCCTAGACTACCCTCCAATGGCAGACAAGATCGACGAATGGAGGGCCACCATTCAGAGTCTCATCGGCTTCGCCAACGGCGACACTCCACGGCAGCCGAGTACATCGCAGCCGCGGCAAGTCAGCCAGGCACGAGCCGGTGGCGACAAGACCGGTGAGGGTGCAACCACCGTCCACTCTCCGCCCCGAAGGACAAGATCGCCGGCTCATCGGATCCACCTCGACAGCGACTCCACTGCGTCATCAGATTCACGAGCTCATCGCGATCAGCGCCAAGTTCTTCACGAACGACAGCAAGAAGACGCTCGTACTCGCATCGAGCGCCGAAGAGAAACGCGGCGTTAATCCGACCAGCGCGCTGGGCCCTCTGACGACATGCATGCGCCAGGGGAACCAGGCGACTTGCCGTATGCGGTAGGTTGCCCTGCGTTTACTCGTGAGCTGCGGCAAGTCCAGTGGCCCAGCAAGAAGAATTTCAAGCCAGACGTACCAGAGAAGTACGACGGCAAGTCGCATCCGTCGGAGTTCCTCAGCATCTACACCTTCGCGGTGCAAGCTGCAGGGGGATGGGACGACAAGATCCTTGCCAACTACTTCCCGCTGGTGCTCAAGCCCAACGTCAGGTCCTGGCTCATGCACTTCCCGGACAACTCCATATCCTCCTGGGCAGACCTATGCCATCAGTTTGTCGGCGCCTTTACAGGCAGCCACAAACCTCATGGCCAAGAGAGTGACCTTCATCTGCTCGCCCAGAAGGAAGGAGAGCCCCTGCGCAAGTATATTCAAAGATTCAGTCGTGTACAACACAACATCCCAGATGTCCACCCTGCCGCGGTCATCAGCGTGTTCCATCAGAACGTGCGTAACTGCAGGATGCGGGAGGAGATGGCGATGTGCAAGATCAGAGACGTCAGTGAGCTATATGCCCTGGCCGACAAGTGTGCACGTGCTGAGGAAGGGAGGAAACTCCCCGGAGAAGAGACAGGAGCAGGAGGATCTGACAGCGAGGATGCTGCCCCGGCAAAGAAAAACCGGCGGCTGAACAACAAGAAGAAGAAAGGCAAAGATGTGCTAGTTGTTGAGCAGTCCGGTAACGAAGGTGGCGCCAAGAAAGCCAAAGCTGGTAGCTCCGGCAAGGAGATTGCCGCATGCACCAACTGCCAGGCTGTGGCGGTCGCCGACAAGCAGGACGGCACCAACAAGCAGTACTGCAAGATCCACCGCACCAAGGGCCATGACCTCTAGAGCTGCAAGAAGGTCGAGCAGCTTGTCGAGCTGCAAAAGGCTGAATACGAGCGACGCGACAAGGAGAAGGCCCAAGGAGGTGCTGGAGGATCCGGCCAAAAGCGACCCGGCCGGGGAGGACGCCGCGGCAAGGCCAAGCAGCGGCAAGGAGACAGACCTCCCCGCGGCCGCGACAAGGATGAAGATGACGACGACGATGAGGACATGGATGATGTCGAGACCAGTGAGCAGGAGTTCCAGAAAGCCACAGAAATCTTGTGCGTTGACGGCGGTGCTTCTCTGCATACTTCACACCGCCAACTCAAGCAGTGGGTGCGGGAAGTCATTGCGGCAGAACCACCGGTCGAGTCACGCAAGCTTCTGAAATGGTCCAGCACGCCTATCATCTTTGATATTGAGGACCACCCTGATCGCACAACTGCGGTCGGGTGCTTGCTGATGTTGGTTTCACCAACTATCCGCAACCTCAAGGTCACTAAGATGCTAGTTGACGGCGGGGCCGGCTTGAACCTGATCTCCTCCACTGTACTCTAGAAACTCCAGATCCCTGACAGCGAGCTTGAAGAGACCGGTACATTCCAAGGAATCAACCCGGGAAGGAGCAAGCCGAAGGGGAAGGTCACGTTGCCGGTGACATTTGGCAGCGAGTTGAACTTCAGGACTGAGAGGGTCACTTTTGACGTTTCCGATTTTCCATTGCCTTACAATGGGATACTCGGCCGTCCAGCACTCGCCAAGTTCATGGCAGCCTCTCACTACGCATACAACATGCTAAAGATGCCAGGCCCGATAAGTGTCATCTCTGTCCCTGGCGACAAGATGCTCTTATCTGCACCGACAAGATCTACCGGGAAGCGGCAGCCGCAACAGATTGCAAGTCACCTGCCGTTGAAGCTCCCGGGGGGAAGAAGAAGACCAAGTCCGGCAAGAGTTCTGATGCCCACTCCAGCAAGCGCACCTCTTCGGAGTGCTGCGCTACCATCGAGGACGCACCATCGAGCTCCACCGGCAAGTGTAAGAAGACAATGGTAGCTCCGCCAGAGACCAAGAAGGTGTCCGCCAAGGAAGATGGCACTGGTGGTACCTTCACCATCAGTGCCACTCTTGACCCTAAATAGGAAAGCACGCTCATTGCTTTCCTGTGGGAGAACGTCGACGTGTTTGCGTGGAAACCATCTGACATCCCCGGTGTTCCCAGGAAAGTAATTGAGCACCATCTTGCCGTCTGTCCTCATGCGCGGCCCGTCAAACAGAAGGTCAGGAAACAAGCAGTGGAGCGCCAAGAATTCATCGCAGAAGAGATCAAGAAGTTGTAAGCAGCAGGCCTTGTCAGAGGAGTGCTCCATCCTACGTGGTTGGCCAATCCTGTAGTCGTGCGCAAGGCAAACAGGAAATGGAGGCTTTGTATCGACTTTACCGATGTCAATAAAGCTTGTCCCAAAGACCCATTTCCCTTGCCGCGCATTGACCAGATTGTTGACTCCACGGCCGGATGTGACTTGCTTTCATTTCTTGACGCATACTCAGGATACCATCAGATCTTCATGGCAGAAGAAGATGAGGAGAAGACCGCATTCATCACTCCATGTGGCACGTACTGTTTCATATGGATGCCTTTCGGTTTGAAGAATGCTGGTTCAACATTTACAAGGGTAGTCCATGCCGCTTTTGAGCCACAAATACACAGAAATGTGGAAGCCTACATGGATGACAGAGTGGTCAAGAGCAAGGACAAGGCAACTCTGATTCAAGATTTAGACGAGACCTTTGCAAACCTGCGCAAGATCAGCCTCAAGCTCAACCCCGAGAAGTGTGTGTTTGGAGTCCCTTCCGGCAAGCTTCTCGGGTTCTTTGTGTCTCAGCGGGGAATTGAAGCCAATCCCGAAAAGATCAAGGCCATCGAGCAGATTGAAGCACCAAAGCGCGTCAAGGATGTACGAAGACTTGCCGGTTGCGTGGCTTCTCTCAGCAGGTTTATCTCTAGGTCTGTTGAGCGCGCCCTGCCATTTTTCAAAATATTGAAAAAGGCAGGTCCAATGTAATGGACTCCAGAAGCGGAGGCTGCGCTGCAAGACTTGAAGAGATATATGTCCTCCACTCCAACACTTGTTGCACCTAACCCACAAGAGAAGTTGCTGCTGTATATAGCGGCAACCAATCAAGTGGTTAGTGATGCGTTAGTAGCGGAGAGGGAGGCAGATGATGAGCCAGCAACCACGGCAGGCGCATCCAGCGACAAGCATGGGGCTTCCCCGACAAGCTCTGGTACCGACAAAGATGGATCTGCGCAGGCGCGCGAGGAGATACAGAAGAGAATGGTGCAGCACCAAGTTTACTTTGTCAGTTCCCTTCTGCAGGGGGCTAGGTCAAGGTACTCTGGTGTGCAGAAATTGCTTTTCGTCCTTCTCATGGCCTCGAGAAAGCTGCGCCATTACTTCCAAGCACATGAGATCACAGTTGTCACTTGTTTTCCGCTGAAAAGGATACTGCAGAATCCAGAAGCAACACGCAGGATTGTTGAGTGGGCACTGGAACTGTCAAGCTTTGGCCTCAAGTTTGAGAGCACTTCAACTATCCAAAGCAGAGCATTGGCAGAATTCATAGCAGAGTGGACGCCAACACCAGATGAAGAAATTCCAGAAACGAGCATCCCCATCAAGGAAGCAAGCAAAGAATGGCTGATGTACATTGATGGTGCCTTCTCGCTGCAAGGCGCCGGTGCTTGCGTGCTGCTTGTTGCACCCACCGGAGAGCACCTCAAGTACGTAGTCCAGATGCACTTTCCCAAGGAGCAAGCAACAAACAATACCGCAGAGTATGAAGGTTTGCTTGCCGGTCTCAGGATCGCGGCAAACCTTGGAATCAGGAAGCTCATTGTCAGGGGTGACTCGTGGCTTGTCGTCCGCCAAGTGAACAAGAGCTATCAGAGTCCGTTGATGGAAGCCTACGTTGATGAAGTGAGAAAGCTAGAAGAGCACTTTGACGGCCTAAAGATGGAGCATGTTCCAAGAGCTCAGAACGACATTGCAGATGGCCTGTCAAAGTGCGCCGCACTTAAGTTACCTGTGGAACCAGGGATCTTTGTGCTCAAGTTGACTCAACCGTCTGTAACGCCATCAACTGGACAGAGCAAGAAGAGGAAGTTGATTTCTGGTGACTATTTTCCGGCAGAGCTTCCCGAAGCCGCCGCCAAGAAGGTCCCCAAGGTAAACACCAAGAGTGATGAGGAGCAGTCTGCTCCGGCAAGCCCTAGGGTTTGTTCCGTTGAAGCAGAAGCTCCCGACAAGTTTTGCTCCAGCAAGCTTGCCGGGGAACGTCAAGCTCCGGCTGAGCCGCAGGTTCTCGCCGTAGAAGCGGATGTTCCCGCAGCAGCAGATGTGCCTTTAGTCCTTGTTGTCGAGCCACAAGCTCCAGCATGGGCACAGCAGATTGTCCGTTTCCTTCAGACAGGAGAACTTCCCGAAGAGCAAGAAGAAGCGGAAAGAGTAGCCCGGCAGTCAAGTATGTACCAGTTTGTCGACAACACACTGTACAGAAGAAGACTCGACGGTGTGAAATTGAAGAGTATTCACCGGGAAGGCGGACAAAAGCTATTGGCAGAGATACATGGAGGCATATGTGGTCACCACATTGGTGCAAGAGCACTTGCCGGCAAAGCATTCCGGCAAGGTTTCTTTTGGCCGACAGCCCTCCAGTATGCAACTGCACAAGTAACCAAGTGTGAAGCGTGCCAGTTCCATTCCAAGCAGATACACCAGCTAGCTCAAGCTCTCCAGACGATCCCTTTATCCTGGCCGTTTTCGGTCTGGGGGCTCGACATCCTCGGCCCCTTTCCCCGAGCAGTCGGGGGCTTTGAGTACTTGTACGTTGCAATCGACAAGTTCACAAAGTGGCCGGAAGTGGAAGCAGTGAGGAAGGTGACAGCACAGTCAGCAGTCAAGTTCTTCAGGTCGATTGTTTGCCGCTTCGGGATCCCTAACAGGATCATCACCGACAACGGTACGCAATTCACGAGCCGCACCTTCATGCAGTACGTCCAAGATCTTGGCGCCAAGGTCTGCTTCGCTTCTGTTGCTCACCCGAGAAGCAACGGTCAAGCAGAGAGGGCAAATGATGAAGTGTTGCGCGGGCTCAAGACCAGGACTTTTGACAAGCTGCGCAAGTGCGGAAGAAACTGGATTGAGGAGCTGCCGGTGGTTCTTTGGTCGATCAGGACAACGCCAAATCGACCCACTGGCCAGACACCTTTCGCTCTAGTCTATGGAGCAGAGGCAGTTCTCCCCACGGAACTCGTATATGGGTCACCTCGAGTGCTCGCTTATGATGAGCTTGAGCAAGAGCAGCTACGACAAGATGACGCGCTGCTCCTTGAGGAAGACCATCTTCAGGCTGCTGTACGAGCTGCTCGCTACCAGCAAGCTTTGCGCCGCTACCATAGCCGCAAAGTTAACGCCAGAAGTCTCGAGGAAGGCGACCTTGTTCTTCGGCGCGTTCAGTCCGCCAAGAATTCCAACAAGTTGACGCCGAAGTGGGAAGGCCCTTACCGGGTGAAACGAGTCACTAGGCCTGGCGCTGTCCGCCTTGAGACCGAAGATGGCATTCCGGTGAGCAACTCCTGGAACATTGAGCATCTTCGTCAGTTTTACCTGTAAGGCGCGGTTGCCGGACCCTGTTCCGGCAACCACCTTTTGTACAAGTCTTGCCGCGGAGCACATCTTGTCAATTTCATGCTTTCTATTTTTTGCATGTATTATCTGACACTTTGTGCAGCACCTACCCCCGGTAAGCAATAACGAGCCATAAGGCTCCATATCTTTATTTTCTCTTCTTTCTTTTTCTCATGGAAAGGATGGTTCCCTCGCCCACAAGTTTGCCGGGGGGAAAGGAGAAGATAATGGTATGGACCAGGCGTCGTTCAAGAAAGTTTCGCCTTACCGGGAAGCAAACAACAGAAGCTAAGTTGCCAAAGTTTGAGCAATCAGATTTTTTAAATTTTTAAGTTATCTTCCTTGAACGACCGCACTTTGTATGGAAAACCTGTGCGCGGAGGAACCAACTCGTAGCTAGTTGCGCCCTTACTTTGTTTCGAGTCCGCTCAACAACTTAAGCGAGCTGCGACTAGTTGCGACAAGGTTTCTTGTCGGTAGCGGCATCGCCAGTAGGCTGCTGACGTCCCGCACTCATCGCTCGCGGCTAAGGTGCCTGCGTCGGCAAGTTCCCTAAAAGCATAGGGCAAAAACATAGAAAGGAAGGAATCAAGTAAAGAAAATAACATTGCAATCATTACCTAAAATAGAGTTATATTACAAGATGGCTTGTCGCGGCTCTAACAGATTGTTCTCATAACATGACCAGCAGCGACAAGAAAAGAAGAAAACGGGCGGCTTAGTCTACGTGGTCGCCCTCAATCCTCTTGATCCCGCTCACCTTGTCCACAATGGGTGCGACAAGGGTCTTGAGCGCTTCCAGATCAGCATCCGGCGGCAGGGTCTTGAGGACGTTGGTGAGGTTGAGGCCCGGGTTGCGGAAGGCCACCTTCACCAACACCTTCTGAAGAGCTCCCGCGCAGATCTTGCGCGACTCGTCGGCCAGCTGCTTTGGGATCTTCTCCCGGAGTCGCTGGAGGGCCGTCGCCACGCCTTTGAAGAACAAGGTGAGCTTGGCGCTGGGTTGGAGGTTCTCATTAGAGGGATACCCGAGATCCTCCATCCCCAGCTGCGCCAGCTCCCTGTCGATATCTGCGGCAGCATTCACGAGACCCTCCGTCCAGTGCTCCACATTCTCCCTAAAAGTGTTCTGGGCGGCAGCAGCACTCGCCAGCAGCGCCTTATCGGCCTTGATCTCCTCCTTCAAGGCCACCTCCTGCTCCCTGGCGCCGTCCAGTGTCTTGGTCAAAGTGGTCAGCTTCAACTCAAGATCTGCATTGGAGTCCTTGGCGGCGCTAAGTTCCTTGCCCTTCTCAGCGAGACGAACCTGCAGCTCTGAGTTGCTGTGGGCGTCCTTCTCCCGCTCACGCTTGAGCGCGGCAAGCTCCTCACCGCTCGCCTTGAGATCGGCCTCCAGTCGCGCCACCTTCGTCTCCAGCTCCTTCTTGGCAGCCTCGGCAGCTGCGGCAGCATCCTCTGCTTGCTTGAGGGCTCCGCCGAATGATTGCTCGCGCGCGGCAAGCTCCTCCTCGTGGCTGTCAAGGTTGACCTTCCGCTGCGCCAGCTCGCCCTCCTGCGCAGATAGCTTCTCAGCGGCAAGCCGCTGTTGCTCTTCAACTTCAGCCTTCTCTTGGAAGAAGGCCTTCTGCTCCTCGGCGAGTTGCTCCCGCTCCTCTGCCAGGGACCGGAGAGCTTCCTGGTTGAGACCCCGGAGCTCCTCTGCGCGCTTCTCGATATCCACTCCCGCCTTCGCGACAAGCGCCACGCGGGATTCCAGCCTGGCTTGCCGAGCACGGTAGAGCGACAACAGCTTCCGCAGCAGCCGCTCCTCCTCGGGCTCGCCGCTGCTGCTGCTCGGCGCATCAACTAGCGTCAGCCCAGCGGAGGCGAGCACCTCTCCATCAAAGCTCTCTCCTTAGACCGGCGCCCTGGAGAGTGACGCCCAGGGGAGGTTGATGAAGACGCCATCGCCGGCCTTCAAGTAGACGCCTGGCTGGGGCTCTTCCGAGCCTGGCGCTGCGGCAGCGGCGGAAGGGTCGGTGGTCGGCGTAGCACCTGGCGCTCCTGCGGCCTCAGGGCCGTCAGTACGATCGCCAGACCCCTCACCAGCTGCTGCGGCGGCAGCTTTGGCGGCCTCTTCGCCGCCGGAATCATCAGCGCCGGCTGCTTCTTCGGTGGCAGCGGCGTCGTCGGCAGCAACCTCGGTCTCCATCGGCTCCGCAGCAGATGGGTCTGTCGGCCGAAAAAGGGAGAAAAGTCAAGCAAATATCCGAAAAGAAGATCAAAAGAAGAAGAACCCAAGGGAAGTTTTGAAGCAAGAAGATTACCTGTACCAGGTTCTGAAGTCGTAGTCTCCGCCGCCGGGGGGCCGCTGGTGCTGTCCCTTGCCGGAGAACTCTCCCTTGCCGGAGAACTCTCCCTTGGCGGAGAACTCTCCCTTGCCGGAGAGTCCCTTGCCGGAGAACTCTCCCTTGGCGGCGTAGTCGAAGCAGATGGCATGTCGGAGGCGGTCTCCGGGCGCTCCTGGTGGAGCTGCTCTGCTCCTGCACAAACCAACAACCAGATGTCAGGAAAGAAAGAGTATCCATGCGCGCCTAACAGCGGAAAGCGAACCATATACTTACGCTGGGGGCTGCTCTGGAGAATGGTTGCCGGGTCTGGCAAGGTGGTCTCCGGCAAGGTGGTCTCCGGCAAGGTGGTCTCGGACGCATCCTCTGCTGTCGCGGTGGGTTCGTCCTCGACGATAATCACCTCTGGACGCGCCGGGACCTTGGCTCTCTTCACCGCTCTCTGGGCCAGAGTCCTAAAAAGGAATGAGTTCGGAGTAAAGCAAATGAGATACAAGACAAAACAGCAAGAATTGAAGAACTATAAGTACAGCGAGGAATCTTACTCTTCTTCTTCCTCGTCGGAGCTGAGCGCGGAGAAGTCGAAGTCCGGCTCACGTCCGGCGTGAGGAGGCGGAGGAGTAGGTTCCCTTGGCCGCTTGGCGGGAGCAGTGGCGGTGGTCCGAGACGACCCCGCCCCGGCTGCCGCCGCGGCGTGAGAAGGGGCAGGAGCAGAAGCGGTGGTCCAGGAAGACCCCGCTCCAGTTGCCGCAGCAGCGTGAGGTGCTCCCGCGGCAACAGTACTTGCCGCGGTGGAGCGTGTCGCGCGGCACGGCGGCTGTCGACTCGTCTGCCGCTCCGCTACGTCCCCGGCCTTGCGGAGACGCCTTCTTGGTGGAGCTGGGGGCTCTGCTTGCGACGAGCTGCCTGAAGATGATGAGGAAGAGGAGTTGATCTCCAACGAGCCGCTCGTATCCTCGGCGGGCTTGCTCGACTCGACGTCATGCCCGGCAAGCTCTTCCTCGCCGACGCGCTCCTCTCGCTCGGCACGGCTTGCCGCCTCTGCTGCCTCTGCCTCCTCCACGGTGAATCCAAACTCGCCCGCGGCTACGGCTGCCGCCCCTCTTCCAGCCTAGTGGCGATGCGTTTCATCTCCGCATCGGTGGTGTCGCGAGTGAGGCTTTTCTTTTCGTCGGAGCGGACCGGCTTTTCTACCAAGCCGTCAAAGAACTCATGCACGACGACATCTTCAGGCTCTTGCCAAGTTGGGACAATTCCATGCGAGTCGCACAGCGGCATCATTGCACGGATGCGGTCGAGCGAGGAGTTGTTGCATAGCGGAATGACGTCCTTCGGCAACCTGAACACTTCGGGATGTTGAGGGTCGTACTTGAACAGCTCCTGGAGCATCGCGTTAAGTTCCAGGACGGTGAAGTTGAAATTGAGGCCCGGACGCAGCCTCATGATATCCGCCGCATTCTTGAACTCCTAGGCGGGTCTCCTCCTCTCCTGCAGGGGGGCGATGCGCCGGCGAAGAAAATGTGCCCCAACCGCACCTACAGTGAGCCCGGCAAGCCTGAGGCGTTGGATCCGGGTGACGGCAATCTTCAGCCTGTCGTCTTCCGGGGCCACGTTGCTCCAATCACTGCCGCGCGCTACTAGGGCTTGGCGCCAGGCGGTAAACGGCTGCGGGTTCTCCTCGACAATCCAGCACCAGTCTGCTCTCCATTCCTCCCACTTGCTGCGGAACTCTCCCTCCAGATAAGCATCCTTCTTGCCGGCCCTCGAGATCCAGGCGATTCCGCCGGATAAAGGCTCTCCTATCTCAACTCGGGGCATAAAGAAGTGGCGAAAAAGGGCTACGTTTGGATGGACTCCGACAAAGTTTTCGCAGAGATGTGCGAAAACTGCCATGGTCAGAACAGCATTGGGGGTGAAGTCAAGGAGACGGAACCCGTTGGTGTTCATAATATCGCAGAAGAACTCAGAGAAAGGCGGGCAGAGCCCGCAGTAGAAGAACAAGGCGAAGAAGGGATATCCATTTGGAGCCATTTTCCAAGCGATGGCTGGAAGTACCTTCGTGCGCGGGTGCGCCCGCGTCTCCGTCGACCAAAGAGGTAGTAGTACTCCCTCAGCTCCCTCGCGGCGAGCTTGGGGGGGAAGATTGCCCGCTCCTTTCGCAGCGCCGCGAGCCGCTGCGCCTCGGCCGACTTCACGACCTTCCCCTTTTCGGCTTTCGGAGCCATGGCGGAAGTGGTGAGGGAGGTCGACGGCGTTGGTGGTGCTGGTGGCGATGGGGGGCAGAGCGCTGCTCTCTTTCAGTTTTGGGAAGAAGGGGGAGCAGCGGAGAAATAGCAACTGGCGGATGGGCGAACTGCCCCTGTTTCCCCTGCTTATAAGGAGGGAGGGGGCGGACATTCAGCCTTTCCGAATAAAGAAACCACCCACGATCTCTCCCACGACGCCGCAATCAACGCGTGTCGTTTAGGGAGGGCGCGGTAGACACGGAGAGAGAGAGATACGGCGTAACCCAAGCCGCGCGTGCCCGTGCCCTGTTTTGGGCCTGGCCCAACAGCGCTCGGCACCGTGTATGGCCCAGGCCCGAGGGCTCCTGTCGGTGTACTAGAGTAGGGGTACCCTAGTATCCCCAACTTGTGCACGGGCAGTCGCAGCATCCCGCGGCAAGGCTTGCCGGGCGACCGCCAAGGTCCTCCGTGGTTCCTTTGGAGCCATTCAAGAACAAAGTATTCAAGCCAAGGAGACAAGACCCAGGCAAGAGGAGCTTGCTGGGAAGGCCAACCAAGGCATCTCAAGGAACTTGCTGCGACGCGCCACGCGTCCAGGCAAGGCCCGATGAGCGGCAATCTCCCGGACGCGACAAGATAGCGACCGCGGCAAGGCGCTTGCCGCGACAAGCTACCACTCTGTACCCGCGCTCCAACACATCCACCAACATGTCGCTCTGGGATCCTTCCGGGCTTACGTGGCGGGAGGCTGTTCAGCCAGCGGTGCGTGGTGGCAAGCGGTGCTGACAAGATTGCCATCGTGGCAAACGGTGGCGTCCCTGACGGTCCCTTTTGCACTATTTGGGCGACGCAGACGGGCATTCAATGCCTTTGTCCCCTGCCTTCAGGGTTAGGTATGATACAATGTACAAGTAGTTGTACCAACCGCAACAACTTTCCATTTTTACCCTTGTCTGCGTTGCCACCTGTCGGTGACCCCTTGAGCATATAAAAGGAGGCCCATGCGCAACGTAGAGAAGGGGGGAACGGAAGGAAAACACTCCCGGGCAAGAACTCAATACAAACCACATAGCAGGAGTAGGGTTTTACGCATCCGTGCGGCCCGAACCTGGGTAAACTGCTCGTGTGTTTCGCCTCGATCCGCTCTTCGTGCGACCTCCGCCCCCCCCCCCCCC